>CM073590.1:54247894-55497894 GCA_037074705.1 Zhengitettix transpicula | reverse complement strand
TGAATGTTTCGGAAATTCTGAAAATGACCAGTCCATCGACATACAGAAGTTTATAAGAATTTTTCCGCTTAACTTTTACTATCGCACTAAATTGGAAGTTCAGTTTTGCATTACAAAACCAACGGAAGACAGTTATCTGGAAGTAACACATCAACTTACAGCAGAAACATACGGGGAAAGTGAAACAATTTAGGATTCAAACGTATAAGAAGAGTCATATGACACGATCCTGGCATGGAATAAATTTCATTACTGTAGTTAAATTGTTGCTTGCCGAAAAACTACATTATATTGAGTTTTTGTGTATTAAGGGTGTAAAGACAACTGTACTGCTAAAAAAAAAACTTTTTCGAGAACTGTTAGGTAACTCTCAAGGAGTAAACGGGGGTTAAATTTTAAAAAAATGCTAAAACGGTCGTTTTATTAATTTTAGGGTCGATGAGATTAATAGTTTCCCTCCAGATGCTTGCAGTGTATAATTTCAACCCCTTACAACGCCAGTAAGGGCGCGGGTGGAGGGGCGTTACGTAAAAATAACACAAAACAATAGAGATTGATATCAGATCTAGGGTTATAGAAGTCAATAGGTTTAATTCTGACATTAACCCTACTGGTTAAGATGTAGTTCAACCCCTACGAGGGTGGAAGGGGCGAAATAAATTTCCCTGTACAATATTAAACGCGTAGTGAAATTTCTACCAAACTTTATTCTCATGTTATTTACGATCCTGGCACAAACACCGAGGGATTAAGACACGCCTACCACCTCTAAGGGTGGCATTTAAAAACATTCCTAAACGGCCATTATTGGCGTCGACTAAAACCTTTTCCGCGTCGCTTAATTCTAGAATTTTTAAGTCTAATTTCAAATCTAAAAGACAAGGGCCCTTACACTACGGGTGGTGGTGAAAGGAGTTTACATAAAAAATAATGCAAAAAAAAAAAAAAACAAGATTGGTTTCGATTCCTGTGTTACAGGAGTCGCTGAGTTTAATTCTCGCATTAAACATGGTGGATAATGAAATGTTGTGTTCCTCGTCGTGGAGGTGGACGTGATTGACAAAAAGTTACCCGGAATAGTTTTGAATCTCTTAAGGTACCGAGTGTATTTTTGATTTTCTTAGTGTGAGGTGTATGTAGTTAATGGTTGTATTTTTTTACTCCTTTAAGGTTCCTGGAATATTTTTAGACTCTATTAACTTAGCGAGTTTTTTCACTTTTAATTCTCCGTGATTTTGTAGACACTTTTTTTTTTCATGTAGTATAAGAATTCTCGAGTTGTTCAAGTATCGTCAGTCATCGTCCTTGTTTATTTGAAGTTAGTTGCTGAAGGTTTATGTCAGAGAGGTGAATGTAAATGGGTAAATGTTCCAAACACTGACGCTATTGATGCTGGTTAAATGATATGTTTACCTAGAGGTTAGTGTCGAATCAATGACTTCTTCGGGTTAATTTAAATAAATCCCCGGGTAACGCCGCGCACTCAGCTAGTAAAAGAATTAATGCTAAAACGTCCCTGGTTTTGTAATTGTTACATTTCTTACAATAATGGAGAAAAAAGTGATAAAATAAATTAAAAGATAATATTTGATTTTATAGAATTAAGAATTTAGCAGTTTATGCTTCAAAGTATTGAGATATGGTGATAAGATTTCTTTGAAAGACAAGGCAACCAATTCTCCTCCTTTGTTTCCAATCTGTTCTGAGCAATTCTTGGAAGGAATCATTCGAAGCGTAATGACACGCCAGTAATAACAGTTCATTCGCCAGAAGTCATCCGTGGAGGCAGCCTCGGAATGGATCTCCCTCGGAATCAATTTTCTTTTTACGACCGAACGACTCCAGCGTATGTGACTTGTGAGCAAACGGCAGATGCATTGTTGTTATGATTAATAAACAAGCGTGGGTGGGGGGCCATTGTTGCCGCAAGTAATGTCAGCTCGCGCTTGGGGGAACAGCGTGAGTGCCTGCCTCAATCACGATACTCGTATTCAGACTTCCAGACAATAGCGTTCTGCAAACTCATGTCCTCGCCCACATATTGGTGAACAAACAAAAAAAGAAAAAAAAAAAAACAACAAACGTTTCGCGTGATCGAATTCGTAAATGTGCCAAGGCCAGGTACCTCCAAAAAAGTTTAACTGCCGAGGCTACGGAATGGACACTTTCTTCACAAATACGTGTGCCTTTCTCCATTACAAGACATGCGAACGCTTTTAGGTGAACAAACGTTTGTTAACGACCTAATAATTGCTCGCTGCAGTTGTGAAGTAGTTTGTACCGCTATCCTTATACAGAAAGGAATTTACACGGGAGGACAAACTCGTGTTCCGAGGGCTCCGTCGTGGCCAGCACATGTATTGATTCTTCACCATGAACTCCAATTTAGGACGATCGGAATTCGACAATGATGCGCAGAAGGTCGTTGATGTGTTTCATAACAATTTTAACACTATATACACCATTTCTAAGGATTTTTCGTATTCACCGTTCTTGTTCTTCTTTGTTACCTTTTGTTAACACTTTACTTCACTCAGTTTTATTGTCACTCTTCTGTTTACTTATTTGCACATCTTACTCTTCTCCATATCACATAAAAACGGTTCCACGGTTCACTAGTTGAGTGCCCGGCTATTTATTTACCACCATGGTTATTGCGAGAATTAAATTCAGCGACTCCTATAAAGTCGGAATCGACACTAATATCGGTCTTTTTTGCATTACTTTTTATGTAACCCCCTTCCAACACCACCCAAACTTTCCCCGTTTCTTTGGGGTGTCTTTATATATATATATATATATATATATATATATATATATATATATATATATATAGGGGCTTCACTCCCTTGTCTTTTGGAATTGAAATTAGACACTTAAACATTGTAGAATGACACTATCAAATTCAGCGACTCCGTAAACGATTTATTCGACGCTAATAACGGTCGTTTAGGAATTTTTTAAATTCCACCCCTTCCACCCTAGAGGCGGTAGATGTCTCTTAATCCCTTAGTGTTTGTTTCAGGAACGTGAGTAAAATGTAAAGAAATTGGTTTATGCATTTCAGATTGTATACTGAAAATTCTTTCACCTCTTTCCACCTCCACTCCTTGGGGCTGAACTACATCTAAACCTGTATAGTAAATGTCAGAATTAAACTCACTGACTTCCATAACCGACGATTCAATACATTTCTCCGTTGTTTAGTCGTTAATTTGAGGAATGGCCTTTCACTTACACCCTCACCCATACTCACACCTAGGAGCTGAACTACAACTTAACTGACATAGTGATGTCAGAATTAAACTAATTGACATCTATAACCCTGGATTTGACACCAATTTCTGTTGTTTCGCGTTATTTTTATGTAACGCACCTCCATCTCCGCTCTAATTGGTGCTTTATGGGGTTTACATTATACACGAAAAATATCTGGATAGAAACTATTCATCACATAGCGCCCGAGCAGTAATTAATCGACGGTAATATGGGCCGTTTTAGTATGTTTTTAAATTTCACCCCCGTTTACCCCTTGCGTGTTGCCTTCGCTTCGAAAGCCGACGAAAAACCTTCGCGGGAGTGCGCACAACTCACCAAAGTCTCATCGCTTTCGGATGAATGGTTTAGAAGCGCATAGGGGATACAGACAGACATGTATAAATATATATTAATTTCGGTATTTATTTCTTCGTAAGTTGAACGTTGTCATCCTACGAATGGATATAATATCATATATAATCCTCATGTACGAATAAACAACGATACTCTACAGAGAAACCTTTTGGTGTTATAATTGACATATATTAACATATATATGATAAAGATTGCAGGTATAAAATTGTATCCATATTTAAATATTAAAAACAGCCTATTAGTCAGAATTTTTTATTGTTCTACTTAAAACATAACGTTTCGTTCTCTTCAGGTGTGTAGTTAACATTCAGTTATAATTTATTGTGTGGTGTAGTGGTAAGCGTCACTGCTTCGCATAACAGAGGTCTCGAGTTCGGAAACTGGCAAGGGTACCGAAAAACTGTCACAAATTAGTTCCCCTACAGTGAAATTCAACAAATTATAAAGTCAGTAATGAACTAGCTGTTGATGCGAATATAAATAAAATTAAATAACAACAATAAAAACATTAGGGAAATAAATCCCTAACGTGCGGTTTGCCCACACGTTGCGACCGCCATCAGAAACGTTGTGTCGGATATATATTATGTTTTAAATAGAATAATAAAAAAATCTAATAGGCTGTTTTTAATATTTAATTTAAAAATGAAGTCAGAGTATTATAATTGTATCCATATTTATTAACATACGGACGTATGGGTAGCACAATGCACCCTTCTCCATGGTATTTCCGTCTCTTTCCTTTTATCCACGTGGAAACAATCATGCCGTTCATCCAAAGGAAAATGCATTTGGGAAGCGCTCTTTGTGTGCAAACCTGACACTGGAGATGGGGGGGACAGATGCCACAAAGAGTCGCTGTTCATCGACGAAGGGCGCGGTGCGGTCTTTAAAAGACGCCAGACACTCTTTCTTGTGCATCCGCACCACTCAAAGCAATATGCCAAATGCATTACAAATAATGATGGGAATTTACGCTACAGCAGAAACTTCACTTAATTTACGGCTCATTTTTTTTTGCGGCAGTTCGCGTTGGTCTTTGAAGCTTGGTCTCCCTCGCTCCACAACAATAGGATCAATGCAAACACAAAATAATCACATTTTTCTATCATAATACTGTATTGCACGGAAAATTAGCGAGTTTTTTTTGAATGAGTAATTCAAATTCTACAAATGTAATTTTAACATAATTGTAGCCTAAAAAGAGATTTTTGAATTCGTTTGACATTCAAAAATTACATTACAAATGCATACTGTAATTATAATACAAAATAGTAGATGTTCATGGTTTAACCGAAAAAATGGTTATAAGAAACGTCTTCACCCCCTTTAGTTCTGTTAACCGGGGTTGCGCTGTATTTTGATTCCGTTGTAAATTCTTAAATAAAAAATGTCCAATTTTAAAGAATTCCTAAAAATGGCTGAAAATTATTCCCATCAACAGTATTCATAACAAAGCCATTTTATTTACAAGTAATTATTTTTCTGGTGAATTCAACCGCTTACTCGTTCATACAATTTCATTACTTTAATGAAAGAGTGATTCTTAATATGCCGAACAAACTTGCTTGTGTTTTCGGAAATGTTTGTAGGTTCCTTTCCAAACTGGAAAGGCTTTGTCTGGCATAACCGAAGCACTCACGTGAATACTGATAAAGACCTGCTCCCAAAGAACCCGTTTCACTCCATAAGCTCCTTAATCTCATATTAATTCATATGATATATGAAAAACCGTTAAACCGTGAGATTAGAATACTATTATTTCCCACGAAACAGTTAGTCATTTCCAGTGTATCTGTTCCTGTCTAGTTTCGTTCTTTTCCAACAGAAGTAAGACACTTCATACGTCAATGAAAGCATTGCGCACGGTTCGCAATGTTAGGATTAGCTTTTGGCACAAAGATTTGACTGCAATGCATGCTATTTATAAAACAGTGCTTCGGTCTATTTCTTTAACTCGTTACTTATAACTCATTGTTCCAATCACAAGCCATCTCTTGACATTCAATATTTGTTTCCCTAAGCCTCTTAAAATGAAATATGACATGAATGCACTGAGTTTTAAATTTTAACTTTTTCAAGTGGTGGAATACAGTTTCAGTTTACCGCTTTGCGAAAACCAGTTTGGCAGTTCTTCTCTAAAGGGAATATAATCCCTACCGAAGCTGTAAAAACCAGTCCGTCATTTAGTATATATAAATTGGTCGAATGACAGTTTGATATTTCTCAAAGCCTTACGGCGTTAATAGATGTGGTTTCTTTGAAACAGATTTCACTGTTTTTTTTTTGTAAAAAGCTAAGAACATCAAGATTTTGGAACGTTCGCCATTTTGATGAAGACGGCATGTGACAGTATAATATCACGATATAAGATCAGTTACGTAGGTCTGTATAACCACCATGTAAAGTTTCATCGAAATCAGTTAGACCGGAAAACGAATAAAGCGTGACAAGCTCGAATTTCGAATCCCCTGATGAAACGTAAAGGAATACTAAAATCACTCGATTCTAAGCGATTTGAAGAGAAAGACAACGTAGTCTGTTTGGTAACATGTTTGTATGAGGGGAAATTAAGCAATGAATCGATCACAAGTTGTCAGCTGATGTGTGTTGCTCCTTGAACAGCGTCCATGGGCACAGAGCCACGAGTCTTTGCCAATTGTCATTTCTAAAACCTCTCTCGACGTTCTCACTCTAATGCACTCCTCAGTTCTACCTTCCAGTCGCCGATGGTTTTGTTCATCGAAAAAGCAGAAGGGTTAAGTATAAACGTAATATTTGGGCATTATCACAGTTAAATTCGTTAATATCATATTACGGTCACCAGAAGGAGAGACTGACGGTAAATGAGCCGATATTTTTCAATCATAGATGGTTAAAAGGTAAAAAATATATTTTTAGAGGATATTGACAGATGACGTCAGTCATATACAAATTGTTTGTAATACAATATATTGCTTTTCAGCAACACTTGCTCTCTTTTTGGCGAACAGATTTTTGTGATTGCTGGTATAAACTGACTGATTTACTTTGAAAGAATGAAGTGATTTCCCTTAAGCAGTGGGGGTATGACAAAAGCTACTCTTGAGCCTTTTTCTGTAATTTGTGTTCCAGAGTGGACTAATGGACAAAGAATATTCGGAGATACGAAGGCTGTTCACCCTCGGAAGATCAATGACCTGACACCTCTGCGCCAGCCTATTTGTCATTCTCAGAGGCTATCGAGTCCGTGATTCGACACGCTTCATGTAAAACACAACAAAGAACATGTGGAATAAACGATTCTTGTTTGGGCTTCTAAGCGAGTAGAATTTACGTAGAGTGACGTTTCGATTACTTTCTCTGTCATCATCTTGTCCAGAAGACAAACGTCGTACTACTCGGTTAGAAGCCCGAGAAATGTTTGTTGAAACATTTCACAGAGAAAAGCTACAATATTTTTTAAATAACATTTACTTGTTCAACATAAATGTCAGTTGAAATTTTTTTTTTGAAATTTGTGGACGTCTGTGGAAGCAGTGCGTTTGATGCGGGCACAGAATTCTACGCATAATAAGATTCCTTGCTGAAATTTGGAATGGATAAGTAATATATTATTTCGATTCTCTATTCAATTTAATTCTCGACGGGTTGGGGATAAACAAAAATAAAAATGTTAGTCCAGTCCAAAGAGGGGAACAAATTTGACAAGTTTCAATTGAGCGATTACCGAAAACGTGGGTTTTTTCTTTCTAACTTGTAATGTTATCAAATAGTCTACTGCCGAACGTATTTTTTGAAGGGTGAGCGTGTGAGACGGTTACGAGCGAAAAGAATTTACAGCAGAACGTCAGAGAACTGCAGTCGGAAGCTGTAAAGTGCTAACAGGCCGAGAAACTTCCTCGCATATTTGGGTGATATCATTCTCACGACACACAAGCCTTTTTGTGAGGGTCACAGTCACAAACAATTAATTTGTGATCTAAAAAATGTTTCACTTTGGAGTACCATTGCCGACAAAGAAGGATGCTGTGTAAACTCACATAAACACATTCTGGGTGTTTGGGGGATGTTAAGATGTACGTGGTCTGCCTGCCGGATCTCTTTCGTATCCTTTTGTCAAGTAAACATCCGTAAGCGAATATGAAAGTAAACGGCCTTCATCTTGCATTTGGGGAAACCCAAATGAGTCACATGAATGATATTAAAATTACAATTTTCGCTCTAGTCGTGTCATCCTAATAAGTAAGAATCAATTATTTACTAATGATACTAATTCAAAGTTATTGGGGAATATCGTGATGTGGACCAAGCAAGAGGATCCACTTTGTAGCAGAGATAGAGCGGAGAAAGAGAAGGATTTGCTGATCTGTTTCGGAAACATGAACAGCTCACCAGAGCCCCGTGGAAACGTGAGGGTGCATAGAAATCCCGGCGAAGACTTCCGCCCTTACCCTTCGTGTGACACCGGAGCTTGCAGCCATCTGCTGCCACAAACAAACTAACCATATAATAATATATATATATATATATATATATATATATATATATACTCAGGCCAAATTTTAATTCGATATGACTCATTTTTATATATAAAAAAGTATATAATTTACCATTATTTTAAATGAATTTCTTTATTTCTTCGAAATGTGTTATTTATCGAGTTGAAAACAAACGAAATTTACAAAACAAAAAATTGCAAATCTTTCATTTACGTACCATTATAATAATAGCTTGAAAACGTGAGAGGCGGTACAACGTTCTGTTGGCGAACTTGTTTATGGACTTAGACAAAAGATCCATAAAAATTCACGTTCCTAGGAGTGGCTGTGGGAAACTAGAGTTTTATGCACCCTTGACATAGGCTCGTAAAAGCTGCCATATTCAGATGATCCTGCCCCCGTCATAAAAGCGAGTCCCTGACTTCAGACTTGAGGATATTGAGTTATGTGCGCTACGCATTCCACACAAGTAGTCTCTTATGTCTCAAAGAAAAAATGTGTAAAAGAACGAACGGCATGATACAAATTTCCATAGTTTCCAATAGTATGGAATTCGTCCTCATTTTCATTACAGTTCAGTCCATGAATGTATCAAAATAGCTTATATATAGAGACAAATTTAAGCAAGTCTTTCGTCGGAGAATGCTAACAATTATTTATAAATGTTACAAAACGAAAATCAGTCTCCGTTTGTGTGGCACAGCCGACACTAAATAAAGTTGTTGAGAGTCCTTAAAGATAATTATATTCAAACGAGCTATTCTCTTATACAATTATAGACAGCTTTGAACAGAAACACGTCGCGTCGGCTCAAATGTTAGAATCCCCAATATAGGACAGAATAAGTTGCTTCCATCCATGGAATACGTTACATTCGCTCCCCTTTAACTAGAATTTTCCATCATGCTCATTATGATAACGTATCATTTCATTACGTACTATATTCAATTGACTTTGCCATTTCCAGAAGTCAACATACATTAATAATGTTATTGAATATTTACCTTCCGAATGTGTAAGCTTGCAGGTACATCACTTTTATTTGTATCTATTTTACGAACAATTTACTAATGGCAATACCATAGATTAGTTTTTATATTTCAGAAGTGAACAGTCTTATTTATGAACATTTTTTCTTCGGCACACACGAATAATATATGAAGAAATTAAAGAAAAATGACAATAATGCGATTTTAATACAATTAAGTTCGAACTCAACTTGCGTAAGGATCAGTCTATGCTAATTGCATCTCTTTGAATCCAAATTAGACTTCAACAAGGTCAAGAAGAGTTTTTGTAGTATTCCATAAATTTAATTTAGGTCTCATTTAAATTTTTTCTTAATATATTACCTTACGATGTCCCAAAGTTGAGTCGAAACGTGGTCTTTGTATTTTTATAAGATGTAGGTTTCAAATTTAATTGCACTGAAATCAAATTATTCTGTCTTTATTGGCTGATTATTAATTTTAATAATTTGCGAAGTCAGATAAATATTGTAGAACGAAGGTTTTCCCGGTGTAGAAAGTTAGTAAAAGTTTCTCGGGCTTCCAATCATCTGGCGAAGATGATGACGCTGAATGTCATCGAAACGTCGCGTGCTATCGACGAGTTTACCCGGCTGGAAGCCCGAGAAACTTTTACTAACAGATAAATATTAATTTTATGGCAAAGTGAGGTGGAATTTGTAGATAATCGCTAGTGTAGAGCTATAAAGATTCACTCAGAGTGAAATCTCCCTTGATAAAAAAAAATGGCTTGAATCCCTTACAGCGACTGGAAGGATGCCGCGAATTATTGCGTAATGAGCGCGCTGAACGATGGCCGACGGAGGATGGACAATGAAAGCCACAGGAGGGAGGCTTCAGACAGATGTGGCTGTGACTGGCGCAGCTGTCAAGCTTCTGGACATCTTAACTCTTACTGGACCAGAAAGGATGCTGATCTCACGAAGACAACTATTTCGCGATTTTTTATACTCTATTACAGGGTGGAATGCAAGCAGATAGTATTACGGATGTGAAGAGACTAACGCGTGGAATAAAGTTACTATCTTCGTAGGCAGGGGAGCTTTGGAAATAAGATTGCACTGCAAGTAACCGAAGTATTGAAATGAGAATAAGAGTGATATTTATATCGTCACTTAATTTTATCTGTATTTGACTATTTCATTTAATTATTAACCGAATTATAGTACAATTAAAACTATAACATAATATTCACAATATCCTTAACATTCATAAACTTTGTTGTTATGGAAAATAAAGTTTTGAATTGATGACGAAAAAAACTAATTTGTATTTTAGTAATAAAGAATAATTCATGATGCGAAAATGTCAAAAGCATATTAATTAAATGAAATGTTTCATATGTACCTAATTAAATTGCGCGGATTCATTAAAAAAAAGAATTATTAAAAAATATAACTGGAGGCAAATATATAGTCGTTTCAAAATACAATGCGTACTCGTGTAATGGCCGGCGGTTGTAGTTACAGAAAAGTGGCAGTGTAAAAAAATTCTGAAAACATTGACGCAAATAAACACATTATGTTCACTTCAGAATACGTTGTACGTCAAAAATTTCATCTGTAAAAGTTACGAGATGATAAGATGTGGTAAAAAGATCACGTTCGTAAGAATATAAGGAATGTTTTTATGAATGATAGTAGTTTCGCCAGCTTCCCTCCAAACAGAAATACCACCCCTCCCGATGACAATGCCCCCACCACCCTTTCCCTTCCCCTACATCGCATCTCGTACGACACCTAATAATTATTTACAGGGTTTATTTTTTCATTCAATAGAATTTCCGAACAAAAGGACGATTTAAACAGTTCAGATATTCTTTAGATACGGACTTTCAACCAAAACTTATGATAGTCTACTTTTTGTATTCAAACAACCGTTATATCAATATTGATTTTCTTCTGTAAGTAAGTGAACAACTAAGTAGCAACTTCTGAGATCACACTTATTTCTCTAATCCCACTGCTTTAGTCATTTATTTTGTGTTTATGGACAAGAGAACAAAAGCAAATTTTCAAGAAGTACTTTTCAAATGTCGGTGAAAATTTGACAGCTGTTAGTATCGAGGTAATTCCCGTCAAATATATCGTATAAGGCCGAGAATAATCAGCAGTCGTGTCTACCCAAACCCTGAATGATAATGTGGCAGTTATCTCTGTAGTTCAAGGTTCACCAAAGAACTGTACACAGCAGAAAAACCAATCGGAAAAGTCAAATGAATTACAAAAAAAATCGATTATATGAGATTTCAAGATTTTACTTCAATTTCACTCAAGAGACTCATATTTTTTTTTTAAAAAAAATAACGCGCTACTTCCAGCTTTGCCACTGGAACATAATTAGGTACAGTACATTGGCTTCATTATACCACCAGTCCTGATTATTCACATTTACATCGTCTTATTTTAACCTCTTACATTCTTGAACGTTCGTTTCTTTCTTACAGTACATGACGACCCAGTAAAATACAATATTACTTTAAAAATGGTGAAACTTTTGTTAAACAAGTTAAAGATTCGTTCCAAAATGTAACCCTTTACAAAATTTCCCTGTACGGGATGTCAGTTATATTTGGAAACACAGTAGTTGAAGTGGCTCTTAGTTGCGTGGGTAAAGGTGAGGGTAGCAACACAAAGGTGGCACGCCACGGCAGCGCTCCCCTCGCAAACCACGCAACTGCATCTGCTTCTGCATCTGCATGGTCACGTGACCTCTAACACCCTCATACGAAGACAACACAAATACACCGAAATAGCAGATTCCCACATACGTAAACAGTGTTGATCTTTTTTGGATTTTTCGGAAAAAATAAAGCTTTGAGCTCTTTTTTATGTAAATTAAATCCTAAAAAAGGAACAAGTACTCCAAGAAATGAATTCAAAAGAAGCTCAGTCATATCTGCCATGAAACTGAATTGATGGGTCAGGATGGACATCTTGTCCGGAGAAAGGATTCAGAAGAGAGCACCGGTGTACCAAGGAGTTGAGAGGGCGGGGGCGGTCCGGACGAGATTTTTCCATCCTGATCGTTGGAACAAGTAACCTTTTTTCTATATGAAGAAAAACACGGCCAGGGTCTAGTGAAATCATATTGATTTTGTGCACTAGTCCTGAAAACAAAAACTAAGTAAGATCCTGTAGCGCGATTTATAAATACGAGGCCGTCCTGCGGTCTGCAACACGTCATAAATTTACTTAAACAGTAACCTTCATACAGGCTACTTATTTAGTCTGTACAGTATAAATTGAAGAAATTAACAGTCAATAACAACCAATATTTGAATTATAATTTATTTAACAAAGTAACATGCTCGGCGTGAGGCATATAAACACAAAGACACTGATAAAGATATAACAATACAACGATGTTGTCAATCAAGTATCAACAATCTATGAAAATGGTTAATTTCTTTGCATTTTTATATCAACAAATCAGTATGTTTATCTTTATATGCCTGATGACACTCCAACTATATTGCTGTACTAAATAAATTATCATTCAAATGTTGTCTGTTCACTACATTTCAAAATTGATTACCCATACATCTCTTCGGTTTTTTCCCATTACTATGAAAGAATATTTCCTAGCGATCGTTCATGTTTACGTATTTTAAAGCAGTTACTTATCGTTGCATTACTTCTCGTTAATTTATTTTTAGGATTAGACAGGTCTAGGTGCAGTTTATCGGATGCGGAAGACTTTCTAGAGCGATTACTGTTTTCCTGTGTCGTGTTACTCGTTCGTTCCTTTACAAGCGACATTCTACTTATCCGGTTTGTAGAAGGGATCGCAAGTAGGGCAACACAGCTACGCCACATGGTTTTGAAAAAACATTAGGTAGCAATATGTAAGGTGTATATGTTAATTTTGAGAAGGCGTCAGATGTTGGAGCAACCTGTTCGCCTTTGTCCCTCCTCCGACCTTACAGAAATGGTTAGCGTTGAAGAATGCGGCATTTCCTTGGGGCTTTAAAAGTGAAGGTCGAGAAGCCTTAAAGAAACCACAATAACAGCGGGGCATATGTCATTCCGAAATAATAAGTCTGCAAAAATAAATGAAAAATGAACAAGTACCATGAAGAGTAACGTAAATACGAGGCATGTAACACGAACTACAAGGATAATATGTATTTAATATATTCGTTAGCAAGTATGTTGTGAATGATACACTGGTTGTGTAAATGTAAAAGAATCTCCAAACTATTGGTAGAGTCGATGTATAATAGTTTTATCTTAATAAGTAAAAGAGATAAGGGTTGAAAGAAATATGCGATAGTAACGTTAGTCCTAAGTAAAATGCTTAGGAATGGAGTTTATTTGTCCACGACTACTATTAGATATTTATCATGTCAATACTTTCATAGACAAGTAAATATTCAGTTAAAAATTCTTATTACACAAAATATTTTTAACAATAACAATCATGTATTTCAAATAGCTTGTTAAGATTTCGTTTGCACAACAATAATTATATACACAAACTACAGAAAGTCAACATTGATCAATGTTCTTTTTTAATCCGAGTTTTACAGATATACGAGTATTATTAATTGATTGGAATTAGGTTCAATTAATATTTCAATTCACATTACTACTTAAAGATCGGTTCATTTAGTATTCCAGATGGTGCGGTGCTTTTCCAAATGAATGGATGAAAGTAGGACGTTAGAGAACTACTCGTACAGGCGCCAAGTTGCTCAACGTTTCGGTGACGGTAGACCCGCTGTTAAAAGGTCATACAGACGAAACACAATTTATCTTCTCTGCAAAATAATGACATAAAGTCGCTAGGAAATCTTCCCGGTGAAAGTTACCGACCACGAAAATTATGGACCCTGGTTAGGAAGCCCTAGAGAAATTGCTTAAGAAAATAATTTCTTATTTGAAAGAAAGCTATTTTCGTATGCATATTCTAATTTAGTAACTGGAAAATATACAATGTAATTAATAATTTTTTTTAATCTTTATGAGTATCTGAATTGTATATTTTATAAATACGTCAAAATCGCGCACTAAACACTAATATACGAGGGAGGTTCAATAAGTAATGCCTTCTATTAGACTCCTTAAACAAGTTAGTTATGTGACAAATTTTAGTTAGGAGCGATTTCTCAAACATTCTTATCCAATCCACTGCAGTAGCAACTTCCTAAATTAACTGGTGACAAAAAGCACCTTCTTGCAAAATGGCTGACATTGACGTACGTATTAGACAGCGTTAGGTGATTTAATTCTTCAATGCGAAAATTCAAGAAAGGCTGAAAAATGTGTATGGTGATGAAAAAGTGGATGTCAGCACTGTTCGGCGATGGATTCATCACTGTAACGAAGCTGAAGGGCAAACACCGTTGGCTGATGAACAGCGAAGCGGCAGGCTTGTTACTGCAGGGACTCCACACCGCAGTGGAATGCATGCCCTTCTTAGAAGGTGGACAAGAACTGTGGAAAAAGACGGAGACTATCTTGAAAAGTGAAAATTTAATCATTAATGTTGTGGGTTCGTGCTGTGTAAGTTGCATTTAATTGTCTTGACAAATAAAAGAGAAAAAAAAGTTGGAGGCGTTACTTATCGATTCACCCTCGTAGCATAGCATTTGAGAATATAAACGGTGAAAAGGTGACCTTGTAGAAACACGCACCGTTCTTGTGCATAATCGTTATTGATTCGCAACAGCAGCTTTTGCGGTAAAATTGCGAACCGATAACGAAGTTGTTTGCAATTTTATTTCCAGTGCTGCGTTGAAAATGAACTATTAACTTAGACAGTTGGTCTATGTAGTAAGCAAACTTTAGATTCGGGAAACAAATTGAGGAAATGGAGTTGCATTTTTTTGCATGCAATGAAAAAACTTTGAAATGTTAACAGAAAGCATTATGTAAACAGCACTACCAATATACCAAGTGTTCAGCGTAGTGATTTAACAAGACATGTCGTAGAAAATCGAACAAGCAATTCGTAACCTTTCTATTACGCAAGCCTGATTAATAATTTATTATGACATTTAATTGTAAACTGTAACACTTTTATAAAAATCTATCGCGTCAATTCAAGAAGAGACGAAGTGTGCAGACAGAAATTCTGGTACAATAAACCGTTAAGCGACCAATTGTGAAATGACGAAAATTAGGTTAGTGACCTGAAACACAATGGCACATTCGCCACTGTTACGTGAGTTACCGAATGGAAATCTAAGTGCTCCGCTGCTGGTGAAAGTCCTCTCACGTTAGCCATTGTCTGCAACGTCTTCCTCATAACCACCAAATATTTTGATTGAACAAAAGATGTGTTAAGAAGGCGTTTGTCGAGAAAGTTGACGAAGTTATAAATAGAAGTGCGATGGCAGCACAGAGCGTTACAAACATCGAGAGGTCAGCAGAGGGAAGTTCCAGTACCTGCGGAAGGTGTTCCCTCAGGTGAAAGCGGTCTCGAGCCGAAGGCACGACCATTGCTGATATGATCAATTTATACGCCGGTACTGGTTTGTGGTATTAAATTGTACGTAGCAATCGGTACTTAGTTGAATGAAATGTTGTCTGTGAAGGAAAATAAGAAATTCGGTAATGATTTCAGACTAATTCAATATTAATATGGTGGGAGAGTTTTAGAAGCTAAATTTATCTAAAGCTGAAAAAATACAACCTTCAAGGACAGAAACATGAATTTCCGTTACTGAATTCGGAGAGCGGTAAACGGCATCTTTTCATTACAAAAAGTGAAACAATGGATTCTTGAAGCGCACGGCAAGTAAAGTCTCTAAGAATTTCAGATATGCCACCATAATAAGGTTGACGTTTAAATGGTAATATGGGAATGTTGTAAGAAAATCCGGCGAAAGTTGAAATAACAGAAAATTGTTACAAGCAAGTGGCTCAGGACTCGTGACTGAAGGAACGGCGAAGTACGAATAGTTGGGCAAGATATTTCAAATAATTGGATGTAGTGAGTAGTGTTGTGATATCAAGATGTAGAACGGCATCACACATGTGTATAAGAAGGCGATATAATTTTGGCAGGTGGCGTGCCACGCCCACGCAGGCTGCCACCTCTGCGACAAGATCGATCCAGCTGCTGACGTCAGAGCGAGCAACGCCGCGCCTGCGCAGAGAGGAGGTCCGACCCGCGACCCGCTAACCATTGCCCTCGCGACCTCCTCCGGGTTTGCTCGCGACATTCACATACTGTTATTTGTCCGAAAGCAATTTAAAATTTTCAGAACAAACATACAATACCCTAAAAATTTTGCTTTATAATGCCTACTAAACCAGAATATATGCTTTCACCTATCTCATGTGGATTAATAAAATATAAGGACACTAACCACTCTAAGGCCTCCGTAATTTAAAATTCCTTACCTCCCCAACTTCATCAGGGATGGAAAAGAAACTTCGATTACCATACACACCCTTCAACTTCTTTATCGAGCCTATTTAACTCAAAATGATTGGATTAAAATAGTTTAGAAGCCGATAATAATATAAGAATAACACTAGCATTGATTAGCTTAACATTGATAGAAAATATGATTTGATTCTGGGGCCTGTTTTATCATCAGAAAGAATATTTTGTTATGTCGTTTTCTTTCTCCTTTTAATACTACTAAATTATATGAAGTTTCAGAAAGTGTAACGTAAATGTAAAATAACTACAGATGATGAGGAATGATGCGAGAGTGTTTTCTTCAGAAGTGAGTGACAGTACCTGGTCCATGGTGGAGATCCGACCGACGCTGCTGGATAACTAGCTTCGATGGGCGCCGACCTACCAAACGGCGCACCGCCCACTATTCAACACTCACAAAGCTCATGTCCTTCAGGAGGACGCTTTGTAAATTCTATTAACTAGATTTTTTATTCTAAATACAGATTAAAACCTTAATTATTTTGTCGCCGAAGACTGAAAGAACCGTATCTGAAACATTTATAAACAGCATACTCGAAGGTTTCATTTCACATAAGTAATATAACTCCCGGAAAACCAATAAATTTTAACTTAGGTTAAAGATTTTAGAAACAATAACAATTTTGGTCATTCAATGACTTTTTAACGTAAACAGTACTGTTGGAAAATTTTACTGAATAATGAACTGGTTTTTAATAATGGCGTAGAATGTTAGATATAAATGTAATTGCAAAATTGTTAGTGTTTCTAAAATATTTTAGAGATGAATGTGGTCAACTGACTGATGGCTTCTGGTTTGATTGTTTTTATGATAAATAAATAATGGACTGAGTATTGGTTTTCCTATATCAATGGAACTTTCAAAAAGAATTTTATTAGACTATTTTTTAATATGAATTATTATTGGCTGAGGGAAACTTTTTTCTTCCTAATACGCGTATAGTTGATGAACTGACAGAAGAAGAAGAAGAAGACTAAATTCCAGTGAAAATTTAACAATTTTCGCGTTAGATTCTGTACTAGCAAATATGAATAGAAGTAGAAATCGTTTCAGTTTCAGACAAATCTTTATCTTCCACCCTGACCTCGCGATAGCCTTCAGAAGATAAATACAAACCAACGGCCTACGATCACTCGCATTTTATTAGTGTTAAGTTACGTCCATTATTTTCTTCTTAAAAACAAATATCAATTCATATAAGCTGAGAATAAGTTTTTTCGTAACTTTACTAAAACTAAGTTATAATAATATTAATAAAATTTGATGGCCATTCAGTCAGAAAATTAATGAAATTATTAGGCAATTAATAAGAAATTTTAATTTTTGAAAAAATAATTTATTAAAAGAAGTTTTTGCCTTGGATTAGGACTTCTTCAGTTTTATAAAAAAATAATAATTATTTAAATTTTTTTTAGAATTTCTTGATTGAAATTTCCAAAAAAAACGAAGAGTCCTAATCCGAGGACGAAACGTTTTTGAAATATTTTTTCTTCAAAAATTAATGTTTTCTTATTAATTGTCTAATCATTTCATTAATTTTCTAAAAGAATGGCCATCAAATTTTAATATTTTTGTATTGAAGGTAAGATAATTTTTATAATTGATAATTATATTAAATTATATACTACATGTACATCGTAGTAGTAGTAGCAGTTATTATGACGCGTACGCGAAGATGTCACTGCTTTTTATGAACTTTCTACACACATAGTTAAATTATATATAATTTCCTCTTTGAAATACATTCCCGTTTTTAGAGCTGTACAATGTAGTTAAGGATTGCAGTTAAGAATTGCTACTTCCCAGTTCTGAATGGGAACTCAATGCGCACTATTATAACGTAGATAAGGTCACATGCTATTTGGCTATATTAAAAACTAAGGCCTAAAATTCACAATGACATTGGCCTACTCCGTGGAAGTGCCAAGGAATACTACAACTGAAACCCAAACGCAAGTTGGCTGGTTTAATTATTCATTGGGGAAAATCAGAAGTTCGACGAATATATATATATATATATATATATATATATATATATATATTCTGACTATTGAGACAACAAATAAATAAACATCAGCCAATTTTAAGTCAAAAAAAATAATTTATTAATGCAAAATTAAACGTTTCATCGCTTATTATGCTGAACCCAACAATGTAAAAACATTTTTATTGGTCGTTCTCGTTTTAAATTGTAGATTTTGGCCACGGCAGTCAGCATAAAATGACCTTTTTTTAAAAAAAACTTGAACCTGATGATGTCGCAGAATAAGGGATGAAACGTTGTTTAATTTTACATTAATAAATTATTATTTTTGGACTTAAATTTTTTTACCTACAGCTATTAATAGAAATAGGAGATCAATAGAAGAATTTGCCTCGGATGCAGCGCAGGCAGAGAGAAATTCAGTTATATTTAATTTAAAAAATTGTCTTCGCAACAAAAATTTCGGGTATTATTCCGATGAGGAGCTGGTACAGAAATTTTTACATGATAACTGAGGAGATAGGGCTACATTGTGAGAAGCGTGGACGAGAATTAGAGACGTACAGGGACAAAGGTTCTGCACTGGGACACGAGACCAAGAGTGTGGTCATTTGATAGATGGGTCAGGAAAGTAACTGGTCTAGGACAAATCAGACAGTAAGAGGATGGTTGATAACACGAGACGTTTCAGAGAATAAATTGGGTCAGTGGGCGCTCATCGATTAGTTCCGTCGGCAAGCGGCGCTGGACCGATCGTGGGATGCTGTGTCAGGTAGGCCGAGTAGGTTGTGTCTCTGACGCAATGAGACCGCGCCCTTCGCTGCGTGCGTGGAACGTTATTGGCTTCCCGGCGATACACACCGCTTCGGAATAACTCGATTAGGCTCCGCTGAGTCACTCTGCAAATTAGGCTCTGCTCAGGTCGGTTACGCGTTTGCAGCTCAGACTATACTCTCCGTAAATCTATTACCAAGTCAGGTCAGGCCACTAACGCAGCACTTAAGTCAAAGACATCTAACTTCCCTTTAATTATCTTGTCAATTCTTACGTTCCTTATGAAATAGAAATGGATAACTATGACGTTGAGTAAGATATCTCAGCAGATAATACAGACCCTCCAGCAAATGTGGCGCACACTTTCATTTTGAGGTTCAGTCACGATTGCTCCAACATCCAAGTTAAGTAACACGTGTTTCCTGATTAGTCGGTTCTGCGTCTCACGGAAACGTAAGGTTTTCCAATAAGTGTATTGCACTGTCACTGCTTCGATTTCTAATTTCAGGCGTAGTGCCAATGATTTACATTTCACAACAAATGCAAAACAAAATTTGCAATAGTCACTTTTCCCAAAATGTATTCAACATTTATCTGATAATTTCAGTAGCAATGAAACCGACCAATCCATAATTTCATAAATGTTGTAAAGTATTGACAAAATGATAATGAAGTAGCCAAAATAAAACCCACAAAATTAAGTGCTAAATTAAATATCACACAACGTTTCTGCAATACATGTTGCTTTCGTCAGGTGAGAAATATCATGAGCTGTAAGAACGACACACCCACAAATCTGGTGACGGACTCAAAAGCCTTTTGACGAAAGCAACAATATGTGTATTGTCTACTTCATTATCTTTTTGTTTATCTATATGTCAGACGTTTTTATATTTCCATTGTAAAGAAAAACTCTGAAAGTTTATTTAGATGAATTCTAGAAAATGTTGCATGTTGACATCAAATTGTCGTACATGCCAAATGCTTTTAAATTTAATCTTCAATTAAATGGAAATTGGAAATCTCGGATAATTGAGATTCAGTGACAATCAGCCTGAAAAAATATTTATAGTATTTATTTTAAAAATAGTTATTGAATTACGACTTTTAATGAGCAACACATTCATGTATGTTTGACAAATATTGGCTGACAAGTACGTGTGCAAACAAGCATTACAGGGATGCAATGAGCCCGCATGTGAGCCTGTCCTGGATCCCGCAGCTGCGTCGGCCACTGCCAGGAACAACTACCCGAAAATATTGCACACAATGCTTTACTGATTGGGTTAGTTAAAGACAGTCGCGACGGTGTGAGGAAATGGACAGTGAAGCAGCATAAATTTCCAAACTAAATCACTGCTGATTGTTTCTGCATGTTATTATTAATATATAAGTAACGCAAAGGCTTATTATTTTTTAAAAAAATTATAACAAACTGACAACATATTAATTATTCAATTTAAAACATAATAAATATTAAACTCGACATTTCGACTTTAACTGGGACCTCTTCAGTTACACTCAATTATAACTTATTATAAATCTACAGGATTTTTAATTTTTATTTTTCATATCAATAAAATTCTTTTAGATCTCATAATAGGAATCATAGAAAAAGTAACTCCTATAATTTAGACCATCTTTATAAATTTCTATTCTTTTGAGTAACTGCCAATCCGATCAGATCATCCAGAAGTCTCGACCAAAAAACATAGTAACAGCAGTTTTCCGCAAAACCAGACGTCCATCATGCGCCATCTTAAATTGGAGACATGAATTCTAAAGAGAAATATTAAAAAATAACTAACTTTTCAACAATTATTTTAAAGTAATTTTTTAATAAATTTTGTATTTAACAGCAAATATTCCGCTTTTTCTCGGTAAAAGTTTTCCCCTATTCTAATTGGAATTGTCGGAGCTGTCTCCTAAACTTATCAAGGCACGGAGAGGGGAATGCTGCGCCCCCACAGCAAACCCCACTCTCGCCATCGGAAGGACGTGAGACAAGTACCAAATTCCCGATCTACCTGATGCAGGTTTTTCTAGGGTTTTCCCTGCATCGTGTAATGCCGGGTAGGATCCTTAAACTATAGGCCGGGGGCCCTTGTTAACCCTTGGCTACCTTTCTCTACGTTTCCGCAACCCCTATTTCAAATCCATTCGTATGATATTAAAGGGGCGTTACCACCACGTGGATTACCTTCATGTAGCCTGTTACTCTAAAATATAAAAATATAACAAGTTTAACGTCTGTGCAAATCAATTTGACGAGAAATAAAACCAATAACAGGCAATTAAAATTTTTTTATTTAATTAATTAAATTACACATTTTTCGGTCCTTATGATGACCCTTTTCAGGCAAAGGACAGAAACAGGTCGTGCAATTTAATTAATGAAACATAAAATATTTTAATTGTCTGTTATTGGCTGCTTTCCATAAAATAAAACGTCTTTATGACGACTAATTAGAAAACGAAGTCAATTAACAGTTAAACTTAAATGATAAAATAAATCCCACACAACGTTTCTGCAATACCTGCTTATTTAGTCAGGTGATTCAAAATCGTAGAAGCTGTTGAATGACAAACCGCTCAAACCAGGTGATTTTGAGTTCATGGCTTGGTCCGTGTGGTTAAATCAACTGGAGTAAAATTTGTATTTATTAATTTCAAAAGACATCACGAAGTTTAACGATTAAATATGTCTTATCTCACTTATAAGAACAAGCCACAATTTCTTCAAAACTATTAATAATGATCTTGTGCATTCTTTTAATGGCAAAAATATATAATATACTGTTTTTTAATACATCAAGAATTCTAATTCAGTCATTCTATAAGAGAGATCGAGTAGAGAAGCACCAATTATGGGGAAAAATAAAAGCAAGCACCGGCAGCAAAGCAGGTACTGCTCAAGGAGATTGCGTGACGCAATGATTTGCGTCTATGCATGTGGAGCAACCAGTAATTTGCGTCCTCGTTACTAACATATGTAGCCGCTGGGAGCAGAGGTTAAAGAAACTCACAAATTTCCGCCTTCGAATGAGGCTACGCCCGACGTTAGAACTTGCCAAATGTCATGTATTGATAAAACTTGAAGGTCTTCTTAAAGCCAATGGCAATGGTTGGAAATGGATTTTGCAGCTTCAACTGATCTGCGCAATGGTAAAAAAAAACAGCGATATATATATTATCTCATTTCAATAGACAACTTATTCATAATAGTTAAAATATTACGTTGTGATGTTGATGATTTGGTTTTAAATTTCTAGATAAATTGATATACTTTATTATAAATATTAACTATTTTGTCGGGAGAAAACAGAAATAGATGCGAAAATTTCGCTCATTACTTCAAATTTCTTCGCACAGCTATTTAAAAGTTGCAAACTCGATTTATTATAATTGGCATGTCATAACAACATATTAAAATAAAGGGAATAGAACTTTCGTATGTATTATTTGACGGGACTAATTGAGAATATTCTCTTGTTCACCTGTTTTGATACGAATTCTCAGACTTAATTCTGATTTCAAAATATTCTGTTCGTATGCGAAGTAAATTTTCATCTGATAAGCAGTTATTACTTCGTAGTCGCATGCGATTATCTCGTAAGGCAGATTATATTTACCGGAATCAATATCATTGAGAGTTGATAACCGTACGTGAAGTTCAACGATCAATTGAACTTGGCGGTAATCCTATGATAGAGAGCAATGTCTCTTTGCTTTCCCAGATAACCGTCAGAATAAAACCGGCCTGAATTGAGTCATCTAATCGAGCCTGCCTGTAACACAATACATGCCACTATCAACACTAGATGTAAGGTATGTGATTTGCGGACAGGTTATTTTCGCCGGTACGCCAATAAGATTGCGACTTCTCGGTGTTGTCATAGCAGGAAGTATGATACAAAGAAGTGGCTGGCTTCGGGCGGCGCCTACTTCATTGTTGGCCGCCTCAACAATGGGCACGAAACGCTACATCTCACCCAGATACGGTCTGGTGTCTACGGACTCGCGTATATGGGTTGCAACTCAGCGCGAACGCCTTCGCGACAGTCTGCAGATACGGGAGAAATTAACATACAATTCACTTAAAGGAAGGCATTTTGTCACAGAAATTAATGATAGATTCGTTTCATGATGGAAGTTTTTACAGGTGCAGTATCCATATAGGCTTCGTAACGCTTTGAATCACACCGACATGAAGTTGTCTGGATCGAGAACTTGATAGCATGTAAACGAGGAGGCTGCATCCTGTTTATGTACTGAAACTGTCGTTGAACAGCAAATTGGCTAATAAGGTACAGTATAATGAATAAGAAAGATAGCCAATTCAGACAAAAAGGGTAATATAAATCCCCCACAACGTTTCTGGGATCCTTGTGCCTTTCGTCAGGTGCTAAGAAGAGCCTAGAGCGACACAACTGCAGAAGTCAGTTGACAAAACTTAAAAGTTTTTTTACTGCACCTGATGAAAGGAACAAGGCCTCCAGAAACTTTATGTAGTATTTATATTATCACTACTTTTGCCTGTATTTGGTATCTTTCTTATTATTAATTTTCAATCAGTAGTAAATTTTTCAGTTTGATTTAATTAATTAAATTGGATTTAACTGATGCGGCATTTAAGTATAGGTTTATCAACATTTAATATAAACCGTTACTGATAGTCATTCTCTCCCAGGCATTCCAGGTTACATTGCCCGAATTACACAGAGTAATGAATAAGAAAGGTGGCCAATACAGATAAAGAAGGGTAATATAAATACCACACAACGTTTCTGGGATCCTTGATCCTTTCGTCAGGTGCTAAGAAGAGCCTAGAGAAACACAACTGCACAGGCCCGTTGACAACACTCAAAAGCGTAAAAAAAGACGTGATTTTTTCTTTTTTACACAGAGTAATGTTCCATACCTTTACCTACATGTATTGATAACATCCTATTTATTTCGTTAACTTTTGTTACTAATTAGTAAAAGAAATAGCCAATTAACCGACAAAAGTCTGCGTTCTCCACCTGGGTAATGCGAAGTATAGTTCTTGCGGCTGTAACGGTTTTTCAACACCTGATTAAAGCAAAAGTAATTTCAGAAACGTTGTATTTATTTTATTGCTTATTACGTCTCTTAATTGGTTACTTCTTTATCTAATTCATCTTCATCTAATGCAGATGTTATATATTTTTAGAAAAATATTTCGACAACTGAAGGCAGGCAGAGAACGCACCCCTACCACAATATACCGACACATAGTTTCAAATTTATTCATGAAGGCGTGATTTCGAGATTTTCTGAGACAATTGTTGTGGTTTCCAATAAATTATAAAGACAACATATTGCAATCCTGTTGTACAGTATCTATATACGAATATGCTGAAAATTGACAGCTCTATGTCTGACAGTTTTCTAATATAAACAAGCATATTTTGTTAGTAAGCTGAATGTCACATAGGACTGGTGATGAAACTCTTGAGCAGCTCAGTGTCGACTTTACGGTTTGGCCTAAGACGTCTTCAAGCACCTATTGTATTTAAATAAAATAGTACTTTTGTCTGAACATTTCTTGGAATCGAGTGATTTTACAATATCTTTACGTTCAATACATCAGTGCATCCGAAATCGAGGTCACGCTGACTGTTCTCTTTTCACAAGATTCAGAGTAAACATCATATTATTATTGAAAAAAACATTAAGAAGGTTTATTAACAATAACGAAACTGCCATCTTGAGACTTAAAATTCAACCTTACCAATTTACAGTTAATAACTAGGTCATTAGGTAGTGAATTAAATAAGGGAAATAACATCTAAAGTTATTAATATATACTCCTTAGGGACAAAAGTATCGATTAAACATTTCAACTAGATTGAATTTTTTAGCCCGAAATTAGTATTACAATTAAGAACTTTTTGAAAATGTTATATAAGAATTTTGAAACGTTATAAAGGGGGCTGTCAGTAGTATATCCAAAAATATTGTAAGTTGATGTAGGTTTGTAAATTTTTAATTGGGCGTAAATCCCTCGCTGTGTTTGTTGAGGTAATAAATAAAGACATTGTTTTAAAATAGAAACTAACAAAAATTCTTAAATCAAATAAAGTTGATACTGAGAAAATGACTAACAAGTTACGCGATAAAGGAAAAAGATAGACACAATTTCCCATCAATAGAATTGATTGACAAACGTCAAGAACCGTGCATAATATCATCGGTGTATGAAGGACAGACTTCCAAATAAAGAAAACGTAAAAAAAAGTACACAAAATGGAGCATTCTATTGCCACTTATTAAAACCAACTTTATGAAAGTCTAGGAAAGAGAAAAATATCAACCTTGTTGAATCCAACAATAGAATAATGAATTTGACACGACTTTTTAATTTGTTAGTTGATTTGATTGATACGTCCGGTATATTATTAATTTTTTGCCATTGAAAGAGTCTTGAGGGAGACTAAAAACCAACCCCAAACTGTAGTGCCGAGAAAGAGGAAAGATTTTTTGTAGTAATTAGACAGTTTTCAAAAAGGTATTTTTTATATTGAAACATTTTTGACTATGATTTAGAGTTTTATAACAAAATTCGTTTAGATAATGTAAAGGCAACAATTTCCTTGTAAATTATTTTTTCCAAGTATTTTATTAACTACAGTTGCAGCATTTTAGGATCGAATTACTACAGTTCTCGATAAAAAATTGTTGTTCACTTCCCAGCCTTGTCAGATTTGCCTACCTTACGATTTCTTCGTGACTGTATCAACAATAGTAAATTACAGCATATTTCCTTCACGTTTGAATGCACCTCTTCCTGTTACTTGTAATTTCCACTTTAATACTTTACTTTCATGGACGTTTAAGCTAAATTTGTGCAATTTTAAGTATATTTGAAGGTTTTTTCCAGTAACATGAATGTTTCAGATCTGACCCAGTTTCGTGTGTTTTGCTTGAGTAATTTATGCGTAACAGTCATCTTCTCTGAATAGAAACTCCATGTAATCGCCATTCCCTACCGACTTCCAACATTTATTTGGAAGTGTAGGTTAATACACAATGAGAAACGATTCTACAAACGCTTATGTTTGTGTAAAGATTAAATAAGGCTGTGTTATTCAAGATGAAAGAGGATTAAAAGATCCCAGCCACTAACAAATGTGCCTTCTGAAGTTACTGAAAATGTTTTCCGAGTTGGCCAATCAGATATCAAATATCCGAAAGAAGGTAAACATTTCCCCAGACAGCTGTCCGTCGCTGTCAGCGGAGCTCTGGAGAATGTCAACTGGAACTTTGCTTTATACAATGTGTGGGTTAATTTAGGATATGGATGGCTATGGTTAGAAGCTCTCTCAAAACTGATTACAAAAAGAAAATTAACCACTGTGTTTTCAGTCTCAACAATTTGTCCTTTATTTTCGTAATTGAGAAGGAAACGTAAGTTACTCCGTGAAGTGGCATTAAAGCGAAAATCCGCGCAATGCGTGACGACATTGGAATAGTTTCAGTGAATGGTAAATTGCCTGGAACCACCTCCCGCCAGTGACGTAGAGCAGCAGACGAGATTTTGAATTGAATACATACGAAATGTATAAAAATTGTGTACACAGTTCTCAATTTCTGCTCCATTCTCAATGTTATAAAGATCTAGGAAGCACGTAAGCAAAATCTGGTCATCATCATTCTCATTTTGAGTAGAATCGTTTTTATACGAACTGCAAGTTATGACAATCTGGATTACTATAGCGAATTGAGCACATCCGTTTGGGAAAAACTGGGTTCAGGTCGATCAGAAATACTAACTGGGAGAATAAAATTTATTTAATGACCATATTCTCTGTCTCCTTGGCTCTGAAGCCCATTGAGGGCCTTGGCCTACCAGGACGACTGCCAGACTATCATCTTACATGACACATTAGGGTACATGGTCAGCGTAACGTTTCTCCTTCAGCCTTAACCCTGGTTTTCATGACAATGATAAACACAAATAAGCCAGGATTCGAACTCATACATCTCAGCAGGTTGGCAATGGCCATCTAAATTTATTTTTTATTAATAAAAAAGTTAGTGAACAGCGCTTCGTTTCAGTAATGATGTGAACCCCCTTCAGGCTGAGATCCGACTCAGTCTTATCTTGAAGTAAGAAGCTCTTCAGTCGGACCACAGGCCGAAGAAGTAGCCTTGTTAACCAACGTTTTATATTTAAAAATTTTTAATAATAAAAGGTCAGTTAATTGGTCATAATACATATAACTTATTATAATTGACAGACATTAAAATAAAATATTCCGGTCGGACCAAAACTGATTTTCCACAACCTCATAACTGTCCTTCACAAAGCTATACAATTCTATTCACACTTTCAGCCCAATAATTATTTTTTCCTGTGATCTAGAACACAACTTTGTACTACGTCTGATCATTTAGAGTGCGTTAATTCTATAATCTTGTCGAAACCAATAACAAAATCTATATGAAGTTATATTTAAAACATTTCTTGCTGAACACGCCATAATTTAATCTATGTAAGAATGGAATTTGGGCAATTATGCCACAGGTTTGAGGCTTATGAAAACAGTAGACAAAAGCAACGATACGGTGGAACTGTTCAGCCCGTAATACGCCTGACGTCATATTTTGTTAAAGAGCACTTAATCATCTAGAAAGCGGAAGATCTGAAAGGATTCGAAACTGCTCCGTGGACACAAAGCACAGTTATTCTGGCTGTTAAAAGCGTTACGTACCGACAACAGAAACACGATAAGAAGCTATTGAGAAACGTCCCGCAGTCTTTGGCGGGCCGAATAAGGTGAATGAAGTCGGAACATGTGCGATCGCAATGGTTACGTCATCGACTGGAATTCGAACACCGACCGCCCTTCACTTTTCCGAGTGCTTTCACTTCGCCTCGCTGGACGGGGGCTGAAATTTTAATCAGCCGCCCTTATCGTTCGCGAGGAAAATGTCTCTCAGCTTCATCGTTTACACGATAATATTTCTCACAAAGGCAGGGAAAAAAACTTAATTTGCTGTATTATTCATGGAGAGCTTAACGTCAAAGTCCAATTTTGCAATAGTCGTTACGCGCACTTGTCATTGGGAAAAAAATATATATTTCACCTCGAAAATAGGGACATACACCAGCGATACACCACTAATATCGACGTTAAATATATTTAAGTGGCTGTGGTCATTAGTTTATTTCAGGATAAGAATGTTATCCAAATTCTTTGCTCAAGGAAACGATGCTAAGGAAATTGCCACCTGCAACAATTAAGACTAAATAGGTATCCTCAAGATTTGTCGGACAAGTGAAAGCTTGATAATCGACTGGAGCACAATACGCGCAATTAATTTCACTATCATCGTTGAAGCTTTCACGCCAATAACGTCCACTCACCCTGAATCTGGGTACGGAAGCCGCCCTCATCATGGACCCCCGCCTCCGCGCCAGACGTTGCAGTTCCCTTTCGCGACGGCTGTTGTTGGGACGCGAAGTCGCTGCCTCTGGGGGCTGCACGGATGCGGGCGCAGCAGCCCCCAGAGATCTGACAGCCAGCAGCCGGCAGCAGCTGTCCTCGTCACCCAGCACCATGTCACATAGCTGCACTCGCGCGTCCGCTCTCGGCGGCAGACACTCGCGAACTGCGCGCCTCAGCGGGGCAGCCCCCCACCCTGCCCCACCCCTCCCTTCCCCTCCTCACGCGGCTATCCACGAACAGCAAAGAATGGTGTCCGAAACGTCTTCTCTCTTCAGACTCGTTTATCACGCTGCATTAATCATAACCTTACCAATTATGCTTCTGAATTTCGTTAAAATGATGAAACCTATTGAAGGCATTAAGACGGACGTTTAATTGATTATGAAATAAACTTGCCTGAAATGGTCTGAAGAGTAAAAACAGTATCTCTTCTGGAAAATACCTATAAGTTAGGTAAGAGTTAAAAAAGTAATATATATATATATATATATATATATATATATATATATATGTGTGTGTGTGTGTGTGTGTGTGTGTGTATGTGGTGTTGGGGTGGGGGGAACTTTATTTATCAAACAGATCCTTGAACGTATAATAGAAAATCGATGCTCTCTCAAAATTAATATTTTTATGACAGATTTATTGTCTCTAATAACAGTGTCTTGCCGTCCTAATTCAGAGAGGCGAACGCATAGCAACGAAATCCAAATGAAATTTTAACCATTTTATAATCAAATACTTAACGCGAAGCTTTTCAACATTCGTGTATATTATTCCGATCTTGACGTATCCGAAGTTATTGCGTTCTGTAAAACCGTGAACAATCTGGATATTATCAGATGAAAATTACTGCTAATGAGATTCCAGAAAAATAAGTGAAGAAATTCCTGCCGAAATTGAAGACAAATATATAAACCATCAATTTGGCTATGAAGCAGCTTAATTTAAGAGAATAATTTTTTGCATTTAATAATTCTAAAAACGACATTCGTACAGACAAACTTACAATAGAGAAAGAAAAATTAAGATTATTTAAATTCAAAAGTAAAAACTTCACGTTTTCCGTTGGAAAAAGATATCAATCCGCATCGAAATGTCCGGAACTTTCAAATTTGAATATTCTTAAGTTTTGTTTCATGTACGACGATTGTTTTTAGTATTATAAATATTTATAACAGACATTAATTTGTATGTTATATTTCTGCAATTGACCTATATTCTGGACATAACCCTCAATTTTCTCAATAAACGGTTCGTGCTTATGGAAACAAAGTGCAATTTTTTTTCAGTTTAGAAGTCGTGTTTTAAAACGCAAGAGAAAACCCTGGAAAATTATTGTAACAGCCTCCGATAAATTCTTTCGGTCGAAAATTAAACATATAAATGCAAGTAGTCTTCGATAAGAATTTTGTGATTTATCCCGCCCGAATGCTGCTTTATTTTATTAATTATTAGGTTGTTTTAAATTTTTTGTACGAAAATAGTTTAGTTACTTTGTATCCGAATGCTAATGTAGCTCTGAGAAATTTTATATACATTTCCTGTCTCTGTAGCTGTTGGGGTACGAAGAAATTAAGATTGATAACACACCACTTTAGATGTTCAATAAGCCAAACAAAACTTTGAAATGTCATTAATTTCTACTGAATCTCCATTAACACGTCCTTTATATGCTAAAGGTAAGTTTAGATTGTGGTAGATTATTATAGTTTATAGTTCATAGCATTATTTTAAAGTAGTTAATATTTTCAAAATAAAAAAGATACATTATGTTCAGTTTTTAAAATCAGAATCAAGAGTTAAAAAATAAAAAAGAACATATTATGGGCGGCATTTCAAATACATGCGCACATTCGAGTTCCTAAAATGAAAATTTTATTTTACATCTTGGCAAAAGTTATTTTCCTTTTCTCAATTTACGCAATGACACACAAAATTAATAACATATGTTCTTACTCATTTTTAGATAGAATTCACACTACAAAGATCTTATGTTAATAGAAATTCTGTAAAAATACTGTCACAAAATCTAATAATTTGACATAATATGTTGTTTAGAAGCCCAATATTTAATGGTTACCAAACGTAATCCGCTTGTTACTCAAAGTTTGCACTTCTACATTCGAAACTTGTATTTTATTGGTTGACATGTAAATATATATATCATAATATATATGCACCGTAACCATTTACTAATGTTCCTTCGCTTGGGGAGACGTTGGATCCGTGTCCTGCTATAAATTACGTTTTAAGAACCGCGCACGTACTGTTTCTAGCTACTACATCCACCCCTCTTGTGTAACAGGAAACTGCCTTCTTCGTTGCGATTACTGAAGCACCACCACAAAATATATATTAAAGGGCCATCCAATTAACTCAGCAAATACGGGAACGGTTGCGTGTTTGCCAGAGTTACTCGTATGTTCGTCTCTAAGCGAGGTAATGATGAACTTGGAAATCAAAAAGAATATATATTTTTATAACAGATTAATTATATTTAGTGCTACCTGGATTATTCGTCAGTCATGGAACCGGTGCATTTTCGCATATAAATAAATAAACAAACGGCCTCGACTCAGAAAATTATGTTTATTAACAAAAAAAATTAAACATACCGACGTTTGGTCCTTTCTTAGGACCTCTTCAAGTTTAGTAGTTTTATATTTAACTTTTTCCCTGGTTGCAACAGACAAGGCAGCCAAAACTTGCCTCTAAATTTTTTATTAGATTTATATAAAATTATTAAACCTGAAGAGGTCCTTAAATAAGGACGAAACGTCGGTATATTTAATTTTAATAACATTATTGTCTAGTTGTACGGCCCACCACCAATAAATTTCCGAAGATGCTTAGTGAATAAAATTTATTTAAACGATTTGACCACTAAACAGCTGCAAATATTTAGGAATAATTTTGAACTCAAATCTAGGGTGGGAAGAACGAGTAAATTATCCGTCTCGAAAATCTCTGGTCTGTCCCACAATCGGGCCCTGCAGACGGGGGCAGCAAATTTTGTAATACGTAGACCCGTAGACTAGTGAAAAATTTGGGTGGGAATCTTTGGCAACCAGACGGAAGAAAGATAGGCTTTGCGCTCTATTATATCATATACTGGTGACAAAGCGTGGAAAGACATGAGGTAAGATCTAAAAACAAATTTACATTGGCAGAGGTGATCACAAATTTAAAATCAAACGAGACCGCAAAAAACAGACATATGGAAATTATCATTCCTAAACCGATTGATAGGCGATTGAACAATTTACTTGTAACAGTGTTTGAGGAGAATCTTCCTACAAAATGATTTAAGAATAATGTAAATCGATAAGTGAAGTGTATTTTGATTATTAAGTTCTCTCTGAAAATAACTTTATGTCTATATTTAACTTTAGTGAAGTGAAATGTTGAAACTGTGGACAAATTTTCAGGACAATTTTCTAAGACATCATTTTTCTTTTTCTTATTTTAAAATTTATTTATTTATTTATATGTTCTAGATTCCAAAGTTGACAAAGAACAAACAGAAAGTATAAATATAGAAGCATAGAACACACATGTTGCGTAATAGGGCAAAGATGTTAGGAAAATGGTTGATTTCTAAGATATGTGCGTTTTATTACACATCAAAACTGGGAATGAATATGGCCTCATTTTATATTTCAAATTCTCCCGCCATTCTTCATTGTCCTTTTCGCCAATATACAGGATTTATTAGTAATACTTCGTAAAAACTCAAATTTATTGATAGGTTGAACTGCGATGAAACGTAAAAAGTCGGCTGTCTGATTTCAAGACGCAACTCTTATTCGTTCTCTTCGCATAAAGGTGAACAGAATCTTTGTTTTGTTCGTAACGCTGCTCCATCTAGCAATTAAACTTTAAGTGAAGACCGCTTAATGAAAGTTCCCAAATTAAGCGTCCCATTGGGCCGAAGCAGGAAGTAGGGAGGAAAGCGGCGCTAATGCCTCTTGACACTCCTTTACATTGTTTGCATAACAATTAACAACATTCAGCCGCCATTGGACGTACGAGTATTGTTTTCATGGATAGTGTTCTCGATGAAGGTTTGTTCTCAAAGGATTATTTTTCCGAAGCAAAGCAAAAAGTGTAAAAGTAAAACAAAGGTAACAGAAACGATCCATTCGTTAGCACGACAGAATTGAGGAGGCAAAGAATTTCCTCCATCTGCTGTTGGTTCAAAGCTTCTTGCACATTCGGGAACACAAAAAAGGAACAAGTTCACTCAGGAAACTGGAGATAATTAACAGTCGCTGAGCGGAAGAAAGTAGCAGCGAAAACCTCTCTCTCTCGTGGCTGCAGGCGTTTTAGAAATGCCTCATGTCACTGTTATTTTTATATTCGTAATGACTAGCAGTTTGATAATAATATTTGTATACAGTATGGCAATTTACTTAAACTCCGAACAGATTTTGAAGGGTATTAAAATTACGATTGTTGTACGTGTGAAATGTGATTGACGTAAAATAAATATGAATGTGAATGAAAATTTAATAATCTTCTGAAGTTAACTGATTCTTTTTTTTAAAAAAAAAATTAACAATAATTCATACTTTAATGATCAATTCTCAGTAAATTGAAAATTTTATGAACGGATCGTACGATTGCCAAAAATTACAACAATAGATTCTTCTACCGAAATTATTATATTAATATTCAAGAAGAGAAGAAACACTTTCAATTAAGCTCAGCCGTAAAGGATATGAAAGTGAATTAATTAATCCTTTATGGATGAGCCTGAGTGAAAGTATTTCTTCTGCTCTTGAATTAATTCACTGTACCTATTTCTTTACATGCAAGATTCATTCATGCCACAAGTTATAAAAATATACTGTGAACAATGTGATTCACACTAAATTATAGGCGAACCTTTATTCAACTAAAGAGTTGGTCGCATGTGAACTGGAGTCGACGAGGATAGTTCAGCGATTAGAGTGATCTATTACTAAGTACTGGTCCTAGGATCGATTCGCAATCCTGTCGAGATTTTTATATCTTAATCTGTTGTCTTCCAATATTATTACTATAAACTAGAGTGAAAATATAATTGAATAAGTGCCAACGTGATTAACTATACAGAACCTCGAAACATTTGTTAGATTCCGTAATGTCATCTGTTCTTCAGAAATGTGAAAGGATGAGGAATGGAAATAATAACTCATATATAATACATGCTGCATTTTAAGTAAAATGGATGGAAGTATTTAATTACCGTGACACTAAAAGCAATACTATGTTTAACAAACGATTTAGCCTTCAGTGAGATTGTACTTTCACATTACACGAAACACACAAACATGTATATATCAAGGAGGAAAAGGTTTACATTCTGTTCCATCAGGTGTAAGACACGGATAATGACATATTTGGAATGATTGTAAGCCGGATTTTTTAACAATTAAGAGAACATGCCGAAAATGTATTTTTTTATTTTTTTTATAGGGCAACAGGCTACACGAGGGTAATCCACTTTGGGCAACTCCCCTTTAATAGCATAGGAAGGGATTTGAAAGGGGGGATGCGGAAGGGTAGAGGAAGGTAGCCAAGGGTTAACTAGGGCCCCCGGGCTATATTTTAAGGATCCTACCTGGCATTCGCCTAAAGAAATGCAGGGAAAACCCTAGAAAAACCTGCATCAGGTAGGTCGGGCATTGGGTACTTGTCCCACGCCCTTCCGATAGCGGGAGAGGAGTTTGCTGTGGGGACGCAGCATTCCCTTCTCCGTGCCTCGACCAGTTTAGGAGGCAGTTGGCCGACTATTCCAATGGGAATAGCGAACAACTCTTACCGTATGCCCAAGGTCTGCGACCCCGGAACATACACCTCTCAAAACAGACCGAGGTGCCTCGGCTTGTGGGAACCTTAGTTCAAAAACGGAGAGGAAAAGGCATACCCAAAGGTAGCCCCTTCGTATCTCTCCTAAAAGGTTCTGCCTACGAGAGAAAATCCCTCGCAGGTTACCTGCGAGAGAATCCTCGCAGGCTTTCTTCTATGTATTTTTTCAAAAGGACGGCTATTTTAGAGCATTACTTAACGATGATTTAACTGTGAGATTGAGAAACATATAAGCGCCTTCGTTGGAAGGCAAAATCAACATTAATAAATCATTTCATTCCAAAACGTTATTTAAATCTTTCGTGTGTTACGTGTTTTCGTGCCGAAATATGGTGCTCGTTTGAAAGAATTCACGAATAAGTCAAATATGTAGGCCTACTAGACTTGGTAACCATGAGATCACATTCGACCATGTTTCGGTGGGCTGCGTTCATTTTGTGCGTCAGAATAGTTCCATATGGAGTGAGCGGATTAAAAATTACGTGGAATGTAGATCACAAGGCAACAGTATCGATTACGACACACACGTGATCTGGATGCAGTTCAGTGAGCTCGACGATATCTCGAAAGCGTCGATTGGAATCAAGCCCATTACAGCGTGTGGGATACGTGGACGAAGTGAACGCAAGGTCGTAAAAACCGCCCTACCGAATCGCTACAACGCAGATACTGTTATGTTTACATTTACCGCCTCAACGGTCGACGAAAGCATGCAGAATTAGGAGACACCACCGTATTCTAGAAGGGAAAAGCAACAGTCCGCAGATTCTGCGGAGATAAGCGACAAGAACCAATTAGTCAAGTCTCATTGGCCGGCGGAATGAGTGGCAGGCAGGGGACTACGGAAGTTACTTTCGGTCGGTCACCACAGCCATCTGGCTGAGGAGAAAGTTGCATCATCACTCGATGGACCTTCCTGGCAGAGCTCATCCAGTCCCACGAAGAGGCAACTGCTTTCTCGTAAGCAATCGGCGTCAGATATTTAGACACTTTCAAATGCGCACAGGATCAGAAGCTGAAGATATCATTATTCGACAAAATATTACTTTGCTTGGTTCGCGTTGTCTTCTATTGGCCATGTATGATGGATTAGTTATATTCTTTTCTTTTGTGTGTGTGTGTGTTAGGGCCTTACGGTTTTTTTATTTTAGGTTTTTGAACTCAGTCAGTCGTACGTTACGTTAGATTTATAATCATTTAAACTCATTTACTTAATTCTACAATATGGTAGCTTCGATTCACATTTGTGCTGCTTGAAGAAAATTTTCATGAACTAAGGGCTTCTTCTATTTTAACATTTAATAAATTCAATTGAAATAGCTGCGTATTCCCAATAAGCGCTTTTATTCCATATACAACTCAAGGCTAACGACAACCTGCTCGTCACTTTCGTCCTCAGCGCAATACGGAAAACATAGCGTATGATATGTTTGATGTTTGAAATTCACCGAATAAGACCAATTATTATTTGACAGCTCACATAAAACCTGTTATTAGGGTATAAAATTAAGCCTTACCCGACTTTGAGCGACATTTTATTATTTTAAACCTATTAGAAAGAAGATTAACAGCTCTCATATATGACATATTCGAAATTTGTATATAGTGTGTATACTAATTTATTACAATGTGAACAACGTGAATATAGTTTAATTGGTTCTTACCAACATACGAGTAAACAACCAGATGTATTTAACAACCATTAACATTTTTTTACAATTCAAAACTTGTTTTTATCAATCATAAAATTTTAAATTAACTACATATCAACGTTTCAGTAAAAATTTGCAGCGTTTACAGACTCTGTTTTGATCTTGTTAAACGCGTAAAAAAGTTTCTGAGAATAAAACATTTTAATAATAACTATTGTATTCAATTTTTTTTCGTCTTTTACATTCTGGTTTATTAAGATATTAATAAAAATTTTCTGTTTCATGTTATTTGTGAAGAGCTTTAGGTTCATATTTAGTTAATGAAACATATCATTTAATTATAACTAACAAAAAGGTAACCTCCTCCTACTCTATTTTTCTTAAAGTCACAGGCTACATGAGGGTAATCCACACTAATATCATAGAAAAGGATTAGAAAGGAGATGCGTCCTGAAGCAACAACACTGCGCTAAAAGTAGGATATTCTTGTTTACATAATACGAGACACGTTCAGAAAGGAAGTGTACTGTGACCATAACGTGCTGTGATTTTTGTTTTTTGAGTGTTGGCAACACTGAGTGGTAGAGGACGATCTCATGACAGAATGAGCATCGCAGGGACACGGTAGTACGTAAACTCACGTTGTAGTGTCCAGTTGCGTGTAAGATGTGGGTAAGAAATGCGAACCACGTGCTGTGATCCGCTTCCTACTAGCGGAAAGTGAGGAGTTTCTGAACTCTATTGTGACTGGAGATGAAAGGTGGGTGGCTCATTACACGCTTGAGTCAAAAATCCAGTCGTCACAGTGACGTCACACCAATTCCCCATCTATCAAAAAATTGAAAACCAAAATCGTGGTCTCAGATTTTTGGAACCGAAAAGGCATCACTTTGGTCGAATTTCTGCCTCAGGGGGAGTCCATCAATGTATAACGATATTGCGAGACCCAAAGAAAGCTAAAAAAGAACATTTAAAAGAAAAGGAGGATAATGCTGACGAGAGGAGTGTGCTTGTTGTCCGACAACGCCCGTCTTCACACAGCCTTAGCCACCCATCGTATTCCCCTGTTTTGGATTATCATATTTTCACCTCCCACGTGGACGGAATTAAATTTTCAACTGACGAGCAGGTGCAGTAAGAGGTTCTGAAGTAGATGAAGGAGCTGGCGGAAGTTTTATTCGAGGATGGCATAAAGAAGCTTGTGCCATGGCTTACTTCATGAACTGAACGGGATGGCGATTATGTTGGAAAATAGTCAACACGTACATCAACAATATACTATATTTTTCTTCAAATACACTTTTCAAAAAAATATAAAAATCTAGTACACTTACTTTCTGAACATGCCTCGTATTTCCTTCAACAACTCTATGTGCAGTATACATGAAATTGCCATTCAAAATATATTAACATCGCTCCTTCCATCACTATTTGTCAAACTACGATTTTTTTATTCCCTGTCTTCCAGTGAGATTAATTTGACGGGCAAGCCAGTACGCGTGATAACAATTGCTTTGTGAAATTGTTAAACAGCGAGACGCGGGGACACCTGTTGCAGTTTCCGCTATTTTCATCAGCGTTGCAACTGTAGCTCCGTCGGAAGTACCTTATCAGATGAGCTCAAGGATTGTCTTCCAGACAACATGACAGCTAGTAGAAGTAATAAGCAACATCCAAAATATTACTGGGCCTCCATCCCAACTATAAATACGAATTTAATTCTTTCATATGTACCACATACTTAACTAGGCATATCGCGGGGGTTTCCAGTTATAATGGATAATATGGAAAAATCTACGCGTTTAGAATTAATGTAAAGACAAAAGCTTTTAACTTTTAACACGTTGCTGTCCTCATCAGAAAGGAATGCCAATGAAATTTTTAACTGTTTGATATCAGTCCATTTTTTCTCTTTCGGATTGTTCATAACATTTGTAGGGTTTCTGTAACAATATATTTTTCCACTGTTCATTTTTCTTTCATCTCTATATTTAATTTGAAGTGTAAAAGTTTTTTACTTGTACGTGCTCAGGTCTCTTTACAGAAGGGGGTAGAGAATGAAACAATACACGTATCTCAGCAAAAGAAGTATGATGCGTCGTGTGGACAGGCGTTATTGATGGGAGGTCTATATAGGTAACTAGTTTGTCCTGTGAAATCTGAGCTGGTGGAGGTATCGGAGCGAAGAATGCGTCTGGTCCAAGGCCAGCCGGCGTACCAATTGTAGCGAGACGTAGCAATTAACTGGCTCGTTTCAAGGACACTCTCCTCTTCCGCGCTGATAGTTTCCCTACATACAGTTAAAACCACTATGTTGTACTCTCCGAACTACAGAATTATTAATAAACATTTATTTATTCTCAAAAGAATTTTGTCTTTAATGCATTTTCCTTTGTTTTTAAATACGTTATCGCTACCATTTTAATTTACCGAGCACATTTATTTTGTAATACACCCTATTAATTATTGTATGGAATATGAGTAAAAAAATAACAAATAAATAATACTTATAAATTTAACGCCTGACCCAATTAATAAATATTAATAAGAGCTTAGTTTCCACACAAATTTAATTTTCAGAAACAATTACACAGAAAATAATTTAAACATACCTCCAAGTTTCGACGCTAATTCGCATGTAACAGAAGAGAATTTCTATGTTCAAATACTGTTCAAAAACTACATTATAGAGAGGAGGCACCTACGGGAACTGATCTGACAGGAGAGTAGAAAGAGGCTGCGTTCGGGTTACCTACGAGGATGCCTTCTTTTCTCCCTGCTATAGAATTAAGGTCGTCATAAGTCGAGACAACTCGGTCAGTTTTGAGAGGTCGCAGACGCTGAGCAATCTGCAATATTTGTCCTTTTGTTCCTATTGTGAAAAGTGGGCCAGTTTTATTCGAACCTGGTAGAGGCATTAAGATGGAAATGCTGCGTCCCCAGAGCAAATCCCACTCTAGTTGTCGGAGAGGCGTGGGACGGGTACCGAGAGCCCGACCTATCTTCTGCAGGTTTCACTACACCCAATTATGCGAATTGCAGGGTAGGATGCTTAAATTATAGCCCGTGAGCCTTAGTTAACATTTAGCTACCAAGCTCTCATTTCCGCATCCTCCATTTTTACCCCTTTCTATGCTATTAAAGGGGAGAGGCTACCTTTAATACCGAAACCGTGAATTTAATGTACTGAAATCAATAATAATAACCTTTTATACAGTCTCCGATTTATTGTAAAAACTTCAGAATGCTTTCGACATTATGTCATAATTATTCTGCAGATTGAAAGCTTTCTGAAGTTTTTAAAATAAATCGGACCTTGTATAAGGTGTTTCTTATTCTTATTAGTATATTAAAACAATTCAATAATATTTAATGTATTTAAATCGTTATACAGTAGATTTATTTCCTGGATAATGCGCTTAAAGTTCTTAAAAGCATAAAAGCTGAAATTTTAGTGTTCTGTGATTTATGACCTACCTTATTCAAGTTATTTCTTTTTATTCATTTTAACATCACTACTGTCTTAGAGTCTCAAACTGGTCTTCCGACAAAATCTTCATGTTAACATTATTGAAGTTTGATAAATAAGCTTAATTATTTTAAACTGTAGCTTATACGTTCGTTTTACATTACTAGTTTTCCTTTTCATTTGTCGACTCGAAGTTCGTAAATAAGTTTAGCCCTCAGCGACAACTCCAAGTATTTTGAAACCGTCGTCATGTTTGCCGTTAATTAACACCGTGATTTTCCGTTGTTTTTCTGTTTTTGAAGGGCTGTAACGAAAATATTCACATATTGTTGAAAGAAGAAAGGAGAGACTTTGTATTAACCCTATGGATGAACGTCCAAATTAAAGAAAATCAGATGTTTGAAACGTTAACTTATGTATGATTTACAATAGAAGTACAGTGCCGTAAGAATAATAATGCTGGCATATCTAAAGTTAATATTATTATACAGATGTTAATACGTATATGATTCAACCTGACATTTTATGATTTTAATATTGTGGTTTTAATTGTGGGGACCTTTGGACTTGAGGGAAATTGAAATTGGAATGATTCGAACCACGGTTCTCACTAAAACGTTACTTTGCTTGTTTCTTATGTAAATTAAATTAAACTATGAACAATATAATAAAATATTGAATTTTTTTTTTTAAAAAATGAGTATCTCAAGTTTCTTTCTGCTGATTGTTAGTTTCTTCAGCGTGGGACGCTGGGCGCCTGAAGAACGTGGATTGAACAATAGTTAGTAGTGTGAGTGTGATTGTTGCCAATTCCACAGAGCAACGAGTACACGATGGTCCTGTCGCCTTCAGTAGAGGAACAGCTGAACGAGTCCTTTGCAATTCCCATTGGGTCTTGTCCCTAGGGACGCCATGCACATGTTACACACGGTCGTGAGAAACGTGGGGTTCTCATCTCGCTATACAGCTTCAGAAATCGGATTAAGTTCTTAGATATAGTGTGTTACAAATTGGTGATCGACATAAATCTTAAATAATTCAGTTACATTCAAAAAAGGAACTCTTTAGAACGGAATCCATCCGTTGTAACGGTATGAGTTATGCAATGTTCATTTTTACAATTCAATTTATCTCTGATAATTTATCTTCAAGTATAACTATTTAATAGTTAAATAAATCTAAGAATTCACTTGTATACATGAAGTTTTATAAATTTATGAAGTCCCATAATAACAGATCACTATATTTAATAGCGAAGATATGAACCGGAATCCTCTAGAACGTTTCTTCTATGCACTCTACTTAATATTGGAGGTCCAGGAGATGACCGTTTAAGCATTTATAATGTATAAGGGCTGTTAAAAAAAGAAATTGATTATTTTTCATTACGCAAAAATATTTTAACGTTGTAGGAAAGGCATTTCTGATACGAGTTTCGTTTATTTGATTCGAACGTTGCATCAACGATAACTATGCTTGTTGAATCACAGCCAACGTACTGCGATTTTCATTATCATAAACGGAGGTGAATTGTGCCTAGATGTAGAACATATAAAAACCGGCTATGAAGACTGTGAAAAACGGAAGGAAAAGTGTATGTATATGGCTGGTAAAAGGGAATTCTTTAAGAAGTACAGTCCAAATTTGAAATAAAAGCAAAGGTTTCAGTTGAATAAGAAAGGCTCTCTTATGATTCTATTGTCGATTCTTTACTACGAATGTAGAACCCGTGACTAAATATCGTTACTCTTCAGTAGTCTCTACCAGCAACGAACAAAGAACAAGACTGACACGGACCGTGACGAATATCTAGATGACAAACTATTAAAATATAAATAACACAAATATATATATATATTAAAAACAAAAGAAGAAACCCTTACAAACTGTAGATAAAATTAGTTGAGAGCCCGAAAAATTACTTCTATAATTGAAAACACCATCTTCTATTGCTTAATTTACGTATCACGTTATCCAATTTAATTGCACATAAACAGCGATTTTCTTATTAGTTTCTGGTGTTAAAGTTGTCAGAACACATTGTGACACACCGTTTCCTTTGTAAGGCATTCTTCCATCTTTAGATGTACGACGAGTATGACACAACGTGTTGACATCCTTTGTAACGGGACGGGTAGGCGAAGAAAAGGTTCCCTAATTTGTTTCCGCATAACATGTGGAACAATGAATCCTACAGTTAAATACTCCTGTACCGTAAAGCTAAAAATTGTATTCAAAGAAATGTGCGAGACCAAACGCCTTTCCTTGTCTAATAGATTCTGGCGACAGTATTGCTAATGTGACGTATGTCGAAAATGGAAAATTATAGTGTTAACATCCCTTGGAATTTTAAATGTGTAAGAGATTTAACTACTTGGACTTTCCTATCCAAGGCACATTAACGAACAAAATCGGCAGCATTCACTCCTTTAAGCCATTCATACGTTCATATTTTCCAAGATCTATGGGAAAAGTATTATCAAGTAATGATTGCTGCTGACTGTCCAAGACTCAGATTACTAGTGGTCACCTTTCATATAGGATTAAGAAAAGCCGTAATCACGTCTCAATTACTCAACTAGTGGACTTCTGTCTATTAAACTTCGATTTATTTTAAAATATTTTATATACACTGATGAGACAAAACATTGCGACAACTACGACGTTGAATGTTACGTGAGACAGTAAGGAAAGTATATAAGCGGAGCAGAGACGAATAAGGAATCATTCTAGTCACGATACGTGTAAAAATGGGGAAATCCATTGACCCAAATGAAAGGGCAGATTGTTGTGGGCGGGCGCCTGTGAACGAACATCACGGAGTTTGTGAATGTGGTCGGTTGTTCGCGTGCTACTGCCGTGAGAATCTATGAAAAGTGGTTGAAGGACGATGAAAATCCTAGTATGCGAAAGATGTTGTATGTCCACGCTTCAACAAAGAACGTGGTGGTCGGAGACTTCCCCGCTCTGTTATGAATGAGCATTACAAGATTGAGAAGCCTAGTTTTATGTTATGAGATCGTCTGAGGGTATTTTAGCGAATTATTTTCTACGTCTTTTGTTTATTACTGGTACAATTGCTATTATTATATTGTACTAGTTATGATCACTCTTATGGTAATGGTTATACATCCGTTGATCGTAATCATTGGGATAATAAAAGCAATTACAGTAATCGTGTTGACACAATTATGGTAACAATGTATATTAATGATGAAAAATATCTGAATGTATTATAAATAAATTAATGGATTTGATTCAGAAAAGCTATTATAATGTTTATTGAGAAAATATATTAAATTCAGAAAAAGTTGTTTGGACCTCTTCTAGAACCTTGTACAACTATGACAATTTTGAATAATTTTGCATACAATCCATGAATATGAAGTCAATTTACAGTTACTAAATACTATTTCGATTGACAATAAAATTAATATTAAATAATTAACAAAAGAATGTATTGGAAAAATGGAAATGATCTATATGCACAAAGTGGCTTCATACGGTGTGAGAAATGTCTTCGACATGATGACGGCACGCAGAAGACGTGGAATATGTATGTCTACCGAGGTTTGTTATCTGTTTTGACAGGAAGCGCGTGCGCCAGGTAACAAAGGGCCGAAGGAACTCGAATCTCTCCCAGAGAAGGCTTCCCGCTGTCATGGAAACGTCCACCTGCTCGCTTCCATGAAGTCCCGGGAGGAGATACGAAATGTTGCCTGCCAACTCCCACTTACGACTCACGTTTCGTACTTCAAATGCAACAAAACAAACATCAACTCAATTATTGTTACAGCTTTTGATTCAATTTCTCTCTAACTTTTTATTGAGTTATATACATATTGCAAACTATCTACGCCATTTTCTACGAACATCTTTGCCGAAAATGATGGTGCGCTTTAAAATTCATGGCTATTTATATTCGAGAACATCTTCAGTCTGCAGTTCACTGGTAATTTTATTAAAAATTTCGTTATCTAGTCATAATGCACTGTTGCAAATAGACTTTGTTGTACTTATCGTTGGACTAGTATTGTAATACAGTTTGAATTAAGTTGTCGCGAAATGAAGAACAGAGAAGAATATTTCATAACATGTTTTCAAGAGAAACGTAATACTTTATTGTAAAAAAAAAATTATATAGAACGAGGGTAGGAAATTTCAATTTAGCTGAGAGCAACGTACGCTTGAGGCAGTAACATAAATGGGCATCATTTGTACATAAGGTGGAGGACATGAATTTACAGCATCTCAAAGAAAGGTATCTTAACATCACAGAAAAAGGTTTAGGAACTACTTACGTGTACGTAGGAAGACTGGATAATCTGTGACCAGTGGCAATATGATAATAAGAAATAAGCAAAACAGGTGGCCAAGTTCTTAATACACCAAGAGAATAAGTTGAAGCGTAGCTGTGGATGGAGGAACTACTGAATAAAATAAATCTACCCAATTCTTCACATTCCAACAAATTATTTGTTCATTTATGGCGCGTGATAACAGATCATTTTAAAACGTATGGGTGCTCTGTTACCGTGCGCGATTGGAGTGAAACTTCAAATATTTAAGAGTGGGAAATTTGTAGGCTAAATAATAAAAAATTGCATAAGTTTATGTCTGATTTATAAACGACATCTAATGGTTTATATTTTTAAGTTCTCTTTTCTTGTAGAAACAGTTTACTTGAGGGTAATTCACACTTAGCCTTTCTCTATAATAGCATAGGAACGGTTAGGAAGGGGAACAAGTTAGATAAGGTTTAACTAGGGTCCACTGGTTATATAGTTTAATAAGGATCTTACCCGGAATTCGTCTAAAAGTGATGTAGTTGTCCCACGTCCTTTCGATGACAGCAATAGGGGTTTCTGTGGGGTCGCAGAATTCCCGTCTCAATGCCTCAACGTTTAGGAGGCAGCTGACCGACTGTTACAATGAGAAAAGATGATAACGCCTGCCGTGTGCCTAACGTCTACGTGCCCGCAGTATGGACCTCTCAAAACAGACTTGGCTTATGTGAACCTTTATTCAAAAGTAGAGAGAGAAGAAGGTATCCTCGCAGTTAGAATTTTTCTCTTAGAATGCTCCACCTGCGAAAGCTAAAATTTAACTATCCATTTTTAAAAGTGATTGGCTTAAAATTAGAAAAATAGGCAAATGCAGACCAAAGAAGTGATTATACAAATACCACACAACGTTTCTGGATACCTTCCTTCATCATTTCTTTTGTCTCTATTTGGGTATTTTTCTTCTTATTAATTTTCAAAACAGACGTAAATTTTTCATTTTTGTGATTATTATATTACTATTACAAATTAGGTCGCGTGAGAGATTGATAAAGAATTTAAGTTTAAAACTATACGTCGTTGACATGATGGTTTTTGTTTGGTGCTCGGTTGTGACGTCCCTTTCCTTTTGTGACGTAACACTCTCCAGTTCCTATAGTTGTAATTATCCAATCTCAATATAGTCATATATGTATGAAAACAGCCAAATTAGTCTGAAATAATTTATTAACAAAAAAAATTAACAAAACGTTTCGTCCTCAACATCACATCATGTGTACAATCGAGCAAATAATTTCGATACTTTATAAAGCGTTCTATATATATTAAACAAATATTGATATTAAGTAACTAAATATTGCGTAGTATTTCGAAGGCATGATCTGCTTGCAATGCTTGTTATAACAGAAAAGAAATACTGCGTTAACTTTAATGTTTTGTTCGTTAATAATTTCTGACTAATTTGGCTTTGTTCATACATTTATAACTATCAATTTACGTCTTACTCATACTTCCCAACTCATCAGTTTACCTACTCCGACTTTGAAAGTTATTACAATTCCGACTCGGTTTTCTATATTCTATAAAAATGTTTTATGAGTGTATTTTTGCTAACGTGTTGAAAATCCGTTATTAAATGCATAACATTTATGAATAATAACAGAAGGCAACCTTCAATATTTTAAGGCTATGGTAGAAATCAACTTTATTGACAAATCATTAATTATAAGGATTAAAATCGAGTGAGTATAAAAATAAAGATTGCCACTAATAACAAAATGGTATAACATGAATAAGGAAGAAATAGATGAATAAGTTACTTTCATAAAATTTATATTCGTAGATAAGAAGGAAAGGAACAAAAAAAGTACATTTTTTAAGGGTACATTTGAAGACAGAATGACGTACCAAGGCTGAAGGTGTAAGGGAGAGGGGATATCCGGGATCAGTTGAAGCGTACGTGTGATATACGTAGAGAACGGCCAAACAGCAGGCCGTTAATAAAACCACTGCACAAGGACAAGGTCGCGCACCTTTCCCTACCTTGTACGTCAACTATGTACACGCACAAATCAACCTGGTATACTTTTAAGCTTCATTAATATTTCACGTACTTATATGTTTGGGTCTAATTTGTTGAGTCTGGGACATTAGATGCAGTTCAAGCCTCATATCATTATACACTTAAGTTTGGTATCCATAAAAATTGAAATTTGGTAACTGTTCTCCATCCCACCGTACCAGTTACATGTATTCGCTGTATGTTAATAGATACGTTTGAGTAATTTGAACTACTCTGAATTGAATTTTCTGTTTCCCATGCTATGTTTTCTTCCGAAATAGTCTGTTTTCAAGCATCTTATAATATTTCCTTATTGATCTAAATTTGTTTACTAGAACTAATTTAATATAAAAAGTAATTTCTCGTTTAGAATAATTGTAAATAGGTTGGTGTGTTCATATAAGTTATTCCTCATAAGATTTAAAAGCGTTCAACGACTTCGATTGTGCTTTGAATCCCTTCACTATAATCCGGATTTAGATTTTCCTCGGCTTTATGAAATCGGGAAAATGTTGAGATGAATTCCTGATAGAAGACCCCGGCTACACGTTTTTATAATTGTTGATAACTGGCCAATGAAAACCGAAAATAATACAGAGGACAATTGGTACACCGGACACGTACTTCTCAAACTGCAGAATGTCTCATGTCATTTGAACGTCTGGTGGCCTATAGTACAACCCGGACTGTTTCATACAATTACAAATGCATAAAGTATAGGATACGGCGATTCAAATTTATTTAATCATTTTTTTTGTGACTACGCTGGACTTCCAGAAATATTGGGGTAGAGGATCCGAAGACTTAATTTAGGCTTACAAATATGTATTGGTTGTAAACCATCAACTTATAATGGTTACTATTGCTAGCCACGAATCCTATCTTTGGTTTTCTGCTTTCCGAAATTGTTCTTATGGAGGTTCTACAGCAGATTTCTAAAGTTTCCATGTTGGGAAGAACGGAAGACGGCGTTACGGAAAATTCTAAAATAATTTCCCTCATATCTTAAATATTACGTCCAAGGGAACATCCCAATCGGGTCCTCTTGGGGTGTCCTTGGTTTACTGTAGTGGGTCGTAGTACCAGTTTCGCCCACCGAACAAAAACTAACATTCGCTGAGGATTGAGACACACCTTGGTATCTGGCATGAAGACTGGACCTTCAGACACGCGATTACCCTGCACGTGTTAAGACATAGAAGTCTTCCACTTTACTCATAAATTTCTTGGACTATTTCCAGAATTCAACAGGTTTTCTAATCTTTGACTTCATGAAACTGCGCGAGTTTATTTTGAGTACTGTTAGAAGCTTCGGCCTTCGAATCTACGAACGCAATATATCTCTCGGCTGCACATTATTGTACAATGAATGACTATGTCAAGAGGGCAATCGTATTTTAATTTTAGCTCATTCAGTGTATTGCAGGTGCAGGTCTTACTAACAGACAGGAGCGCTGCTGGGCAGAAAATGACAATGTATTTAGATTCAGAACTTTCTGAATCGCTGAGGCGGACAAACACGCTATCAAGCAGGGCTTATAATGTTTTGGCTCATCAGTGTATATATCTCTGAAAAATATTGAATATTTTCAGTAGTCTGATGTTGTACAATCACCTGGCAGTAAGTTAGAGCCACCGCTCACTACAGGCTTTTTATCGGCCGACAGTTTAGTTGGTTGCTTGTTAGTATGAGTACTTAATGCGAGTGTGCACACCCAAGCGATTCGAGTCGGTCGATAGACTGACTGATTTATAGTTGGATAACCTACCCGATTAACTTTCAAGTAAAAAATTGGCCAACTATAGACGTTTGATTATTCAGTATTGTTTTACTGTGAAAGTGCGCCAATTTGCTGACTATCCAATTGGTTTCTCGAGTCTTAAATCCTCCTTCGGTATTGACGGTCCAATTAGCGAAACAAATTAATGCAAACTGGTTATGTACATTCTGAAAAAAGCGAAGAACTTTCTCGGATACTCCAATAGAACTTTCCTGGCAACAATCTATGAGTGTAAAAGAGAAGCACCACATCATTCAGGGTTTCCCTTTTTCATCATTCTTCTCCGTCGTATTCCTTTTCTAATAATATCAATGATAGCTAACGTTAACATTAGCTATAGTGCACAAAATTTGTTACCCATGACCTGAAACTGAATATCATAATATATAAATCTGACAGTCTGCGCACAACAAGTCAACCAATTACTTTAGTTCGCTTAGTGTGCGATGGTTATGGTATAGAAGATGTCAAATGAATCGTTATTATGAAACTCGCGCTAAACGGTTACGCATATTTGGTGTCACTTCAAAAAAGTGACTTGTAAACAGTTCAGACGACATTAGCCAAATTTGTGCGTGTAATGAAGTGATGGCGCAACACGAATGAGCCAACAAAGTAAGAGTGGAAGAGAGTACTAGCTGACCGGCAATTTGCATAATATATGCAATGCAGATGACGCACGACATGCGTGTCTCGCCTGTGCGCGCAAGTAGATCGCGTAACGGCTTGTCACATATCAACACGCCATGGCTTCGATACTTGAAGAGGGAAAGAACAAGCACAATTAACTTATTTATTTTTGTCAAACGAAAATTTTGTTTGGAGGAAATCATTTGTCAGTCGAATTCTAAATCGTGAAACAGTGAAAAAGTGAGCTTAACAGAGGTTAGAAGATAATTTCAGGAGCAAGAAAATTTTGAGACTTATAATGCAGTTACAAGATAACGAAAATCGTCAGAAATTTGATTTATGCCAAATAGTCAAAAAGTCTTGTAATGATGATATCAGGCTGAGATGAAACAATATTTGCAGTCACATGATGGAGATAATTTCCGTACTTTATTAGACTCAGAGAAAACATTCTAGGCATCATATTAAGTTTGGTGTAGATGTATGCCTGTCAAGACTTTAGATAACAAATGAGAATCGAATTATAATCACAAAAAATATTGACAAAATTTTCTGTAGAACAAATGTTTGCAGGAAGTCCATTTAATATATGCTATATTAATTATTTTCAGGATGTAGTCGACCTTACATGTATTTAACTAACCACACTTTTTTACATGATGTTCTTCCATATAAACTATCTACGAATTTATACAAATGTATAATATTGTCTGTATGTCTGAAATAGTGTCAAGCAAAATTCACTTAGAAATGATTTCAGAACAAATTTGTAAAAACGAAGTCTTATTGTCTGGAAGGATAATTTACAATTATTGCCCTCTTGTTCAGATCTGATTAGATCTTGAAGCAACACCAAAATTTTCCAATTGAATTGTTTACCTCACTTTGAAATGAAGTCAATGTCGTAATTGCCAATCTAATCTATCTTCTTCTAATAAATAAAATAGATTCTGTGTGATTACGTATATTTCTATGTTCCACCTACAAATATACCCCCCTGGAGAAAATTGAAGCAAATTGCGTACACGTGTTCCTTTCGAACCGGAAACAAACACTGTGGTCGTAAGACACGTGTACCACCCCCAGCGGCGGGGTTAGACAGGGGTGTAAATTTTCTAACATGTTAAACGGGCGATATTTGTGTCGGAAAAATATTATTCGGAGTCAGTGAGATTTATAGTATTTCTACCGATGTTGTTTGTGTATATTTCAACCTCTTTCGGCGTGTAAGGGGGGAACCACTAAGGGGCGTTACATAAAAATAACCCCAAAACAACCGAGATTCGACTAGAGTCCGGGGTTATGGATGTTGTCGAGTATTCAAATTGCAGTTTAACCCCAGGGCGCGGGGGTGGACGGGGTGGAAATTTTCAAACACGTTAAAACAGCCGATTTATTCGTCGAAAGAAACTTTTTCGGGGTCAATGAGATAGCGTTTTTCCACCCCTTTCAGCAAGGGAGGGGAGCACCTTTAGAAATGGAGGTCGAGGGGCGTTAATAACGCAAAAACAACGGAGAATAGAGAGGTTATGGATGTCGGTGAGTTTAATTATGACAATCCAGGCAACGCCGGGCACTCAGCTAGTATGCTACTAAAGAAAAGTAATACATTTCCTCAAACTTATATTTTTTATATTTCTCTTTGGTTGCTGAATTTTGTGATACGGAATGAAGCATAGTGGTTTAGTGATTAGAGGGCTCAGGTTTTTGTAGAGATTCACGGCAGCACGTGGACATGTGATGTTCTCACGTGAACGGCGCTCCGGAACACGAACTTGCCGGCCGGGTCACGAGGCTGCTCTGCTTTGGAGCCAGCCAGGTATTGATTCCCGCCTGCGATGTCCCTAACAACGACCTTATTCTTCACAGTTTTGTGACGGAAGTGAACAATAACAATCGTACACACGAGAGGTAACTAACTAAAATACACAATTAATTGTTTGCTAATTTAATTCAAAGCATTTATCACAAGAAGCATCAATTACTTGTAACAATATACTCCTATGATAAGGAGAATTCTGCATTATGGGACAGAAAAACCTAAATAATATATCAAGAAAGATGACAACAGTAAAAGGTAATCTGTATTTAATATGACAACTATGTTATAATATATAACTTATTATTAAGTGATTTTATAATTATCGAACGTCTTAACATTTAAAGTTTAATAAGCTATTTCTCAGAACATTATTTCAACTACGGCTTCTTGTTATTGATTTTCTTGGTACTCTATTCAACATATACTGTAGTATACAAAGGCGAATTTGAATTATTTGTTTTTTATTTACTTTGTTATTTTATTTGAGTAACAATTTTGTGCAATTAATAATCTCATATCCGGGCTGGCCAGGGCATTTTAGGGACCCAGATTGTGAACGAAGAAAACAGCCATCCACAACATTCCTTTAATAGGATTTACAATGGTCAAGAAGACGTTCGGGAGGAATAAACAAATCTCTGTTCTCAAGATTTTAACACACACGCGATATTTTTGCAGGAATTCCTGGCGCCCTAAAGATCGTGACTTTCCAAGGACTTTTGGACCTATGTAAACCCGTAGGGAGACTTACCAACGACGAGAATAATGAGATTTGTGGGGGACGGATTCAATTGTCATTGGCTGGTATCAACCAGCGCTCAAGGCCCGAACATTCATTCACCGAGATGTGTAAATGATCTGAAAGGCAGGAAGGACAGTTGTGGAGTGAAGGCAGAAGTCAGTCATGGATAGAAGAAGTTAGGTATTAGATGAGGTACAGTAGGATATGAGGTGGAAAGAATTTATTCGAGTTGAGGGTTGGCAGAGGAATTAATAGTTGAACGAGCCCCGTGATTCCGAAAGTCTGTGTTATAAAACCGAAGTATTCCTCATTTACAAATATTTACGACTACAATATTTTGAACCCGACTAGCATAGTCGTTAGAACACGAAAAAAAGTTAACATATTTAATATAGTCAGGTAGTTTCACAGTATTAAATGTAAATATATTTTAAGACTGCAGCTTGCGATGCAGAGATAGATTGTAAAACTCCATTAAAGAGCCATAACTTATTACAGTACTGAGTAGTTTAAAATTACGAACCACATAGAATAATTTTTTTCTGAAACGAACCTATATTAATGTCTATACCCTTAAAATATTTGCAAACATGTAATTTATTGATTTGCTGAGAAATGGTATATAATATATTATTGAAATATTTGACGTCACTCCTGGTCGTAATTTTTATCTGATTTGTGGTGAAATATCCAGTTACAGGTAGCGTATAAAAGCTTCTTATCCCCGCAGCACGTCGTAGGTTTCTCTGCAGGCAAAGTGGCAATGAAAGTAAAGTCCTCCTTTCTTTGGAGTCTTGCTGACCATCAATCTTCAGGGAGAGTGGCAGAATCATCGAATTTACTTTCCCATCGGACAAGGGTCCCGTGTCGAGAACAGAATGGAGAGGGAATTTTAATGGCAGTCGTGATTGCCAATGCTATCTATCTTAAACTTTCAACTTCTATTAGAATTGTGTGTGTCGGAAGAGAAATAAGAGGGGACGGAAGTTTATGTCAGTAATAATTTAAGTGTATTTAACCTTCATATAAATTTGTAAGGGATTTTAACCACTAAAATAGTCTTGAGTTTTGTGATAACGCCATAAGATACATAATACATAAAGTTGGAATAATTACATAAATTTATAAATAATCAAAATAAACAATTTAACATACATATAGTCCCAAGTAAATGTACTGTTCAATTTATTTTGTGAAACATAATCACACAGTAAAATAAATAAATAAGCCAATAAAGTCAGAATAATTTGTATTTAATACATATCGATCTCTACTTTCACGGGATGTATTTATAATTTTTTTAAAAAAATTAATAAGTTTGTATATATGTAATTTTGACACCACCTTGAATAAAAATTTGGCTCAACAAGGTCATGAAGAGTATTTGTTGTATTTCATAGATTTAATTGAGTTCTTTTTTACACTTTTTATTAATGATAAGTTCCGAAGTTCTTTAATTTAATTGTATTAAATTCAAATTATTCTAACTTTATTGACTGATTTATTTTTACTTAACATCATATAAATATCAATATTAACAGAGACTTCAATAAACTATCCACACACATTTCTTCATCAAAGTACGTCTACAATGGATTTGCCAAAAATTAAGTAAAAATTTAATGTAAAGTCGTTTCCGATAACGGATGTAAGACTACGAGGTTTGGAAGTGTTGCAGTAGGTTAGAAGCACCGGAAGTAATGCCGGAAGCGACAGCGAGAAAGCAAACGCACACAAAGTGTAGACGTGTGAGCTACATAAATGTGAGATATGCTTTCGTACGACATTCAAAAGTCACTGTAATAAGCAGGTAACATGCAATACTCTCATGAAAAAAGGGTAAAGATTCATTAAGAGCATAATTACCCACAAAATAATTTCTTACGTATGAGTATTTAGCACCTCTTAATTAGGATAGAACCCATTGTTAGGTCACACATACAATAATATTAATCATCAGATGAAAATTTCTATTAACGATGAAATTACATTCCGTATGAATGTAAACTATTTTTTAAAAATATTTAACGTAATTCCAGACTATTATTTTTTACACTATATTTGATAATATTATTAGATTAATATTTAAGCCCTCGAACGATTTTACAACGTTAGGGGAATTGTTTTTACTATACATTACTTGGTAAAACAGTGATTAAAAGGTATATGACAAAAAACAATCAAATATTTCATTACAAAAATCACTGAAAAATTTTGTTGTTAATTTGTGGAACTTTGAGAAAAGAAAGTTGTACTTCATTACAAAAACGATGTATTTTTTACCAGGAAGTGCATATTTAATAATAGAAGGTAAACTTGTATCCACTTCTTTTAACAAAGTAATGATAAAAAAGAAGTTATTCAATTTATGTATTAGAAGGACGATAAATGCTCAAGGCTAAAAATACATATTTATGAAGAATTCTAATCGGATAGTTTTATTTTAAATTAACAATTCTCCTATAATTTAAATAAAATTCTGACAACAATTTATATCAATGTTTACGTGAAGATTCTAAACATTCGTTTCTTCTATATTATATGGATAGTTTCTTTTTCATGAGAAAAATCTTGTATCCACACATTTCTTTGTGTCACTGCTATGTATTTATAATTTTTTTTACAGCAAATGCATTCTATAGAATATCGAAAGTCAAACCTCAGGATTTATGGTTCTAATTTGATTTTTTCGGCCATAAAACAGTTCAAGATCTGTCACATTTCCCAAGATTGCTAAGAAACATATTTCACTTATAATCCGATACCTGGATTCTTCACTTTCCCTCGACGCTGAGATAATGGCTCGGGGAAAGTGGCGAACAAATCGCAGAGTAATTTGACCTCACAAGAAAAGTGACCTTGCCGCAAGCGACGGAACGGAAGGTCGTTCACCGTATCGAAATATTATAACTTTATACAGCTCTCTCATACCAACGTCATTCATTTACACTTGGTAAAATCTCGATGGGAAACCTGCTCGTCTTACCGGAATTTAGTCAAAACAAGTCAACAGATCAAGAGTGAAATTGCAAGTTAACATAACATACGCAGTCAAAAATTTTATTTATTTGAAATAATCTTTCCATTTTATTGTATAACTATCAAAGAAATAATTTTTATTCCAAAGATAAGTCTAAAATTTAACAGCTAGAAAAGTTATAAATGTTCAAACATAATGTGACGTGAGACAGTTACAAGGAGCAAAAATGAAAAAGATTTACATTAGACATTTGATGAACCAATCGAACTTACACCAAATCTTTTTTCCGCAAGGTTTTCGTATAAATTTTCGAATAAAACTTATCATAATTAATTAAAAGAAAATACTATTTCCTATTAAATAATATTTTTTTGGATATTACATGTTCCGAAATTGCTATTCTTACACTTAGTAATGAGAATAAAAATGTTGATTGATGAACAAGAATAATTATATACTAACACGTTTCAACCCTTTTAAAACGTATTATTAATATGCAAAATTAAATAGAGGATAAGTACAACAGAAAATAATTTCATATATGTTTGATATTTTGAAAATTTGATATAAATCGCTTATATAATATATATTTCAACTCTGTGCATAAACTCAATTAAGTCAAAAGGTTGAAGTAGTTTATAAATTAGTTCGTTACTATAATCTTATTGCACTCAAGCAGTCTATTGCTTTAGCATCTGATTTTTTTAAAAAAATGCAGAGATAGGCAACTGAAATGTAGATATCGTTCGTTTGTCTTTTTTTCATCCGATTGAAGATTTTCGTGTGGTCGTTGCACCGAAGTTCCATAGCTTTCAAGCTTGGAACTATCCCTGGGATTCAAGTATTGATTGATGTTTCAAAAAAGGAAAATGATGCACGTCTCATTCTTTAATGAAAAAGATAGACGTAAATTAGGATAGAAATTATATTTATATAATCTATAATTTACTTGGTTTAGACCGGTTGCACACTTCATCAGTTATTGGGATGAGGATGTGAGTAAAAATCAACAAAATTAATTTTTATTTTATTTAGTATTAAAATAACTCTAGACATATGAAATTACTGATTTCCACAACAAAATAAAAATATATTTATCTAAATGTTTTAGTTGTTTTGAACATTTTATCGTTGATATAGACTGCATAGCTTAGTTTATAATTTAACACGTGCTCAATAATTATCAATTCCACATGAGAAACACTGGTCGCGTAACTTCTAATGAGAAATTCCTTTAAATTTTTTGATGCTAACTTGACGTAGATCATTAATTGCCAATGAGCATTACACAAGCCGTCTTCACGCTCGACCTCTTCAAACGCCGAGGTGGCCATAATTCATGTATGAGAATAGGGAATATCTGGCAAGGCTGTAACGGGTCGTTAGTACTCCGTGACCATGGGTCGAGGTCAGCGTAGGTCAGAAAAAATTCACCGTGTGTATGTGATTTAAAGCTGGAATGCTGCTATGTTATGTGCACTCTATATAGCGATTAATTTTCTGGGCGAAATATATAATTATAAGTGATCATTTGTTTTTGATGTATGTAAAAAAATAGTAGCATTTTCAAATCATATTTGCAGCTTCGAAAAGACAAACTAGCCAATCAGAAAAATACGAATTAAAATATTTAATAAATTTTCTTAAAATAAATTTGTTGATAATCGAATGCTAGTTTCAGAAATGTTTACAGTATTGTAAATTATAGTAAACCCTACCTACTACGCCAGCAATGATGCCGCGGTGAAAAGCAGAAAGTATAAGTCAAAGGGGCGCACGTAAACGGTTCCTAACGATTTATTAAGAATTAAAATTATAAAAACATTAAGTTTTTTCCCTTAATTATGTTATACTTAATTGTATTATAAATGGTCATATTTGTAAACTTTTGTTTTATTTGATTTTTTAGATTACGAATTTATCTTTTAATTACCAATTTATAACTGAAAATATCCGAGAACCGTAATGTTTTTATAATGTTTTAATTTGCGCTTAATAAATCTCTGACTAATTGATTGATATTATTTCATTTATTAAAAATGTCAGATAAATCTAACGGTTATATAGAAGCTACAAGGTCACCAAATGGTATGCACAAATGGACGCTTTCATAAATCAAACTAAATACAGAATATAAAAGCATTCCCTATATATATATATATATATATGCACAGGTAAACAAAACGTGAAATGTTTTTAGCAACACAACTAAGATTTGTGAATTTTAGGGTAATTTTTTTTATTATTATGACTTTTTCATGGAGGACTATTAACTACCGAGACGAATTAGGAGAATAATATAGCCATTACACGTTGTATTCAGTTATTTAAAAATAAGGGAGAAAAAGTTGGACTTTGAATCTCATTCATCACGGGTTCCCTCGAAGGGGATGTTATTACCAGTTTAAGGTTAAATCAAAAGAGTTGTGAGAAAATATAATATAGACGATTGTTTCTTATAATTTGTACACACCTAAATTTTAAATTGATTTTTTTTTCAGAAATCGATAGTTTCTCTTGAGCAGCAGTACTTTTAATTATTTCCCCTGATGTTTAACCTTTAGCAGATTGTATGTAGATTATTAAATTTATAAACTTTCTCATTATTGTGTGGCTCGAAAAATGCATATGACTACGTATTAACGTTTATCAATCATTGCAACTGTCCCATACGGTAACTATTTCTCAATGAACCGAATAGATTTCATTATAGAATTATTTTATTAAATTTGTTCAATATATTTTGACCTATCGTGAATCTTCTCAGTACTACAGAATATAAGACATTTTGTAAAAATACACTTGTTTTCTAAATTAGAGGCTGATGTGCTGCTTAAGCTTTAACAATCGAAAGTCTAGGGAAAGGCGCTCACGATCTTGAGGCGTTAAAGTAGTTCCAGCGGATGCCAGGAGAGAGCAGCACACAGCAATACTGACAACTACATATAAATATTGAGTAAATACTACAACGATTACAGTCACGGTCAGTAAAATCCTCTATTAACTCTTACATATAATAAAATTCGCTCTAAAGGAATGGTAAAAAAATAAGTATTTCCCATGACAAAATCAATTTTTGATTTTTACGTTTATGTTGTGGGTAACTACATTGGAGTTGAATTCATTTACAACCAAACAAATATTACTTATTACAACAAAGCGTTTTTCTTAAAATTGATAGAATGACTTTTCTTTTGAAATGAGTACAAGTAAATCTGTTTCTCAAATCTTAAAAACCTACTCTTCAAATAACATTCCGCAGATGACTAATTTTTTATATGACTTCAACCAAATGTTCCAATATCTGCCATTCGTTTTTATACAACTCTATTAATTAGTGTTGATAGAGACTATTTTGTTAGGAAAACAAAGCAGGCAGAACTCAACTGAAACATTCCCTAAGGACCGGATGGCGTATATGTTATACGTCTGATTATTATTCTGTTATTTTTCAAATATGCACTTATAAAAAAACTTTGATTAGCTAAGACTAATCTATTAGGTCCCACACGATAGACTATCAGTTTAACTACGTAGTTACCGCTGTGTTGCTAGACTAATCGTTGTAAGAATTTCCATGACCGTTTGGAAGGCCATCACATTCACACTTGGTCTGATTGATATGCAGAGACAGCCTCTGTCATATATAGCCCGGCATGCTGAGGCAAACCCACGCCGAGACGAACCACGCCCTGGAAACCTTTTCACCTCTTTTAAAGAATACCAACCTCAGAATGAAGTGCCATCATTAGCACATTTTTATTTTATTTTGAAGGGTATTTAATATTAGTGGAATAATAAGTACTGCTGTATAGTAACTTGGAAGTCTGAAACCGGATTTATTTGCCGTGTTTACAAATGTATTGTTCAGAGTATGATAATTATTACGGCTACATAAACCATCCACTTGTATACAATAAAACTACAGAGACAATTTGTATCTGACAAAAAATATAAGCAGAAATAATTAGTTTACTGTATCATAATTCATGTGTGTGCCGACAGGGAAAATTCATTTTTTATTTCTACAGATTTTAATGAAGGTTTTGTATTTAGTTATTGTAATATGTACCGATATGAATGTATTATTAAAATACTTGCTAGAATTAAATATCGTACGTCATTTGTGAATTTGGTGTACAGTGAAGAAATTTATTAATTTTTTAAGTAGGGATTGTTTTACGAATTGTTTGTGAATGTGTTAAATAAGAGAAATTTAAATTCTTAGACTTTTTGACCACTAAATGTTTTATATTACATTAATTCAAAGTATCGGACTTCTTCTACGAAGAAAAAATTCCGAACACTACTGTAAAATAATAAAGATTGTTGAGTATCTCAACTAACGGACTTCTAAATGCTTCGATATTGATTAATTTGTATATCTAATAATTTAATAATATCGTATATCTTAATTAATATTGTGTGCGTCATTATATTTTTACAAATTTTACGTGTCAAATATTGAAAAAAAACTTTACGAAAACAATCGTAAAATATCGCTACGAATTTCAATATTAATTTTATTTGAATGAAATAAATTGAAATAAATTAATTATTCACAGTGTATTAATTTTGGATATACCATGTTTTTGGTAATTGCATTTGACGCATATGCAAAAAATCACCCGATGTTCTTACACGAGAACATGAAACTTATAATTAAGCGTCAGAAAAACAAGATATTTATTTTCAAATGTTTCGTTAATAAGTGATATAATAAACTACAAAGATATTAAACATCCCATTACAAATATATTTATTTACAGCTTAACCATGCGTTTTATTACTATTTGATGTTATCTGTAGTAAAGTCTTTTGATGTGATTATAACCACTCTTTAAAAACCCTTCCGGCACTTATAAAAACAAACTGTGAATTTTTCAGGGAAATCGGTCGAGTAGTTTTTTAGAATTTAGAGGGGTCACACATATGAACATTGGTTTATATATATATAGATACATAGTATAGATATATAGATTAAACAGAGGCAGGCTTATCTAAATCTTCATTAAATTGGAATTTGGGGTTTTGTTACAAAATAAATTATATTAAGGATCAATAAAGCAATTGTTTCAATCAATAACTATTTTTCCTAGTAATTTATTATAAAAACATTTTACTTGATCTTGCATTACATTATTATTTTGTCATAATTTTGGTCATCTCTGCACGATATATTTGTTGGTAATACTATTATTTATTCACAGAAAAGAGGAGATACTTTATGTTTACTTTAATTAATTTAAAAGATTGATATATTTAAACAACTGAAGCGGCCAGCTGAAACACGCTAGCACAAGTTACCCCTGCCACATAGACTACTGGCCATACTCTTTAGATTTGCAGGACGCCAACAGTTTGGACAGCAGGGGAATAGAAAGGAAAGCTGTTGAGATCAGATTCTATAAACAAGAATATAGAGCATTTGTATAAATATTTTATTTTCTGTTTCTTTTTTAATATTAATCCGGTAAATGATTTATCAATTTTCCCGTCATGTAAGTGGTATTTGCCTCCAAATGACTGAAAATGTTCTCAAATTCACTAAGTAGATACTTAAACATATAAACGTCCATATCTAATTTCTTTGACATCTTAAAACAAATAAACCACCACTGAAGGGATGATATAAAAATATATATTTTTTAATAATCTTGTTGTTTTTCAGTTAAATGAAAAATTAGGTTTAATGGCAGATATGATGAAATGCTTGCACATTTGGAATTAAACATCCCCCTTCACAATTTAAGTGCCAATTAATAATTAGATCTCCATGACGCTATAATAAGGTAGTAGTGTATTATTCAGTCGTGAAACTGTCAAACCATACTTCCGAAGCCATAACAAAGACTCGCATTCCAATGTATGACTTTCTTCCCCTGGCATCACTCACTGTCCGATGTTTAGACTTGTAATTTACATAGCTGCTAAGTACACTTTGAAACAATGGGCTCGCTTGTCAAACAGTCATGGGCGTGCCTATATCTGGTCCAGCTTCTGACGGATAACACCGCAATCTATGATCTACTCTCGTTTTCATTGTGCTCGCCGTGGTTCACATTTAACGGCTCAGTGCGCCTCGTGGATCCCGAAACACCCACTGTTTGTTTAACACCAACTTTCCCTCCCGCAATGTTCCATACTCAACAAAGGAAATGTGACGATTAACTTGGAATTTAGAGGCACGGCGTGGTTAGTAATACCAGACTACATCCGACCATTTAATAGATTAGTTCGGAGGAACCTGGGGAAACCGTCGTATTGAGCAATGCCGCATCGTTGGGTCTATGTACTATAATATACTCTCTAATCAAGTTTTCAGATTAAAATAGTTAATAATAACTAAAATAGTTAATGATAATTGGAAATAAGCCATATCAACGAATCTTCTGTGTATATTTGACGAGGAATCTATTAATCAAATTTTTTATTTTACATTACGTTTCGAAGTATCTGTACAAAATGTAAGTATAGAAAATGATAATATAAATTTTTCAGCTATCAGTAGTATAAGGCTTGAAAATAATGCTATTAGAGTTAAAAGAAAAAATTATAGATCTAATCAATATAAAAACAAGATTAATGAAAAAGTAGTGGGAAGTATTATTATTATGTTTTTAAATTTATTTTACTTTGGGTCGCATCTAATGCAATGTAATTAGAGACTTCTGGTTACACTTATTTAGTTCACATTATTTGCAATGTTCATTGTTTTCCCAATATTTCACCGTATCAATTAGTCATCTTCAGGTATTCAATTATTAATCTTTCATATTACGTTGAGTGTAGAACTTCAATGAGGTTTTTGTTGTCGAGATGATGTTTCCTTTTTTGTTCGTATTTAAGAAATTCACTTATATGAGGAAGGATAATTTTTTGCGTAATAGACTTCATTATGCGAACGTTTTTGGAAATACCATTTACTTTCCGTGTGTCTGTTATAAATTCTAGAAAATATTGTAAAGTTTACTCACCATGGAAATGAAATAGAATTTCTCGAAGTCATGCTCCTGTTCCTTGATGGCGGGAAGACTCGTGGCGAGCTGCGAGTGCCGGCGTAGGGTCTCTTCACCTTTCTGGCAGAGCCACGACAGAACCTGTGCAGAAAGTTGAAACTTGAAGACGTATTCCATTACTCAAATTCAATGTCAGGAAATATGCTTCATACTGGTACATAGTATTTTATTCTCTAAAAAGACCGATGTTTTCAGAGATTTTCCACATTTACTAGTATATAATGTCGAAGAGTTTCAGGAATCTGTAAGAAATATGTGTTTCTTTAAATGAATTACGATAAATCGTTTTTTTTCATGTCAACCACTTCGATTACATTAAAGCCAAGCCACTGACCGTAAGTTCTCTCCAATCCGTGTACTCAAAGAAATTCAGTGGATCCTCAGGCTGTGAACAATTCAGGTTACCAACAAATTTTTGAATGGAAAAACAATCTCGGGTTACGAGCACAACTTTCACTACCGAATGCACGCTGCTAACTCTGTTATTAAAATATCATAATTATGATATATTAGGTTCGAGGCACAATTCTGGGACCTCCCCTTCACTACTCGTGGTATGATCGTCTTAAAATCTAGATACAGTTCGTACCAAGGGAACAAGATTTTGCTTTCGTAAACAAAGCGCGGCGCCAGGGAATGGAGTCTTGGGAGGGACAGTTTTTGTTGTCTCAACCACGCAGGGGGTGGTTGGAGGAGCTGAAACGGTTACCGCAGCTGTGGCAGTTGACATGGAGACAGTAGAGTTGTAAGCTGCTTGTCGAAAACGGACTGGAAGGTTTGGAGAAAGAAGGTTGAGTATCTTGAGGACTTGCTGTAGGAGACAAGATAAGAAGAAACGTCGCTCGCCAATTCTGAAGTTTAAGTAAGCAAATCCCGCGGTTGTCTCTTATTACATTTCTAAAACAATTTCAATTGTCTTTTTCATTCTAATTAGTTTCGAAAACAACGTTGAGATGTTTTTTGTTTCACAGTCCGCACTATGTGGTTGAATTGTTTAAAATTTGGCAACATTAAATTGTAAATGAAAAAAATTTTGTGTTAATAAATTCAAGCAATTTTTTTTTTAAAAAAATAAAGTAGTTTATATACAACATTTTGAGTGTTATTAAACAACCTTACCACAACTTATTGTTTTGAAAATTGTGGAAATAAATGTTTTAAATATGATGAAAACGTTGGGAGGAGCTACTACCACTCAGATTAAAGATGTTTGTAAGAAGCAAACCCTAACCCAATACAGGTAAATAGAGGTAAATAAATTTATTTTTAAAAAACGATAGAGACTATTATTCTTAAACTGTCTTTTTTTTGTCCCGGAAGACACAGCTAAAAAGTATTTTTCGTGTTTCTGAGAGTGGAATATATTAATTACATAACATGTATTTCAATGGAAAAAAATCCAGGAACGAATTACGTTTGTAGGATGATTTTCCACTATACATAAAACTCAATTTCAGAGAATAATAAGTGTCAAAATAATAGTCTAAATATAAAAACTGTTGTACATGAATAACGAATAACCAAGCTCGCACATTTCCGTGCTAATTGTGAAAACATAAACACTTATTTAATGATGTCTCTCTTCACATGTACAGAATATATTTAAGTTTCTTCTCAACCGTTCATTTTAATTATTTTTTTCTAATGAAAGTTACCTCATTTTATGGCAAAGAGAAGTCTACCAACTGATCACAAAATAAATATTAACGAAAACTTTTGAGTATAATAAGCTAAACTTCAATTTGACCACCCTGCGATGAATTATCCAACATCGTAGCACACCTTGATCCCAGACTTTCCTAACGTTGTTCTCCCTGTGACAAACAAGAGAAGGTGAACTTGGAGTGGGCCACTGCCAAAAAGACGCCTGTGACTTGCACTTCCATTGTGGCGCTGGACTACGAATGCGACCTATCACTGCTCTGGTTCGTTAAGAGCTTGCTTTCACTGCGATGGATACCTCTGCCCGAATGTGTGCCATGCTACAGATTACGGTCAGTATCGAGAATCAGCACTTGTTACAAATCACGATAACAACCCGTCAAAAAAATTACAAATTCCGAGTTTTCAGCCACTGAAACAAGAATTATAATAGAAACGGGAAGGAAGTTTTAACTTGGTTATGTAATTCCACTATGTTAACATAAAAACATAATTTTAGGTTAATTAACGTTGCCATTTTCTTTACAATTGAGTTCATTCCCGTGAAGGTTTAGTAGGGCGACAGTACGTGTCACGTGTGATGCCAGCCGCGTGCGATGTCGCTCGGACAGTCTTTTCTTGACGTAACTTCGCCTCGAAAGCAATAAATACACCTCAAGTAACGAGCGTCGACTTCTAAATAGAGCCTCAGCTGTCAAGGAAAATAATGGCCTTACAGTCCTGGGAATCACTAACAAACTAGAACTCGACAAATGTGACGATTTTTAAAAACATCGCTTCTCGGAATTTATTACGGAATTCAAAAGTGACCTGGCAGTAATAATATTTTTTTTCTGCAATGTACACTCACAGTAAAGAATTTGATTTTGCATACCTATTGTTGAACCAAAAAACTTTACTGTTAACTGCTTAATTTAAAAAAGGCAGTGAAAGAATCGTGCCATCTGTGGTGTAGGTCACTGTTTCATGTTATGATTTAAAAGCCAGGCATGATGCAAGCAGTAAAAAAATAAATGAGTGAAATAGTGGAATAAAGACTTATGTAAATTAGTTTTATGATTTATTGTTTTGGAAAGAAAAAACTATGTTAAAAAATTTATAGCCATAATTGGGAGTTACCAAGGTTGAATTCCAAATTTTAATTTAACATGCACTACATCAATTAGGCATAATTTTAATTGAAGTTGTGTGATTATTTTTTATTTGGAGGATTTCCCTTGAAAAAGGATCAATATTCTAATCAAACAAAATAATTAATTCGAAAAAGTAACAACGAGATCTGCGCTAAGCGTGTATCTATTATATATTTGACTAATTTTTACTTTAACTATTAGATATAATGTAAATTTATGAGGAAACGGAAATATAATATTAATTTATTTTCAGAATGTTAAAGTATCGGAAACGATTTAGAGCTTTTCTTTTCCCAGAATTGATCCTGCCCGTTTTGATTGTTCAAAACATAGCATAATAAAAATGTGCACTTTAAATACTAACATTATAAATTACAAACTGCGAACATGCAAGGATATAATTTTAAAATGTATATTATGCCATAATTTGAGAGTCTGACTAAATACTTTTTAAAATATCTTCAGATATCTTTTGCTTACAATCACTACCTAAAAGGAGACAAATAGGACATGTTACAAAAAATATTGCACTTCAAAGCCATAGCCGCTGATTGAGATGCCACTAAAAAATAAGGCCAAAGACATTTTTACGAGGAGAGAACAGGTTTCGGGCCATCTCTGCTATGTTGCTTTCTCCGCAACGGAAATTACACTCCTGTGAAGTAATATTCACTAACTTCTTCCAGACATTCACAAGGCCGTGCCAATAATAGACCAAATGGTAACCCTTTGCTGCTACAGAACCTTTGGGATCCATTTTAGAAACTAGTTTCGAATAAATTCTATAAGACAGCAACATCATTTATCTTATTGCTATGTATCTAATTATTATTGTGTGACGATGTAATGAATGGTTCCAGTTAGTAAATAAATTAGCTCTTTATAATTATTTTAGGCACACTACATTACGTAGAATCTGAGGTAAGTCTGTTAATGTTCTTAGCACAGGAATTGTCTCTGAGTAGGAATTTAATTTGAAAACAAACTTCAATATACATCTAGAAGTTTGGTGAATCTTTGAAATTCATTGTCATTTACGATAAAATGAAAAACGAGCAAGATTATTGTAGATGCGAATGTGAACGTCTTCCAAAATTAATGTTTCATTTAACAAAATTATTTTTCGAGTCAAATGGGAATTTGTAACTATATTCCTCTAAACCAAAAATAAAAGAAGAAGAGGAATGCAATAGTTTTAAAGCACCTATAGCCCTTGGGTTAAGAAACGTCCCCCTGACGTGTCAGAAAAATGGTTTAACCCGAATCCAATATATGTTTCCATAAGGGGATGAATATCCTGAATAATCTGTATAAACATAGAGGTCATAAGTTGAATTAATGGCCGGAGTGTATATCTCTTTGCAAGCCGCGCCTATAATCTTCTTATTATGAAAATAAATAAAGAGCGTCTCTCTCACAAATCGGTCATGTGTATGGTAGGGCGAAGAAGAATTTACGGCCAGCAATTTCCTGACCCTTTTCAATAGCATGAGATTCTTCAAGGAGATACGAGTTCCTGTTCGCCACCACCAACGACAGAGTTACTGAGCTCATTACAATTACAAATTATCGCGGTCAAATCTTCCTCAAACTGTGTCGGTGATAAAGAGGGTCCGGTAAAAGAAAATTTTTTGAATAATTCTTATGTAATGGGTGACCTACCGCCGCTGTATATAATGTCCAAAACATAGGGTCGCCGACGGTAATGTTGTCGTCATTTTATTAATGCAGCCAGTTATGAGGAGGTGAACGCCCTAAGTAGAACACTTGGTCCCGGACCCAGGGAAAATTAGGCCTCAAGGATGTGTCAGGCATTTATCACTTATCAGATTTCGTTTCTGAAGCGAGCATAATAATAAACGGGATGCCGTTCATCATCCAAGAGCTTCTGTAGATGGTCACCTTTTATAAAAAATAATATATATATTTTTTATTTTACACGACGACGTAGCCCAGTGATATGACTCTGGACTCATAGTTTCATTATTGTAAGCTGGTAAAGGGGCCAGTAAGAACTTACGCTATATTTTTCCGTTAATATATAAGAACAGCTCTCCAAAAATGTAATTTTGCAAACGTTGAAAATTAACATTTGGCTCAAAACTTACACGACGTATCTCTCATAAGACAGATATTTTCCCCTTCTCTCTTAAACAAGAAACTTTGTGGAAGTGTACCAACCGACTCACGCTCATTCAATTAATTTATACAGCAGTAGGGAGGAAGGAGCTAATTAAATCTAAGCACAATCGCTTTCAGACACGCAATAGACCCGCCGCGCTGTCGCAAGCAACAAATATTAAATGAAGTCAACCACCAATTTTTTTCTTATACAAGTGGTTACTGAAATATTATACCGCTTCTTATTTGTAGGTTATGCATTAAATTTAAAATTGTGATGCAGAAGTTGCATATTTAACTTTAAATGAGAGATCATTGGACAATGTTCTATCTACATAATGCCTTATTGCAGGAATGAGAATTTCCAAATAATTTGGACTTGTTTGCAATTAGAAAAAAATGTTTTAGAGAAGAAAATACCGAATGCAACGTGTTTGAATGAAAATATGGCCTTCACGTTTTGAGCAATTAACTAATTTTACAGATGCAAATGGAGCGATGGAAACAAGACAAGCGGTTCATAAGATCCGCTGTGGTCAGTGATGGATATCGGCGTTAAAATTAATAGAGTGAGAGAGTAATGTGTTAAAATTTATTGAAATAGTTCATTTCATTTACGTCACTATCAAATTAAGATCTGTGGTACGTGACTGCAAACGTGCAACATAATTAAGTTCCCTACTTTATTATTCCACGTCCACAGAAATGCCCTGTTCTAGAGCAAAGAGGTAACATTTCGTAAGACAAATGACAGGAGCCTCGATCCCCGACCCGTCTGGAAGCTATGAGGCGTTTATTGTAATGAGGACTACCAATAGCTAGCTGTTCATTATGCAAGCCGACAAATAGCCAGGGCGCGGCTCCAATCTCCTGTCCTGGGAACATAATGACAAGAACCCGACAATCAATTTACGAATTCCAGAGGAGAAACGTGCCTATATTCCAGAAGCCAGTGCTTCTCTCCAGGAAATGCAACATTTCCGGTCTATGTTTACAGGCTCAACCAGTTATTTTGTTTTAAATTTAAAACGTTCTTCTCATGAAAAGAGTATTTAACATATTAATTAAGTATATATTTTCTATGCTTCTAAATTTTTATATTTTCTCTAGACAACGCGCGAAAGCGTATACTTATGTCAGTTCACCATAATAAAAATCTTCAATTCATTTTACTAGGACTTATGGTAGCCAATCGTTATTCGTTACTGTTAGCGGATAAATGGTATGGAATTACCTAGGAAATAAATTATTAATGACTTAAAGTTTACTCAGATACAATTTAAAGCAGAAATTAAGAGAGCATCAAAATGATCAAAAGGGATTTTTCGGATCAGACAGACATCTTGTTTAATACTAGGGGATTTATTTACTTTGTCAAAATTAATGAAAATATCAGAAAATGCGGGTCCAGGATACTAGAATCAACTTATAGTGCAGTTGAATGCCAAATTTATTACTTAATTGGAAAACAACTTATGATTATTTCGTTACATGTCATATTACAATAGAATAATTATAAAATTCTCAGTCGAGATATATTTATACTAAGTCTTACATTTCTGTAAAGACTAGAAAAATACTGAAATTAAACAATTACATTCTTCTTGAGAGTTTTTACCAAGATGTATTATCTTAATATATATATATGCATTTTTCCCAATAAAATATAGTACAAATTACGAAGAAATTGGAAGAAATACAATAATTATTAAGTCTACTGCATTATTCTTCCTATCGGAAATTTATCTGCCTAATAACACTATTAATTAAATGGTTAAATATTCTAAACGTTTTTTAACAACGTGTGGAGCTAGCCTCCACTGAGCTTCACGTCTATCTTTCGACGAACTTCTCTGCGAACATCAGCTGACTGATCTGCCGACGAACTTCTCTGCTAACATCGCTGACGCCTCATCCGCCAGCCGTAGCGCAGAAAGGGGAAAAAGATCGGAGCGCAGAGAACTTCTAGTCGACGCGGAGTCCAAAGGATAAACACTGCGTAATTCTCGGAAGCGTTATGAACTTTCATTGTTGCGCTAAAATAAGATTCTTTTCTTATGGAGTAAAAAAAACAATTTGAGTCCAGTTCGTTCCGAGCAATTGACCAGTGACCGTGCTTTAGAAAAGAGAAATAAAATATTGAAAAAATACCAAGTCTCGTAATAACACAAACAAAAATAATATTTTAAATTTTCTTCCCGTGTGGGTGTCGCATTTAACATGGAGTCCGTCACATAAGGGAGAAAAATTGGTGACTCCCGACGTGATCTAACACGGCAAATCTGAGAAGATTTTCCTCACTGGACGTGATCTAATACGGAAACTCCAAGATTTTCTTCCCTGGACGCGATTCTACACGGCGAGACTCAGAAAAATCTGCTTTCGCCTGAAGTGAATCTTACATTTGGAGATACGCTTACTCAGGACTACAAGATTTTTCTGCCTGCGAGATGTTACAAAACGAAGAAGCACCCGCAACTGATGGTGAAGCTACTACTTCACAAGACATCTCTACTATCAACTCGGCCGACTCCATACGGATTACTGCTTTTTGGAAAAACAACCCGGCTCGATGGTTCCTGGTAGTGGAGGCTGCATTCGCTGTGAAGCGAGTTACTTCCAACGCCGCTAAGTACAACCATGTGCTTAATAAGCTTCGACGAGGCGACATTGGACGTCATCAGGGGTGACGTCATCGAACGGCCCCCGAGCACAGATAAGTATATTACTATTAAAAACAGAATTATCAGTGCGTTTGGCGAATCAGACGATTGGTGCTAGCCTCCACAAATGTAATTAATAAAAATTTTACAATATATCACTATCTATCATCATTCTCGAAACATTCTCAAAAATATTGTCACAAATATTCTCATAGTCAATCATTATCCATTATCAAACTCAACATTACGAGAGGGCTACCTATGAGAATGCCTTTTCGTCTCTCCGTATATGAACTTAGGTTCCCACTAGCCGAGTCACCTCTGCCTATTTTGAGAGGTGTTTGATCTGGGCTCGCAGATCTTGGGCATACAGTAAGAAGTCTTCCATTGGAACAGTCGGCCAACTGCCTCCTAAACTTGTCGAGGCACGGAGAGGGGAATGCTGGACCCCCACAGCAAGCCCTTCTCCCGCCACCGGAAAGGCGTGGGACACATATCAAATGCCCGACCTACCATATGCAGGTTTTTCTATGGTTTTACTGCACCACATTAAGGTAAATTGTCGGGTAGGATCCTTAAAATTACAGCCCGGGTCTCTACTTAACCCTTTACTGCCTTTGTGTATCTTTCCTCATCGCCCCTTTTAGGACCTTTCCTATGCTATGAGAGGGGATCGGCCAGTCCATGGACTTCCCTATACATAGCCTATCTATACCTTCGGCTTCTAATAGACTCAAATATTTTTTACATTCCCCCCCTTGTCAAACGCCGTGATAGAAATGTTTCCAAAGTCACTTTTCCGTACTTCAGAGGGTTACACACAAACATGTCCAAATTATTACTTCAGTAAAACATGAGTAATATTTTATTTATCCAGAACGTAAAATATCAGTTGCTACATTTTGTGGTTTACAAAATTAGCTGCAGTGATTGTAATTCAGTTTATATTGGTCAGACAAAACGGGCTCTAAATACTAGGATTAAAGAGCACATATCTAATTATAAACTACCTACTCTTATACTTACTGCTACTACTAAACACATGTATTTAAACAAAAACAATGTTAACGGGATCAAAATGAAGATCCTTGCCGTTGAACACGATTAATACCAGAGACTCATTTTCGAAATGATTTACATCAAACGCAAAGTACTTAATATTCAAAGTCTCGCTGAAGTTTACGATCTTTTTCTGCCCACTTGATATCTATCGTCTTTGTACGTATATAAATACCAGTACGCAGAAGTTTCCCGGTTGGTTTATACTTTAGAAGCTTCACAAATTTGTAAAGGAAAAGTCGTATTTGTAAAGTTTTTTTGTGAGCTCTGTTATTTGGTCAAACATGTTCATAATAAATCACTACGTTTCGTCCCGACAATAAAATTAAGGTGAAATCTTATGATTGATAAATATTATAATCTAAAACTTTTTCTCGATATTGAATTTTCCGTTTGATTGTATATACTTTTGATTGTATATACTTATTTACTTATGTATTATTTTTAATTCTAACAATTCACGTGGATTGGAAAATGAATGCTTGTATATAATTACACACAGTTTAAAATTATCATTTCGATCTTTCAGCACTAATAATATGCTTAGCTACAGGTTAGAACGTCTGTATGTACAGAATTGCCATGTGGATTGCACGTGGCCGTGGCGTGCGAACTGAGCTTTCTCCTGCGATCGCGATTGAGGCGACCATCACGACCTACAGGTTCCGACAGCAATAAAAGCCGTTTCCGACACAATATTCTGTCCGGATGTTTGCAACTAGAAAGTCTTCCAACATCACTATATAAACTGTTCAATGAAAAGAAAAATTTTGCAACATCAGTGTGAAATTATTTGTTTTCATATCGCAAACGATCTAACATCACGCAACTTAACGAAGACACAGTGACAGGCACTATTATTCGTAATTCAAACTTATTCCAAACTATCAGTTAATGGAAAACGGATTCAATACAGTCATAAAGTTCAAAATTGTTTTAAGTTTTTTCATATTTTCACGTGTTGGAAAAATTTAACACGCACACTCATCAAAAAAAACACTGATAAGTTTCCATAATGAGAAAAGCACAAATATACGAAATTTTTGGGAACCAGTCAAACAGTCTTTAGGAACGACAGATATAAATTCGCAAAGCGACTATGAAGTTCCTAAACTTTATAAGAAATCATATTTTTTATTTTAATAGCAGTAATATGCAAAATGACAGAGAATTACAAAATTAAATTTATGTGTAAATGGGAATATATGCCACGTATTGTGATTTAAATCAAAGTCAGTACATTAATATGTATAGAACATGTTTTATATAAAGAAAAGGATCACTTGCGGACAGCAATAGACGAGAATGAATTAAATGGTTAAGAATTTTTTGACAGATAGTGGTATTTAAATTTATATAAAGATATCAACCGTCTTACATGTTACATCGCGAACGAAATGTGTGGTACTTCAGAAGTGTTAACAAATTAAATTTTCCTCCGTGGTCTGGTGGATAACCATACGACCAACAAAACCAAAGATCCCTGGTTCGAATCCTTGACAACGATGTTGCCAACCGGCATTGCTAAAGCATAACAAATAGAAACCATACAAGTACGGAAGGCTAAGCGTCGAGCAACTGGTTGACACAGCTATTGACCATGGCGATAATACACGTTGAATACTGAAAGCGTGTGGTCTACCGATGTCGTCACAAATTACCTCGGTCTGTAAACACATCTCGTTAGGGATAATGACATGGATCGAAGCTATAAAAAAACTTTGCAGTGGCTCATACTGGGATTGATAGAATAATCGTCTAGTAGAAGATGGATAGGGAAACCCATTGTCTGGGTTGGCTGCATGAAAACGTGGAATGGACAACTTATGCAGATATGTGAGAATCCCCTAATATTCCTGACACGGTATTGGTCTATCAGAAGAAAAGAAGACAGGCCATCAAGTGGAAATTTGGATTTTAAGTTTTCCGGTAAATTAAACTCGAAATGATACGCTGCAATATTACACATAAAAGTCTTCGACAAAACACGTTGAATTAAATCAGCTGCCAACTTTCGATTTCATGCATTGTGTTTAGAGCCCATTGTTCTGCAGCTTAATTGCATTTCGTAGATAGTTTTACCCGGAGCAGGAAGTCCTTGCGGAGGCGAGTGACCTGAACTTCGCTCACATGCCACAGGGGATGCTTACTGCAGCGGTAAGGCACCCAGTTTCTAATGAAGAGAAACTTTCCCCGTAATAACCGGGTGCAGCGTGACCCAGTGGCCATGGCTTTAAACAGGGCACGTGCGACACCTGACAAAAGGAGACCTCTTACCCACGTTCCCAGGCTCAAGACTCTCCAATGAGTACACTCCGAAACCGTTAAAGGGACGAAAATGGACCGTTCGTCGACATACAAACAATTGTTTATAAAAGCCAAGGATTTCGTTCAACATAATAGAAAAGAATCAAATATTAACAAATATATTGGAATTTTTTTTAAATTTAAGAAGTGCCAAATTCTCCAAATTATGTTTTATGAAATCTATGCCGATATAATTGTATCAGTAGATTACTGAATAAATAACAAAATATAAAATTGGTAACGTATGTGACTGTTACTGAGTTAGATGCAAATTTATCAGGCTTGGCAACAATATTAAAATTAACCAGAGATTTATTAAGATCAATTTAAAACATTGTAAAACACAGCCTTTCTTTCTTAAATTGTGGAACCACATCAGGTGTAAAATTTAATTGAAATATATTTTCGTAATAAGTAATTACATGCGGATTTATGAATTGATTTTCAAGCGCACCTTTGAAAATAGATTCACCAATCTTCACGTAATTAATAATTACAAAAATATTAGTTTTTTTAATGTTTTTTAATTAAATTTTTCAATTACAAAGGTCCCAAAAGTATCAAATTGGAAAGAGAAAGAAAATATTTCCATATCAAGAAGCAAACTTCCGCTTGAAAATCAATTCACCAATCCCTATTTAATTACAAACTTATATTTAAATTAAGAGGCCCCAAAATTTAGATATGAAACTTTGTGTCAGAACATTTTAAATTGATCTCAATAAATCTCTTACTAATTGGCTATTGTTATTAAATTACTTAAAGATGTCAGAGTTTTAGAATTATTAACAAATATACTATAAGTTTCAATGGTTCCATACGACGTGCAAAATATTTGATTGATTTACGGAGAGGGCAGTAGTTCAATTTGGACCACTCGACGACCCTGCTATTAACTAGAAACGGAAGGTTTGGAACTTACTTAACTCGTTTCAGACTAAGACACGCAGACATGGGCGTTACAGACCTCAAAGCAGAACTAGTCGCGTTGGGAAAAAAAAGGTTATGTTAATGATGTGATCACGGCCTTTGCACAAAACTTCAACTGGCAACGCACAGCTTTGTCAGGAAGTGTAAAAAGTTACATTTATCTCAGAATCGAGATCGTGTTTTTTTTTAATTTAAGTTAACTTTTAGTCCGGAGACTTTACAGTTGCGATAATAATAATTACAGTATTGAGATCGTGAACATTAAAAGAAATACTGTTAGTTTAAAGTGTAAATAAATACGAACCTTTCCCTTGCTTTAATACAATTTTTTTCTGTTATCATTTTGAAAGTTATATGTATCCTTTCTACCTCATCACGAATTGTGGAAGAATCGTAGTGTTCTAGAAATTTTTGTTTATATATAATTAATTCTTAACTGGCTTTTTTGGCTGTTATATGCTATTAATTCTCGGTCAGTGTGAGTTAAAATGTAAATTCCTTCTACGCCAAGGTATTTATTAAAAAGAATCTATGAATTAATCCATCTGTATATGCATATAGCTCTTTCACACGCAATTCAATTGCGCGTAAGCTAAGCGGACGTTTCAATGGATAATAAATTTAATCAACCTAACAGATTAAATCTATATTTTGCAGCTTCTACCACACTAATTCACACCTTGTTCATATTAATCAAACAATTTTCACACAGACAAAATAGAGGAAATATTATATAAGTTTTCTATGATTTACGTGTCATCTTCATTCAATAAATGGTGTAAGGAGCAACAGGATTTTATTGGCATACAGGAGGTGACCTTATTGGGCTTTTCTGGAGCCCTCAGACGTTTATTTCTTCCCGCCAGTAATACTAACATGACTTAAAACATGTTATCGGGATTCTCTTAAAATATTTTAATAACAATATGAAAAAGAATTAATTTCGTATCTACTTAACCGTCAAGTAATTCATTTACAGTCACTGCATGACACCAAATAATGTTAGATGTAGTTAAAAAGATCAGAATCATAGTTTTAAATTTAATTTGGAATAAAATAATGTATGTTTTACTTAGATATCTCTACTGGTTTGGGATATAATGTGTAGTTACGAATAAAACCTACGTATGGAGGTTAAAGGAAACCGAACTTCTATGTAAGTGGATAGAAAGAACATTTTAAGCGAGAAAATGTACGGTATTATGAGAAAACTTTGAAAATGAATTTTCAGAGACTCACAACATACTTAAGTTGTAGTTCACAGATCATAAGTATCTTCAAAATCAATATCTTCGTTTGAAAAAAAAATCCTAATTTAAGACTCATTTTAATAATTGTGAAATACATGTTGTTTATGTGCTTAATATGTAACAACTGATTATTCAGCCGTCGCAAGATCTAATTACCATCAAAGAAAATTCATCAAGATTAAAACTTCGGCCACCAAGATTACTTTGAGGCTACAGCAATTTTAATGCAAAATTCGCGGTAAATAGAGTAGTTTAGGCACTTAACATTGTCTAATTGCCAGAGATCGGAGGAAATTACAGGTTCTCGGTTCATTAGACTTACAAGTAAAACCACTCTTAGCGGTACGTTGCTAGTTAGTCGTGTTAATCGCTGCTTTAATTAGGCTACGTCAAACGAAAGGCCTCTGACCTGCCCCATATACTCCTCGTTATTGATATTATGCCCATAGAACCACATTCGCTTTGAAGTAATGAATACCTGGCTTGTTCCCGTGCAATTACGACAAAATTAAGTGGACATAAATGATCCCACCCATATTTACATAATGTAATATTTGAATTTGAATTATTCGTTTGAAATAAACACTTGTAGTAATGATTCAAAATATCGAAAAGAACAGAATGTGAATCAACACTAATTATCAACTTTAATTAACAACAATGTCTAAAAAATTTTCATCAATGGAGATAGAGTAAAATTAAACGAATTGTTAATTTTAATTAATTAATTTAATTAATTTGAAATTTTGATGCTTTGTATTACTATACGTTTCAGTATAATTGTTAATTATTATGAAAATATATTACAATTTAAGTGAAAATAATTTTTTTATGTGACCAGAGCCTCTTATTTCCAGATTTCGTAAATGGTCATGTTCTAGGCTCCCCTGAATCAATAATGCTTCGAATGTGCACGAGATTCAGAGCTACGTGGGACTTCAGCGTAAATTACTGGTGCATAGCGTAAGATATTTATTAAAAACTCAATATTACTTATTTTATTCAGAATTAATTTTTCTAATTGCGAAGCTTGCAAAAATAAATTTTTAATAACATTCCCTTAAATGAAAGGAGAGTATATTAAGCTTTGCTCGCAATTAACAATTATGAGTACTACAATGTATTGCTAGTATTCAAAGTATTTCTGGTTTCCGAAAAGAGAAGGCAACTTTGGCAATGATTTTAACTGGTAAAAATTAAAGATAAACTTAAAAACAATTGAAAATTCAGAACAGATTTTGAGGAATTGGGCTCTAATAGCACAAGAATTAATCAATGGAGTTTACAATGCAAATTAAAATTTGTCATTGCGTACAATTTGTCAGTGTTACCAGTGGCAGCCGCGTATTGAAAGGGCAAATGTCAATCTGAGTTAGCGGATGTCTGGAACCTGTCTCCGCCGTAATTAATTAGGCACTCGTGCGTGACGTCACATAGCTCTGGTGCAGCATCTCAGCATCGCAGAGGCAAACTAGAACGATTTCCGCAATAACCGCGTCTCGCTTTCTCCGACACATTTCCGAATCACACGGATGCCATGGCGCATTAATTTGCCGTAGCTTCCTTATACGGAGGAACAACTCCGCAATTAATCTTATCTCTTAATCTGAGTATTAAAATTAAACATCTATATAACGATTACTTGATCGCGTGCATATTAGTTGAGTTACGTTATTTTTAATTAATTTTTTCGCTTGAGAAATTTTAATAGTTGATTATTCTAATTTGTAAACGGTTTTCACACTAAATCGTAAACATGGCGCCGTTTAATAGAACGGACGGGAGTTTCCTTGCAGTGTTAAGTCCAGAAACGAGCATCCAATACATACAGAAAAAAAATATTTGACTGTTTGAATAAACAAAATGTTCAGTTTGCTATGAATTTATAACAATAAGAAAATATTTACCGATGATCAACTATTTATTTTTCCTTTGAATTTGAATAAATAGCATCAGTGTACATTATTAAAGTTGTCGAGTTTTATGTGACAATTAAAAAAGGATCAATTAATATTTGTAGGAGATTATTAATTTAGGTGTAAAATGACAGTGATGTGGTTATATTTGAGGATATATGGCGGATTAAATATTTAGGAACACTAACGTAATTATAATATTCGAAAAATCGGGTAAATTTTATTTTAATGATGGCTCTCAATAATCTTATTTGACTTGCGACTTATTTACACAGGTTCTCGTCTGTCACGAAGAAGACAATCATACAGATACTTTTAAAAAAGGTAAACAATTTTCTGATATTACTCCGGGGATTTTGCAAGTGACAAAAGTGCAATTGATATATAATATACGATACATACCTAAAGAAAATCTACTGAAAGGAATATTAAAGAGACAAAATTTAGATAAGATTTTGTCCAACGATGTTTCTTCTGGGCCACTAAGATATATAATTATTATTTTTAGTTGACGACTCCGATAATTTTGATGATAACACATTTGGTATATTTTTTCCAGAATGAATATGAACGTATTACACACACATATTTTGCAATCTTGGTTCTTGTACGGTTTCTTTGTAATCACAGAAGAGAGAAAATCGAACATTCGATTTTGAACTGGCGGATCGTATTTTTGCACTTCACTGCACTCACCGGGTGCCAGTCATGGTCGGCGGGCAACCGCGACAAGATGTCCTGCTGCGGAACCATCGCTCTCTCTTGGTCGCCGCATCACTGACGGAGAGAGTAGCATTGTTGGTAAACAGCTCCCCCTCCTTCTCATGCTGGTCCTCTCTCCAGCCCCTCTCCATCCCCAGACCGCAGCCAATCCCTGTCAACGCACCGGCCACTCTGCGAATCGGGGTCGCGCTCTTCGCAAGGTCAAGGTCAAACGACCCGATTGCGTACCACATATCCATTCCCACGCAGAGGGGGCGGGGGTGCGGGAGAAAGTCGCGGGTCCGTGCCCACCTTTCACTACCCGACTCAGCCCCGGACCGCGTGCACACTCAGCCCGATATGTAAATATGGATCGTTACAAACGCGAGTCATTCTGGTCCCACCCTTGAACTGGGCCGATCTTAACTGCAGATCTAACACTTGCGGAGAAAGTCCTTGCAATAATACACAGGTGGCCGCGATAAAACAATAATTGAAAATCCAGATTCTGTATTGTTTCCGCCTAGACTGATATCCTGATATTACGTGTAAATTCTGCAAGTGTTGCTTACAACTACAGAGTTTTATTATTATTATTTATTTATTTACAGTCGCATCAACAGCTCAGGTTATTGGGGATTCATTAAGGGAACTCATTTCGACTTTTCTGAGGAATGATTTGACGAGAGAATCTCTCACGCACATAAACAACTATGCCCTATCTGGGATTCAAAACCGGGACCTCTGTGATACGAGGGTTCACGCTAACCCCTACACCACAGCCACAGGAGGTCGGCAACTAGAGTGTTTTAAAAACACAGATAATTTCCAGACTGAGATTTTTTACAAGATAGAAACACGTTCTGGGTAGAGAAAGGTTCAAAGTTGACTACTCTTTCTTCCACCTGCTTGTTTCTTATAATGGAGTTGTTTGTTTAAACTAAAATGGCGGCGGCACAGCATAATTGAAGCGCTAATCCATTGTTCCAATGCAGCGCGCATTCCGCGGCAGCTTCCAGAATTTGGGCAGAGATTATCCAAAGGTAAAGAAATTCACTTAATGTTCTTTGCTCAATTTGGGTAGATAGTTGCGGATCTTACTCGCATTTTTGTTAAATTTCCTTCGAAACTGGTTGTTTCCCCAAATGAAAGATGCAAATTATTTCAATTTCATGCCACACGGTGCTCCACAAGTCACTTCCAGATGGAAGTGCGGTATTATTTAGATGGATTGAAAGACGCCACCAGATCTTACCCCCTGGGATTTTTATCTGTGGATACGACATGTATGTAGCGCATATGACTGTTACTCTTCCAGATAGTTCTGAACTAGGGACTAGTTACTTGCTGTGCGGAAGGATATTGACTTCTGTTTCGATGTTTGTCGAGTACAAAATGGTGCACATTCGAGTATAAAGCTTGGATTCCCAAACTTTTTTCTACTGAGACCCTCTCGAAAATGTCTTATCACTGCATAAATGGCGCCATGACAATCCAGTAACTAACATAACAATTATAAATATATTTTACTCAGTAATGTGTGATTACAGCATATTTTTTCTAAAAATGGCTGTGGTTGTTGTACTTCAACAATTCATTTGATTTATTTCTAAAATTAGTTAATAATTATCGTAAATTCCCACGGTCTGTAATTTTTGATCGGTTTATGGTTAATAAATTAATAATATGGTTAATAAATTGTGAACTACATCCTGCGTCAACCAAAAAAATATACTACGAAAAATTAAAAATAATGGTACATTATGGGTTAATATTACGTATTTATAATTCCAAAATTGCGCCTAACTACATGTTTAAAAAATTATATTACCTTATAGTTCATTCTTAAATTCAATTCATTCTTCTTGTAACGAAAAATTAATATTTGTCGTGTCGCTTTCAAATGGATTTATAATCCATGAGGGGATACTTTTCAAATCTTTGATATTTCCTTTAAATTCTTCAATAGGTCAGTGTAGATTTGAATGCCATCAATATTAAGCCTAACTTTTTCAACAGAAGTAACGAAAATCATTTTGATTTAAAAATAATTTTGTGGAAATATATAAATACAACTGCTCCAAGTTTGAATGAGGTTCTCGGTTTTTTGTGGTATTTTTATTTTACATATTAATAAAAAGTATTGTATGATAATTACATTCCAGTTAAATTAAATGTAAAAAAGATAAATTTATAAACCATTTTAAAACTTCTGTAGACTCCCAAGGAATCCCTGCTCTAATGCTTTGATGGGTTATTCTATCCAGTAAGTAAGCATGTGTTTCTATCTTTCAAACTTCGAATTCTGATTATTTTTTTAAAAAAGAAACACTCTGTATTGATATGATGATGTTCTAAAATCGGATATTATTTCTGTTTGAAGACTAAGACTCAGATTGCCGGGAAAACTAGTTACAATGCATGTTATCGTGACTTATCTGAACGTGTTCTACAACTAAGTCATAGCTGTTTCGTAAATAAGAATTTATCTAGAAACCTGTGTGCGTACGACCAGGCACACTGTGACACACTGTGGCCTATACCTGTACCGTAGGTGTGCTGGTAGAGGAGTGGCGAGGCGGCTAGAGGTGAGTCAGCGAGTGTGTGAGTGGGGCAAGACCCCGCAGTCCCGCACGGAGGACTATCCCGAAGAAAGTAGTACCACTCATACAAATCAAACACAATTCAAATTAGTTACACGATTGTGCCACTCAGAAACATTTTTATTCTTTTTGGGCGTTGTGAATTTTTTTTTGTGTTTAATACGTATTTTTAGAAGAGTTCGCGGGCCAGCAAGCTATAACCAAAAACGATATTTTTTCCCAAAGAAATATTTCAGCCCACATATAAATGCTTATATTGTAAGATGTGGCATTGGAAACCTCAGAACATAATTTTAAAGCAGCCAGAGTTATAGCGTTGTGACACTACGAGTAATTAAAATATGTAATTGCAATTTTATATCCTAAAACTTTCACATCACAAATATTTCACAATTTGCACTTTAAATCTCATATAAAGCTTCTATTCATAAATTACATATATATGAATTTTTAAACTGTGTATCAGTCTGCTGGTCCCTTCTAAGAACCTGAAAATGCTGAGAATGAACGGAATAATGACCTTAAAAAGTTTTACAAATACACAAGTCCTTAAAAATCTTTGGGTTTGTAAAAATTATTTTGTTAAAAATTTTATTTCATTTAATCTTCGTAGGTTTTTCCGACGTTGCTAGTCGACGCCACCGACTTACAAAACCAACAATTCCAGTAAATTTTACTCTTCTATTTTAAAATGATTTCAACATGTAAGTAAATAAGAGTTTCAGTTATTCGTTATCAACTTTTCAGGATAAATAATTTTTTTTCTAACTAAATATTACTGCAGTTAATGCTGTATGCAAGTATATGCCAATAAAATAAGGAAATCAATACATTACTATTCGTAAACATGGTGCTAAAAGACTTATATAACTTTTTGGAATCAACATGATTTGTTTTTGCCAATCTATAACAAAATACGCGGTTCTTGTGCATTTATCCTATTCAGGTTGCCGGTCGAGTAGACTCAGGGTCAGACTCGTTGTTTTGTTTTCATTCGTAGTTTTTTTTTGTTCACCTAAATAGCGGCCCGTGTAATGGGACGGGATTAGTATTCACACAATTAAAAAGGCCACTTGATCGAGGCTTAAGCACTGCGAAGGGTAATGTACTACTACTTCCCAGAATTGACTTAGCGCCTTCAGAGAACGGATTACCGTTGTAGACCAGACCGTTTTCTCTGCATCCCAATACACCAATCAACTTTGAATAAAACGTCGACTATACGGAGATTTTTGTAAATTTTAAATTGTTTTCCAGTAATTTGTGAGAAGGTAATGTTGATTCTGCCGATTGGTCTAGCTTAGTCAACGGACTGTTGTTCGTAGTCATTAAGGAAATTTCGTGACATTAACCTAATACTTTACAAAGATTTATTATTGGGCGAAAAATTCACAGTTTAACATTTTTCAAATTCAAATGAATTTTCTTTGTAATAACAAATGACAGTATCCTCAAAAAAACTCAAGTAGCTGAAGAGTCAACGTAACTTACGTAAATCGTATTGTGTGTCCCTTTATTGTTCCGAGGACCTGCAGTAGGTTTTATTACATTGAGGACAGTTGGGTAAGGATTGGAGGTAACAAAAGTTCATTGGTTTGCCGTGAGGTAGGCGTCGGTAATAAAAACTCGGCCAACAGGTTTTCTGTGCAATGCAATAATCGGTCAGTGTCTGCTCAAATGTCTTTGTTTAAGCCCGTGCCAATCTTGTAGTATTTCTGGAAACCTGCTTGAACTTCAAAAGAAAGAAGCAACCACGCGCAGGACAGCTTGATACAGAAAGATTTAGCAACCACTTCCTAAACGCACAGAGTAAAGGAAGCCGATTATGTATTTTTAAACACTTACTGGTTATCAAAGATAATTAATTGCTCATGAATTCTCTAATTCAGAAAATTGTAGCGAAAATTAGTAGACATTTCTACGATAATACAATGTCTAATCTCATTAATAATCGGAATGTAATTATAACACTGAAATTCCATTGCAATGAGAAAGTAGACAAAATAACTGTAAATATGGTATATCACGATTAGCTTCTATCATGTCTTACGGTAATGCAATATAGACATTTTCAAGATACAAAAACCGGCTATTATAATCCTAATTGGGAAGCTACTTGTAAATTGCTCTTCAAGTAACTTTACCAAGTGCATATATTTTAGAAATCTTAAAATTTGTTAATCGTAGTGACTAACGGTGAATTTGGTGAAATGATTGAAAACAGTGAATTTGTGGTTCTTCTTCTGTCAAGGATAAGCAAATAATTGGAATAGTTAACTGTTAGATTAAAAGTCAAGTAGAATATTTTTAAAGTTTTTAACATTTATGTAACAATTTTTCTTGTTCATGGATAAATATTTTTCACATATGCATTTATTTATTTTGATTTATTTTATCATTCTCAAATTTAAATACATTATTTGGTTATTTAATATTTTATTTTATATGTGTTTGCCATGTCTTAATATGCGAAAATCATTAGTCTGATAGTCCGAAAATTTATTATAAAACATAAAACATTATTATTTAACAAACACAAGGTTTCATCCCTCATTGTGATTTATGTACGTGTATATTGAATTCAATTTATCACCTGAATAATTTTAATACAATCATGTACAACTGTAATTTATTTAAAATTTATTATATGAACATTTCGTTCAAAATATATTTATAAACTGTACACAGACGTCGCGGATTTTTACTTACACAGGTATTAAGAATTTTAAATATCAATGTAATAAAAATTGTGTAATACTATGAATGGATTGCAGTAACAAGGAATCATAAATTTTATTTAAATTATTGCTATCGTTTTTTACATTAATGGCCGAATCATTGGATCTAATATGTAACATTTCGCTCCTTGATCTGGAATAATATTCTTCCATATAAAACTATGAATTAGTAGCAATCGATATTGTTTTTTAAACTAAATATGTCTGGACACAACTGATTAATGTTGAACGTTAAATTTCAAATTGATTTTAGACTCATTTATTGCAGTTTTTAGAGATGGATTATTTAAAAAGACGTCAGATTAAATTATTTGTTTATATGAGCTGCTCTTACTTTTGTTTTTGTGGGTCTGTGTACCTCATTTTATTTACTTCATTGTTCTAATTTTTATATTTAACTTGGCCTAAGTCCTAATGAAATTAATAAATAAATCTTAATAAGTTTGAGAGTGGATCTATTCATTTTCATTATCTGAAAGGTGTAATGAATTGGTATCAAGATGGTGAACCGAGCTATTTTGTGAATAAATAATTAGTTTTGCGCGATGTGAACTTCTCCACCGTTGCTATCCTTCAAGGTAATACGATTGGGAATCACATCAAAATTTTTCATCGATTCATGATACTTACCAGAGAGATTAGCGATCAGTAGTCCACCTTGGTTTGGGGTTTATTCTACTAGGAATGAAACTACGTTACCTAAGGCAACAGTTTCGTAGTTTATTAGTCATTGACGAAAATATTTTGAAGACGAATATCGTTGATCAGTCTGAGAGCATGGAATATGAGGGAAAGCTGTGCGAGTGATGTGGAACTAGATCTGCGGTGGTGGAGGCAGGCCTGAGGCCCGAGGGCTCAGGGCTCACAGGACAATGTGCAGCTTTCTCCTGGCCCAAGGCGCGACGCACTGGCCATGCCCTCCCTTCCCACCAGCGGGCCGGTTTCGTATCCGCATCGATTCATTGCTATCGTTTTTATGCTTCATTTGATCCGACCGGCCAATCTGCTCAAGGCTGTTGGAATCGCCAAGAATGTAGTACACCTGCTCCAAGTGAAAGGGTAGGGAACACCTACGCATATCTTATCCATAAATTAACATAATCAATTTCAGATCGAAATCAGACAAACTTACATTATAGCGTGAAATTCATATTTACATTTTCTGTTCAATGGTTCTTTATTCTCTTTGATTCTACGTAATCCTATTTTATTTCTCACTCATCGCTTTCTTGACTATGAATTGAGTCGCACCTTAATCCATCCATCACAACCCAGTCCCCTCGCTACTTGCTATTATTATACTTTTTTTAAAGGTGTAGACAGGCTATGTATAGGGTAATTCACATAGTGACAACTCCCCTCTTATAGCATAGGAAAGGTATTTGAAAGGGGGGATGCGGAAGGGTAGAGGAAGGTAGCCAAGGGTTAACTAGGGCCCCCGGGCTATGGGTTAAGGGTCCTACCCGGAAATTCGCCTAAAAGTGAAGCAGGGAAAAGCCTAGAAAAACCTGCATCAGGTAGGTCGGGCGTTTGGTACTTGTCCCACGCCCTTCCGATTGCGGGAGAGGGGTTTGCTGTGGGGTCGCAGCTTTCCCCTCGCCGTGCCTTGACCGGTTTAGGAGGCAGCTGGTCGACTATTCCAATAGGAATAGCGGACAACTCTTACCGTAAGCCCAAGTTCTGTGACCGCGGAACATACACCTCTCAAAACAGGCCGAGGTGCCTCGGCATGTGGGAACCTTGTTCGAAAACCAGAGAGATGTGAAGGCATTCCCAAAGGTAGCCTCCTCCAGAGCTCTCTGGGAAGGTTCACCTGCAAGAGAATCCTCTCGAAGGCTTCCTTGATTATTATACTTAATTTAGATTTCACAAAGTTGTCCCAAATTGTCATATCGATTGTGGGTATAAACTACTATTGTGACGTATGGACCCGTTTTTGTGTTAATAACGATCTTTATCTATAGATCATTATAGAATACTATAATGGTTTTCATATGTAAGTCCTCTTGGCTTTCGGCGAATGAGAGCCAAGAAATAGACGAACGTGCCACATCGTCTCACTTCCCTATCTTGTCAAAGCTGCCACTCGTCCGATTACTGAAGCACGGCTGCTTGGACATTAATATGCAACAACGGCGCATGAATTTTTTTGGGCGGCACAAGGAAGAGCTTCAAGGTCAGATCGGCTCCCTTTTGAAAATAACTTTAATCTAAATTTTATTTTATATCAAGTACAGTTTAGTGCTGTACTTATTTCCGACATTATAGTACGTTGTGTTGGAAGTTGGACGAATACTTGAAATTAATTTTCCAGTTTTTAGCCTGTATTACACAAATTTGCAATTGAATAGTCTTCTCGGACCTCTAACCGAGCAAACAATTGTATTCGCGACGCTTCGATGACGTTCACTGCCATCGTCTTCTAGCAATAATACAATTTACAATTGTATACAAGACATTAATTTATTTGCGTGATTCTGCACTTTCATAGCTTCTAAAATGTTCCCTTTTCTACGTTAACTTGCTATTCTGCCCGGCATATTCCCATTTTATTCCGAAAAGAGATGATAATAACTGTCACTCAACTGTCAAACCAAATTTAACGCCCCACCTGAGAAATGTGATTCAGTAGCGATGGTCGGGGTCCCCTGTCCAAAATATTGCACATGCTTGCTGAATACGACACATTCGTCTCAAATTCACATGTCAAGACCATCTTCAGTCAGGGTCGAATGATTGCCCGTGGAAAACCAAAGCCGTTGTAAGATTTTGATCACTCCATGAATTTAGTTGGGCAAAACCTTCAATATACATTAAATTTAGTCTCTGTTTGCTATCGTACATTTTTATGGTGTTAAATGTATTTCATTTTACATTAGTTTTATACATCATTATATTAAAATAATAAGGAAAAGACGTTTGTGTGTTCTAATATTCAGTGTAACCCAATATTTTATTTCTTTCAAATCGAAACTTATGTGAATCAAAGACAGATGAAATTTATGGCTGTATTTTGAGATTTAAAAGAAAGGTTTTATGACACCTAGTGGCATCTATGCACAGTCATAAATTGTTTAGTAAGCAACGCGACTTAATGGCTGATGCGAACATGTGAATGGAAATTGCATAATTCTTCTGAATTTAATAACTGGCAAATTAAATTTCAATTTTCTCTCAGCTTCCTCTATACAAATTATTATTTATATTATTTCTTCTTCAAAATATTTTAAATTTATTATGACTTATATTTATTGTATTATGTTTATATTAGGCCTATACCCCGGTGGTTATTTATGACAAAACAATTTATAATATTGGATGAAGAGTTCTCGGGTCTCCAGTCGGGTTACGTATTTTGTTGCACACAACGTTTCCATAGCTGACACTGCCATCTTCTTCACCTGAAGTGATTTAGACAGCAGTACGAGAAGACAAGTTTATTGAAGCGAATTACAGCGCTGCTCAGAACTATCTGAAATGCACTCAACACGCTCGCTTGGATTATCAAAAACTAAAAGCTCCGTGGGGAAGAAAAACGTCACGGCCACAGATTCTTATTGATATCACACCTGCAGCGTAATGTCGCAGATTGTTCTTCTCAAGGAAGCCACAATTTCTGGCTGGAAGAAGTAAATATTTTAAATAAATTTATTCAATAATATTTATTAATTTTGAAATTATTAGTAACTTCCGGTAATTGCGATTGTCATTTGTAGTTTCAAAAAATAAAAAATTATGACATTTTCAATGAATACTTTTATATAAACCTAAAAAGCCACTTGAATGAGATATAGTATTTAAAATTCTGTATGCATTACTTTACTTTGACATCTTTCAATGAAAGTTCCAATTTAGTTAAGAATTTTGGACAGTCTTCTTCATACGAAATATCTATTACGGTATGAGTCGCGGTTACTGTCAACTGTGCCTTGAACTGTATTCTTATGCGGTGCCAAGCTACAACTTGATTGATTGACTCTATTGCAGTGGGTGAGCAGTTAAAGACAGCCGTTTCTCTCTGCTGCGTCGGAAAATTTCCTATACTAAAATTGATCGCCACGGCTCGTTTCTCGTGAAACCTAAAAGTGAGCCACAGACACCAAATGTTATTGAAATATTGTGGCGATTGAATGTGTGTTCTATTCCTCTTCACTCGAAGATGCTCAGGAGAAAACAGCGCAGTTTATTGTGGAGACTGACAGAAATCGATATATTTCGAGCTGTGGAACATAAACAATTGTGTGGAGTCTTGATATCAAGTGAATGAACTGTTACAGTATCAGCCTTGTTTTTATGTCATCAAATGTATTTGTGTAATGAATTATTGCTTGATCTTTTAAGGTAGTTTATCAAAATACATGTTTCAATGTATTTGAATACCTGCAATTTTTCATGCTTGTTGATTATATAAGAACCAGCGAACACGTGTATTAGGGCATGCGACATTGCCAAATTACTCATTAGGTGACTGAAGAAAAATATATTAAACTCTCTTAAAGAAGTTACTTCGGTGTCGGGTATGTAAAAATTTTTATTGGAACTGAAACATCTATGTAATTAAACATATTTAGTAATTTAACTGTAATATTATCAATTTGTGCATGAAACTGCAGTAATGATATGCGAGGGAACTTTATAAATGGCGTAGAACGTAAGTGGCACATGAGATACAGACCTGCTGACACATGGAGAAGAGCCGGACAGTTGAAGATGAATTTCCCTGGCTAATAATGTGGCGGTCACGGTCGCCTAGGACGTTCCAAGCCAATTTCACGCGGGAATGCGGACAGGCGCGACTGTCAATAGCGGGACCTTTCACAAGGTTCTTGGGACCAGCGGGTTGACACTGTTACCTTCACAACTTCAACCATTTCTCAGATTTATGCGGTTCTCATCAGCTTTTTCTTTGAAAATTACGCCCGAGTGAAAATGGTAATGATGCTGACAGGTCTTGTCGAGATAATATAAATGGAAGTCTCACGTTTTTATATAATTTGATCTTTTGTAGGCTTGAAGATATAGAAATTTTACAGTGACAATAAAATTCAGTTAAGTACCTCATAGAAGTAAGTAATTCTTGTTCCAACCATCTGATAAGATTTAATTGAGCAATAAGAGAGCAAATATGATGTTCTCTGTAAAAAACATATGAAGTCTATGATACTATCAGTGAGCTAAGCACATCCAAAGACTGGTAGATGGTTTAGGAAAGTAATGCAGTTGTTCTGAAGAAACTACACGGGACAAAGAGGCTGGCCATTCTATTGCTGAGAAAGAGAAATAATGAAGGTAGCGGCAATGAATCAGCATTGATCATAATCGGCAGAACGGGAGTGACGGTTATATAATTAGGTTTTGAAGAGCTTTTAATTAATATATATATATAAAAGGAGGCTACATTTTTGAAAAGGCATTCATATAACGTATGGCCAAATAACGCCTTACTTCCACATATAGTACAACTATGTAGTCAAACATATTGTTTAGAAGGGCAAGACCGTAAGTGTCACGATTTGTCTTAATTACGAGTAAAATTCATAAACCGAAAGCTATAGGGCCTACGTATGTGAATATTTTTTAACGCTTTGTATTAATTACACTTTTTTACAATTAAAGATGTTTATAACAAATCTGATCAGTGGATATTAATAATTGCGATAATACTTGTGCAACTCTAAGTATAATAAATAATTACTTTAATTTATTATTAATTTTGTTTGATATATTTTGATTGAATATAATAATTTATTGAAAAATTAATGATTCCAAAATATTACACAATTCATGTTAAAAGTGTGCACTGAAAAATAATAAATATATATCATGGTTGAATACTAAACAAACTAGAATGAAACTTGACCATTGAAGAGACAACCGCGGGATTTGCTTACGTAAAGTTCAGGCGGTGTCATTGGGAAATGGGGAGCGGTGTTTCTTATTCTCTCGTCTTCTATAAAAAATCCCCATTCACAGCATATTTGATCTCCTCTTCCTCAATCGTCAAGTCAATTTTAGCGACACGGCTTCCTGTGCAGTCTCGTTGCAATTTGTAGCCTTCAGAGCTTATTTGATCTGAAGCTCTGGATGAGAATAACAAAATATGTTGTCTGCATCCAGACGCATCTTGCCAAACTCGACCCTTTCTCTCCAACCGTCCAGTCCATTTTTCGACAAGTATTATACCACTCTACTGTTTCCATGTAAATCCCTACATCTGCCCTGACTCTTTCAGCTCTTTTGACCACCCTCTGTGTGGTCGAGACAAAAAAAGCTGTCCCTCCCAAGGATCCGTTTCCCGGCGCCGCGCTTTGTTTACGGAAGAAAAATTCTTATTCCCTTTGTGCGCACTTTGTATCTAATATGGAAAATTATATCCTTTAAAAATTATAAATGATGTTTACGATCGGACCACAAGATTTTTGTTTTACGGTTTAATTAATTAAATATCAGTATTTGTTTTATAAAAACATTAACTGAGCACATGACGTTATAAAGCTTTGTAAAAAATTATGATAAACCTGATATGAAAATTAGCGAATTCAAATATATAATTGGTATATTGAGTACCGTCGGGATTGCGACGCTTTAGCGAGAATTTCCACTAAAGTTAAACGAGAAAATTTCTGCAATAACTGTGAGTACAATGAAACTCATTAAATTGTCTTTTCCACTCTATTTATAATAAAATAGAGTGTATCCTCTCTTATTTATCAGAATAATAGCAAATAGTTTTTGTAATTAAGAAAAACTTAATTCCGGTAGTAGTGACGTTGTTCGTTTGTCCAATGTAACCTCAATTTTCTATTTAATATATTTATACTGGGAAAGCCTTCATTCTCTAAGAACTGCTAAACAATTTGAAAGTTTTAAAAACATTTTACAAATGTTTTCTCTGTAGAAGTACGCAAGTTTTTGCTCTGGCAGAAATGAATTGATGGAAAGGTGTTCAAGGAAGAAACGGCGCGCCCTCGTGATCCACTTGGCGTGGCTGGGTAATTACAAGAGCGAAGGAGCCGCTTAACCCTCCGGGGAACAAATTATTGCAAAGTGAGCCTTTTGTTTTTTTTCCCCCATGTGATGGGATCTTATGAAGATCAAGAACGACTCAAACCTGATTCCCTGATATTACTATTAGCTTATAAAGGGGTTCCATGCACGTAGAAAAGCTGGATCTATTATGCACTTAGGCAACTTGTCGACAACTGCGCCGTGAAAGTGGCAATCAACTCCTTCATCTGCCGTTTCTTTAATTTAACGAAAACATATATGCAAATGTAAGTTTTTTTATTAATTTTTAACGTAAATAAATTATTTCTTTACAATGTTAAGGTAATGTATTGTTAGCTTTCATTTCTACGATGGCGAGACCAGATTGGAACGTGTGTCACAACTACAGAGTCTATTTCGACACGATCCAGAGCTGCCAATATGACGGAATCAGCCGTATCATTCCTGACAGTACATGTGTCATTTAATAAGGATGTGGACAGAAAATCTTTAGTAATAGTTTTTTTTAATTTTATTGTCTGATTTTTTTAGCAAAACATTTTGCGTTTGAAGCAACTAAATTCAACGGTAAAATTCGGTTTTGTACTATCATATTTAAAATCTTTATTCATAATGTTACTCAAAAATAGCGATAATTTATAAAGAAGAAAATGTGTTGTCATTAAAAATTGTCTGTAAACCTAACAATGGTCCGTTATTAACTTGAGCACTTTTCTGGGAAAGTGGAAAGAAAACAATGGATTGAAGACAGGCATACCAACTAAGTTTCTCGTCCGTGAATATAACTTTAATTTAAGTCAATAATTCTTTAGAGACTTTCCTTTGCATGTTTGCTTCTCTGATTTACTGAGTAAGATGGAATCGTATAAATAGAACGATGTATCACAAGAGACCAGTAAATAATACACATTTACCGCTTTCTCGTAGAGCTATTTACTTCTTGAAAGAATTACGGTTTAACCAGCAATTAACATGCGTACCCCATAAGTACTATATATTCCAGAAGAACAGCTGGGCGACCTCGACCCGACATCGACCATTGATGGGACCACCGGCTCTATCATTAACAATTTTCCACGGAAAGAAGCCTCCCAATCACGCCCTGCAAGTCTCAGCTCTCTCGCTGGGTGACAGTCCACTTGCCCGTCGCCCTTTCACCTCATTTCACTGGCATATAACCCATACAGACGGTTTTTATTTTACGTCTTTTTTTTGTATAAATAATTCAGTTAATGACCCTTTACAGACACTTTATTTTTATTTATAGAGTTACTAACATAATTGCGGAAAAACCTATATTGGTCAGACCAAACGTGCTTTAGGAACTTGACTAAAAGAACACAAGAACAATTGCAAAACGTCCAACCACAATGTAGTCACAGACCTTAGTTTGGACAAAAGTCATGAGTTTGATTGGGATAATGTTGAGATATTGAACAAAATTTATAACGAAACCTATCTGAAATGATACGTATAAAAACTACCAAAAACACGCTCAATTCACATAACGACACTATTAAGTTTATAACTCTTTATTTGACTAAATTGTTTATTCTGTTTTATTAATATAAACCATAACTGTAAGTAGCCTTTTGTACCGTTTATTAGAAATCTACTCTTAAGTGAACTTATTAACGGAAGTGAGGGGTGACTCTTCATCTTTCTGTTGGTATTACAGAATTCCCAAATGACAGGTCAGCTCCCTCAAGGTACAGCCTATCATTCAGTCTTGCTACAATCTCGTTGGTGTAAAGTGAATTCTGTGCCTCGGACCAGTGTTCAAAACTTTATCGACATTTTAACTGTTTGCAGTACTAGTTTGTTATAATAATTTGGTAAGTTCATTTTTTCTTTACTTTAGTTTGTCTTTGTTTACTTTGTGTAATTAGTCCATATGTTAATCATTTGTAAATATTTCCTCTTTAGGATGATACCTGAAGAAGATACGAAAACGTATCGAAACGTCGTAACTCTATAAATAGAAATAAAGTGTCTGTAAAAGGTTATTAATTGATTTATTCACACAGACGGTATTAATACTTTTTATGGTGATACATTTTATTTGTGTGAGTAATTAAACATAACGTGCATTTGTAACTTTTTATGCTCGTGTAAATTCAATAACGTTTTCTCATTTATAAATCGATGGAGTTGAAATAGTTCCCATTAATCCGCACACACGCACGTAAAAACTGTATATCAGATGTTAATATCGGTGACGTAGTTAATAGGAAAATTTGAATGTTTAAAACCATACAGTTTTCTTTATTTTACACACCTGAATTTAATCGAGATTTATAAGTTAATTATTTGAAGGAAGTCTAAATTAAGAATTCATTTTTAAATGTGCTCATTTCAGATAATTATTAAATACATATATATTATGTATTAAAGAAATGGCTAAAACGTATTATATTCGCCTCAAGTGTATTTGGTATAGCGCCTTTTGTAAGTGTTATAGTGTTCAACCCACTTAACGGTGGACGATCGTTTATAGCTCCCGCACAATAAGTTAGTAATTGGCCTTAACATCGTTTGCAGCTCGTGTAATTCAGCGTAATGAAGCACTATAAGGTCCAAGCAGCTACAGTTAACGAGAAATGCTGGTGTTATACAGGCGGGCCGATTATCAGGCGCAATACTCCCAGACAATCTAACGTTTCTTACGAGTATTTAATATCGGCCAGAGAGAGTACTTTCGTTTAGAGACGGAATTTTAATATTCTAATTTTATTTAAAAAAAAGTATATACAGGAATATTTTGAACTAACTTAAAATATCTTTACACGTAACAATATTATTATTTAAATGTTTATCTAGACCATAGAACCTAATGCCTTATGGAAAATACTTACTTGGAAACCATTCCTTTTAATTTAAACAATTTATTAACGTCAAACGAAATTTGTTATCTACAAGACACACACAAAATATTTAGGTAAATACGGCGGAAACAACAGTTGTGTGATAAATTAAGATAATAGTAATATTTATCTGACTTCATTGAATTAATAATGGATAAAAAGCGAAATTTATCAAAAATGTATTACAATACGGTAAAAAAAATAATTAAAAAAATTAAAAATTCGCACGAATTATTTTTGTAACCTTTTCAGGTAAAAATATAAAAAAGTCTGAATATCTTAAAATTATGAAGAGCAAGTTTTTAAAAATCTGATGTTTATAATTCAATTAATTACTCTGAAATTCACACATACTTTCATATCATTAAAATGTGTTTGCATTACCTACACTTAGTAGTAATAAATGGTTGGAATTAAAAAAATAGCACATTTGCACTATTCAAAATAATTGTATTTTAAAAACAACACTTCTACAGTTGATTATTTTGTACTTTAGTTATTTACATACCATCAAAGATTTCTATAAATTCATTAATTCGAAATAAGGAGGGTGCAAAAATTAAATTTTAATAGGTTTTCTTCAGTAGTAAAAATGGATGGAATATAAACACTAAATACGGCGCAATACTCAACTCAGAACTTTTATAACAAACCGGTGTAATGAAAAGATTAATTCGTTTATAAAAACAATGACATGTAAGGGGACCGCTCCGCCATAAACATTTAGGACACTCGTAACTGTAGCATTAACAATAAAAGGGGAACGATGTTAAGTCAGGTGTAAGCACAGGCGTTTTACGGCCGCCCAAAGGGCCTCCTGGTTTCCCCAACACATCGTCATGGTTTGTGTGACAAATTTCTGCCAATTGTCTCATGAAAATATTTCTATTTATTAAGAGAACTTTTTTGTGACAGACACAAACATATTTCTGGTAAAGCATTAATTCAATATATTTTTAACATTTACAGTACTTATATTCTATAGTTGAATTCTGCCACGTACACATAACTGGATGTCTGTGTTCTTCAGCTTAACTAATCTATTCTGTTTGTTATAAGAGCCACCGTTTTCTTATAAATATATGTACATTCGATTGTATTCTAAGTATAAAAATTGGAGCTTGAGTCATTAGGTCAACTAATAGCAAAAATTTTAAGAAACATATTCATAGTTTACAGAGTTTTTAGGGTACAAAATTCATTGTTATTAAATTCATTAAGTTAAGAAAGTTGTCCAAAGTTAGTTACTTCTTCTTTTGTTATTTATCACGGAAAGCATTGGTACATAGGATTGGAGATGTTTATGACGAAAAGACAAATTGTGCCCATTCAGGCTAAGACTTAAATCATTTGGAGAAACGCTGTCACTGCAATTAGTATAATGAATAATCCCGACGACTGCCAAAGCAGCAGTATGTTAATGAGGAAGCAGCGCGTCTTTGGTGGTTGGGAGATTTATCGCTGCTCATCGCGCTCACTAGAGGGCACTAAAAGCGGCAATGATGTCGTAAAACTGTTGGGAATAAAGTCCACGCTCGCTGTCATCACGATGGGTTACGCGGAGAAAGTTCAATTTACCATGTGCTCAAGACCGTAAACGACGCTTGATGGCACTTGCTTGGCGATTCTGAGAGACTACCATCAAGGCCGTTTTACAGTTTGAAAACCATTCACACTAATCGGTCTTCGATCAACTCAGAACTTTTATGCTCAATTCCCTAATGCCACACACTGGGTGAAGAGAGCAGTTATAAACTTGAACATTATTTAAAAAATATAAAATTCGAAATATTTAACAATGAAAATTGTTATTGAAAGCAGAAAAAGCTGGATCCTTGCTACTTCAACCCTACAAAAAATGTTTTGCAACAAATACAAACTTCTATAAATGATTAACTGAGGGAAAGAGGTGAATATCAAATTAGGTTGATGTGACTCGAAGCTTGTCAGGCTTGAGCAGGTCATCAGAAACATCGTAAATTTGCCTTTGAAGTCAGATTCTTGGTAGTCCCAACAAAAACTGATAGTAACTACTCGTGCCTCAATAAATTTTGCTATATTATGATTTCTTATGTATATTTGTATATTGAGACAATTGACATATTAAAAGATATATTAGAGACAGTAATTAAATTAAATTAAAAAGACTCAAATAATTCATAAAAGTATAAAATAAATAATAAATAGCAAATATTTTTCACAGATTCTAAAAGAAGTTGATGATACATGAATGTTAACTACATTTAATAAGATGATTATCTATTATTTTCCAGATGATAATGCTACAATGTGCCGAAAGCTGAATTTTTAAGAATGAATATATGAGATTTCTATCTGTTTTCTTATATATTCATGAATTATCTCAGTCATTTCAATTTAAATACTATTAACATAATTAAGTAATATTAAACTAGTTATTGTATCTCACGAATATTGAATGACTTCGATTTAATGGCAGAGATTTTTAACAGCTTACATAAAAACATCTTATTCGAATGCTACTCGTTTAGTTTGGATTTTTTTTTAGAGTAACAGACTAAATTAGGGTATTACAGTTGATAGCAACATGCCTTTAATCGTATATTAAGGGACTTGAAAGGACAATTATGGAAGGGTAATGAAAGGTAGCTAAGGGCTGTAGTTTAAGGATCCTACCCAGCATTCACCTAAAAGTGATGCAGAACAAACCTTAGAAAACCTGTATTAGGTATGTCGGGCACTAGGTACTTGTCCCACGGAATCCCGATGGCGGGAGAAGAGTTTTCTGTGGGGACGCAGCATTCCATTCTCCGTGCCTCGACCAGTTTAGGAGACAGCTGGCCGACTATTCCAATGGGAACAGAAACACCTCTTAATGTACGCCCAAGGTATACGACCCCCGAACATGCAACAGGCCGAGGCCCTGTCAAAAACGGAGAGAGGAAAAGGCATCCCCAAAGGTAGCCCTCTCCGTCTGCCTGTGAGAGCCAAACTCTCACTTTTTTAAATTGTCTATTCAATAATTAATACGGGGAGATGTCGAATAAATAGCAGAGAGATATTTAGCAGTTTGTGGAAGACGGCGGTACTTGAATATATAATTATATATTATTTTTTAAAAAGATAATGGCGCAATGTTCTAAAGTTTAATTCTTAAGAATAAATATATGGTGGTATCATTTGATTTTTTAAAAATTGCGTGATTTATTAAGCTGTGTAAAAAATATTTCCTTGGAAATTATCACTGGGTTGATAGAACATGGATTAAAACTTATCGATGAAGAGATGAAGCGTTAGTCGATTTCCTCAATCTATACGTAGCATAGTCAAGAATAGTGAGCATTGGATTCGACTTTCAAAACTGTTAAACACTCAAGACAGTAAACAGCGATCACTTGTTCAATAAAAATAATTCATTTTCCTTATAATTATAGACTAAAAATCAAATAAATTTGTTAGAAACCAATAAATGTTTCAGCCATGTGATTAATTTCAATCAAATTCGTTCCATTTTGCAGGGGTGAGATTCGGCGACTGCCGTAAAGAGTTACATCCTGCCCAGTAAGTAACAGGTTACAAAAGAAAAGGCGTCGAGAGGCGGCCAAATGTAGTTGTAGTACAACTTCTGGGAGGAGTCGCAACCAGTGGCCAGAGCCATTAATGAGAGCGTGCGCACTCGAGATTCAGCGCACGGACCGCGGGTATCTCTGCTCCCGATCAGTAGTTCGACATCGGCATCCCACAGATCTCAAAACTACAGGCCGAAACCTGTATTCCTCACCTGTGCTCACCATCTGTTCAATTGCTAACTTTACTTTCAACAGAGAATCATTTTCATTTGAAACTCACAATTCGATGTAGATATTCCACATGAATAGCTAACCGGTTCCATAATTTTTTGCCGAAAATCTTACTAATTACGTGAGTTTTAATTTAAAATTGCCGGTCCCCGAAAAAAATAATGGCACCCAAATAGATGTGAAATTATCAATTTTGATAAATTCATAATTGTATTACAAAATTGGAAATTTCATAAATAATATATTTCCTGGTATATAGGCTATCATGTACTATCTTCGTCAGATTGTGTTATCTGAATAAGATTATAATTTTTTATAAAATCCAATTGGGTAGCTGCAGCAATGATTGTAGATAAGATATATTTAACGACAAATTAACAGTCATATTTAATAATTTAAAAAATTAATCATTATTTTTTTTATTTAACAGCTCTATTCTTGTGTGTTTCTTTGTCCTCTCTTCAGACTGTGGTCCGACTGAAAGGTTTGTTTTCATGTTGATGAAGATTACTTGTTGAGTTTCTATCGTAACGGAACATGAAACTTACATATATGAGCGTTTTTACTTATGACACAATACGATTTTATTTAACTTAATAATCCGATAAATAAATAAATAATCAAGCATTTCTCGGTGTAAAGAATGAATAATATCTTTTCACTCGGTTAGAAACCCGAGAAGATTTTATTCAGATAAATAAAAATTGCAATAACCCAAAGTTGTATATACTTAGGAAAGGCTGCATATTTACATTTTTAAACTTAAAAAGATCCCAAAAATAATCGATAGTTGAATACCTGACACTGGAAACTCAATAAAATATGTTTTTTTTCATATAGATTAATTAATTTTTTCGTTTTATTTAGTTCACTAGCGTATATTCATGACAATTTTCACTTCGCCTTTGTTGTTAACGAATGTGAGCATTTCTTGTTACGTTTATACGTCAACATCTATACTCGCTTTGGGTTACAGTGCAGACACTGTAGGAACTTTGTGTTAACCAGTTTGTAGGGGCCCCGCAACAGATCACGTGGGTTGATCTGAACCTCGTGATTGGTTTTCCGCCTTCTAGCAAGTAACAGTGCACTTGGGAGTTTTTATCTCTCATTCTCTGATGCCACTATAAGTCTTGATACTGCCTTCTTTCTGTGTGGAGGCTCCTGGGCTATATCAGTTCAGTCTAAATTTTCTCTATTCTTTAACTTCCTACCGCTTTATGATCTGTTCTAGTCTCTCGACGGTACTATAGTCAGCAACATAACTCATCGTTATCGTCTTTCCTATTTCCTTTCCCTGATTTATTCCCCTTGACGCTTAAGAAGAGACGGCGCTGGATATTCCTCCGAATATCTATTCAGTCTGATAAATTCCGTACCATCGTTAGTTATTGACATCGTTCTTATTTTGGTCTCCAATCTTTAGCGTGGACGATATAACACATTTCTTTCGGACTTTTTGTATAAAAGTAATGTGTATAAAAGTAATTTGGACAGTACTAACAAGTTCTGTAATGGAAGCGGTTTATATAAGAACATAGATTCGGGCTTTCTGTTACGCAAGGCCTGGTGAGGTGCACGTAACGATTCGCACTATGTCACCGAGATTATGAGACATAAAAAAGGAAGAGGAAAGATACGACGCTGAAGTATAAATACATATGATCTTCGTAACTGACTTCGATAGAAAATAAAGTAATCGAAACGTTGCAGCAATATACTTACTTTAGTTACAACTATGGTTCTTGCTATTTTATAGTTTTTTCTACATTTATTATAGACCGAGCGGTTGAATTTTATCTATTTATATATTGTACGCATATTTTATTCCCTTATTATTAAGAAACGTATCACTTAAGAAGTATAAAACTTTGCATCCGCGTCTTAATATTGGTTTGTAGAATCGCGCCATTACCACATGTCACTGATGAGTGAGTGCCAGTTCTATACACGTTAGTATTCATAAAACAACGTAAACTGTCGCCGTTAAAGGAAGTCGTACTAATGCCTTCTGTCAGGATGCAAAGTGACATCAGTTGAACGAGGGCTTCACTGTTTTCTCTCCCTATTAGCTTCCAGTTACGCTTAAAGATTCTACCAATAAGAACGTCGGTACCGGATGCTGCTCTGCGGGGATGCAACTCGGGTCTGTTTTTCTGCCAGCCAAGCTCTCAAACCGATTTCTTCTCTAAACTGATTTGAAATTCAAGAAGGGGCGGCCGTAGGAAAACAGAGCGAAGGATAAATTACCGTACAACCAGTACTTCTGTCTCGTGTCAAACAACAAACGCCATCAGAACTTTCAAAGGAACTTTCAAGGACTCGAATAAAACTTTACGGCTTAAACTATGACACGAGAAAAGCATTAACGTTAATCAATGGTCTGTTTACGACAAACGTCGATTATCTGTTTTTATTTTTACAATTTCAAGTTTAAGGCAAGGGGAATGGTTTGAGCAGAAAAAAAACAGGAGTAAGTCTTGGGTAGAACACAGTGAAACTAGGGTGAAATGCAAAGTAGATCATTATACGAAGAAAGATAACATTGCATTCGCAGTTGGATTTCATGAATGCTAATTTAAACAAGGAGACAAAGAGGGGAGGCAAGGGCCTTAAAGACGAATCTAATACGCTGTTTCCTTGAATGCAAAAACCTTTCAGGGTCCAAATGCTTAGATTTCAGTACAGGAATTAGCGTCAGTGTTGGACAGAGAACAGTATTCCATCTTGTTTCAGCAGGTTTATCAGAACTTAAGAGTTGAGTTTACGCTAATCTATTTATATCCTCAAAAACACCGTTAATTTTAAAAGCGCAAGGGTGAAATGCACATTGTTTAGTGAATTACATTGTCCAAGGTTATCGTTAATATCGATGTCGCATCTACAATTGGTGTAATATCTTGCACTATAGACGTTGTTTCCAGTTTAAAATTGTTATTGTTCAAATTAATTTCAGTTGAAAATATCGAGGCCGAAAGCTTCTGTTAATTTTTGAAATGAAGTTATATAGATTCTGAGGATTATTGGTATTTTTATTATCAACATAATACATCGTTTCACTAATAATAAAGATAATGATTGTAGTAAAATAGGAACAAAACCTCAGTGTCTCATGTTGTTAGTTGTATAAATTGAATGCCTTATTACATGTTTGAAACCATTTCTAATACCATAACTTGAACAAAATCATGAGTTATTCGAAATACATTTTTGTTTGCTTAAATTATGAAATAATTTATTTTAAATATTTCAATACAAAAGTCTGCATCTTACAGTTATCTGGTTTAGTTCGATAAAATGACACACGTTGAATTCATAAATAGATCTGCACTGATGAAAAGAATACGACGATATATTGTTTAAACATTCATCATCGTTGTTTCAAGCCGGAAACAAGAGCTTTAGGTCTAGCAAGGAAGATGTTGTAGAGAAGATTACGAAAGGGAAGGGGAGAGGCGTGTGTGTACTCGTACTTTGGAGAACGGAAACAAGAGACTCAATTTGTACACATAACAGTTACAGGTTTATGAACATAACGGACTAAAGGCGGCAACCATATTCATTAACAAGGCTTTCAATGAAAAGCGAAATGAATGACGCAAGCAGGATCCTTATTGTCGTGGTCCGCGAATTTCCAGCAGCTTCACTCTCAGAGAGATTTATCATTTAATTGAAAAGTCTTCCCCGCATTTCTCATTACTTTCACGGGGCTGGGCTCTCGTGATTGCATCTGCGAGAAACATTTCAAGCAGCGGGATAAATTTTCAGTGAAAGGTTATGGCGGCAACTGGAATTGTTAAATTAAAAAGGTCATTAAGGTGTTTTATCTCGCTGGATGGTTGTGATGTGACTAATTTCCCTCTCGCGCGCTCTATTAGGAAGAAATTAGTTTTCAATTAAAGATAAACTTTAATGTTTCACGTCGATCTGATAGCGATTGGCGGGGCACAAAGCGGAGACAAAGGGACGTACCAGGAAGCGAGGGCGGTGGCGCCGCGACGCTACGCGACGATCCCTAAGTCAACGCCGCGCCGTGGCAAACAGCGGCAATAATTGAATTAACCGGCACTCGCTTTCACGGGATGCCGCGGCCGCTGCGTGGATCTGATCTCGGCAGCTTGTAAAATGTAATCATATAATGAATGCCGGAGGACAAAAGGCAGGCTATTTCTCGCGTGCTATCTGCAATAATGGCGTCATTGATATAATTCCTCATGCGGCCACAAATTACAGGGGGCGCAGCGAGGGACCGGGTTAACGAGTAGCGAGGCTGCGTTTAAATCAAGGCTGGTCGTGACCGTGGCGAGGTGCGGGTGTTAATTGCAGGCAGCAGTCGGACCCCAGGCAGATTCTCACTTTCCAAACACCTCGCGGCTCGCTATGAATAACTATGACTGCGATTAAATTCTTTTAGTAGTAATTCTCACACTTCCGAGTTCATGCACATATTAATGCCAAAATATTTGTTGCTCTGGAGAGTGCAGGATGTCTAGTACCCATAAATTTTTCCCACTGTGGAATGGGAATTGTTTTAAAACACTCAATATTATTTACAATAGTATCTTGGTCTCATAAAAGCCAAATCATGATTTTCTTAGCATTATAGTGTATTCTAGTTATGAAATATGCATTATTTACGTTCTAAACTCAATGTATAGTCGCTGAAACCTTGAAAAATTGGGACTGGGTAATAAGTAAACCGAACTTTTGATTAACTGCCTCATTTTTACTCAGATTGAGTAAGTTTCACTGTGTGGCCATGACAGATTTCTCTCTTTTTGATTACAATCTATTTGGTTAAGAATTTCTATACTCTTAAAGACAAACAAACGTACCAAATGTTAGAAAAATAATTTTATCTAGTTGACGTATGTACACCATAATGACTTGTAAGGCGTGTCAACGAACACCTACAAATATTATTATATTATTACGTTTCCAGCCGCAGTTAGTTATCGTAGTCTGCCGTTAGTTGTCAGCAGCGGCGATCAACATAAAAGTTTTTTTTATCTTTTTAAGCGGCAAAGAGGATTATTGAGCAAAACCTCGTGGAGGATCTCTGGAGGGATTGGAGGAAATTAATGGCGGTGATTAAAGGAATAAAAGAGCCGTGTCATTTTTAGAACTAATAGAGAAGTGGAAGGTCGGTCGTCGTTAGGAAATTGAAGCATATGGAGACTTCGCGGTGTGCAGCAAATCCTGATACTACGAGACGGTAATATCCGTCGAACTTTATTTGTCGTATGCATTAAACATCCATTGTATATCTTGCATAATGGTTTTTGCCTGGAAGTTCCCTGTAGTTCGGTCCATTATCCCCTGATAGAGAGCAACGTGTGGGTAAACCCGAATTTATTAGTTATTATAATAATAATTATAAGAGTAATATTATTATTTACTATTATTAAACTTAATTTTCATGTAATAAATTGTAAGTAACTTATAAATTATTTTTTGAAAATTATGATTTTTGTAAGACTTATTTTGATATATTTTTTTGGAATATTTAATTCAATCCTAAAGAGGTCCCAATTAGGGACGAAACGTTGTGTCCGATATACATTACGTTTTAAATTATTTTTTTTTTCTGACTAATAGGCTGTTGTTTTTAATATTGGATTTGTATTTTACTTGAATATTCCGGAATAAGTAAGAAGAAAACAAAGTATCATAAAGCCGTATTACTCGGTGTATTATTGCGACAGACACGTACGTAGCCGGTGACAGAGACTCAACGCTTGCTTACAACCATGTCAGAGATTTGCCACGCTTTGTACTACAAGTGAGACATCACGCCGTCCAATCAGCAAAGAGCAACTAATGCCGTATTCACGCGGAAGAATGGAGCTCGTTGTGAAAGTATGGCCCAATTCATATTCGCGCTAACCAACTAATCGAGACATCACGAGATGACGAGCTGCGATTAGCGCCTTAATAGCTCTACTTTGATTAATCTGCCGAACAGACCGCAACCGAGCTCAGGTATTCCCGGGAGACAAAAATTCCTATTATCCTGCCCTTAAATCACGCTCCTCTGCGGGTGGGAAGGGAGCGATAGCGAGGAATTGAGGGCGGAATAAAGCAACGTGTAAAGAATTATATGTAATTCAGAATAAATAAAACACAAATGACCAAAGAAGCCTTGGATAATGATAGAATGAGCGTTATGAAGCACGCGTATTATAAATTGAAGCGTCGGTCATAATTAATTACCAGAATATACACAACTTCTAAAAACTGAATCATCGAAAATATTAAAGTTCCATTTTTTCTGGTTACGATTTAAACAATAAACCTGTTCAGTTTCAACTGAAAAAATCTTATGAAGGCGTTTCTAAAATCTAGAATAATAAATTTAGCGCTTGTTGGAGTTCATTTAAATTAGGTTGCACTGTATCACTATATTCTGTATTATTGTATTCTTAAATTATTCTACTTAGCTCTACAGCTCATTGAGTGGCACGTGGTCTATGAAGCGATTATCCAGCAAGCGTAACCTCTATTTTTATGTCCATGACGAGATTCCGGGATTCGAACCCGATAAAAAGTAAAGTTTCTGGCGTCTGTGGGGAAAAAATCTGGATGACAGGAAAACAAACTGTCGCGTTATGTGAATACAATCTGTGGGTTCGATGATATATAGATCCTTAAAAATTTCTTTGCACGGATGTTTTCACTATGATTCAGTGAAGCTGTGTTTGGGTCGATGTGGGTAACAGACATTGATTTTATGTCGATTGCCGCTGCACCCGCATCTCGCAGAGAGAAAAGACAGGAGCGGAAGGAAGTAGGTTAAGGGAACGCGGCTGAGGTTACGGCTGTCACACCCTGCATCAGATCTTCTTCCATTACAAAATGTGCAAGTCAAACAAAACTACAAAAAATACCTCTAGTATATATGGGATGAAACCCTTCGTTTACCAAAGGAATACAGGGAAACGTTTACTACTTCAATTAGGATGCAAACATTTCTGAGACCGCTTACACACACTTTATAGTCTTTAAATATCGTGAAGTGTAACATGGATGCATTTATATTAAAGGTAATTATCGCTACAAATATTCGTAAAAAGCTTTGAGGAAGATAGAAATCTTTTATGTATCATAACAAGTATCCGTAACTATAGAATAAAAGTGATTAAAAAGTTTTGAAATTAAAAAAACAAAATAAAAAAATAATTTATCGTTAAATCTAAACGTAAATTTTCGAGACTTATATAATTATTAATATGAAATACATATATCAGATAAATATTGCCTTATTATTTCCCGGACATTGGAATCATTATAATAATTTATAAAACGGTGACAGCCCCAGCATAACCTTTTCAATATCACGTAATTTATTCGGGACCAAATCCAAGAAAAATCACTCAATATTATAATAATTGGGTAGGAATAGTATTGTTTCATTTATATTTGTATATACATTGTGTGGCAAAAATTCTGGAACATTTTTATACTGACAGTCGAAACCTTTCAAAAAATAAAAAAATATGTGAATATTTAATGGCTTCGTAAAATTATTGAAGCCATAGTATAAATATATATTTTCTTAGAAATATTAATTATAATTAGATTGTGAGATCTTACTTGTATTGTCTTGTATTGGATATAGTTTGTTTTGTCGCAAGATCTGTGAAATTGTTACAACTTACATGTTACGTAGAAACTTGCATAAGTTGTATTCTAAGCACATTTGTGCTAATTCCTCTTATGGTATTGAGAGGGAAGACGATCCTACGTCGTGTTTCTTATTTCGTGTATTGTGCTTAGACAATTTAGAGTTTGCAAACTGACTTTGCTCGATTCCTAATATAAAACGTGAGCTGTTGCCTACAAGTGGGAGAAAGGTTTTATTACTAGGTATCTATCTAACAACTGTATAACTTATGGCATGTATTTCAAAACAATGGGGAATGCATTTCCGAGTCATTGACATTGTCACATGGTTGTTGCGACGTGGGCGAGAGGGATAGGGAGAGTGTTATGTAAGGAGCCTTACAAAGATATTCCCAAGCGATGGGTGTTTGTATTCCGTGGTTGAGGACGGCGACTCAGATGCATGATAAAACTGGGGCCGAAGCCACGACCTCTGGCTACGTGACTCGCCGCTTAGCAAGAGCAATAAGAACTCGGCAATAAAAGTGCAGAAATATTGTCAGCCGCGAGGCAGCTAGAAAGCCAGACCCTCACAACAAGAACACAATCAATCACTTCCCTGATTAAATTAAACTCGCTGTTGATTTACACACTCACTTCCCCTATCAAGTCTGTTTTTTTATATAATTTCCTTCCTATGCTATTAAAGGGCAGTTGCCATCACGTGTATTACTCTTATGTAGCCTGTTACTCAAAAAATAAAATAAAAATAGTTCACAAGTAGAAACTTGAATAATTTGTATTCCAAGCACATTTGTGGTAATTCCTCTTATGATATTGACAGACGATCCTACGTTATGTTTCTTATTTCGTGGATTGTGTTTAGACAATTTGAAGTTTTCTGATGATTGACTTTGTTTGATTCCTAATATAAAACGTGAGCTGTGACTCTCAATTTCATGACTGGGAGCTCTATTTCCCCGATGATAATAATTACCCTATTCACACGGCTGAGATTAACGTAGAAAGTGAAATGTAGACTTATCTAGAATCTGTTGGTATCTATACACCATTATCCCAGATATAATATACGAAATACATATGATATCAGCACTCGGTAATTTCGACAAAGAAACCTTTCGTATTCCCAGGAAGAGTTTATAAGTAACGTCCGCATTCCCAGAAAATATAGGTTTTTCGGTGAATCTATTTAATAAATGAATCTCGGTGCATGTACCTGACGACGGGATGATGACAGTTGAGGAAAAGTTGTGTTCTGACCAAACCTTCACCCGGCTGATAATCCGAGAATACCTTATTCTAAAAAATAGTTTAGTCTCATAGTAGCATTAAGAATGAGTCAGGGTTTTATTATATATATATATATAATTTTACAATTGATTAGTAATAAAACTGGAAAAATTGTGGGGAAACTCATTTTTATGAGGACCGTTAAAAACTAAATCCTGTTTGGAAAAATTTCATTTGCTTAAACATACGTACGTAAATATTTACGTTGAATCGTTTGTGTATATATTTTTTTTCACCAAATTACTGAAGTTTTTTCGCGATAAATAACAATTGAGCGCGATATTTCAAACCGATTATTAGTTTGATACTCACGCTCCTATCATTTTTCTTCTTTATCGAAGTATGGAGTAGCTCGAACATTATTTACACATTTTGACTTGCAGGAAGCGTTGAGCTTGTAAATATTTTTAAAGGAAGTTTATTCTACTTTACAGCTAAAAAAGTGTAGTGCCAAATAGGAAGAAAACGCACATTTCCGTCAATAAAGCAAGAATAACGGACGCTGGAGAAAGTAAATAGCGAAATTACAGCACGTAAATTTGATCGCTGCAAGGATCAAGTAGAGAAAAAGTTTAAGAATACTTATCTGAACGCTTGAATTCGTGTTGATGTACGTTAATAAACCCAAGAATATGCAGATGTGATGAACTGTAATGAGGCAACCATCCTGTGACAAAATGCTTGCCAATGGTTACCTCATGTACCTCTACTTCCGCGACACTAATGGTTACGAAAATTGGTGTCCTAACTAACAAAAAATAAAGGAATGGCTGAGTCCTAACAGCAGCGTAAATGTTTATGCGCAACCACGTAAGGTCTTGTAACGTGTCTTCTGGGAGAAAGATTTTATTACAAGATATCTAACAACTGTATAACTTATGGCAAGGTATTTAATAACAAATTAGATGCCTTACGATTGAAATTGAAGAAACTAGAACGAAAAGACAGCAACAGATGCTGTTGAAACACGATAATGCACGGTCGAACGTACGAAAAAGTTGTTCATAAACTTCTTTAGGAGGTTATATCAAACATCCTGCACTTTCTCCGGGCTTCCACATTTTTCGCTCTCTTTCCAATGCTAGCGAATGTGCTTTGTGAACATTCCTTGAAGACTTCTTCTACTATGATCCAAAAGATTACTTACCACTGATGTAGAATTGGGAAACATAGAAAATGTCATACGAACTAAACAGTTTCATCACATCAATAATTACGTTACGAACTTTGGCATCAACTCAATATAACAGACGTGAATATCACTGATGCTAACCAGTCAATACCCTTTTGGTGGTTGAGGTCCCAGCTGTCTCTCCGACTTCTCACAAATTTTTATTGGCTTCAATAGATTTTGAGACTACTGATATCTATTCAGAAACTTTTTTAGAGTGAATAAGGGTACTCGGAAACAGATAATGAAGTTAAACTGAGTTTATTATACATCTAGTCGATTTAGTTCTGAACACGATATTTTATACGACAGAAATGATGGAGATGTATCCATTGGTCGTTTGAAGAAACTTCTAACTGTAATGTATAATTTTTGAAAGCTGTGTGCTCGACTTTCTTGATAATAATCTTCATAACTTTGAGTAGAACGCTGGATAGAATGCAAGTTTGTTCCATTCTATTACCCGCCTGCACTTATTTATTCAATTAATCCCCTACATCAGGTAACCGGACAGGTCAGTTACATAGTTGAATACAAAATTAAGAAAATATGTAGCATCAATATGTTATTGAACGATTTGTTCACATCAACATTACTCGATTTTATAAACGAATAAGTAACTGATATTCTAAGACGGCATGACCGTCGACCTTCAGGAATCAGTTGTGTAACGTAAATTTATTCACATATTTCACAGGACGTTTGCGTATTAGTTGAGGATAACTATTTTAATGCTTTGTTTTGAAATTTGTATCTATTTCCTTGTCCATTCCATCTCATAGCAGGAAGTGAATATACCACGAGTAGATAAGCAACCAATTACATACAAGTACGTGGGGGCAAGCCTGTAACGCGGTCAAGGGTCACCAATTAGCAGATACAATACGAGTCTGTGGATCACATGCAGGAAAGTGCGTCCGTCTCGTGATTCCATCATTAATATACAGCTTTTGACTTTCTCTCCGATCGCCGAACCGAACAAAGGCGCCTTGTCTATGTCAATCGGGGCATTATGAACCTAATTACGAGTCCGGGGAAACTTATCAGCTGGCGGGGAATCGAGGTCGCAAAGCGCTCTTTATCTGATCTGGGCGGCGGCTAACGAGCATCACTTTTGCTGCTCACAGCCAATGCTTTCTTGCCCTTAATCCTATATTAACAATACTAAGCTGCCACTATTACTTTTTATAAGGAATTTCTGCATGGCCTGAATTTGATTATATCTTACTCCCGCCCTGTCGTGTCTTAAACTCTACTCTACCCGAAGAACATCATGCATCAACAAGGTTTCTCCTCATTTCCATCTTCTCGCAACTTACTCGCCTTCTTCGCTTGTAATGTGAAAAACAAGTGGACGTTCTGACCATTAGATTCTTTTCTCAATCACTCTGATAAATATTCATATCTTACGTTAGTTACTACCTAGATAAGAATATATTCGTGTTTTTTCGATCATGCCATGTTTTCATGGACATCAAAGGGGAAGAAAAGCGAAACATGCAGTTTAATCCCGCTACATCAGCGTTGCAGAAGTCACGTCTAACCTCAGCTCACGCGAGTATCACTGCACGTAGTTGGGATAAGATTCATTTTGGTTTTATTTAAATCACATTAATTAGAAGTTTTTATGTTTACGTTTAAAGTAATACAATGATAAGCGTCATCTTTGGGGTAATTTTCTTTCATGCCGCTTAAGACGCAAATGATTTTAATTGTACGAAATTATTTGAAAACGATCTACAGAAAGTCAAGTTATTTTTCGATATTTTCATGGACAACAGGCTACAACAATAAGTTTATAACAGCAGAAATATATATTACAAAAATAATTTCAGTTATATTTTAGTGAAATACAGACTCTCTTAGGTTCCAATTGACGCTGCTGATAAAAATGGTAAGGCAACTATAGTCGTTTCATAAATAAATTGATGTCTGTAATTCAGCTGGTGTAGTGTTGTACGAATGAGAAATGTTGTTTTATATGCTTCACATGCGTAAGAGGAGTGTAGTTGAAGGCTCGATAATTAAATTTGAAAGAATTTCTATTTTAGAGAGAATTCAGATAGGGTTACTGGATTTTTTTATATAGTGAATCTTTAGATAGTTCACATATTATAAAAATGTTCCGATGACCATGAATCATGAAACAATGAATTAATCGTTCGAAGATTTGGAAAATTCATATTAAAATGTTAAATTCGTTCCCGAAATGACTGCACTATAGCAATTCAGGGAGCTCGTTTATAATCGCCAGGCTATACAGCCTCTTCATAAAGAGCTCACTCGCTCGGATAAATAAGGCATAATTAGCTTAAATCCATCATCAGCTTCGTGACTTTGAGATGTGCGCAGATGTGCCTAGGTATGCGGATTAGCGCGGCTTGAAAGCAAATCGTGAGCGAAATTGTAAATGGCGCGGGGAAAGTGGCGAGTGACAGGTTGTAGCGAGTAAGGCACACGTCTGCGAATCAAAAGTCAATCAACTGGGCAATTTGCTCCCGCTGAGGACTCCAACAGCTGCCAGTCCAATTCTTTGCCTTCTTATTGTATTGGCTTCATACAATTTTCTATTGGCTGTAATGACAGTCCATCCTCTCTCGTTTAGTTGCAGGCATTAATTCCGTGTCTATATAAGGGCGAATATCTATTTGGGCAATCGTCAGCGTGTACACCCGATTATTTCAAAGGACGAAATGGTAAGGCTCTATCTCATGGAACACTAATCCTCTAAGTGGCTGATTGCATCAAAGCGCCCGCGTGGCACACAAAAAATATATAACTAGAACCTATCCTTCTGGGATTGGCGTTTCGCCACGTATAATCACATACTTATATTGATAATTTTCTGAAAAAAAATTCATCCGAAACGAATCCGGTTTCAAAATTGCGAAATACTTTCTTGATTAATTATACCACCCTCTGGATTTACCGCTATAGACATATTGGCATTACAGTTTATTTTATCTCTGAATTTTTGGTCTGCATAGAACATTTAGTGTAATTAAGAAAGTAATTTGTATTTGAAAAAAGAAAACTTTAAACGTAGAGAAAAGCTGAAAATTAAGTTGACATATCTCAGAAAACATATATTTTTGTTATAAGAAGAAAACCTATAATCCTTAGATCTTTATACGTTATTTTACAAAATGACAAAATATTTCGGCAATCGCCATTATAAACTGCGTGATTAAATACGCCTGTTCCAATTTGAAGCATTCATCAGATGAAATGCATTAGATTTATTACCAACAATTTTAATGATATAATACAATACTTAGGGTGAAATTAAAACACCTTGAGAAGTACCTTACTCCGTAATATTATATTACCTAATATAGTTTATTAAATTTCTCGGTATTTTAATGTATTTCAGCTGATGAATGTTCCAAATTCGAACAAGTGAATTTTATCACGCAGTTGATAATGGCGATTTCCGAAAGCTTCTGTGAATCTTTTAATAAAGTAAAATGATCTAAGGGTTATTGGTTTTCTTCTTATTTCAACTATTATAAATCCTTTCACTTATAAATAAATAAACATTTTTAATAACGATGAATTTTTATTCCATGAATCCAAATGAATTTATTTTGACATAATCTGGTGGGATGTTTGGACCAAAATGAAGTGAATTTCCTTCTTGTAATTACTATATCCACATACTTTTTATTAGATAAATTCAAGCATGTGACACAAAAAAAGTATTTCTAATTAAAACAAATACTTTCTTTATTTTATGGAATTTTTATTAATTAATTTCCAGAAATTCTGGGGGTCTTCTGGTAAAATAAACCATTATTTCAGTTTCATTAATATTTTAATACAGTAAATAAATTTATTTAATAACCTTCATACTGAGAATATCTAGGAATCTTTTGACACGTATGAACAGAAAAATGCAGAAGGTGAGGGTAATTCAACTAACTTTAAACACGAATTTAAAAACGTTGAATTATGATCAATCTTTTGGCAATAGCTTTTTTAAGCATTAAATGAGTAATTAATCCATAAGGTTTTAATTTCCATTAGTACAATGGGTGTGAATTTGTAAAAACGCGTATTTCTTTCTTTGATAAAAAGAAAATATTTTTTTTTACCAGAAGACCTCAAAATTCCTGCAAGAACATTAATAAAAATACCATAAATTATAAAAATTTTGTATAATTTTGAAAAAGTATTTTAGTGTGGGTCACATATATGAAGTACATGGTGATGAGAATTACTTATTGAAATTCACTGCTGAATCCATCAATTTGATTCAAATATCATACAAAATAATTTAATTTTTACTAATGCAATTTAAATTAATTGCTTTAAAAAATTATAGTTCGGAACTTCAACTTGATTCTTTAACATTTACCCGCTTTTAAAGTTTTCAAATTAAAATATAAAGTACAAGGTGAGGAGTTGAAATCCGAATTACACAATGAAGTGAGGGAAATACAATTTCCAGGCGTGAGGTGTTAGAAAATCAGGGAAGACCCCATAAACAATGGAAAGTCCTGAATATTTTAACGTTTACTTCAAACCATTATTCAAAAAACTTAAATATAATAAATCTGATACCTATTTTTTGATTTTTTCACATAATTAATTCAGAAAATGGGGATAGGAACTTCTTCCCATCGATATATAAAATCAAAATTGATAAATTTTTCAATAAATTCAATGTCCGTTGACAAACTCTTTAATTCGGCTTCGCCATTCGGGAATACGTAGGGATGGATTGAAATGTTGCCATCGAAATTGCAAACGAAGCGGACTTTCAAATTTTCACCCGTTGTTGCAAGCATGTTACACAACGTTTTCGGAGAAATGTCAATGCAACGTGAGGGATACTTTCTGATCGGCACAGGTTGTGGAGAAAGCCAGCCGCGACCAGCTCCATCAGATTGAAGCAGAGAAACCACCCGTGAGGGAGGGAGGGAAGCGAGCTCACCACTTCTTGCCGTGTGGTTAACCTCGTATCCGTGGTTCGTCCGCGACGCCAATGGTCGTCTCACGCAGTTGGCTAACGACCACAATCAATTCCTCAATTCTCGCAGATTATCTCGGCTTTCGTAAACACTGAACGTGACCGCCGCGCCGGTGAAGGGTTCCGACGGACTCGGATATTCCACTCTTTGTCGGAAGTAACGGTTCATCATAATGAATGTAATGAGACTCATAATTGCTTCGGGAATCTATTAAACTTCTGGGCGTCATTCTTGGGAACCTTTCAGGCTTTACGGTTTGTGTAGCAGTAAATCGCTAAAACGTGAGGATTTCCTGAAAATAACTCATCGGAATACTTGCGTTATTGTTCCGGAGTTTTAGGCTCCGGGAACCTACGTCGTAAAAGACGTGGTTTGGTTACATTTATAAAGAGGTAGCACAAATACTAAACACAAAATTAGACTTGTAATATGTTTTGCGAATATAATAATATTAGAATTTACGAACAAACAGAAATTGCTGCCTATTAAATTTTAATACAACTAAATTGATTTTTTTAAATAACATTCTCGCTTTTAGTATTAAGTGAGCCCAAATGATTCAAAATTTCTCAAATCATTATTATAACTAAATACATATATTAGCCAATAAGTGTTGTGTTATTGCTATATCACTTAGTTTACCCTTCAATTCTTTTTTTGACTTTATTTATTCAGAAAACGGTTTTTTAATTAATTGTTAAATTCACAAATTTATTTTACAGAAAAAGGGAAATATGTTTCGCAGTATCAGGTGATACATAACTAATTTTACTCCGTCGCGTGATCCGATTCGAGGACACTGTCAGTTGGGGTGTGTGTTCCTTTGCATCAGAGAAATCTGTCTAATGTGCTTAAGGTTATTTTATAACGCGTCAAGGGTAAAGTTTAAATTTTAAAAAAATTCCTGCATTTGACTAAAATGTTGTGGAAACTGTATTTAAATAGTGTTCAGACAGTAAAAGCAATGCTGATCCCTGTCCCATATATTAATTACCAAAAATAGAATATAAAAATATATTGTGTATGTCATTGAAGTTAAAATAGGATTAAATGTAAATGTGAAAATCACCAGCCGATTAGTCATCACAATTAGGTATGAAAGTTGTGTATGATAAATATAATGTTCTAAATTTCATAATAAATATTCAGAGTAATAGGTTTGGGTTTTACAAATTTATTTAAAAATAAGTCAGAATAATATAATTGTTAGGTTTATTTGTGTTCTAATAAGTGCAGTAAATTGAATAAAGAAGTTGCAAATAAATATATTTAAATTTGTAAAGAAATTTTAAATCCCAATTTTTTGATTAATTGGCTAATATATTTATTTTGTTATATTTAAAAGTCAGATGAATAACAATCATCTCTTAATTTAACTTTAATGTTAAGTTAATTTCACTGCGGACGGAGCAATGTACGTCTAGCAGTAGTTGGTTTCCCATAAGCTACGCCTCCAGATCTCCAGACACCGCTTCGTGAGACCGCAGGGTCACGTGTGTGTAGCTTATTATATGGACACTTCCGAGGCAATCTGCGAACAGGAGGTGGAACTTTCCAATGATAAGAGGACATGGCGCATCTCGGCAGGAGGCCTGTTACAATGGCCACAGCTCCCAAGGGCGAGGATTTCAATTAGCAAGAGACCGCGAATCCTTTCAAGTGGCGGACAATGGATCGCCATTATCAGACGAAGAAAGTCCGCGTGACTCGGCCGGTACCTAATGAGGACCAGCATTGTGGACATAACCTACCGCGTGCGGGTAATTAATTTACTAAATCAACGTACTTGTCGGTTTGTCCCAATTAGGGTCATTACTATGGTAACTTTATTAAGCGCACGATATCACGCATCTGGCTCATTTACATGCTGGAACTGAGCAGGCCTTGGGGAATGTACGACGTTTCAGCCAGCTTGCCTACTGTACGGTAATGCGAGGTGTGACCTAATTTAAAGGTTCCTGAGTGGGAGATTATTTGAAACAAAAGTACTCGCTATGTACGGTGCTACTATATGTATGATTATGCAGAAACTAGATTACATAAATGCTAACGTGTCGTTTCTTATTAAAATTGTAATATTTAACAAGCTAGATTAATTTATTATTTGTATAGTACGTTCTGGATGACAATTCAGTCGGAGTTATGAACCATAAATGGATCTGATAGTATTAACTATTCACAGTGAAACAAAACATTGAGGTTTTTGTAACTTGTAATGTAATTTGTTCTCATTGTACCCATACCCGATTTTGGTGTCAATCGTGAACAAAATTAGACCCAATGGAAGTTCTACGTATGTTAAATTGGTAAGTATTGCTGCAACTAACTACTTTGTCCCATTCCTAACAGTAGGTGTTTACTACAAACGGTAAATTCATATTTCATGATTATGATTATGTTATATAGCCTATTATTAGAACGTGTTGGCACCTGTTGGATAGTATCTTAGCACGTGAGTTTACTGTACAGGTTGGAGGGCAACGAGAGACGAACAAAGGAGCGGCTATAAAAGTTGGTTGGTATGCCTGCACGGCCCGCAATAAAGACGTGCGCTATGGCGCTTAGCCTGGCTTGTCCTGGCGACGTCGCCCTAATTGTGGTCGTGACCGACAGTGGAATTACTTAATTTCACCAATTTGATGCACGCACTACTATCTGCAGCTGCTATCTCTGACGAGTCCCTGCAGGGTTGAGTCTACTTTCACGTTGCAGCGTCCTCACGTGTGCCGAGTATGGGACAATTCCGTAGCTTTCTATAGCCTTACCCAGATAGAAACGTTAGAAATTGGAAACATGTTCATTCTATTCAATTCTAGCACTTTGCTTTCCACTGATACAGCTGGTAAACTTCCTCAGAATTCACAAATTACTCCTTTACCATCTCCTTGAACCATATTCAGAATTGTGTACACGTGGAAAATATGGAATGCCAAGAAAACTGGAAATGAAAAACTGTAAAACGTTTAACAAAAGCGCAACGTACTACGATGAAGACTAAGACGTCGGTAGTATAGAAAGAAGAAACGTGGCAGCAAAAACATGGTTTAGAGGTACATATTATTATTTTGTATTCAGTGCAAGTCCCATTCGTATATATTATTGGATTTGGTAATGACGTCAGATTTTCGGAAAGAAAGGCAGCTGTTATCTATGTTAATAATCAGACACACATTCTGCGAAAGACACACTGAACTTATACGAGGCATGTTCAGAAAGTAAGTGAACTAGATTTTTATATATTTTTTTAGAAAAAGTGTAATTGAAAAATAATTACAGGATATTCTTGATACACTTGTTGAATAATTTTACACATAATCGCAATCCCGTTCCATGCATGTGATGAACCGTGGTCCAAGCTTCTTTATGCCCTCCTCGATGAACTCTCCTGCTAGGTTCAAAACTTCTTTCTGCACCTGTTCATCAGTTGAAAATTCCATCAGCGTGCCTTCAGGGAGCTGAAAAAAATGATAATCTGAAGGCGCCATGTCAGGGGAATACGGGGTGTTGTTCAAAACATCCCAACAAAATAAGTCCAAGAGAGCTTTGGTGGCAAAGGCTGTGTGAGGAAGGACGTTGTCGTGCAACAAGCACACTCTTCTCGTCAGAATTGCCCTCATTTTCTTTTGAATGGCCCTTTTGAGTTTTTTCGGGTTTCACAATAAACGTTATGCATTTATGAAATTAGACCAACATGAAGCCATTTCCGTCTCAAAACACTGAGGCCATGATTATTTTGCTCGAAATTTTTGTTTTAAAATTTTTGGTAGTGTTACGCTTCTGGGACGACTGACTTGTTAATTCAGGCGTGTAATGAGCCACCCAAGTTTCATCTGCAGTTACAATAGAGATTTTCTTCCGCGAGTAGGAAGCGGATCACAGCACGTGGCTCGCACTTGACAGGATTTCTTAAGACGTCTTTCACGCAACGTGAGTTTACGTACTACCGTGTTCCTTCGGTAGTCGCTGTCAGGATGTCCTCCTCTACTACTCAGTGTTGCCAACTTTCAACAAACAAAAATTCACAGTTCGTTATGGTCTCATTACACTTAATTTAAGAAACAAGTCTCATCATTTGTTTTGTTCTCCTTCAATTCCGTTCCTAAGAGCTTCCCAGGCATCCTCCTTTGACGTAATTTAGTCCAAGGCTTTTTGTCGTCACCAGGTTTCCTGGAGAACTTACGCTTTATTTTTTAGTTAATTACCTACTGACAGGACAGACATTCAAGTTTGGTCTTCATTTGTATCAGGAACAGTGCGGGAGCTTTTCTTTGATTTTTGTAAACTAGGCTTCATATTACAGGATCTTCTTTCATTTGATGAAGATATCCGCGACTTAACGATCACTCCGTCGCTTTCACTAATAGTGTCTCTGATATTGTTCTATTTGAAATAGCTGGTCTGCCCTTTTTTTCTGCAGTCTGCCAGTTTTTTTAATGACTTTATTTTAGGTCGCATTAACTGCGAAGTTCATTAGCGACCGAACCTGCCAGTTGTCCTGCCGAACTGTAAATGACGACGACAATTAAGAGATAATCAAAGTCTCCTCCTGCAACTTATAGTCGCCCGTCTTCATAGAGATGCGAGTTAAAATGAATATTCACATACAACCAGTCAATTTTTATTGTTGAGGTTGGTTAATTTCACGCTTAAAGTTTTCGATGCCCACAGTGTATCCCCGAGACTTGATTTTTTTAAAATTATCTGATGAAATGATATTTAATTTTCCCTTTCATCAAACAAATTAAGAAATAAAATTATTATAATACGGATTGTTTAAATCTGTATAAACATAAAAATATTCAATTATGGAAGAACAGTATTTTTATTATTTAACGTAGTTAGACTTTATATTTAGGGAACAATATTACATTTTTATGAATAAAAATCTTAAATATCCAAATATTCAAATATCTCTTTTACTGTTTTTTGGAAAGTAGATAACAATTATACATTAAAATCAGATGTTAGACTATTATTTATTATGTTATAAAGAAGATTTTGTCTGTGAGGTTAGAGGAATATTACCGGCTCAATGGCATTATCCTAGTATATAGAATCCAAACAATACTCGGGGGAAGAAATTGGGAGAAACTGCGAAAGAAAATTCTTGGCGGTAGTTAAGTTGTTTTGTGGTTCGTACATCTGTATTTATTCTGACGAGCATGCCTACCTTGAAGAGTGCAAGTGATCGTTTTTTATGTAAGTCAAGTCATTTTTTTTTCCCCATATTTTACTGATAGTTCAGAACTATAACATTCTGAGTACAGAATGATTATCTTTTTACGGGTTATAACAGATGCGGCCTACCATACTCATAGCAATATTTTTATTTATAGCTTCATATCAGTGGCATAAACACCTTCAGTTTAGATTCGTTTTCCGAAATATCTCATAAAAATATGCTGTACTATTTGGTCTAATATTTGGGAGACATATTATATTTTATTTGCTGCGTATTTAAGTATATGTCACATTTAAGATGTAAACGCTCTTATAGGGACGTCAAAGATAAATGCTCTCTCCAAAGTACAGTTGACAGGGAAAAGCTATTAGCGTAATGCATAATATAACTGACTCCATACATACGCTTGTCGTCAAGCAGTTAAATAACAAATGGACTCTTAAATATGCATGTGAGGGACTGACGTGGGCGCAAATACTAGTACTTAACACGGGGTCAAGTGATAACTCGTAATGTGCTGTTTGTACGACGCCGCCTGCATATCAACGAGCATCGCCATCCCGCTAACTTGTATCTTATATCTTGTGACGAAAAAAATGCAGCTACTTCATCACTGCTACAATTTTATTAATCTATTTCACGACGGTAAAATTAATTAAAAAACTTCGTTTTGGTTTGAAGTTTGATGACACTGATCGAGAAATTTTCTGCGCTACGCACGTAGTTAAATCTCGATATAGTAGCAAAGTTTCGGCTCGCATTCCACAGCTTCTAAAATTCTTAAAAACTGACACTTTTAACGGTTCGAGCGCTTGTAAACAATATTTTCTACTGTGTAAAACTATGTTGTCTCAAATAATACCTTATCAGTATTTACCTTGCAAAGAATAAAATCTCGAAGAAATCATTTAATTGATTGAAATAGTCTAAAGAACTGTAGTTGTTAAGCTAACGAGAAAGTTATAATTATATGCCTGACAAGTCAGTTTATTATCACCACCTGACGTTTTTAGGTAAATTAGCTACATATCGCTGAAGTCGCTAGATGGCCAGACTGATATTAAAAGGCAGTGATTTGTGTCTGAAGATATCCGTAAACGACGCGATTTAACAGCATTTGGACGTGGGATGATTTTTGGTGTTTGGAGCCATGGAGCGAGGTTATCAGTGAAAAAGTTGCATTCGTAAAATGTTAAAGAGGAACTATTGTGAAAATCTCGTTGTCAACTGTCAGACCGTGGTAGAAATGGCAGAATGGACATTAGCAGACTGGTACAAGTCAACACAACAGCAACATTGCAGATGATCTCTGAACGCACTGTTTGCGGCACACTACATCACATGGGATATGGAAGAACACGTTTGATGTCTGCAATGAACAGAATTCGCTGAGAAACACAAAGATTGGACAGTGGAGCATTCACAATCAATCTTGCGGTCTGATGAATCACAGTTACAGTTATATCAAGCGGACCACAAGCTTGGCTCCATACATTCCAACTTTATAGTATGGATCAAGTGTGGATCAGAATTACAGTTTGGATCCTTTAATGAACTTTAATAGCACAACATACGTGTCTTTATTAGGGTTTCGGGTACATGAAGACGACTTAACCTTGCTAAGGCGGCCCCTAAAATCACCAGATCTGAATGGTAATGTGCATTTGTGCGACGACGTTGAAAGATCCACAAATCTTTCGCAGCCATACAACGATGTTCATCAGGCACGGTGTAAGATAACAAGCTTTACCTTTCAAGACTTCGTGGAGTCATTGATGAGAAGAATCGTCACAGTATTGAAAGAAGAAGGAGACGAAACGAAGTACTGATTGGATGGTTACAATAATCTTGCCAGTTCAGTGTTCAGTTGTCAGACTGCAGTTTCTGAGCTTGAATATCAACTAAGTACCAGTAAATATCAGAATGAATATTTGTCTCTCAGAATTCATACCTTTCTTGTTACATATTTTAATTTTAAAAGAACACAATTAAATAGCCAAAGACGCCGAATACTATCAACTGAATATGATAAAAATGGTCGAATAATCGTGACAATGTAGCAAACTAAATACCTTAAAATATTAGTTCTTATATTTGAACTAACGCAAAAATATTTGTTAATAAATGGATACTCAAACCATGGCAATGATATATTTATTCTAAATATTTTTATTTAATTATTTGATAATTTTACATTAAATCTAAGTAGTGTCATTGAACGTTACAATACTCGTGTAGACCACTTCGACTCCATAGCGATGCTTCACAACTCAACAAAAGTAAACAATGGCCTCTCAAAAAGTTTAAAAAATACAGACTACAATATTTGGAATGTGAAAATTGTTAACGCTATTCCATAAATCAGATAAAATATGATTTATAAATGTATTCCTCGTCAGAAGAAGTGGTGTAGTGGTCATCATCACTGCCTCGCATCACAGATGTCCAGGGTTCGAATACCGGCAATGGCGTGGATGCTGTGTTTTAATGTGTGTTTACATACAAATAAATCCCCCTGCCTATACAAATTAGTTTCCCGAGAGTGAAATTCGACAATGTACAAAGTCGCTAATGACCTAGCCGTTGATACGACTATAAATAAAATAAGAGAGCGGTGAGTGAAGTTTATAGAGACCAGAAAAATCTAGAAGACAACATTGGATAGACTAGTCGGTAAGTAAGTAGTTAAAGATTTGTAAGATGGAATTTAATGGCTCGTCTTTAGTGACGTACTTTTAATTTCAGACACACTTTTGCTATTATAAAAAATATTAGTGATCGGCAAACAATATAATTGAAATTTGTGTTTACCTGCTCAGTCTCGTGCTGTAAAGCTCTTAGCCTCGCCATGTCCCTGAGCCTCTCTCTCCGGGCGTCGCACAGCGTCTCCAGGCGCAGGGACGCCCTCTCCACCTCCGTCACCAACCTCTGCGCGCGCTCCAGGGACAACCTACAAACAAAAACAAATCTTACATAAACAACGGCCAATTTTCTTTCCTTTCTGTGAATTCAATCTCGCATTATTATTGGCATTTATATTTATTCTTAGCCAAAAAATGAAAACATTGTACGTGATTATACAACTAATAGGAATTTGGAAGAAAAGGTGATCTTGTAAATAAAATAAAGTATCAGTGTAGGAAGAATGATTGAAACAGATTAGAACGTATTTTTCATCAGTTGAGCCTAATCAAATAACAGGAGCTGCCGAGTTCAATTTCAAACAAGGTCGATCCAATTGTCAATCTGTGTCCGAAAGTTTCAACAGTTTCCATACAATATTCGCAATGTTTCTGCTACGTTGCGTCAAGAACGCAAACAGATTAGTTTTTTTTGGCATAAAGAACTAGGAACTGAGAAAAACATGACATTAATCAAGCTACATCCATGTGGGGGTCACTCCCTTTCGATAGCACGGGACGGATTATTTGGGGAGGGGGATCAATTTATTCATAAATATCGTATACCTGTAGTCCAGGCAGAACTAAAATTGTTTACATAAACTCCAGATTGGGTCGGGTTACAGTACTTATTACCAATAGTTTCATTAATTGAATCTGGAACGAGTGTATTTTAAAATTACAGAGGAATTTTCAGGTTACTTAGTCACAGTACGAAACACAACCGTGACATTAAAGAAACGATCTTCACCGAAAAAGGCGTGATTTACGAGTAAAACACTCTTTAGCTGTGGTCATTTTTAAGAGTCCATTGCATTCTGTACTGTTCGATCAATAGATTAATGGCTAAAAATAAGGGCCGTTATATATAATCGTTCCGTTCTTATTTCATTACATGAAGTACAAAAAAAGGCCTAATAATTCAATAGTCTAATAGAAAAATGATTAAATAAAGGAATAATTATATGTACATTATTATTATTTTTAATTATGTTTCTGTTAAAGTTAAAGAGTAGTAGTATGAGGAGATTAAATTTATTTTTGGCTCTCATCGGTTACAGCTCCATACTTATAATTTTAGAATTCTATTAATATAATATTAGTTTGAAGGCTATAACACATTAAGAGGAAAATGAAATTCTAGTATAAATCTTAATATGGGATTGAAGTAGTAAAATATGTAATTGAATAATACAAATAGCAGCCTTTTATTCAGAAAGAAATTAATATTCAATTTAAAGCACAATATTATAATAAATTATAATTGATTGTAATATCTATACATTGACTTTATTAAAATTTAACGTTCTATTTATACAGATGAAGAAGGAACGAAACGTCATGTTTAATATATATTATGATATTTTTTTCATTTAATTTAATTATGAAGTAAGATTGATATAATTGTTAAAATATGTATTGTTTGAACATTTCACCGCAAGGAAACCGATATCAGAGAAAGTAGTCGTGACGTGTTTACAAATTATGTATTTTACAGAAATATAAAACGTCTATATTTGTTTAAATATGTCAGAGTAGTTTAAAGTGACGAAAGGTTGATCGTAACTGACGGTCTGAAATAACAAATATTTAAAAGGTAGTTAAAATTTATGACGTAGTAAATATCTGAAGAATGTTCAAGGAAGTGCTGGCACAAAAGCCTTTGTAACTATGAGATCCTCAGGTTGAATATGCAGATGTAGGCCATGAAGGAAACAGAAATGGAAACTCAATGTTAATAGTTGACACATACACAGATTCTTTTAATATTATATTTATTGTAAGATCGGCTAGGAGTCAATATAAAAAAAATATCTAATTTAGTGTCGTGGACTTGATCAACTGTGGGATTCATTATCTCAGGCCATATAGATCTTGCTGTTACGATAGATGAAAAAATGACACTTAATGGGACTAAGGGTGAAACTTTATTGTTCATTAGACACCTTAACCATATATTTGTCTGTCGGTATACTTTATGAGACTAATTCAATCATATTTCTTCATGGGTGTAATTTACGGTTTTAATGCACTGCCCTTTAATCTCTATCAACGTAGGGTGAAAAGTCGTGCTGGACGAATTAAGAAATTTGAAGGATGGACTTGGGAAGCACACGTTTGAATTCAATTTTTAGTAAAGAATGACGAGACTGGCGAATACTTCAATTGCAGTTAAGAATCTTCCTCTGACCCCGTGGTCGGAGTATTTGACTTGCGAGGGCGAAATCACACGAATTACAGACGTGCATTGTCTTCATTGTTTACTACATGCTAATTGACCGTCTTATCTACGGTCCTATCTGTGGGATACGTCCTGTCCAGCTGAGCGTGACTATGCAATCAACTTGATGATACGGTAGGAAGATTGCAGAGTACTACATGGCGATAAACAAGGCAGTCCTCCACAGGTAGACCACTTTCAAATGTCACCGCCTACAGGGACTTTCTTTCACGTGTACATTCCCAATACACTATATTGAATACCGAAAGAAAATCGCACTGATTTAAATCCGAAAAAAAATTATCTTGAATTTTCGTCTCAACAATGTACTTTATTGAAAAGTAGATAACATCAGTACACTGAAAAATATATAAGCCATTTAAAACATATGTTTTTCCATAAGTGAAAACAAAACTTTTTAAATCGAGTTGATAAAATATACGAGGGTCATTAAAGATACTAATTGGTCTAGAGAAATATGGGAAAAAGTTGAAGTTAGTGTTGTAATTGTCTATAACATTACCAGTGACAAGCTTGAGTAGCACAAAAGAAGTGCAAGATGAGTCCCAAAGGTGTTATGTGAACAACGCAAGGACACAGAGCTAAAGGAGCTTTATGAACAAGGTGTGTCTTTCCTGTAAAAGATTGAAAGCTTTGATGTTCATCATTTTTAAGTAGAATCGAGAAGGCAAAGCTTGGAGTGTGGACATAACAGCTCATGTGACACAAAGAAATTAAACTCCCAAGGATCAGCAAGAAAGGTCAAGGTGCCGTCTCTTGCTCAAAGATGCACTTTTTCTGTGTTTATGAAGAAGAGCGGCATACAATAAACAGCGAATATTACTGAGACGTAATTTGGAAGGAGGTCATGCCAGAAATGAGGGAGAAATAACGTGGATTCTACTGCAAGACAACGCACGCCCTCACACTGCTCAACTGACGCAATAATCAATCAATTAAATTGATTGGGAGATATTATATCCTACCCCCTACAGACAAGATTTGGCGACACCTGGTTGCCACCTTTTTGGTTCACTGAAGGGGACATTACGTGGAAAGAAGTTCCATGACAACGAGGACATCAAAAAACATGGGACAATTCCTCGAACCTTCACAAAACGTTCTGCAACGGAAATAAAGAAAGCTAGTAACCACAGAAAAATCCATCATGTGTGTAGGGATTATGTCCATAATTAGGAAAAGTTTCATTTTGTAAAAATTCACAGCATTTTTCTACACCAATTTTTGTAATATTTGAATGAGCCTGGTATACGATAAGCTAATGAAAGTTTCCCCAACAGTAATTATTTGTGAGTGAAATCTTTTATTATTCGGATTATTTATTCAGTAATTTGGAGAATATTTCTTGCCTCAAGTCTTTCAATCTCACTGAAAAATGTGACAGAGACGAGTAGTAATCCGTGAAACGTAATTTGTTTCTGGAATACGTCTCTTAGAGTGGTTGAGCTCCAGAAGGAGGCATACTCGCCTGAAGTGGCTTTATATTGGATGGAATACAAAGCCAAATTGTAACCGAGAAGACCTACTGCAAAGACTGAAGAACGCTTCTCTTCTCAAAGAGGCCACTGTACTGCTGCAATCGTTGGACTGATGAAAAGCGAGAATATTATACCGATATGTGCAACTTTCCAAGATATAAATACCATAGTAGATACGTCAGACATATTTTACAATCAACGGAAAGAGTACGTCAGCACTGATAGATTGACGAAAGAAATTATTTCCAGAAAGACTAAAGAGCCTTATAGAGTGACTGAGTGAATGTGATCACAGTGCTCGCGGTCACACGACACGAATTTATTTTCTAACAGAATAAAGTATGATTACGTGAAAAAAATCTTAAATCAATTTGAAATCACATTCGTTGATATAATTAAGATATTATTATATTTTTTGGGTTCCATAGTGTGATTATGATAAGAAGTAGGTGAACCTAAAGTGAAAATTTAGACGTTGTGATACTAAAGCGCAGAAAAAAATGTAGAATGCAAACAAAATGAGTATATATATATATATATATATATATATATATTCAGATGATAGAGTGACGTTACAAACAGTAGAACAAAGTTATGTTCGTCATCAGAGAGGTTAATAGCAAATATACTAGACATATGTATTCTGTTTATCCCACACTCATATTTATTCTCTGAAATGATGGGACCTTTCGGTTTAATTCGTTTCTACGCATTACTTTAACTTCGCCTTCATCCCCAATCTCTCTACCTTTTCTAGTGTAGTGCATGTAGTTCTAGAAGTATAAAGATGAAAGAAATGAATGATCTTTAATTAGTATCCACGTTATCCTTATTCCATTAAGAATTGCGCAGTTCGGCATTTATTTTGTCAGTTTTCCGACCGACTCTTACCGCACGTCCTGCGAGGCGGGCAGCCACTGAGAGCGCTGCTGCAGCCTGGCGAGCGTCGCGGCGCCGTCCCTGCGCATGCGCGCCAGCTCCGGGTCCGACAGCGCCCTGGACAGCGCTCGCTGCTGGGCGTGTAGCTGGCGTCGCGACGTCGACGGCTGCAGCATCTCACCGGCCCGCAGGTCCGTCATGGCCGCCACTAGGCGCCGCCCGCAGCTGTGCGCCTGTTGCGTCAGGGGCTCCAGTTCCTACAAAAAAAACACATTTAATCAATTAATAATTTTCTTCATTACTGCGTGGGCTAAAAATAATGTCCTTCAATATATCGAATAAACTTAAATAAATTACAACAAAATAATGTTATTATTCATGTGAGATTATTGAGATTGTAGATTACAAATAAGATTTTTCTTCTATTGGTACCCAACAATTAAATTGATCTAAGTAAAAGTGACTTTTTCTTGTGTCTATACATATAATAAAAATATCCATTTCTTTTCCTGGCGGTGTAAAGCGGTCCCTAGGCGTTCAATATTATCGTCAATATATTGCACAATAATATTTGTCTGAATTCATATTTAAAGATTGCACAATATATTGAATCAATCAATTTGAATATGAAAAATTAAACATTTTACAATTGAATTTATGACATGGCAACGAATAAATTTGAAGAAAGGAAGTATAGAGAGATATCAGAGTACACCAGCTTTGTGGAATATTCAAAGAAATGGTTATAGTAATATAATTTTAAATGAACAATACGAACTTTTGCTTCCTAAATATAGAGACGAGTATCATGATGCTGATAAGTTCCAGTTAGTTAAAAAAATGGGATTCGTTGTGAATTAACTTTAGACAAGAAATGAAGGGCATGAAGGAATTTTAAAAAAGCGGTGCTTGAGTAGATGACGTCATAGAACCAACACAATGGTATTTTGATGAAATGATGTTTATAATAGGTCAGGAAGAACCGAGTGCGTCACAAAATATCTTTGAGAAGCTGAGAATTACAGTCAGGATGTGGATAATATTGGAACAAATAATACTTTTAAGTTTAGAAAATCAGTTGGTTCATATATCCGTAGTTCTCCTAACAAATTTTCGTAAGTGTATTAATTTCTTTTCTTGAACCATTCCTTCATCCATTTGCTTTTCTCTTTCTCCTCCTATAATTAAAGGAATTGATACACAACTTCCTTTATTATTATTCCACATGTTGACTATAGAAGTGTCAGTCATAAACTAAATTATTGGGCAATAATATTCTAACGTGTGTGTCGTCCCACCAATATGTTCTACAATAATATTGTTTGTCTGGGGCTACCTTAAAAGTTTGTTTGTTTCAGTGCGCAAATGATTCGAGATCAATGAAAATTCTGTTAACAAATGACTCAGCATAAAATATATTGTGGATGAATGATGATAATTCAGTGTTACAATGCAATCAATTATTTGCTAAATTTAATCTGACACTGTTACTCATATATTAGTGTAATCAACTATGGACATTGTCATTGCGAATGAATTTTCTCTAACTAACGATAGGTAACATTAAATTTTTAGACTTCACGAAATAAAAATAGTAGTGCCACGAATTCTTGGTATAAATAATTTTGAAGACAGACCGCAGTTTTACACCTCCTGCCAAACAGAAAGGCAATGTTTTTCCCGGAATTTGTGCTGTAGATTAATTAGAGTATGAACTTTCATTGGAATGCAGTTGATCCAACATTACATTAGTCACATATAATTATATGAAGGCCATTCGTTTTTCAAGTCTTCATCATATCCCACTTTTGTCCAAATTCCGTAATTAAGGCGATACGAAAACTGATTTAAGAGGATTTTCCTGTGGAGATGTGGGCCGGGAAAGCCAGTAGGCCAGTAATGCGTTAATAATTAACGCCTGTCGTAGAGATGGCCGCCCCGAGCTAGGCCTTTCAAACGCCGCCTTGTTAAGCACGTTTCGCGACACTTAAATTAAGTGGTTGCAGACGACAATAAAGTATTAGCATCGATAGTTTATTATGTCTTGCCTCTCATAATTCTTCGGAATTAAGTAGGGTGTCTAAGCTTCTTCGCTACAGAAATTAGTTCATCTTGTTAAATGTATTAACGACGGAATTTTTGTGTGTAGTTTCGTTGATTTAACTGTTACTTATATTATAGTATAAAAAATTATTTACTTCACATAATTCTCAGTAACAAAATAGCAAAATTTGAATTGCCAATTTGTGATGTCCGTCAAATATTTAAGTTTGTCAAAATACTAAGTATTCTTATATACATATTTTCTTTTCAAAGTGGACAAGGAAGCGAGAATAGCTTTACAGTGCAATCAAGGCTTATTATTTCTCAAATATAGAAACGAAAATCTGAATACAGAAGTGTGTGATCGGATAATATAATAATATATAAAAATATATATTGTAATAATGAAGATTTAATTCAAGAATAACGAAGAATCAGGCCCAAGTCCATGTAAAATTATTTATTTTAAGCATGAGGAAAAATGTCGACTGGACCGGGAATCAAACCCAGAACGCTCTAGTATTATATATTATTTATACCAAGACGTTCTATCCACTAAACTATCCTTGTCGACTCCCGTTGTGGTACGAAATACCTCCATAGATCAGATCCACTCTGTAAAGTTTTTATAACTTTATATTTTCCAAAACTTCAATACTACTGGACCAAATTGCAATTGCAGTCGGATCACAGACTGACTCATTACATCAAATTCACCATCTTCCACTTCAATTACTCTATCTAGTGGTCAGAAATTGATACAGCCCGGCTTCTCACAATCAAGACAAACACATCCATTTCATGTGTGTTTGCGATCAAATGAAAAAATATACAAAAATACAACAAAAAAAGTCAGAGAATACCCTATGTTCACTTTCCTCACGGTACACAGTGACTGAATATTCTTTCAATTATATGGCCTTTATTCAACGCAATAAACTTTTTAATGAACAATTTTTAAAATTATATTAATACCAACAATCATACAGTATATACAGTTCATAATCATTTTAAAAATAAAAATGAAATATTAGACTGATGACTTTAGCTAGATAGGGCGGTTAAAATTTGGAGTTGGAATAAAAACGAGCCCAGGCCTTTCAGAGGATAGCAGAAAGGTCTCAGCTTAATAATACCATTATTTAAAAAAAGGCTCATTAACAATTGGGATTAACAGGAACACCGTCAGTGTGTATAAATATATGCTATTGCATTAGATGGTAAATTAAAATTTTAAAATTAGGAAATACTACATTATATGAATTAGTTATTTATAATTATAAAGTTGACAATTTTTATAATTATTAAGTAAGTTGTAAAATTTTGACAAATAACGGAAAATGTTCCGTATTAGAGTTCCTGACCAGAGTAAATTTTTATTATTTATAAATTAAATAGAAAGCTCCATCAGCGAAACTCGCAATCCTTCTCGCATGATGCGACTTCCTCCAGTTGTTCCATTTGCAATATTGACTTGTTGATTGAGTGGACGTTTCTGATTCAGTGAAAAGGGGCAGCAGGTACAACAATGTCATTAATTACTCGTACAGCTACCAGTTCTTCGACATTCTCTCAATCCCATAATAGGCGTCGACATGTGCTATTACCGTAATGGCGAACGCTGCTGAGGAATATCGGTCGGTAGGATGGAACACTCAATATACGCAAAAAAAAAGTAGTTCATAATAAGCTACTCACGGCTAACCGAAGTATTTCAATAATTATTTTAAGTAATTTCATTCAGGTTAATATTTTGTTCATGATCAAATTTTCGACGCTATTTTGATTTGACTACTAAAATATTCGCTAATTCTAAGATGAAATAATATATATTGACATGTTTACTGGTTTCTATTGATTAATATCATTAAATATTTTCATCGATATCTAACTTCAAATTTTTCAGTACTGTATGTCTGGTTATGCACTTGCAACTTCTATTCTGCCACTTTTCTGGATCGGGCACTGTAATTCAGTGCTTAGAACTTCCGTCACGTGACTATATTCAAGAAGACAATGTCAATAATTTAATTGCAGTAACAACTATAGAAGGCTAACAAATCTAGTACTTAAATAGCAGAAATAGTTGTCGCTAATGTACGAAATTCATTTTTATATGACTTAAAAGTTTTAACATGCTTATACTTAATACAAACACATTTATAATTTCATTTTACTTCGGTCATGACTGTGCTAGTTAGTTTCTGAACTGTATTGGATCAGCAATATAATTTGTAAGAGATCAGCTCTAATAGTTTGCCATATTTATTGTTAGAAAATAGAGTTTAAAATTATATCAACTTATTGTAGATAATATTGACCCGCCATTCATTTCTGTTGCTAACTGCCCTCGCAAATATTACGCGCAGAAGTATTTAAGAGTCATGCAACCCCAGAAATAGATTATAGATTTTTATTCTCAGTTTTGCGAAATTGAGGTACAGAAACGTCGAGCCACAAAAATATATTTCCGGTTACATATGTGACGTACTTCCTGATCGGCTTAGTCTACGTAAGACGACAACTTTAATTTACATAATCTGACCGGTTACAGATGTTTCGATTGTATAAGAGACATATCACATTAGATCGTTATTTATGACAGTGTGACATCTTATTTGTGAAACATGATTTCTTGTAGTCACAAATCTCGTGTTTAATAACATTCAAGTGATTCAGCAGATTTAATTCATACTCAACTGCATCAGCCAACATGCTTAATTTGATTCTGTAAAATAATCGTGTAGTGTCAGAAACATGGAGTTAGAGTAGCGTTGTTTACATCACTACCGTACTTAGTTGTATCTACGTCCATGAGAGAGTTAGCGGCGCCACTTTCTTCTTCGCATCACGTACCAAATAGCAGCACGAAGATCGAATCTGTTCCGTTGACCAATAAAAGAAGCGGCGATTAACGATAAGAAGACGTGTTTGCAATGGGCAGCCTAATGTGTACCAAGTAATAACACAAATGCGATTCGAATGACCTAAATCGATTAACGGCGCGATTGACGCGAGAACCATGTTCAGCAAACTCCTGCGTCACTACACGGTATTTAGAAAGTTCATACTAATAACCGTCATCAATGCTAACTTATTCAATTATTCAGTGAACTTCAACAAACGTATCTATGGTGGCTATAGACAACAATACTTCAAATTGAAAAGTTTTACACATCACGAATTATGGAGCATAAAAATGACTACGTATATGTGAAATTGAACAGTTAAATTAATTTGAGTCCAGTAGAAAATTAAACGTACACTAATAAATTACGATGTATCAAATTGTAATAATAATCGAATATCTATTTTTTTTTTGTATACTTTAGAATTATAACTTTTATATTATTTTCTCCAGATTGACCAGTCTTACATTTTGAAACCATTTTAATGTCGAAGTTTTACTGTTTTAGTGGATTAGAGTAATTTGTGGTGTAATATAGCTGTAAAGATGACCTGAAAAGAGAATTACTGTCTTAGATTTAGTTTACCTTGTGATACTCGAGCCACTCGAGTTGGTCATGGTCACAGCGCCCTCCACACACTGCCGGGGTTTGGTCCTCGGGAAGGAACATTTGCAAGGCTTCTTCCGAGCTCACCACGTGATACTGTGAAAAGTAAAATGAGCGTGTGATGGTTTAGGTGTAAGACGTATTCAGAATGCACGTGGATGTTAAGTACCTGTGTGCGACTGCTGGATAAGGTGGCGACGCCTGCGGTGGGAAGACGTCTGCAGCTCATGTCTGCGGGGCGCCAGACGACCATGCTGCCAATGGTGACGGTGTGTTTGTCCCTGGACAACAGAGCCAGAGCCTGGTCCAGGACTTCCAGAGCCGCAGTTTCCGACGCACCGGACAGGACGAGGACGGCCAACCCCAACTCCAGGCGTTCGGCGCTGCGACACCAATCATTCACATTAAGTATGCCTACAGAACTGTGGGTAAGTGAGACTACACGTGGACAACCAGAATAGAAGTAGCTTAATGTTGGAAAGTTATCGAAAAACAAGGGTGTGTCCACTTCCCGACTCCTCGGCGTTTCTTTCCTCCTTCGACAAAATCCCCACGTCATGCCTGGTTATCTCTCGCATCTTATATCTCCCTCGAAATAAATTTACAAAGTGCAATCATTCTTGAAAGAAAATCACATAATATAACTGCACGATAGACACACAAAAATGGCGATTCTGTACCCATATATCACAAATTTAAAATAATAAATTGAATGACAATGTATAATAGCGTCAATTAAAATCTGGATGACAGTGATATTAAATACACAAATCATGTTTTTAAATTAATTTCTTTTTAAGAATCCTGGTTTTAAAATTAGTCTGTATTCTTATATTATACTTCATTAGATAAATGAATAACACAAACAATATGCCAAAGAAAATATAGTAATTAAATAAACAAAAAAATCATTTCAATAAAATGTTTCGTCCACAATTTTGAGTTTTAAATATATTCAATTAGACGAACAAATATGAATTACGAGACATGGACTGCGTCGTATGATAGTTGTATCCGAAAAATCTTCATCGAAATAAATGAGTAAAGTGCTACGTTTTTCTGACATATTGGCTGCGTAGTTTATTTATTTATTAAATAATAATTGTGATATTATACTAAATATTATTTTTTATCTTGTGTGGATACGAATTCTAAAGTCGGATGCAACGACCAGGCTCACATTATAGCCATATTGAAACAATTCTGAGTAACAATAGTTATCACCTCCTTGCATGTTTTTAAAAGATAATTTATCATTTAAAGAATATCTGTAGCTACGTAATTTCTGATGGTCAGGCATGTAATAATTTGATTGGCTAATGAGGAGCCCAGGGAGCGGATGAAATGCCGTTCGCAGATCACCGGGGAGTCACTTGATGAATAGTCTTAACTACACAAAATTACTATTGATAATAAAATACACACACACACACTCTGTTTCTCTATTTTCTTTCTCCCTGAAGTAATACAGGTAGAGTACGCAGCTGTGTCTCAGTAGTGCACACCTCATAAGTTCCCGAGACGGATTCAAGTCCCGACCAGTACCAAAATTTTGATTTATTTAGTTTTTTTAGTTTGAATCCTAGAATCTTCTGTTACTAAAATTTACTGTAATAAGAATATTCAATTCTTGTATAAACACTTTCTCACCTCGAATAATAGAAAGAAAATCACTTCGACATTACGTACGAAATGAACGTCAACTGACTATCCCTTGTGTTCCTTCGTTCGCTGTGTTTATATAATATATACCTTCCGTTGCATGACACTTCTAACTGTATGGAATAATTATTTAAGTTTGGACGAATATTTTAATAGTTTGTCCTTAAATATAAGTAAATAAATTCTTTGAGTTAAAGTGACAGAGCCTTTTGAGTGATCGTAATGCTTTAAATATTAATAATAATGATTTAAATTATCATTCTCGGGGAATTTATGTGGTGACCAGGTGCAGTGAATTTTTCTTTACTGATCAAGAAAATTGTAGTTCGTTAAAAATTTTTTTAAATAATTATTCAAGCTGAAATTGAAGTGGTAGTATATATATTTATACATAAATATCGCTCAGTACTTGGTACAATGAATATAACGGAGAAGTATATATAAACGAGGCAGTAAATAGTAAACGTAAAAATGAATTTGTAAGAGAAATTTAAATATCTCCACATTAGTGATTTTGGGAACTACAGCAGTGGATATTAAAATTATTCGTAAATTTGTCGATATTATTTATAACTTATAAACTGTGTTATTTGTCTTTGGATTCTCGTGCGCATATCGTTATACGATCATTTTTGTGTTTAATAAACCGAAACATTTACTCATTAGGCTTAATATATAAAACCAGTCAAATTTTGGACGTTTTCAATACTCATTTAAAAACACATCGTCTCCTTCAAGAATCTGTGAATCACCAACAATTTTAATTCCATGACTATTTCATTCTCTGTGTAACCTTCTAGGAGTCGACAAAAGGCAATTAAGTTAATCCGCGGTGCATTCATGGGTTGGACTAAGGAGTAACTGTATAAAGGAAGTGAAATGACGTAGCGGGTATGTTTGACGGAGGCGCGACTCACTCAGGAGGCCAGCCTCCCAAGGACACAGATTCCATCACGACCCGGGCTTTGAATGGACCAGAACAATGCCACGTGGGAGCCGCAGTTCCCCCACACGTGTCATCGCCGGTCGCAGTCAGCTAACAAGCTCAAGCGGTAATTGGTCTGACGAGTTAACCGACTTCCTTTAGGGAGGCCACCCCGTAGAAACTCCAACCACTCTCTCTTGCATCTTCTCAGTCGGTCATCTATCTTACGTTAAAAAGGTTTTGTATGCACTTCAATCCCTTCATTTTTTTTACATTATCCGTGCAAAAACTCATTGCCATCTGGTTGAAACAAATATTTACTAAATATATCGATTCTTATCGATAGGTGGTTATGTAATTGATGTACAAGAACCAACCATTCAAGGTTTCGGAGGAAGCGCGATTGTGCCCATCTCATGTTTATGGTAACACCTTTGCAATTTAATAAAATAATGATTGGTGGTATACAATGACAAAAAAGAGAGCAATGAAGTCTCTCATTTGTTACTGAGTGGCTACTAAATTGTAAAATGTACTCAAATGTAGGATTTTTTTTCAGAATAATATTACAGAAATTTTTAAATTGTTAGTTTTGTGATCAAACAAAAATGTTTAAAAATTGTATGTACTCTTTTCTTCAAGTCCTATGACCTGCATTGTTTGTGAACATATTGTTTTCTACGCCTCTAAAACTTTGCGTGTATAAAGTAGGGGAATGATATGAGGCCTACGAAGTTTAATTGTTTGTACATGGTATGTATTCATCATGTAACCTTTACATTTATGACATTAAACCTCAATAATGGGAAAAGTAGAAATAAATATACCATCATTACAACAGAGTTTAATATGAATGGGTTTGTAGTGTTTCAAAGTTGTTAAATAATAAGATAAACTATAGCCGCCCATTAAAAAATGGAGCTCTGCAACTCGCCAGCAGTCGTTTATAACCTCTCTACATTTTTCTAACTAAACTTATAAAATAATTTAGCAAACATGACATTAGCAAAAATAATGTAACGAAAATGTAAAAACATAACGTATGAAATTCGGTAAAATTAATGCGACCACAAATGAGCAATAAAAGTTATTAGAGATTAACCCATTATCCAGTTGATTTACAATTCAGTCACTTTAAAAGACAAAAGTTGGAACGATTAACTAAATTATAATGTATTGAAGATATATTTTGAGAAAACAATTTAAAATACCAACGACTTTGGAGTTTAATTAAGTACCTCAGTCAGGTTGTGAATTATTATTACTAAATTAACAATTTTATCACAAAAATGATTATACTATCATACAATTTTTTCTATAAAAATATAATAATGATAAAAGTCAATTAAGAAAACCACACCTACTTTCCTTCTACAAATGTAAAAAAAATTGCAATATTTTTTTTATAATTACTAAACAATTTTTTTTATGTCACCGTGTCAAGACTGAAATCCTATAAAACCGTCGGAGGTTTTCTACCCTCACGGATAATTTAAATTTTTTTATAACTTAACTTCGGAATTTGTTCTGCAACGAATCCGAGAGGTTCAATTGTTAATTTAGGAAGAATGAGTTACAATCTGATGAAGGTACTAAAATGAAGCGTCGTTGGTAATTTAATATATGATATTTGACGGAAATAGTTGCTTTTTATGTTATAACTTTGAAAAACACTCGTGTAACCAAAAAATATTAAAGTGATAATGTGATTAGACGTAACCAAATGTAAAGAAATCTTTCGTTAGATTTTTAATTGTTAATCACGACTCTGAAATTTTCGCCCTGGATTGAAAGCCGGCCACGTGGCTATGTGAAATTACCATTAAAATGACGTTTAACATTCTTATACTGACAGAATATACGGTATATGTTGACAGAGCTTGGCTGTAAAGGTCCATGAATGTTGGTTGTGTCATGAAGCTTAAATTAATAAAGTGTGCCTAATAGTTAATGGAAATGACTGCGGTTTACCACGACACTGTCTACCGTCGAGACGTATGGTCTGCCCATCCCGCATATCTGATTTTGTTTAAACAGTGGGTTGCCCCGGACTGTTTGTTCTCACGTTACGTTTTGAGTAGTACTTTAGTCTGATGAAGTAGATGTGTCAAGAAGTGGAAGAGTTGCGGTCGTAACCCGATAACGATGCACACGGGTGAGTCAGACGTTTGTTCGGTAACCGTAATCGAGCCACGTGCGATTGTGCCAACACTTCGCGGTGAAATTACCTCTCTCGACAGCAAGCACGAACAGATGTCGTGACCGAGAAACAAAATCCTCCCGTCGCTCCCCTCTTAACAGGGCGACAGCCACCATGCAAACATCTGGAACACCCTAGGTAGGGCGACAAAGGAAAATACACTCACAATATATAACAACTTTCTACTTGAGACGGCGATAGGATGGAGCTCTTTTCTACTGCATGGAAGACTCTATAGATGGTGAACAGAATAATTCTGCAATTATAAAATGCATTGAAAAGAAATTGACGTACGTACGATTACTCAAAAATTATGCTATCGTCACAAAGAAAAATTACAATTGTTTGATTCACATAGGGATACCAAATTTTTCTCCCCAAAATAAGGTCATATCTATTTATTACGTGCGGGGAAATTTTTGAATAAAGTGAGGAACTTGAAAGAAAAATTAAATTTTTCTTACAAAACTTATTCTTGAAAATAAAAAATGTACGTCTGAGTAATAATTAATAATAAGAAATATACTTAAATACAGACAAAATAAGTGATAATATAAATGCCACACATCGTTTCGCTCTAAGCTGTAAAAAGGGACAAGGATACCAGAAACGTCCTGTGGTATTTATATTACCACTTATTTTGTCTGTATTTGGCTATCTTTCTTATTATTAAAACTTATTTTCATTGACTGGAACTGTTGGATGCTACAGCAAAATATTGCTTTCTGTACGAAGAATATTTTTTTATGAAGAAGCAGTTTTGATATCGTCATCATCGTTTTCTACAAGTTCATGGAATACACTACAACAACTCACAAAATTATATTTAATTTCAAGAAACGATTTTATTGCCTTTGTAGCTATTCCGTAATTTATTTTTCCTTGGAAGAATACTCTAGTAACATTTAAAATTCATGTTGCAGTCTTCGTTCTTGCACATAAAAATTTGGTAACATACATTTTATTTATAAGGTATGACGCGCAGTCTTTAGATTGAAAACTAAAATCGTAAACAACATTATGGTTGGAAAATGTCAGTTAATCAAGAAAGCCTGCGAGAGGATTCTCTCGCAGGTAAACCTTCCCAGAGAGCTTAGGCGGGGGCTATCTTTGGTTTTTTGAACTAAGGTTCCCACATGCCGAAGAACCTAGTCTGTTTTGAGAGGTGTATGTGCCGGGGTCGCAGACCTTGGGCATTCGGTAAGAGTTGACCGCTATTCCTATTGGAATAGTCGGTCAGCTGCCTCCTAAACTAGCCAAGGCATGGCGGGGGTAAGCTGCGACCCCACAGCAAACCTCTCCCGCTATCGGAAGGGCGTGGGACAAGTACCCAATGCCCGACCTACCTGATGCAGGTTTTTCTAGGGTTTGTCCTGCATTTCTTTAGGTTAATTCCGGGTAGGATCCTTAAACTATAGCCCGGGTGGCAACTCAGTTCGTTCACAATCACTATTTTGTTTCCCCCTTTTAATTTGTCACTTTTAAGAAACAAATCCAAAATATTTGATTTTTCAGCATCTATTTTTGTTGTCCTCAATGATCACATTTTCTTCACGCTGGACGGAAAACTCCGATCGGCAAACTGAACACCTAAACTTTCTCATCTGAGCCACCAACTAACGAAATAACGTGCAAAAAAACACTTTCGTTTCGACTTAATTACTTATTATCAACTAAGGCCAACTACACATAAAATAAAATAAATTCACAAACAGTCAATCACAAACCGGCTGTGTAACAACATAAACATAAGGTACATAACCAACAAGCTGTTGCCACTTCTTTTAATTTGGATCGATACTCGATATATAGCCGACCTCCTGTGGTGTAGGGGTCAGTGTGCCTGCCCGGGATCCAATCCCGGCGAGGGCATGGATGTTTGTGTGCGTGAGAGAAACTCTCGTCAAATCAGTCCCCCGATAAGGAAAAATGAGTTCACTTACTGAGTCGCTAATAAACAGAGATGTTTTTTAAAAATATATTTATTCGGCTACCACTTCGTTTTGCAAGGATATCTCAATTTGTTAGGTCTGTGCATAGAGAAATTAGTGAATCCTAAATATTCCATAAGAAATTCAATTAATTTTCACCCAAAGTACCAAGATTCTAAAAGAAATTCACTTAATTTTCGCCGAAAGCGAGGATAAAACTACAGTTTTGCAGGACTGCGCCCGGACATCAGCTTAATTCGTGACACCTAGTTCAGAGGTACTCTTAAATTTCGTCATAAATTAACTAATTAGACGGTCAAGATCAGTTACTTCCGGAAACGATTATATTCCACTTTCTCACAATTATTTTATATAATATACAAGCAGTCGTTCCAAGATAAAAAAATCCGTCATTGTTATATATAATACTAAATAATAAAACTACTTCTGAAATTTTAACTTTAGAACGAAAATTTAATTTATTCTACTTTTTCCGATTTTTTTATCATCTCGAGATTTGCAGTTCGAGTCGAAATACTGGCAATTACCGATCACTATAATTTCATCGGAAAGATTCTCTAAAATAGTTAGTATTATAAATGTTCCGTGAGATAGAATCGTATCTGAGAGCTGCCATTGTTACATGAAGACCTTGAAAGCCAGACTTCACTTGTACGAGCGACATTAACAAATTGACGCCTGTCAGGCGTGTGGTTGTCTGTCGATTTATAAAACCCCACCACACAACTTCGACTTTCCGCACCTACTTATCGATTCTGCGAATAGTATGAGTAGGCTCTTGTACGTCCTAACCCCATTCAAGAAAGGTGCTACAGTAGTCGTTTACTTTCCTACAAGGGTACATTTTAAAATATTTAATATTCATTTATATTTCATTAATTGTTGTATGACTGACAAAACATAGGAAACAAAATAAGTAATCCGAAACAAGATACCGAGAACGTTGCGAAAGTTAGAGCTTTACGCTTTATGAATTATTTTACTATATCTATGGAAAAATCCATGAAATTTAATTTCTTTCATGTGAAATACTTCATACTAATTTAAATAATGAGGAGTAATGCATTTTTAAAATTAGCAGTTATAATAAACTGACTTCATTTTAAATTAATTTTTAATACAATTTTGCATAACGTTACAATTTATTATAAAAACATTTAGATTAACAAATTTTTAATTTGCGGTTTCCGCACACGTTGTGGACGACATATTGACACAGCTGTTACGAGCATTATTGAAATTCAAGATACCAATGTAAATAATTTTTTTATAATACCACAGATAGGTAATAATAATAGAGACTTATATTTCATTTAAATTCTTTGTGTTGTTTATAACATGTATTAATATGCAACATTTTCCAACAAAACGTGTACCACGCGTTAGAAATTTGTAAAATATAAATTGTCTGTTACTAATTTGTAAATAACGCTCTATAAATTAAATTTATACATAATTGTATTAAAAATTATCATTTATATACGACTTTGTTTCTTAATGTAGTTAATTGAATGGTAACTAAACACCTGAAGAGTCTTTATTTATTGCGTCTGGTAAATATCACGTTTTAAATAGTATAACAATAAATTTTCTGCCTAATACGCTGATGTTTTTAAATATTTACCTTTTTAAAAAGTTTCCAAGTATAAAAATTCTACGTATATTACTTTTTTGTTGATAAAATTTGCTAATGTGACGCGCAGGATGGTTTGATTTAATATAGAAATGTGGTACCAGTCATTTTTTCTAAGTTCATTTAAACTCGGTTCGTAAACTTAGTGTTTTCTCAGGTTTGACAGCGTATAAAACACATAACAATTTAATAACTATTTTTCTAGGATAAAATTGACAAGAATTACACGACGGAAGTTTGAAATTCAGAGTATTCTTTTGGTTACTTAGTTACTGTTCAAATGCACAAGAATGTAAAATTAACGAATGGATAATAGAGTGTTTTTGTACGAATACTCTGCAATCGATTATTATATGTCAGCATAAAGTTGGATAAATGTTCAGAAACTTTAATGTTTTCACTACTAATAATGATATTAAAAGTTACAATTCTTATAGTAAAGAACTTACCTTCAATATTTTGATCGATTTATTAAAGAAATATTCGTATTTTTTTATCTAAATATCCTAAAATTATTCTTATGATTTTTTTCACGTATCTGGGGCACATACGTCCCGGCGCAACTCACTTTGTTCGTTTTCAGTTAATTTTCAGCAATTAAAACAAGCGCTTTGTAATTGTATATAAAAATTGAAATTTCCTCACTTTATTTGATACTTAAAAAATGAGTATTTTAAATTTCTTATATTGATATTATTTTGAGCCATATATTCGCCTACTATTTTCTTAACCTCTACGTGATCTTTAAATTATTTCTCATAGTACTTACGAAGGAATAGACGCGTAGTACAGCAACAACGTTGCAACTTGATGTCGATCCAATGAAGCCCTTGCGACGGATTGTGCGTCAAATAAAAGTACAGGTCGTCCTTTCAAATCGTGAGTTCCTGAAACAAAAAAACACGAATCTAAGTATAATCTGCATGAACAAACCTTTCTTAATGAATTATCAGTTCTAAAGTATTTCACCAGTTTATCTTCGTGCATAAGAATTATTCACTCCCCTCCCACTGTGTCTCTCTATGTACAAGGCAACAAAGTATGATATGACTTCGACATTTGCCATGGTCGACCGACCACTAATTCAGTTCGTAGTTCTGAAGAAGGCTGCTAGTGCCTCATAAGTTTTGTCCTGTCCTGTCAATTTCAGGTAAGAAATATATTACCTCTTTCTCTTTTCATATCAGTTATGTGTACATATTCTTTGATAATAAAAATACATACAAACTTTAAAGTAATTTATATGGCTTATCATTATTTGATTTGAGAAAGAACACGACATATTATAAACCTCTTGTCATAAATATAGGATCTGTTAATAAATGTATCCGAACCCTAATCTAGATGTTATATAAGTAAAATAGCAGTCCGCGACAGATAATGGAAATATATTTGAAATAAAGATTCACACAGTGTGAACCATCAAAATTTTATAATTTAAAAATGAGAATGGCTTCAGCCAACCTCAGTGTCACGGCTCCCATATTTTTAATATTTATTGTCGCTGAATTTATTCTTCGTCAGTACTGCTATTTATTTACAAATATCATAATTTTTTTTAAAAAATATAGTTCTTGACCAATAACAAAAAGTTTATTCAGAAACTCAGTTAATAATAAAATTAATTTTTCATAATACATTATTATTGAAGTTTGCTTTCAATATAATATAATTTAGATACCTTTAAATTATATTGTGAATTAAATATTGTAGTGTTGTAACGTATTGATTGTTACGTACAACACTTACGACAGAAAAATTCTGTCGTTTTTTTTTGTTTTTGTTTTTTCGGTCTTCACAAAATCACATTATATGATTATCTGTTGGAGACTTAAAGGATATTTTATGTTTTTATTAATAAAAAACAGCTAAATTTTTTCAGTTGCTCATTGTCCCTTTATTCACATATTGTTGTTCCTTTACATTAGAAAGCAAACAATTTTTATTAATAACCCAACGGAGTAAACGTTAATAATTTTAAATTTCACCAATTTCACTACATAATTTTTCAGTCATTCCAACCTTAGGAACAAATACGTTTTTATTTATTTTAGAATCAAATATTTTAATGAACTGCCTAGTATTGTTTATAAAATACATTTTATTTCATATAATTAGAATCAAACGTGAAGTAAAAATATTTAAATTTTAAACTCAATATTATATAAGTTCAGTTGAGATATTTATATTAAAATTATAAATTCCAGTTCAGATTTGTATTTTTTTTAAGTTATCGTTTTAATTAATTTGATTATATATCTTATTGATATTCTTTATTGTTCTTAAATGTAATTAATATTCCAGAAAAAAGATGGGTTTTTATAATTTGTAATTACAATATTTTAATGAAATAATAGAAAGTTTATTAAAGTGGCTGAAGATTAGTACCCTGCAATTTTTCTTATTTAGGTAACGAAATTTATTTGAAGAGTCAAATAGTAAACTCTTTTTGTGTGTGATAAGTTATTTCTTTACGGCTGTATAGTTCAAATAAAAACAGACTTTTGAAAGAACAATTTAATCTATAAGACCACATGTGAACCCTCATCAGATTTGTGAAAATAATTAAAATGAATTGTAGATGAAACGGTCCAAAGTTATTATACTGACATCTAAGATTAAATTAAGAAATTAAAATTTTAGAGAATGATTTATAAATTGAAAGAGTTATGAACGAAAATTTTGTAAATATTACGTAACAAATCAGTGTTGTAAAGTCAAATTAAATTATGTTTAATATACAAATAGTGATGTTCAATTCGGAAACAACATTATGTAATTTTTTAACAAAATATTTCTAAACTTGTACGATGGTGGATAGATTATATATAGATTTGGTGATTATTTAAATGCTATTAGATATATTTTCATGTTGTAATGATGAAACTTAGGATAAGTTAACTGCATGGGACATTCATTTATATTTTAATTCTGATTACATGTAGTCTTATGAGTTAAATTGTAATTTTAAAAGTCTATTTTGGCTATTGTATTGTTGAAGTAAACTATTTTACGAAATAAATTCCTTAATAGTGTGCGTTGACTATTCTAATATATTTATTATTAAGAAGCATAAAAATAGCTTGTGAGAAGTAATTATTTTATGTTACAGCTCGCAATTAGGTAGACCAATTATAAATCGTACTGTTGTTAAAATAGGTGAACTTTGGTGCAAGAGAAACCTATAATAATTCTTTAGCAAAAGACTGGCATGACCCTGTTCCCACGGCTGACCTTGTGGGTCTGGGTCAGCACCTGTTGTAACACATTGATGCTACGCCCTGGTCGCGGACGCCTGCAACACTGGCTACTTGTCCGACACTGCTGCTTGACGGTTGGCCTATTTTACATCGACCAAGGGTACTTCCGTCAACGATAATTTTATGGCGTGAATTACACCCAGAATAAACATATATGTGTAAATATATGTGTTAATATAACACCTCGAATCTACAATTTTAATAAATTATCATGGAAAAATGTAAATGTTACAATTGAATTATTTTGCACTCCTTTTCTGTGTTTTTGTTGTAAGAAATTTTCTGAAAGAATGGGGCTTACTTTTTGTTTACATACTTAAAGAGTTAAGTGTTTTCAAACGGAAAAAAAATTAAATCTAGATTTAGGTTATTTTAAGAATCATATTATTATTACTTGTTGCAGTTAGATTTCGTAGGAAATAAACAGATGCTACAGCTCATAACTATATTTTTTAGCTTCATATATCTGGTAATGATTTGAATTTTCGCAATATTACGACGAAAATATCGTGAAGTACTTAGTTAGTGAGGTCGTAATATCCAAGGTTTATCTGACGTCAAGTATACATAAATTAAATGAAGCAGTGAATAATAATTTGAATTTAATACATTTCATAAATACAATAAAAGAAGTGCAATCTTTCGACGCAACTTTGGGACCTCCTCAGCCAGTATATTAATGAAGAATAATTGACCTAAATTTATTTTATTGAATACATGATTTTGAACTCAACTTGCATAGTAATTTTTTTGAGTATGTTTGTAATCTGCAAAAAGAATTTTTAAACCACTTTCAATCCAAATTTTGGCTTTTACAAGGTCATGAATAGTTCTTGTTGCATTTTATAGAACTAATTTAGGTCTCCTTTGTATTAATAGTCTGTGGTGATTGAAAAGCGCAGAAATCGGATTGCGTTTTGTCCGTTGAGGGAGATAATATTTTGTGGGTATATATTATTGTCTTAGAGTTTTCGTAATCATCTGGGAGTAACAGTCGTAAAATAATTGTCGACATATAATGACGGAAGCAACATCTATTTGGATAAGGTAGTTTGAAAATGCCGAGAGATATTAATGTGTTCTAGTTCACAAGACAATAATATTGAAAATAACTATTTATTAATTTTCAGTCTTCTGTTATTTTATGAACATAGCATGTGACCAATGATCACAATTGAAGTCGAGCTGGATCTACTGGAGTTTCCGTTCAACCTGCACACTACACGAGATTAGAAACAATTAGTTGAATGGTGAAGTTTAACTAGAACTGCCAGTTAAATGGTCTTTTAGAATCCATACTGTGCAAAATATTTTAATAAATACCCTGATTTAATTTTTTGTAATTATAATTAATTTTGTATTGAAAATAAAAGCATAAAGTTATTTAAATATTTAGATTAATCATAACAAATACTTTTATTGTAATAATTTTATGAGATGTAATTTAAATTATTCTGACTTCATTAGCTGATTGATTTATTTTACTTAATATCCAAGTACTAATTCCTGAACTTTGTTCTTAATTTTCCATTATATCATCGTAATTTTATCTAAAAAAGATTAAATTGCTAAATTGATGCCATCTCCGCAAACAATTACAGTTAATTTTACTTTGTATCACCTTTCATTGTTAACCTCCCTTCTGAACACAAGTTTTAATTCTAATTTAATTGTGCATGTCCTACAATTTCTCCAGGATCGAACACTTTCACATAATTTTCTTCAATATTACTGATTTCTCTGTTACATCTGTACAATAAGTGTCCTGCTAGTCTGTTCCATTCTTCTTTATATATGTTTTCGGAAATAATGTTACCAACGTCTTAAAGCCACATTTATCCATCTTCATATCTTTTACGATATTTTGTTAACAAACCAGTTTTCCCCATACATATTTCTCTAACCGAACTCATTGTCTCCTTGCTACTATAAATTGAAAATTGTCAAATTTTGATCAAATATTTCGTCTCAAGAAAACTGATAACTTTCGGTTCAAAAAATTATATTTCGGCAACAGAAATGGTGAAAATACTTAGGAATAGTTGTAACTAACATTAGGAGCTCCTACAGCGCAGCGCGGTGACGAGATTCTATTATATCCGTGGGCGTTGTAATTGCGATTAGGCACAACTAATCAGCCGTTAAATGACCGCTACTTGTCGCGTTTGCGCACGCACTGTGCACGTGGCCCAACGCACCTCCAACGCCCTGGAGCGGCATCGCGGTGTCGCAACGCGCGATTACCATCTTCCCACTCAGAAATCATTGAAAAGACGTGTTTTGAAATAAATTACATAACTGTCTGTCGTAATGGCGTGGGCACAGATTCTCTGCCCACTACTAGACAGCTACTTCATTAACATTAAATAACTCTTGGAGAAAAAAAACCCCACAGAAATATGAATGGAGCTCTGATCACACGAGTTTAAAAATAACTCACGAAACCGTTATCGTTGTCATTACAGATCTGCTCGTAACGAAATCTGCGTCTTGAATTAACGTAACTGAGAAGGTCTAGATATTCTACTTTATGTAACACAATTCTCAGTTTTCAATTAGTTATTGAGCGAAAATTTCCGTTTAGTCTTAGTGAAATGTAAATATAATAAATGAGTAAAAATGACATATTTTGTTCATAATGGAGACACTCAAGCTTGAAAATATAAAGGATTAAATTCGAAATTTAACTTGCACCAAGGGCAGTCCACGCAATGTAAAATTTGTTGAAAATATTTTTATACCTACTTGAATTAAAATTTGGCTTTATAAAGGTCATGAAAAGTTATTTGTATTCTATAGATTTAATTAAAGCCCCATTTTTATTTTTTATCATATACCGGTATTATCTGGCGAGATCCCAAAGTTTGTTTCAAACATTATTCTTGTTTTTTTTGTCAGGAGATGTAAATAAATAATTCAATTATACTAAAGTCAAAGTATTCTGAATGTATTTGATGATTTATTTATTTTATTTATTCTTAGCGTCGGATAAATATAATTTTTAATGCAATATAAGTCTCGTGATTACATTTTTTTTATGAAGGAAATAGGAGAATTTGATATTTTTACTCAAATATTAACCATACGCATACTGGATTGTTTACCATATTAAAATGGTATGGCGAATTTTCGATTTTCACGACTAAATAAATTCGTAAATGTACGTGTAACTCGAAATTAAATATATTACAAACTATATTTCTGGAACTTCCGTGGTTCTAACGCATGTCTAATTATTCTTTCGCATAAACATACAATTTCAGTTTAGGACGGATCTTTTTAATTAATTGTAAACGCAATATTATCTTTTCCCAAAAATAAGTGTAAATATATATATTGCGGTAATTAAAAAAACATGTAATTATTTCATGAACAAAATTTTACGACTTTCATTGTCGGCGGCGTAAATATAAGAATTGAGTACAATAATATGGGGCCTATAATGCTTGCTTGCTGTGGGCATTGTCACGAAGACATGGCTGGACGCGCGGAACTTTAGTGTGGTTTTGGAACTCAAATGATAAAGTTGTAGGAGTGTGTTTTGGGAGACGCACAGGATAGTCAGAGACCAGAAAGAGTGTGTGTTAGGAGTCGGCGGAGAATGTAGCAGAGTATTTTCTGAATAGCTTGAGTGTGTGTTGGGAATCGGCGGAGAGAGAACTTGAACAGCAGAGTTTGTTCTGGAAGGCAGCAGAGATGTAATATAGTAAAGTCCCGTGTTTATAAATTACGAGGCAACAATCTGAAATATTTGCCCATTCGCAATATTTATGCAAGCATCAAGGATTTAAAACAACGTCATTAACTATAAAGAGCAGGAAGTGTTGTGTATGGAAATTAGAACCACATTAAATTCAGTGAAACATGGCCTGTCTGTGAAGTGTTAAACAATAATCGAGTGAGGTGGAGCCCCGCCCCCCCCCCCTCCTTTCGCACAACCGAATGGTAATGTAAGCTAAAAAGAACATTTATTATCTGTTAACCTAATGTAAATAATATTTTATCGTGAGATTTCATATTTCACTAATTGTTTAAGTTAAGAATTTTTCACTTCGGAAATATTTAATTGTTTTGTCGTAACATTCTTTATTGGAGGCCCGGCAGTCGGCCCTGAAATCAAGCCGTGGCATTTCACCAACTTGTAACATAATTTTCAATGGTAATAATAATTTGTTTTTCATTTAAAATCCAATCATTTTAACGTTTATTTTGCTTATTTTAAATCATTTAATGGTATTTATTATATTTCGGCGCCTCAACGTGGGGTTCAATTTAAATTAATATTGTATTTACTACAATATATAAGATGATATTGCAACATACGAGGCATTTTTCTCTAAATAGATAACTACGGGTAGGAAAGATCTTTACTTTTTTAAATTTATATTTACTTTTTCTAACGTAATCATAAATGTTTTTTCTTCAACTTAATACATTAATTTCAGGAAATGTGTGTATTGCGTGAGTTCTATAAGACTTAATGAACAGTTTTTTCCCCAGAAACGTAGTTAGCGTTACATGTATTACATATAACTCATTAAGACTTATTATTAATAACATTTTTTAAAAAATTGACTAAAAAAGTTTGCAAATAAGACTAATATCAATCAATGAAATATGTCTCTACACAATGGAAAATAATGAATAATTTACAACGTTTACGTTTATTGAAAGTGTAAAAAAGAATTTTTCTTCTAGGCAACAAAATTTCTTAATACGACAGAAACTTTATTTTGACGTTATTTGTACTTCCACATGCAGTTGGACATAAAGGCGTGTCTTTCAAACGACAACGTTGAGATTCCAAACAATAAATTTAAATGATACAATAAAAGGATAACATTTCTGCACGTAATGATTAAATATTGTATGGGTTGTAACTAATACGTTCGGGGCGAGCTAAACTGTTCCTCGTTCGCATCTGCTTCACGCGATTGGTCAATTACGCCAGTCCTGGCGTGCGGGCAACCACCCCCGCATTGGCCCAATGATGAGGATAGATGGTCAGCTGCAGTGAAGCCTGGAGGCAGATGCGCGCTTTTGCGCTTCCGGCGCCGCTTCACGCCCATTGTACGGGCAAATCCCTCAACAACACGCACGGACGCCACACATCATTATAAATTGAAATTACACAAATGCGGATGCATGAAATTGTTTTCTGCAGGTTTATAGTTTGACAGCTATGACAGTGTATGCTGAAGTTATGAGCGGATATTTCGTTAATATTAAGTACAATTTAATTATTGTCTGTCGCATTACACTCATGCCTATAATTTGAACCGATGTTTGTTAGAAAGTCATAGAAATTTCATTATATTTTGGAATGCAGCTCTATTTTCTTTCATAATAAATAATTATATTTGATGCGATTCACTATCAGGTTGTATCCTGCATCCAACCAATTTATCTCATGGTCCGCAAGTGAGTGATTGTTATTTTCCCGTTGTTTTCTTTTTAACAGCAATTGTTATCTGTCCTCGGCTAATCTATTAATGGGTTTCATTTTCTTCTCGGAATTCTCTGACGGTTCCTTTCCGGTAGACATATTCATCACATATTTTACAGTCTATTAAATTTTCAAGATTGCCGGAAACGTCTCATTTCAAATAATTGCTGACTTTTAAATCGAGATTTCCACTACGACTTAACTCTGTGAGCTTTCCAAAAATCTTTCGTAAATATAATTTATGTGGGAAACAACCATATACCTTTTTTCTCTTAATTTTTATGTCGTCTTCGTTACCTACACTCCTTTCTTTCTTGTTCCATAAATAGCAAAACTCTTTCACTTTTTCACCGCCAGTCTTATGAATTTAAAAAATTGGGTCAATCCATTTTTATGTGTTAATTTATCTACTTCATCTAGTTTAGGAATACTAACAGTTTTAAGTATTTCTTGAAGAACTCAACAAAAATTTGGACTCTCGTAACCCTTGATTGCAGGCCAGAATTTGGAGCAAAGATTTTGAACAACAAATCAGTTTTTCACGAGCTCTAATTTCAGAGACGAAACCATGATAGGGCCATTTTAGTGACTGTAATACGTGTATTAAATATTTTCTCGGATCAGTCAATCAGTGTCTGTCCGAAAATCTTCAGCATTAGACGCATTTGTTATTTGAATTTAGAATTTAATGACAATGAACCGACACTTCCATTGTTTGCATTTTTCTCACGCTTCTATGGTGTTTCAGCTTACTACCGTTACGTCCTCTAAATCGTTCACGTACATCCGATTTCCTCGTCTCAATCTCAGGAAACACGTCAGCTAGTAAAAAAAGACACCAAATTTGACTATTTTGAAATTTCCTTTGATGTGAATAAGGATATTTTATGTCTTCGGAATATCTTCTTGGAACATCAGTTGGTCAAACTAATTTCTTAAAAAACATGAAAATCCTCAACAAAATGGCCGTAGGCGTCTCTATCAATTTTTGTCAAACACTTCTAAAAACCATAAGTTTTTTTTCTTCAAATTGTTTGGTTTGTACAATTAATTAAGCTATAAAGTTTCGTGTCTATAAATAGTTGTTTTCTATGCGTCCTCCGGTTGGTACTTGAAGGCAAGTATCTCCCAGTTTCTACCAGACCCCAGCAGTTGCATGACATACCTGGGAGGGAGATTCCTGCCATGAGGAGTCTCTCTGGGAGGTCTGCGATGCTCTTAGGCGTGCTCACCGTCCTCCGACCATCGGGCTCCGACGTCGTTTCTGCAACAAGAAACAGGCCGCTCAGATACAGACCTCGGATCGTCCATAAAAGGGGCTTCAGCCTTCGCAGCTCGTGGAACTGGCTTATGGGACTGCTGACGGCTGTCATCACGTAACTCACGATACCAGCTCGCAAATTATCTCTTTGGAACCTTTTCATAATTACTTCCATGTACCTCGTGACCAAAAATAGAGGTTCAGCCTTGCATATTAATTCGAAATAATAATATTTATTTGAATATTCTAAATGCAAGTAATTAGTTACTTAACAATAAGCAAGCAAAGATCATTGCGCTTATTTCTGTTAGATCTCAACTTCATGAGAGAGTTATCATCAGTCTGTATGGCGAACAGAGACCAACAGCGGATGGTAGAATCTGGTGGACCGATATATGTTATAAAAGTATTTTCTCAAACTAAGTATTGACTTCCCAGTTTTGAAGTTACTTTCCTCCCCATATTATTCAGTTTTAAGTTTACCATTGAATGTGATTCAATTACATACAATATTATATATAAAAACTACAGAATGTACGAGTATCGACAAAGTGACGACAAAAGTCGTATAAATAAACGATTTCTGTCACCGTTTTTTAACGAAATAAATTTGTAATTATAAATTTCTTATTGTAATTGTATACAATTTCTAAATAATCTGGATAAAGTGACTTAGCAACTTATTTTAACAAATAATTTATTGAAATTGATTTTTACTAATCAAAAAACAGTTTATATTTGTCATTTGAAATACTTTTGCACGTACTATATGCATTATTAATGGAATGGAAACAGCAGAAGTAACCCCCATAAATGTGGTGTCTGCGATAGATCAGTGTTGATGCCTCGGATATTGTATTGTTATAAACTTTTCCCTAAAAGTAATAAACTTCAGATATCAAAAAGAATTTAAAAAGATTATAGATAGAAACTTCGGCCACCTTGGGCGTTTGCAATATTCCCTACATATAATAAAACTCACTTAAATGAATTCGATCGCTCGTAATATCCAAGTGGCCGTGAATGAAGCCTTACGACATTCTCTTATTTTCAATATTTTTGGTTTCATTAACTCCACAATTTTATAAATTCTCGTTGTATTATCAAAACAATTTTCTACGTAGGTATGCTCTAAACAATAACTTTTCAAGTGTCAAGAAGGAAAAGAAAATCGTCTGATGGTGTAAGTTTGACATGGTAAATACCTGTGAACTGCACACTTTTAAACTCATACTTATCTAAATTAAATATTTTAATTCAAACGTTAACCTTTATAAAATGACGTTCAACCCTTTCATTCTCAATGTTTTGCAGTCGGATTCCCTAGATACAATTCATTATAGAAGAATGCTTTAAAGGCAATATAGAGGGTGTTTAAAAAAGAATCATCCGATTTGGCGTGTATAAATAGTGAATATATACAAATCATGTAAATTTTGTACAAAAATTTTCTACTCAACAACTCAGAGGTGCTCAATGTGCTCGGAATATGCCTATGGGGGGATCCAAATTTGACCCACACTCTAGGGGCTATGTATTGAGTTACAGCTTCCACAACTGTTGTTATTCTGTTCCGCAGTTCGAGCATTGTTTCCCACATTAGGTGGGATTTTATAAGCCCCCAAATGAAAAACATCACTTGCAGAGGCCATTGCTGTACGACTGAATCATTTTGTCCAGTACGGTCGATCTATCGTCGAGTAAGCCTATTACTTGCAGATCCCAGTGAAAATGAAGAGAAACTACGGTTTGTTGAATCAGAACCTGTTACAATCTGAATACTTACAATTTTTTGAAATCGGAATACGTTTCTGAAACACCCTGAATTTTATAGTACGCAGTAGTAGGTCATAGTTAAAAGGACCTTAGTTAGGCTAATCAACCCTGGCCTAGCCTTGACAGTGTTGGTGATATCAAGCGAAACGTTGGAAGAAACGCCGAAACTATTACGTGGCCCAACAGCCCAAAAACCGATGTCTGTACCTTAGTCCTGCGTCGGTTTATTGCCAGAGGCCCTCTTAGGCATAGTACGTATATAAAATACAACTCTGTATTGGTTATGAAGAATGTGAGACTTTAGCAGGGTTTGAACGTAACTATAATGTTGGTTGACGTTTCGGTTTTATAAGGAAACATGCCGAATCACGGGAATTTGGAGAGATTTATGTTGTATTGCTTTTCACTTCACAACTTTAGTCAATAATACTATAAAATATAAATGTTTATAACGTAAAATAACTGTAATGAGAATAATGAATTCTTGGATACATATAAGTGGATTTTATAGAAAATAATCTTAGTTTATATATCACTTGAAATTCTGGAGCAAATCCAAGGCAATTAGGACAACATGACAATGATATCCTTATTATTTAAAATACTGGAATATGGTATAATATCTTTATTTCGGCCATTCATTTCCACATTTCTTTGCAAAATAAGTAACCACAATTGATGAGTACGTTGTGTTTTGTTATTCTAGAACCTTGTCCAATTCTTCCCCACTTTTGTAAATATCATTGCTGACACTGAGTGGCCCCCTGCGATGTTGGGAGGATGCCCGCATCCTGTTGTTTGATCTCCCCAGATCCGTTTACCACCATTATGAGATCCGCGGGACCATCCTAGTGTCCATTTCGCAATCACGTAGCCATTCTTCCCAATATTAAATTCGAGATCCTACATCAACGTAAATAAACGGCCCCGATACGGTTCGTTTGAGCAAGCCTGAAGTATCCGAGGAAAGGGAAGAGTGACCGGCTTGTGCGGGTGATTATTATACAGCAAACACCTGGCAACAGCTGGGGCTGTTGATTCAGAACAGCGAATCTGCGGACGGCAGACAGTGATGGAGGCCAAAATAGCACCAAGGGGTTGCGAGGCTTTGTCCAGAAATTGCACGTACAGAAGCTGGCTAAATTACCATCTGTCGCTCGGTCGGCGATGAAAGAGACTAGTGTGCAATTAATTTGCCGAGCCCTGTGTTTCTCTCCTACGCAAAGAATAAGTAATATGCCTTCATCATTTTAAATCCACAGTTTTGACAGCACTCAGAAGATGAATAAAGAAAACAAACTAGCATAAGCATTGACTTTAAAAAACGCTCTTAATGCGGCACTGAGCTAAGATATTGTGTCCATTACCTGTGTCATATGAAACGAATTTTCAATTTAATAGTCATATTCTTGTGTTCCATATCCAATGTTTTGTCTCAGTTGCCATTATACGAGGGTGAGTCAATAAGTAATGCTTCCCATTTTTTCTGTTTTATTTGTCAAGACAATTAAATGCAATTTAGCATACACCCACAACATTAGTAATTAAATTTTCACTTTTCAATATAGCCTCCGTCCTTTTCCACAGTTTTTGTCTACCCTATAACAAGGACATGTATTTTAATGCCGCTTCGCTTTTCAACAGCTTCGCTCCAGCGACGAATCTATCGCTGAACATCCACTATTGCATCACGATACACATTTTTCAGCCTGCTATGTATGCAAATGGTTATTTCACCTTCCGCGTTTAAGAATTAAATCTCAGAACTCTGTCTAATACGTAGCTTCGTCAATGTCAGCCATTTTAGAAGAGGGTTCACTGCTGCCACCAGTTGACTTAGAAAATTGTTACTGCAGTGGATTGCAGAAAAACGTTTGATCAATCGCGAAAATTTCAAAATTTTCACATAAATAACTCAACTAAGGAGAAAATAAATAGGAGGCATTACTTATTAAACCAACCTCGTAATAAGAAATATTTAATTTTCTAAATGTATCATTTCGGTCACTGGAGTTTTTTTAAGAAAATAATAAAGTACTTGGATTGCTTTTCATAAAATTGACAATGTTCTGACGTCGGATCGGACGGGATTGAAGTTATATTGTCTTACAGGATTTCCGCAAGGCAGACGCATATCCTGCAAGAAAGCAGTGTGCTCAAGATTTCATGATTGTACGAAATAACAAATAAATTTGACATATTGAAGATTATTAAAGACAACACCCGATTTTCAAAATTAAATATTTTAGAATGTTATTATTTACTATTTTTGTTATTATAGCGACTGATACACAGTTTGAGAATACAAAAACATCAATAAAAGCTGACGATAATTATGATAAATGTTTTTCTGAATGTAATACAATATTCTAAAACAATTAATCATTTTTCAGGTGAATAAAAAATTATACACGTGAGGAAATAAATAACTAGGATTTTCGTATGATTACTATACATTGTCTACTACAATATATTGAAGGATTGATGTTACGAGAAAGTATATATAAAAAACAAAATTGGCTAAATCACTTCCAAAATATTACGTGAATGTGTAATCTTATAGATCCGATTTCGAAGCCGTTTCTTACACTTAATCTCAATCTTCATTCATTTTACTATTAAAACATTACATAAATAGCAGGTCCATTTCTATAATAATTAAACAGTCACGGAAAATTATAATTTTGTTCTTATTATTAGAGCACGGTGACTATACCAAATAATATATGATTTCCGCGGAATGAAAAGAGGTTTTATTGATGGAACCTAATTCTTTGAATATGCATGTGCAGGAATGATTTATTTTAGGAGCACGTATATTTAATATAATTATTTATAACTTTTGGGGTTTGGAGCAGCTTGTAAAATATGCTTGCTTACAACATGAAAATATAATAGCAGCTCGTTTACACGAAACAAAATGTTTAGTAGGTAGATAAAAAAATCTCTACTCTTTCGAATTGTAGGGGGGGAAGTTTCTTAATAGACTCCACTTAATTAGAATCACCGTTCATGGTGTGATTAGAAGCAGATACTACTGTAATTACTGGAGGTTGTGAGTTTACTCACAATATAAAACTTTGTAACTTTATTTAATGGAGAATTGAAGACGGAAGTAGTAGTTGAATTGAGATATAGCACGATAAAAGGCGAAGATGAAAATATACATAAAACAGGAAAAAAAACTTAAAATGCAGAAACTTTTGTATTCATGAAAGTAGAACGTATAACTTTGACTCAAGCTTTTCAATTAAGCTTAGTTGAACACGAAAGGCAATACTATTCTACATGCACGATCAGTAAATCGCATGAAATAATTTTAATCGGATCACCGAATAATTATTCAATGAGTATAAGAAAAAATTATTCTATGAACTTTCATTTGTTAAACAGTTGAAATTTATAGTTAAAGTTGTTACTTTTGGAACTGCCTGTAAGCCTTTGTCAAACATTGATTGTAGGTAAAGTCAGATTACGGAGCAAATATGAGTCGAAAAGATATGGTAAGAAAGATATTTTGTAGTAACAATTCTTATATGATGTTAGGAAACTCGCAACCTGATTATGTTTATGGAATTAATGATTAATTTGTATATACGTTTCAGAGATAATTCTTTTTTCATAATTTGATTCAAGATCTTTTATATATGTTTTCTCAAAGTTAAACATCTGATTTAATTCTAAACGATGCTTAGTTTTGAGGCAATGTTTGTTTTTTAGAGCTCTCAAATTTTTTATATGTTAATTCATTATTTATAAGCTTCTAATACATAAAGTTGACTGTTTATGTGTATGTATGTTCCGCATACAAATCTACACCCGTGGAAAAAATTTGACCAAATTTCGTACACTTGTTCCTTTTGAACCGTAAACGAACCCTGTGGTAGTAAGACACGTCTAACACCCGCAGGGATGGCGGTGGACGAAGAGAAAATTTTCAAAAGTGCTCAAATTGCCGATATTTGCATCGGATAAATATTTTTCTGGATCAATGAGATTTATTACTGTTTCTCTCGCTTTATTTGTGCATAATTTCAACCACTTTCAGCATCGAAAGGGAGAATCATAAGAGATAAGGGTGGAGGAGCGTTATAAAAATAACGTGAAAACAACCAAGATTGAATCGAATCCGAGGTTGTGAATGTCACTGAGTTTAATTATGACTTTCAAGTCAGTGACTGGGGTGGATGGGGATAAAAATTTTCAAACATGTTAAACGGACGATATTTTTGTCGATTAAGAAGTTTTCGGGCCAAATGAGATTGATAGCATTTTACCCCCGTTTGGCATAGGAGGGGAGCACCAATAGGGGTGGTGGTGCATGAGCGTTACATAAAAATAAACCAAGAACAACCCAGATTGGAGTTGAATCTGGATTATGAATGTTGCCGAGTTTAATTACCACCCGAGCATCGCTGTGCCCAGTTAGTAGTAAATATAGATCTTTTAGTATGCCCAATAAAACAAAAATCACAATTTTTAAAATAAGTTATAAACAACAATATGTTGATCAAATGTCTTGATCGGATTTTTATGACTTTTTATAAATTTGGATAAAGGATGTTTCAATGTTGAAAGAATAAATATATAATATTGTTTAAATAAATTGAGAAATTTAATCCTAAATGAAACCAAAAAAGGAAGTACCTTAAATTTGTCGGTCTGTTACTTTTGTGGAACATAATTTAGTTCATCATTATGATGAATTTCGACTTTTAACAAACTAGCTTATTTGCCAAATTACAAATAATGGCCTGTTTTGCTAAGAAAGATGGACCGACAGAAAGTTAGAATACTAAGATGGTACGTCGATTTGTGAAACCAATTAGTTGATAGGTACTGTTGACTTCCAATAATGGATTCCAATATTTCTAGTCTGAGGTCAAGGTTTTTCTACACGTCTGTTGTTTCTCCGTTATTTTGCTGCCATAACCTTTTTGATTCTGTATCCTACTAATTTTGGAACGACCGTGGTATTGACGATTGTTATATTTCCGAGTTGTTACAGTAGCGGCTCTGGGCCATCGGATTCTTGGGCTAAGCACGCAGCCCTACCAGTAATTTAGATGGTCCGGCGATATCGCGGAGAGACGCTCCCAGAGGTCGGAGGTCGACCTCAGGGTGAAGTTCAGCACTACCGTTGTAACGATTCGGAGCCTAAATCATACCCATCACCTGTCACCTAAATTCAGAACAACTGTTCTATATACAATTATCAGAATTGCTTGCTAAACTATGAGATAATATCCTACGGTAATTCTTATAATAATTTTAACCATTTTAAATGGCAGACCCACTGATGATTAATGTTACTAAGTCTATGAAGAGAGTTGGCCCTTGATCTTGAAACCGCATTATTTTTACACACATCAAATGTTGAAAAATAAATGCCTGAAGCATTCCTATCGGTTAATGATCACTTCCGAGGTAAAGTTTGTATGACAATTAATCGTTGGCCTGTCAGATATGTGCACTATAAGTTTTTTTTAGTCATAGAACAACGTTATGTAAATATATAAGGTTATTATATTCTTTGTTTGGACTGCATCCTTGATATTCTAAACAACATAGATTTTTCAATATAAATATGTAGACGTATTATTAATGTTACGGATTTGAGACACTTCTTTTTCTATTTTGATCATTCGCTTTACACATATTTATTAAATTCGAGAAAATATGCATAAAGATAGTACCAATATTTTTATTAATTCAATTTCTGAATAAGAAGAACTAAAATGGATTGTAAACGTGTACATTGTCCTATCGTAGAGTCTCTATTTTTTTAAATTAACATGAATGTCAGAAAATTTTATTATATTTAAAACATAATTTTTAACAGACACAACGTTTTGTCCTTGATTGGGACATATTTAGGTGTACATTTACGCATTTTTCTCTCAAAATTATTGAATTTAAGTGTCAGGAGATCCCATGTCGACTCCAGATACGATGTCAAATTCCTCCATCGTGGTCCGGTCAACATTTTTCCATCCTGTTCTTTAATTCAATTTAATTAATGGTCTCTACGGCTTGAGCCAATGAATGCTTATCTTTATTCACAAAGTTATTTAAAAAAGAACATTCCTATTAATTACAGATGTACATTTTTCGGGCGCACTGCGTGGGCAAACCGCACGTTAGAAATTTTTTCGTCATAATTTTCTTATAACAAATTATAAATGCACTCCAGAAAAGGTCCCCATTAACGAAGAAATGTCGTGTCTGTTAAATATCATGTTTTAAATAGGATAATAAACTTTTCTGACTAATAGGCTGTTGTTTTTAATATTTAATTTGAAAATAAGTCAGATTATTATAATTGTTAACATAAACGTAGTTTTAACTGCACGGCCAAAGAGTGGTAATTATTACTATCGGTTTAAGTGACAGAAAATTACACTCTTAATATGTTGTTTTATTCCATATGTGTACAATTCGTTGCAAGAATATTAACTAGGTAGCTAAAGTAAAGAAAATTAAATTGCAGTCGCAAGTTTTAATAACACGTTCTCTGTAGTTGAATTTTAATATAAAAGAACTTATTTTAGATCATTTGAAAAATGAGCAATTTTTTTTATAATTTTTCTATGTTGTATAGCAACAATTAACAATTACGTAGTTATGAATAACACCATATGGTAACGTTTACTAAAAAATTCTTTTATGTAACATTTATTAATATAAATCGAATAATATGATATATAGCGAGTGAGATATATTATTATAATAAATTTCTGTCCTAAAATTGTTACAGACCAAGAAACAGAAATGTTATTAAAATAAACCGTGTCGTTTAGCCCTATGAGAAGTATTGAATCTTCCACGCATGTTTGCGAGATTACGATGACTACGGCCAAGTAGTGTAATAAATATAGTATTTGTTCCAGCTATTATTTTGATACAGGTTTCCCCTGAAGGAGAATCGAGCAACGGGCGCCTGGGAAAGGGCATACCTGGTCATTAATAAGCACGCAGAGGAAACGCTTTAGGTCTCTCTTTGGCGCGGCTGTAACGGTGTTCCTTGCACAACAGGATTATCTTCTTGCGCATAAATGAGACTGAGAACCCTCTTGGCAAATTCATAGCCGGACAGCTTCTGCACCGTGAAGCAGTTTGTCAGTGATTAAAGTGCTTGTGATTATACCTTAGTTTTACCGGATCTTACGTTAAGCTTCTGAAATAAGTACTTACAAAAACCAGTTTAAAAGGTAAAGGAGGGTTGCTGAAATACGCTTTACACCACATCTGTTAATATCCTCGAATAAACAAAATAATAAATTTGATTGTCAATTGTATATTAGTAGTTCTTGAACTCGCAGGAATCCCTGGTTGCTGGTCGAATATTTGTAAGTGGTGTCGCTTTCCAAAGACTATTTTAACAATGGCAGATATGAGCTGTTCCATTATAATCAGACTGACGTTGAAGTGATCAGGTTGACAACACGAATTATAATAACCAATTTTTCGAGATACTGTCAAAAGTCGGACGAATACTATAATAATTCTCATAAAGATGCTTTGATGAATTGAATTTAAGTTTTTCATTAGAAAGACACAACAGTCAATATCAAACAATATACGAGGGATAGTCAAATGAATACCCTACTTATTTTTTCTGAATTTTATTTATTGTGCCGTGCATTTTCAGGTTGTAAAACAACACCTCTCGATAGCAATCTACGTCTTGTTATAATGGCAGGCCGAAGATGATTTTTGAGGAGGTCTGCGTATGTGTTACTGGTAACGGTGGTCCTTCGCGGCATGCAGAGCTCCAAGAGAAGTCATGACACGATGTGTGCTTGGCCCGGGCGCGGAGCATCGGCTGCAGACGTCACACCATTTTCGAACTTCCTACAACATTCAGTTTCTGATGTGACAAACAGGTATCCATATACTGGACCTTCATTCTGCGATAAATGTATATAGGCTTCACACCTGAACTTTGCAAAAATCTTGTCTTCGAACGCTGTTCCTTTCTGGTGCACGTTCCTAGTGAGGCAGCCATCTTTATATTGTTCCTGTGCCGGTGTTTAAGTATGTGTACTGTGCTACCACCTCAAGGAAATCAGGCACATTATTAAAACTTACAGACCAATGGGCGTTCACTCCCTCGTAAATATTAAAAAAGAAAGTGAATGTGTAGAAATAACTCTCGAGCTTTTAACTGAGTAATGTTTCACTTTCTGGCGAAGTCATTTACGAAGTGGAGCTATAATTATACGGAAGCGGCGAATCTTTCCTCGTCCATGTTTATGTCACGTAACATCGGTGGCACGTATATGGTCCATAATAGCTTCCATATAAATACATCTCCACTTCCAAATTGACTTCGCCAGAGCAAGTGACCTTAACGCTTCAGATATTTTACATATATTCCACACGGCTAGAAGCCCGAAAACTATGTTTCAAATATAATTGTAGCACTTATTTGTTGTAATCAGAAATTCATTGAATATTTAAAGGAATAATTCGCGTCGGAAAAAAATACTATCAGATTTAGTGTAGTATAACAGCTTATATCTGTAGTCCAGAAATACAAATAAAATATATCCCGTAATAGTTTATTTTATTTATTAAATAACCTACCTACTAAGTATTTAACGTTTTCTTTATAATTGGAACTGTATCTTTCTAAATCAAGATTTACTAATTGTTAACTTTTACTGCAATAGCTTAATGTTTAAACTGATAGTTACTGTCTCCTGCATCAGCCGTAAAATATTCTAACCTTTAGTGAATATAGTTATGGAACTCTAACCATTAGTGATGTAAGTTATTAAATTTTTGTCATTATGATCTTTGAATGAAATTAATCGCTATAAGAAATTTCACTTCAACATGGCAGTCTAACTACAGCTATCAGGTTTTATACTCTTGCCATTAATAGCTAAAGTCTCCTTTGCACGATACTGCAATCATTTTGCTGTAAATGAAGCGTGATAGCAAACAATTAAATCTTAGGGGCAATGATTTTTTTCATCTTTATGGGCATCCAACTCCTCCATTGAAGGTAGAAATTTTATTTCCTAAAAGAAGTATGAAATTATTCCGTTTATTTAGAAAAGAACGTCCGCATGTCTTCCGTTCGGAATCAAATTTAGAAAAGAACACGAGGTATACAACTTGTACACTGGCTTAATTTCCTATTCCAGTCATTAAAATGTTCACTAGAATCAATTTTAATCGTTTTTATAGTATATACTTGGCTACTAGGTTTACTTTCCATAAATATCAATCTATATCAAATAATATATGGGTCGCCAATGACAACGATGTCAACATGACCATTATAAACTACATTAAAAAAATCGCAGTGCAAACAAAATGAAGTTAATAGTTTTAAGGAAGATTTTTTCATTATTGCATTGCTGAAACATCTTCCAGTTGAAGGAGAATTTATGAAACTTTGCAAATAAATCTCTATTTCAGTAGAAATATAAAAAGGAAAGAGAGTTTAAACGGCAAATAATCTTAAGGGGCTACAACCAGTCAGTTTATCTGCGCAGTTTATCATATGTCTGAGCGATAAACTGTGCAATTTTGACAGTTTTACACGCAGATAAAAAGTCTGTGCGTTCGGATCCTATTTTGCGGCGATATCCTCCGCAGTGTATGCAGTTTATCGCACAGTGCGTTCAGTTCCAGTCCGCTTTTTGAACCTATGCGATGACTACGGTATCAAAAAAGATTTTCTTTTAGTATCTATCGACGAATACCGGTCCCTTTCAGAGCCTCGGGACACCGCATGCGTATTTCATTCCAAACCTGTTAAAAAAGCTGAAGCCTACGATGTTTTAATTGAAAAAGTGAAACCTCTCGGGCCCCGTGCAACATGTGACAGTTTAGAAAATAAAATAAACAATTTAAGATCTGTTTTTCGCAAGGAATTGAAGAAAGTGAATGAATCAAATAAATCGGGAGCTTCAGTTAATGATGTATATATTCCGAGTCTGTGGTACTTCGGGGAACTGCTTCTTTTTGGCGGACCAGGAAACCCTTGATGTAAGTGAAGCAACTGTCAAAGATCTTAACAACAATGAAATATCGATAAGTAAACGTGCAAAAATTGTTATTATTATTGTGAGATTAGCTGAGTGCCCGGAGTTGCCCGAAAATTTATTTAAATTATCCCGGAGAAGGAACTGATTACACACTAACCTCTTGGGAAACATTTAATTTAGCCACCATCAATAGCGTCAGTGTTCGGAATTTTACCTATCCGACCTAACCCCTCGGCATCTAACTTCAAATAAACCAGGATGATGACTGACAGTACTTTAACAACTCGCGAATTCTCCTACTACATAATTGTCTCCTTTTCGTAACTCTTTCAGTAAGTGATAGTCACTAGGCAAAACGCTATATACCATCGTTGAAGACGTTTTTTTCTTTTTTCTTCTGGCAACGCTGCTACAATTATGCAACATACTTGTTTTTCTGTCTCCCATTGAACTTTATTTATTTCAGAACACACTTTTAGAACCAAACCTTTCGAAAGTGACGAGAGATCTGAAGAAAAGTCGGACGGTACCGAGGCGAAAACTGAAGGAATCCTACACACCTTCAGTTCAGATAAATGTACAGATTTTTACAGTTATTGACGACAGATAACTGCACAGATAAACGGAAGCTGTGTAGCCCACTTTACCAAGCTTATTTTTGACAAAATGTATCCTAAATGATTGTTCGAATTTCTAAACTACAACAATAAACTATATGAGACATGTCTTCTGATTTTATTTATCAGTATGGCGTAATGTCACATCTCACAATTAATCATATATAACGTGTATTGGTGAATATTTGTTTTCCCTCTTATTCGTGCCCCGGGGAAGATGCCGAACTTTCCGCCCGGGGCGATCGACCTAGCTTCTCACCAAACTTTCGCAGTAACACGCAAAAGAAAAACTGCAGTAACCACTTCCGCCGGCGAGTGTGAGGATCGCATGCGAACTTAGAATATAGAACGACGAAAGGAGAAATTTGATAGACAGCTTTTTGTAGCAGTTATTAACCGTCGAGGGCATGTGGTTTCTACTCAGAAGTGAGGATCGTTAACGCGCCTTCAAAGCTCTTTCCTTCTATTAAATGTCCTTACAATACTGCTGCACCTACTTCGGAATGCTCCAAATGGCAATTACATTTATACGAAATTGAAAGGTATGTTTTTTACTAGGTTACTAGCATTTTTCCACAATTAAAGCGAAAAAGAATAATTTATATTTCCTCTTATATGTGATATTTTGGTTTCAACATATAGATAACTTTGACCTGTTCAACCTAGCGTAAAGGCGACATACAGAAATGTGGAAAGAACATAAGGACAAGCATAATGACACAATTGAAGTCTTACTTTGTAGGCGACCACGTGCCAAATGAATGAAAGCATCAGTCTTGTTTCTTTGTCAATTTGTGCATTGCATCAAAAGAAATTAGTCTTTTTTAAAAATTTGATATACTGACACTATTTGTTGCAGCAAATTAATAAATGGGGAAACATTTATGATTCATTTTAAGTTTCATTATTTAGACTGTTCAATTATTTTAGACTTGAATTTATAATCAGTATGTATTAAATTAAAAATGTAAATAAATCTTGGAAATCTGTGCAAATTGGAGAAATATCTGCAGCTGGCTGTGGTGACGTTTATGAGATATTATATAATCTTTGGTCTGAGCATCGGAAGAAGATCGCCTCGTTGTCTATTTGTTGTTGATACTACATAACATTGTTTTCCGTTTTGTTCTTGGCATGTAATATCAAACAGTTTAATAAAATGTTACACTGAGAGTAAGTCGAGTTAAAACTCAATGCTTGAGTTGAACTCATATTCGCAGGTATATCAAATCGAAATGGTGATACACAGAGAAGTGAAAGGCATATCAAAAAATAGTCTTCATCTGATGAAGAACATAAATAGCCTATGTGACAATTAATTAAAATTTAACTGTGATTTGAGGCTTTTGTTGATGTCTTTGACCTATGCAACAATATATTGTGCGATTAAATATCACTTGATTTTCTCAATTTTATAAAATGCATATAAATGTTTAAAACATAAAGTAAACATTGAAAAAAATTATAATGAAACTTAATAAACAAATATTTTACATGTGTACGAACATTTCATACAAACAGATGAATGAGCAAATTCTAAACCTAAATGACAACAATGCGACTATAGAAACCAGGGGAAACTTGGTACTAAATAATATTTTTTCCGGAAAAGTGATAAAATTCAAACCGTGGTAAATTAATGCAATTACAGTGCTTTTAGACAACATTCATTAGCGTACGAATTTTACCTGTAACTTTTCTTCGTGGTTACTAGGCTTCGACCTTGAACTTTAGTCTTACCCTCACGAGAAGTTATGATTCGGTTAATCGAGTCAGTTTCTGTTAGTGAGAAGTTGACTATAATAGTGTTTTTCTCTATGTCGAAAAAATCGGTTATGAAAATTGATTCGTTCTTTAAACATCAGGTTTTCTAGTGAAAATTTGAAAGTCGGCAACTAATACCAATAACATGTTATAGGATCTTTATGGCGATCAATGCGCGTGCTATTCTCTAAACATCGCTCCTGTTCAGCCTAGCGTAAAGGCGACATACAGAAATGTTTTAAGCAGTGGAAAGAATATAAGGACACGCATAATGACATAATTGAAGCCTTACTTTGTAGGCGATCACATGCCAAATGAATGAAAGCATCAGTCTTGTTTCTTTGTCAATTTGTGCATTGCATCAAAATAAATTAGTCTTTTTTAAAAATTTGATATACTGACACTATTTTTTGCAGCAAATTAATAAATGGGGAAACATTTATGATTAATTTTAAGTTTCATTATTTAGACTGTTCAATTATTTTAGTTTTAATTCATACATAATAACCAATTTATAGTCACAAAATGTACGAGTTTTCAAAAAATTTGAGATATGTCATTTTGTAAAACTGTATACACTATTATAAAATTTATTATAATATCATTTGTTGAGAAAAATTAATAGGCAAGCTGACAAAAGATAACGAGTTTGTTGCTTCCATTTTATTCATTAACTTAATATGTGGAAACCTTCAAAGTAGCATCCAATTTTGTCAACACACTTGTGCTTAACTTTAATTTTAAAATCTATTATAATAACTAAATGAATTACTTAAATGGTTACCATTAGAAAGAAAAATATTGGTATACTTGTTTAAATATATTTTTGGTTACATATTATTTCTGAATATGTCTTACAGAATTGTAATACGTTACGCATCTTTCATTTTGCTCATGTTGTTTAGGATAATTCTCAATGTTATGAGTTTGCTGCACTATAAAAAGCGGGTTGTAGGACTTGATATATCAAATTATTAGATCTCAGATATGAAACAGACCTTATGAAATACTCTGCTTTATTTCTAGAACTCGGAAATTGGATTACCGGACGGAGAAAATATAAAGAATTCTGTTAAACATCAATATAGGAAGAAGTAACTATAGCGGAGAACAGGAAAACTCATAGCCAGAGGTGCATAAATAAATTATTGAGATAATTTCACGCAGAATTATAAAATGAAGATATTAAAAACTGGTTAGGGTTTTTTTGAACTATGTTCACCACATAACGTATAAGAGTTATTCTGTAATTGGTTAATAAACATATTGAGCCAGAATAAAAGTGGATGGTTTTGTCAAAGTCGAATCGGAAGATGTCTTTCGAGTTTGTTTAGGTTCATGGCTATGCATGAGGAGAGACGTCGGCAACCGCGCCTTCAAACCGAGCGAAATTGGTCTGGTTGAGAAGGGGCCCAGCCATTTGAAGAAAGCAGGGGAGAGGCTCTTGTTTAATTCATATCGCTGCCCCCCCGCAGGGGTGGAGTCGAGGACCAACACGTCTCATTTAGCAGGAGCACCGAGCCGAATAAACACCGGCCAGGAAGCGTCCAAAACGCAATTACCCCGATTAATGCATTAAAAACTCGTCAAGGGTGGAGGAGAACCCGCTTAAATAAACATTTGCCTGCCCACATATAATTGGATATTCATCGGTCTATTGCACATGAGCCAATGAAATTATCGAACAACGTGGTTTGTCATCTGGCTAGAATAGTCCGAAACACCTTTCAAATGAGCTTTGAGTTAACTTAAGCGTAATTAACGTCAGGATAATTAGTCGCAATTATGTTTCGCTAATTTGAAATCTGTTCGAAACACTACATACTCAATTCTAATTGTAACTATTTAGCAAGATATATCTTATTAAAACGTGGTACTTTTGATAATTGAACAGTTACGATTATTGTAAGTCCAGATTAAGTTTTTATTTAGGGTAACAGGCTACATGAGGATAATCACCATGGTGGCAACTCCCTTTTAATAGCATAGGAAGGGATCTGAAAGGAGGGATGCGGAAAGATAGAGGAAGGTAGCCAAGGGTTAACTAGGGCCTCCGGGCTATGGTTTAAGGATTCTACCCGGCAATTCGCCTAAAAGTGATGCAGGGAAAACCCTAGAAAAACCTGCATCAGGTAGGTCGGGCATTTGATCCTTATCCCACGCCCTTCCGATGGCGGGAGAGGGGTTAGCTGTGGACTCGCAGCTTTCCCCTCTCTGTGCCTTGACCAGTTTAGGAGGCAGCTGGCCGACTATTCCAATAGGAATAGCGAACAACTCTTACCGTATGCCCAAGGCCCTCTCAAAACAGGCCAAGGTGCCTCGGCATGTGGGAACCTTAGTTAAAAAAAACAGAGAGATGTGAAGGCATCCCCAAAGGTAGCCTTCGCCAGAGCTCTCTTTCCACCTCCCAGATTAAGTTAATCATGCTATTCGTAAATATACCTTCAATTTCAATCATATAACCGTGAGGAAAAATCGCATACTGTGATTGACAAACAAGGAACAACTCGAAAAGAATACTTATGCCATAGTCACTAAAGTAATTAGTTATTGTAGAGCTCTCAAGCTAATAACAAAAATAGATAAAACGGTCTTAATTGCAAAGAAAAATACAGGACAGATTCTATACACAAATCAATGGTAAAACAGTGAAAGAGAAAATTTCTCATATATTTCTTATCCTACATATCAATAAACACCTGACCTGGAACGAACATGTTGAATCTGTGTGTAAAAGTCACTAGTGGATATACTCAATCAAAAGCCACCCAAACTACTTACCCAAATAAACATGAAAAAGAATATACTATGGAGTGATATGTACCGATATTCTCTATGGGATTGAATTATGGGTATCATCTGCGGAAACCCACATGAACAGGCTTAAACTGCTCCAAAAAATATGTATAAGATTAATGTTGAAACTAAGAAAGCAGGAAAGCTGAAGAAACGCTTTTAGAGAAGAAAAAATCTTAACCGTTAGCGCACTATAGATATATATAAGGTAAATATGTTAGTAAAATACAATAAATATGAGTACTTATATGCAATACCCGAACAAGGACCAACTTCTTCCATCATATGCACAGTAAGTAATCTAACAATAAGGATCCACATATTATAGTGTCACAATTGTAGAATAATATCCCAAAGGAAATGAAAACCTGTCAGGGTAAGGAGTTTAGTTATAAGTTAAAAGTTTATATAATTAATAATGTGCTGTGCAGAATATGCGAACTACCCGTGAAATAATTCTCTGTAAATACCTATAATAACACACTAAGTCTCTTTCATTGCAAAATATGTATTGAAAATAATATAACTTTGACAATGCTAGAAACTTGTATGTAAAAGGAGTATTGACAATAAACCATTATTATTATTATTATAAAACGATGACAGTTTCAGAGGAATATGAATTCTACTTGTATTTTTCTCATGTACTGTATAGTTAAAGTGGTAGGAAAAGTCCTCGGGCCCCGAAACGTGACTATAAATGGAACTCTTCGAGGCCACAGGAGAATTTCATATTCCCAGAAAACTAATCCATTTGGCTGAGCTTACCTAAAAAATTGTAACATGCAGATTATATTAATTTAATTGTACATCTGAGCCTATTAAAACACAGAAGGGCCTATTTTTAGTAGTCTGTATAAACACAAATAGAATTATACTAGCTAACTACAGAAAATAAAATAATTCATGTGTTGAAAATTAATAATAAGAAAAATAACCAAATAAGACATAAGAAGTGATGTTTCCATACGTGAGGTATTTATATCATCAATTCTTTTGTCTGTATTCGACTATTTTTCTTATTTTTAATTTTTGGAAACCTCTAGCAATAGAAATATTTCAATGAATGATGTAAACTAAGAAAAAGTAAACAAATTCAAGTAATTAGAAGCAATGCTGATAAAATCTCCGCAGAAAATTAATCACAGAATAAGTACCCAGACTAACAAAAGTTAATGATGTCAAAAAGACTAAGCAAACAGACTAATCTTAATAAAACCTGTAATCTTGTATGGGTCTGAGAGTTGAACATTCACTAAGAAATAATTGAGATTATTTGAAAGGAAGATCCTGAGAAATTGTTCTGGGCAAAGCTTAACAATGTACGGAGGATTAAATACTATGATGAGCTATATAAACTGTACGGTAGTAGAAGAACAGGAAGACCCAAGATAAGATTGCTAGATGGAACTTTGAAGAACCTAAAAACACTGAAAATAAAAGCGCAGTGGATAGAAGCTGAAGATAAGAATAGATGGAAGGCTGTCATTAAGGATGCTAAGGCTCGCGACGAGCTGAAACGTCGGTTAAGTAGAAGAAGGCGAAGAAGTATAAGAGGAAGAAGAAGTTGAAGAACGAGAAGAAAGGAGAAGTAAGAAGGAGAAGAGAAAGAGGAAGGAGAATAAACAGAAGAAGAAAATAAATAATAATAATAATAAGCGTAAAACTAAGTACATCGAAGTTTATAGAAAACTTGAAAATTATTTAATACGCTTCGAGAAAATTTAATAGTACCTCTAAAATAATTGCATAGCAACCGGAAAACATTTTCCAACAAAGAAGTTGCATGTGAGTTTAGTTCATATTTTTTTAATATTGCCCAAATATTGTTATTGATATTTCGTCATTAAACAGTGCAAACTAATTGGATTTATTCACAACTATATACTGATTATAACCCATTCAATTTTTCTGCGACGTGTCAACGAGGAATTATAAGGAAAACAAAAAATTTGAAATGCTGGCTAACCATGTGAAAAATGACTCCAACAAATCGTTTACATTTGTTTCTCCTCTGTCTTTTGAAAACTAGCTAAGGTTATATCTCCATTTGTAGAATATTGTCCCTCAGAAAAAGAAAATACCGGCCAATTTTCCCTACTTCCTATATTCAAAAAAATACTAGAAACAGTCGTATACGGAAGATTAATATACTTATCGGAAAATATATAATCTTAACGTCGGCATAAGCGGTTTTCTAAATCATAAGTCCTCAAATACTGCCGTGCATGACTTTATAAAATTATGCAAGGCTCACTGGATAATAAACAAAAAGTAACTGGAATATTTTCTGAACATTCAAAGGCCTTTGATTTGGTAAATCATAACAAACTATTAAAAAAATTGAATATTACAGAATGAAATTAAATGCTCTCCTACTATCTAAATTCATACCTAAGTATTCTCAGATAAATAGTGGGAATGGAAAATAGAACCTTATATAATTGGGTTGCAACAACATGTGATATCCCTCAAGACTAAATTTTAGGTTCTCCACTGTTTATTCTTTATATTAACGATCCCACGGGCTTTAATCACCTCCTGAAACAGATCTTGTACACGGACGATACAGACTTAATTGTTACTGACAGCCAATTCTCCAAATGAAAATCCCATTTGGTGCCCATAAGTTGATACTGAATCTACAGAAAATAAATATAGTTCACTTTATTTTCGACCAAACAAATGTGGTTGATAAATTTTCACCGTATATAAACTTTCATGGATTACTAGTGGATAAGTTAAAATTTTATACCCATACAGAATCACTCGCCTGCAAACTGAGTTCCTTATACAATTCCGTAAGATTAATCGCGTAAAAATTGGATTTACATACAAAAAAAATGGTTTGTTTTACATACTCCCTCTCAAAAATGTGCTGTGGAATCGCTATCTGAGCAAATTAATCTCGAAGCATCGAAGTTTTCAAGCTGCAAAAACGAGACGTAAGAATAATAACTGTCCTCTTGCCTTTAGGGGATGAAATTCGACACTAAAAGCATCGAGAGTGGCATTATGAATCTGAGCGACCCCGTAATTATAATATTTGGCGCCAATATAGACAGTTAACGCATATTTTGTATTTTGAAAATACCACCTTCATCTACCCCCACACATAGGGGTGCTAGAGCTATCTTAATTCCTCAGGGTTGTTCCTGGGTCTTAACTGATACGTGCACCAAGTTTGGTTGAAATTGTTCCACGCATTAATGAATAACTTAATTTAAAGTGTGCTACAATATTAATATTATGCTTTATTTCGTAAAAACTCCCCTTTGGAGAAAATTACCCATCGGGAAAGTGACCTGTCAGGAAAACGTCAATCGAGATATGCACTGTCGGGAAAATGGCAATCGGGATTTTGTCCTGTCGGGAAAACGTCAAACGGGATTTTTCCTGTCGGGCAAACGTCAATCGGGATATTGTTGTCTCGAAAACGTGCATCGGGCAAGTGTGTGACGGGATTTTGTATTAGACCCATTTTATAAATCTGAATTATTAATGAGTAAAGTAAGTTTGTTCAATGAAAAAGGACGATATGATGACTACGATACGAGAAATGAATCAGGTCTTAGACGAAACATCGCCTTAGCTGCCATTCGTTACTCTGTCGGTACAAGAATTTATTAATTGTTTGGTAAGTTTTTAGGTACATTCCTACGAATATTCTGTATATGATATACATAATACGAGGGTGCCTCAACAAGTAATTTCGCCTTTTTTTCTCTCCTGAATTAGTTAGTTACGGGAAGATTTTGAATATGGCGCGATTCCACAAAAAATTCTTCTCGAACCCACTGCAATAATAACTTCCTACAGCAGCTGATGGCAGTACAGCACCCTCTTGCAAAATTTCTGACATTGACGAAGCTACGTATTAGACAGAGTTCTGTGATTGACTTAATAATGCGGAAGGTGAAACGCCGATTTGCATTCATGCAGGGCTGAAAAATGTGTATGCTGATGCAACAGTGGATGTTCGCACTGTTCGGCGATGGAATCTCACTGTAACATATCTGGAGGGCAAACACCGTTGAGTCGATGGAATACACGCCCTTGTGAAAAGGTTGACAAAAGCTGAGGAAAATGACGGAGACAATATTGAAAAGTTAATATTTAATCATTAATGTTATTGGTGTAAATTGCATTTAATTGTCTTGGCAAATAAAAGAGAAAAAAATAGGAGGCATTACTTATTGACCCACCCTCGTACCTTCAACACTTTTTAATACAAATATTATACATTTATTTCACTAAATATTTGTACAGTTTTACTTGTTATTATGTTTACGTTAAATTGTTTATATTTGATTGCTCATAAATTTATGAAATCATCCCAGTTTTGCGTATTGTGTGTGAACATATCTTGTGACTAGTTCAATGTTCTCTTGCATGGCCAATAGATAATAAATAGAATTCTAAACAAAAGCACATTATAAGTATTCGTAATACGTACGATATATTTACTCAGCAATTAAATTGCTGAAAAGTTTGCACTATATGAATGAGCTAAAATTAAGAGTTTAACAATCCGCACTTATCAGGAGAACCGTTTGCATACAACAACTTTGCATTGTTTTCTGGAGGACCCACGCCGTGTTTATGAAAGGGAACCGAAGCTGCTGCTGAGAGCTGGAGCCTGAGTCTGGGTGCACCTGGAGACTTAGCCAGCTAATTCTCCAGGCTGTGTCGCAATTCAGCTGTGCAACGTCCTACGACGTCTATTAACAATACAAACACAATGAAAACAATTCATAATGTCACTTAACGCCCATTTACTACTACTCCAACCAATCCGAACATCATGAAGGCGAGACATTACATCTTAAAAAATTAATTACTAGGAAAAATATTGCTGCCTCCATAGAAAGGAATATAGTTGCGTTATGAAAGAAGAAGGAGGAGGTGTAGATAGGCGATATATAGGGTAATCCACATAATGGCTACTTCCTTCTTATAGCATTGGAAAGTGATTGAAAGGTGGGATGCGGAAAGGTAGAGCAAAGTAGCCAAGGATTGGCTAGGGCTCCCGGGCTGTAGTTTAAGGATCCTACCCGGCATTCGCCTTAAACTGATTCAGGGTAAACCCTAGAAAAACCTGCATCAGGTATGTCGGCATTGAGTACTTGTTCCACGGTCTTACGATGGCGGGAGAGGGGATGGCTGTGGGGTCTCAGCATACCCCATTCCGTGCTGCGACCAGTTGAATATAGTTTTCAAAGATATCAAGATACGATTTAACAAAACATATACCAATGTGTAATTAACATAACCTCAATTTAACGTTCGGTTAAATTAACAATAAAACATTTTAATGTGAAAGATAGCCAATTCAGACAAAAAACTGATAATATAAATACCACACAACGTTTCTGGGATGCTTGTCCTTTCATCAGGTGCGAAGAAGAGCCTAGAGCGACACAACGGCAATCGTCAGTTGGGAAAACTCAAAAGCGACGAAAACGCAACAACAATGGGATTGCCGAAGGGTTGGGGTAACAATAAGTGAGCAACGACAATGGGAAAGCAGAAGGTTTAGCGTAATAATAAGGGATCATAGCAATTATTGAGTTCCATAGTGTCTATTTGTACATTAATACCTGTGATGTTTGATTTAATGTGAAGGATCCCTGAAATGAGTCTGGAATTGTACCTGCTGTCAATGTCTAAAATCTTAGCATTTAGCCAATCAAATGTATGTTTAGAATTGATGATATGTTTGGATACTACAGATTGTTTATCAATGGCAAGTTTGATAATAGACATATGCTCCCTGATACGTGTATTAAGGGAACATTTTGTTTGCCTCATGCAGCAGGAATTACAATTAAAGTGATTTTGTAAACAACACAATGTTTGCTGTAGGTGCCAAGTGGGTCCTTGTGGTTATTATTCAAATGAGAAAGAGTATTAGTGTATCTGTAAATTATGAATATTTGATATTCTTTGAATATTTGGAAAAATTTGGGACGTAGAAATTTGTAATACGAGAAAAAAAATTGGCTTGAGGTGTTATGGGACGATTGACAGTATGATATTGGACTTTGTTCAATCTGCTGTTTATGTCTTTAATAATAATATTTAAAGGCTACTCATTGAAGATTAAAATATTTCGGACAATATTTAAGTTATTTTGATGGAACTTGCAGTTAGAAAGTAATATTGATCTATATACATGATTGTATACCACTGTCCGCTATTTCTATTGGAATAGTCGGCCAGCTGCCTCCTAAACTGGCCAAGGTATGGCGACGAGTAAGCTGCGACCACACAGCATACCCCTCTCCCGCCATCGGAAGGGCGTGGGACAAGTACCAAATGCCCTGCCTACCTGATGCAGGTTTTTTTGGGTTTATCCTGCATTACTTTTAGGCGAATGCCGGGTAGAATCCTTAAACTATAGTCCGGGGGCCCTAGTTAACCCTTGGCTACCTTCCTCCACCCTTCTGCATCCCCCCTTTCAAATCCCTTTCCTATGCTATAAGAGGGGAGTTGCCACTATGTAGATTACCCTATACATAGCCTGTCTACAACCCCTCCCCCCCCCAAAAAAAAAGCTACTATGTGGATTACCCTATACATAGCCTGTCTACAACCCCCCCCCCCCCCAAAAAAAAAGCTACTATGTGGATTACCCTATACATAGCCTGTCTACAACTAAAAAAAAGCTCTCTTTTGGTTTGGAGGATAATAAGAAAGATAATTGAGAACACGTCCAGAGTATGTAGTTTTTCTGAACCAATTGGTGAGAATGCAAGTATTGTGAATGGATACAGTGAAATCAAGGAAATTAATTGGCTATCTTTCTTATTAATTACTTTCAATCAGACGTAAATTTTTTCATTTTAACAAAACATATTATTTTTTGGTGTGAATCTGGTCGGCGTTTTCCCGCGAATAACGGGTAATAGGTTGGCATAATATTCGAAAAGAGTTTCAGTTGTTAAACTCCAAAGCTACATTTATGTGAGTAAGAATGTTAATGAAATAGTGCCCAAATTACAAAGGACTGTCAGCGAAAGAATATTTTTTTTGATTAAGGTTCGAAAGAGATTAATTTGTAATTTTATTTGTGACTTGCATTCATATTTCCGTGGTAAAATGGAGAACTTTATTTCCAAATACTATCAAATCATCATATTTTCCTTGTAATTCGGGAATAATAATGGGGTGTCAGGAAAGCTGTCCTCCAAAAATCACGGGATACGACTGAGGTTAATTTGCAATAAACATTCACCAAATTCATAACGTTGTTGACTGATTGTCGTCATGATCGTCATTGGTTGGTTGAGGATTCTCAAAGCCTTTGTGAAAGGAAAGTGAAACTATGATTAAGAAACAGATGCGTTGATGAACGAAGTATTTTTAATGATGAAAATTTTTAATGTACATTGAATATTGATCGAAAGTGCAAACAGACGTTGAAAATATTTGTGTATGAAGCGGTACAATATTATTTGAGATTTAAGTTAAGAATTTAGAACGGTCGCTTGGAGACTGACTCTTTAACTCACACAGAGTAACATTGTCAAGTGTAAGAAACCTCCGAGTATGTTTTCAGCATTGAAGTTAAATGTAACCGTGGTGAAGTTGGCTTGGATGACAAGACCACGAAGCAGGAAGCCGTGCTTTATGGCGCATACCCACCCAGCCAACCATCACGATCGCTAGATGAGGTACTGTTATTCGGTTGTGAACATAGCACCCAAATATTAACAATGGCAAGTCTGTTCCATAAAGATGGTGGGATACCGGGACGAGTTAACGATGTGCTACCAGGACATGGATCCGCCATGTTCTGATCCCATCGCTCTGCTGTGACATCACATTGGAATCTGCTTCACTATTAATATTATTCTATAATCCATTGTTTTTCGATAAGGAAGATTCTTATCTTGGGAGTTGAGATCCTGCATACATAATCACTTCGGAAATGAACTGCGACGAAGTATTTAACATCATGCCGTCACCTTTATTCCTGGTGACGGAAATTGTTTCGTCTTCAACAACAGGATCAAAATCGAGTAATTGAGGTTCGAGAGGGAGATTATCTCAAACACACACTACTACCTTTAATAATTATTATTTTTAAAACGCTTCATTTGGGAACCAGTTTAGTCCGTTTTTGAACTCAGTAATTTGGCAACTTACTGTTATTCATTTTTAATTGAGAACATTTCTTCTTGATTACTGAAGCAATATAAATAGAAAAAGTACAAATGTGTCGTATTTTAGGTTCATAACGGTTAACAGTAGAACAAACTGTATGCAAGGATCAAAAGCAACCAATTGGATTTTTATGACCATCGTCTAGAACACGTACAAATTATTCAAAAGACGTAACCATCGCTGCAACTATTAACAACGCATATCTTGCGAAAATGTGTATCAGAATATTGATTAACAAAGCATCAAGAATCATATATTTTCCTTTGAATACAGTATAGAATATACAAAAAAATTCTATCTAGTAAGGAAGTGTCAGTATTCAATTTTTGTTCAAGATTTGTCCACGGAACACATCCTACCCTTGGATTTTACTAGTATACATTAAAACCATTCGTCAGAATATTGTCAGAAAATTTCATGTCTGCGTTTACGATTATTTTATATCTGTAGTGCTTTTAGGGTTTTAAGTAAGACCAACTGGAACTTGTTGATCCATGAAGTTCCTTCCAGATGTTCGTAAAATTTATTCAAACGCCTTTGATGTCCGGAGAAAATTGACGTTACAGTGTGATGAGATTAATGTTGGCTCGAAGGACTCGGTGAAGTTGAAGGCTCTTGGCCTTGCGGGGGCGGAGCTCCTTCCTTGGCGTCTGAGTCATATTCAAGGTTCCTTGGACGGAAGCACGTCAAGCGTGAGGAGCATGGTCAACAGCTCTTAAAGAATCGTACATATATACTTGTTCCACGAAATAATCACATTCCTTTTATTTCATTGACGGTGTTTGAAAAGCGAACATGATGTCCACGATAGGGATCGTCATTAGGAAAGAACCTTGTCTTTAAGATTACAATATTTGACAGCAGTTATTTTCATAACGATAAAAGTCCAGTTATGTTGAACTCTTAATGTGATGTTAACCGTAGTCACAATTCATGATTCTCCGAATCAAGTAGCTACATTTTTATTTTTATGATTGTCTGCGCACGACAGTAAATAAATCACTGTAAAAATAGAATATAGTTCACTTTAAATATTAAATTTAACCTTTTTTATTTTGGTTTCCCTACTTTCTTAAATTTAACAAAAGCTTCTTGTATTAGTAAGAAAAATAATAATAAATTTAAATGTTGCAGATATATCGTTTCGTTTACAATTTTAAATTTTAAGTCTATTTTTAACATTCCGTTAATAACGTTTATGAATATCAATATTTATTTTATTTATTTACCTCTGTATATTTTTAATTAAATTCCAAAAAAAAATTTAATGAAACGACTTGTTTCTGTCCTGAAGTGGATTCTCATCAGAATTATAAATACAACGAAACTGACTTGTTGGTATAATAGAACAGAGATATTAAACATATTACCAGAGATTGTAGAGACAAATTGTAACAAAATATTTAACCATATAGACAATAATAAATTATAATTAATTTTCAATTAACATTTATGAATTATGGATGTTGTCCGTGTCGGTTTTTATGATTAAGTGAATGTATATCATGTTTGATAAAACTAATCTTTATTTATAAGTGATGTCTTTATCTAAAACTTGGAAATGGTGGGTTTACTGTTCCAAATATGTTTTGAAATCACTGAAAATTTAACCCGTCGAAGCTTGATATTGTGTTTATGTTCCTTTATTCAAGCGATGATGGTCCCTTTAGTTTTTCGTATGTACGTAAACCAACTATTAATTCAGTTGTGTATTATATGGTTCAATTTTTGTTATTTATTTCATTACAATTTAAGTCACTATAATTTATGATAAAAGGTTTAATGTATATTTTCTCTTATATCCACAGTTTTAGCCTGATGGGAGTCCACTTTAGGTTCGAAAAAAGACGCTACATAAAGTAAATTATATTTTAACACTCTGTTTTTGGCTATTTTTAAATTATTATTATTTAAGCATCAACGTTCCAGGATATTAACACTAGAAATAAATACGTTTCTTGAGTGTCTAAATTACTGCTAATAATATATAATGAATAGCCATTAATACTAATTATAAAAAATTGTAATTATTTATAAATAAGTAAATTATAGAGACATAATAATATCCAACGAATTATTCAGATATCAACGACCCAACTTAAAATCAACTTAAATTTTACTAATACTGAAAATATTAGACGCTATAACGGTAGCGTCCAAGCAACTATAACTTATCTAGACAGTTATAAGCACTTTTTTTTATTAAAACAATTATTAATATAGGATCTTTACACTTTCCACAAAATGTGAGAACAAGATTTATATACAATGATCTGAAATAGAATTGCATTCTACTCTTTGCTTTCATTTCCTGATACATATTTTATCGGGGTATTCAATTGACTGAGTAAGAACGTGTAAAGGCAGCATAGATAATGCCAAAGTAAAGAAGCGAAGAAAAAAGGAGTAGGAAACAAGAACCAGAAAAAAGAAGTTAGGTTTTTTTCCAGCGAAGATGACATTGGCAAAGTACTAAATCGTCCAGAAGTAGAGCAGAGTAAAAAAGAAGTAGAGATTTACTCTAAACCAGAATAAATATATCTGTATATGTATAGCAAGCACATATTATGAGTATGATACTAAAAGTGAATAATTTCATATCAGAGAAAGAGGGCAGTTCTAAAATTAATCAATAAAATTATCTACACAGTTATTTAATTATATGCTGCATCTATATGTGCTTCTTAAAATAAGTTTTAATTTATTTGCATATAAACATTGCAACAAATGATATTATATATATATATATCGTAGTGAATAACATCGGTAAGTGGCCGCCCTTTGTCCGCGGGCCTGAGAAGGAATTAATAAAAAGTGCACTTGCGCCCGAGAGGCCCCAAGAAGCCGAGGGTACGCGTCCCTTTTTTTGCATAGTTTGGGGGGAGGGGCGGAGTAAGGATATATACTCCGCACCCGGGAGAGAGGAGACAGAGAGAGGACTGAAAGTGGACAGAGAGGGGGAGTACTGAAAATGAAGTGAGAGAGGCGAGGAGGTACAAAATTTGGCTAGCTGTAACGAACAAAAGTTTTGGAGTGTGGACGTCCATCGCGTGGAGGCCGAAGAAGGAGACCAGTGATCCGCTGCATGTCAGCTGATGCTACGAGATAAGTTAAGGGTCACCATTAATGTAAAGTGCCTTCAGACGTTACAGATTTTTTTTACACAGTACGGAACTAAGCTCTGTTTATGAATACCCACCGAGCCGCCCACATTACCTTGTAGAGAAGGAGGATTTCATTTACCAAGCCGGAGCTAATTATTGTTAATTTTTTGCAGACTATATGTATATCTGCTGGCGCCCAATCATTTTTGATGTATTTTTATATTTTTTATGTAATAAAGTTTTTTCATATATGGTAATAAGTCTAATCATTACAATATATATATATATATATATATATATATATATATATATATATATACAGTATTAGATTATTGTTGAACCATTGAAGTTTTCTTAAAATGTTAGGAATATTTTAAACTGTACAATTAATATAATATACATAGTTAATCATACGAATTGAACACAATTTATTAAAAAAAACATTGTAATTCATGGCTTGGTAATAAGTTATCCTTTCCCACAATGTTTTCTCTTCGAATTGCGGACGCTGCCGTACGTAAGTGTATACCTAGCATTTCACACGTGCCACCACAAATAAGAACTCAAACTGTTAGAACGCGTTGCGAAACTCTATTAACTCGGTTCACTGAACATGTTTGACTGAAACAACCATTCCCAGAGCTACAGAAATTTCCCCATTGAGTTTGCTCACAAACGAGCTGCATATTAAAAGTATAAACACAGCAGTCGTAGTGTATGCGGTACTTGTTTGTCGCGCTCTACATTGCCCCAGGGAATAAAAGCGTGTCCCACAGACAAATATTTATAATATATACCATTACATATCTTCGTTTCAGTCGTCAAGATAACGTAAAAGTCCTTGAAACAATGGAATCGAAATTGAGATCATATTGGCGTAGGGGTTAGTTAAGTATTTCGGCTTGCAAAACGAAAATATGGCGTGTTTGGTTTTATATTTGCCTCAGGAAAATAATTAATCTCTCGAAGGGAACTTTAAGAATCCATGATGAATTAAGGGATTATTATACGAACCTTTCTACACGTAAATTTACGTTATCCGAAGGCTTGGTGCGGAGGCAATCTTAGTATGTAACTATGTAAAGTTGACCTCGTTCAATTTCACATTATTTCCCCAAATTTTACGTAGTGTCGATGCGTAAATGATTTTTTTGTGCGATTTTTTACGGCCCTACTGGTTGTAGTATTGACGAGTAAAATGTTCAAATACAAGCAGCAATAAGTGAATTTTGGGGTGTGACACGAATAATACGAGAGACGCAACTCAGTGCCATGTTTACTCGGAAATCCAACCTGATGCTGGATCCTTTTTGCAATTGTTGAGGAGGTGCAGAGACAGGATGCGTTCTCAACAGTCCGCCTGTTGTGCGACTTCCGGCTGAGGGACGTCCCCTCAAACGCTCAGGTTCACTCAGGACCACCACCGATGATCAAGTGTATAATAACGTACGTTATGGCGGTTATTTCATTCAATGGTCAAATACGTAACAGAAAAAACAGAGCCTAAAACACTGCGTAATACACAACATAATGGAACTAACAAACCGAAATTACTTATAATTGATAAATAATAATCTCCAATTAATTTTAAAAACTCCAGGAAGCTTTCGGCAGTATGTCATAATCATTCTTTAAAACAGAGTTGTTTGAATTAAGTTAGAACATCTTTAGCTGTAGTAAAACTCTTGAAAGTTTTTATATAAAAACAATGGCATAATATAATATACAGAACTGAGGATTAGGCTGTATATTTTCAACTTTTGCCATTAGGGACTAGGTTGGAAAAACATAAAATCATGTTAGTAAATTTTATGATGAAAAATATAGTAAAATTAAGAAAAACTTCTTAGGTTTCCAACGGGGCACCTTACAACGTTTCGATGACTTTCTCAGCATCTTGTGACTGTTAAAGTTACGTATTTATGTTTTTGTAGTGAAAGCGGCGACTAGGAATTCGGATTCTCCACTTAAAAGTCAGAGGGTTCGATTCGACGGTTTCACAACGGAAACGACATTCCTAGTCACATGATGATGAAAGAGGAAGTCATTGAAACGTTGCTACCAAATTACATTACCCAGTTCGAAACACGGGAAGTACTTAATTCTAGTCACAGGTGAAATCTTTGATCTTAAATCAAATAATCTTGATAAAATTGGACATTAAGTGGACGTTAATCGAAACTGAAGTCAATACACGTTTCTGAAGCCCATTCCCGTTAACGTTGGGTAACAGGATGATCGAAGACAAACCACTGGCTATGAATCGTGGAAGGCACCGGTGATGTTACTAGGTTATAAAATAGTGGTTGATTTAAATTAAATGAGTAATAATAAGAAACAAAATGTTCGAACCTATTCTATTTATGTTACGAACATGTTTGAAAATCTATTGGTCGCTAATAACTTCCTAATAATAGTTGAAGCGACCTTAAATAAAGTAAATAAAAAAATTGTCGAAAGTCTGGTACCCACGTGAAAGTACAATGTTGATGTGATTGTAATGACCACATTACAACACAGATGCAACAGAGAAAATAATAGACAGACATGTAAATTTTTTCATGAACAGATTGTATATAAAATGGAGTTAAAAAATTCTAAACAGAAGAGTGATTGTAATCATTCACGAGCAGATGTTCTGGAGAATTATTTAAGGACTAGTTTCAGGAGAAGAAGTGAGATACTAATATATGTATTCTAGTGTTGCTTTGCATATAATTTTGATGGATAGTGAAATATTGAATCATTCAACGATAAACGATGGGGATATTTGTACGAAACGCAGAACTTCAAAAGCGACGTAAAATAAGAACTGTGATGGTTGTTGAGCCTGACCTGTTTGGTGTATTTCTTCTTCCTCGTCGCTGTCGATGTGTGGCAACGTGCCAGCAACCTCGAACAGAGGGCAGGTCTGCATGGCAGAGTCTCGCACGGCAGGTCGCGGCACGCAGCCGCAGGTCTCGCTGCAGGGGAAGGCCGCGGCGTCCACGGGAATGCGCTCGAGGGCGCGTTCTGCAGACACCAGCAGCGACCTCAGCAGCGCCGGCAGCTCCATGGCGGCGGCTACGGGCACCGGCCCGCTGCCCCCGCGCCACACCAGCGCCGCCTCCACGCCCTCGACAGTGGCGGGGGTGGGACGCACGCAGCAGTAGCAGTCGCCCGCACGCAGCGGCAGCGCCGGAGCCGCCTCCAGCTCGCCCAGGTGCAACACGAGGCGCCTTCCTAGCGTCAGCGGCCAGCCTTCGCTCCACACTGCATCGCCGCCCTGAACACCACAAACAACGATTTTAACCTCAAAGAAGACGGGAGTTTTTTAAAGTGGGGATGCGGAACAAGGAGATAATTAAAACCCTGGGCTAATAGTTTAACCCTCTAGTGCACAGTGAAACATAACTTTTAGTATCACCCCGAGGCGTCTGTTGCTTTCTAAGAAAGCTAATTTGTGATGCAGATATGAAACAACATGCACTTAAGGAAATGTGAAATATTAATTAGGGATCCGAGACAAGTTAAACGCCTATACTAGCTTTCTGTGAGTCAACCCCTCAAGCCAGATTTTTCTCCTCGCCGGTAAACTTCAGAATATTTATTTTCTGTGGTTGTTTTTATATTTTTCCCACGAAAGAAAATTAAAGCGTCATTCTCAGGCTTTCGGCCTCAAAGCAGATGAAAATGTCGAAGAATAACGACGAAATTTTCTGTTAAATAATTTTATATATTGACAGGATTAAAGGTTAATTATAATATTAAAAAACATATTTCGACAAGTATTATTCGTTTATAATTCATAAAACCTGTTAAAAATTATTTGCAACTAACAATAATTTCAAATATTTTAACTATAAGTACAACAGAAAATTAATACTAAACTATTATGGTTAAAGCACGTCTACTGAAAATTGTAAATATTAAAACGATATTTGTAATTCCATAAGTATGGAAAACGGTCGATTTCAGTGGTACTATATAATGCAGATGACTCATTGATAAATTAAATTTTAAATATTTGCATGGATTTTACTTAATTAATAATGCTATATATTCTATAATTTTGTGTGAAGTTAATATTTCTCTAAATATAAATCGCCTCCATAATTTATCTATGACTTCCTGTTTAATAATGTAATATTTGCTTTCGAAAATTGCAAAATGGTTTGTTATTAATAAATTTTCGGAATTATGACATAACCAAACTGAATCCCTAATTGATGAAATCGTCCATAATATTTGTGTAAAATTCTCTTTAATTCGGACAGTGAATCATTCTCAATTTTTCCGCACAGGAGGATCTCCTCGTCTTTTTTTTATATAACCCACCAACGTAAATGTTTTGTAGTTGAAATCATGAAGCTTTATTTCGAAACGACACTAATAACTCCGTGACCACATTAATGTACAAGAACAAGTAACAGGACAAGAGGGCAAGAAACTAAGTTTGCAAAACTCCGGACGTTGAGTAACCAGTCTTATCTTCCACTCACTTCATCAAGTCTACATGTGTCTGTATCTGATCTTGGTTGCCCCCTACAGGTTCCCGACTGCAATTAACAATCTAATAATTACTTTTCTTTTATACAAGTCTTATCAAAGTTAACCCAAAGCACATATATTGCACGTATCTTATTTAATACTCCAACAATGAACATAAAAATCAAATGGTACGTTCAATAGAAATTGGAACAATAATCCATTCAATTTGCCTTTAAAATTTGACACGGATTTTGAATTGGTTAAATTGTTAGGAAATAGACCAGTCTATATGATATTTTTTTTATATTTAATTTAATGAGATAGTAATATGACGTTTATAAGTTTTTCACATTGGGGAATAAATGACGGAAAATGAAACGTCTAGAAAAAGAAAGTGGTAAGACGGAGCGGACTTCAATAATATTGGAATATTTTCATGAGTTATTCACGGTTTGTGGACTTTCAGATAGAAATAATTAATTGATGCTTTTCTAGACATTGCCTGGTGTCGGTTCCGTTCAGACAGTGACCTACGCAAGTCATCTTCAGGCCTGCGTAACACAGAACCGCTGGAAGTCGACCTTGGCAGGTCGACGGCCTGTGACGAAATTGAAACAGCGTCGACTCGTGCCAAAACACCTTCATCGAACGGTAACTACACCCAATGACGCTTTCACTCTCCCTCAATATCAACACATAGCGGGCAAAACAACACGCCTCCATTGCCCGTGAACAATACTGGCGATAAAATCGCTGAATTTGCTGCAAAAGCCACTGTACCTCGAAGAATTACATTCACAGTCATAGTCATATTTACTCTTACCTGAGTTGACGCTTGGGAGAACAGAAAGATTTATACTCGTGGCCATCTCGGCCCGGAGGCCCTAGTTAACCCTTGGCTACCTTCATCTACCCTTCCACATCTCCCCTTTCCAATCCCTTCCTATGCTATTAAAGGGAAGTTGCCCCCATGTGAATTAGCCTCATGTAGCCTTTTACCCTAAAAAATGCAATCCGCATATGTGGAATATATTAGACATAGATTTGAAAAGTAATTCTGACCACCCACGACACCATAATCCGCATAGAAATGTGTTTATTTTTATTTTAATTTAGACATGAACAGATATCAGTGGTCCCAAATACGGTGCCAGCGTGGCGGACGGTCTGGGGTACTGTCCTGAAATCGACAAAGAATAAGGTTTTATCGACCTGCATCCCACCCAAATTGGCGGCTTGTAAACGTGACAATTTTGGAAAGGAAGGTTCATTCACTATTGACGCAAATGCCCAAAATACCAGAAACTGGAGCGATGGAAAAGCGATTGATGAAAAAATAAAAGATCAGGTAGTGTGAGGACAAGGTGGAGCAATGCAGTAACTAGGGAAGAACGGCGCAGAACAGAGGAGCTAATTTTGATGAGCACTTGATGCAGAAAGAGCCTTGAATCTAAATTTTAAGTCGGAATTGAAACGTTTTATACTGAAGTGAGAATTTGGAATGGTTTTAGATCCGAAGATAAACAGAAATGGCGGAAGGAGTTGCAATTTAGACGCCACGATCCATACATCAAGACGTCCCGAACGATATCCATTGAATTCGCATAACCAGATCCAGTGACGCCGTTACCAATTTGTTTTATTATTTCGGTCTATATAGCACACTCGTGAGAAATTTTTCGTCACTCAGGCCCCAAGAGGATGAACTAGTATTGGATGAAGACAAAACGCAAGCACTTTTCGTCTGGTGTTAAATTACGATGCAAACACTGTAAAACACCCTGTGGTAACCGGTTTCGAAAGGCCCCACTACATATCACATGGCCTGATCTGAAGTTTTTGAGCAAGTGATTCGTCACTTGGGAAGAGGTACTTCTCTCAGTGTCTGGAATTAGTCTTGCACTACCGTCTTCGAAACTGTGAAGGCTCCCCAGCGCTTTCTGCTAAAGCTTATTTTTCTATATTAAACTATATCCTTATCATCATAGCGCTTTCTGATTTTTTTTCCATGTCTCTGGACGGTACCAAGAACCCCACGTTATCGACTTTTCTTTTATATTATATAAAATCAACCCAGATTTCAATGTATTTAAATTCTTACAGTACATAATCTTAAACCAGTAACATTTTTTATCTGTTTGTGCAATGTGAATTTCATTACAAGTCAAATTGTAAGTTCTCAATGCTTCTGGTTTGTTAATGCGATAATTACAACCTCTATATTGATTCCCATACAAGTTTTGTTTGAGGTGAATAACCGCGTTGAGAAACTTCTCTAAATATAACCGGCAAATATAGGTTAACGGTAATTTGAAATGTTGAGCAATCAACTTAAAGAAACTGTGGAGCTAAACCGAGCAGAAAGATAATCTGTTTCCTCCGAGGCAGCTAGGCGTCAAGATCTTTCAAGGTAATTGTCAAATGATGGTTATTTCCCCTGACTGACAGCCGAAATAGGCAGTCAGCTGGGAACCGCGCGCAAAGTGGTTCGCCGGTCATCACTTTAGCGATAAATTGAATTAGAAGCAAAATTAATAGGTTTTTCCGAGTACGGAAGAACTAATAACATCTGATTTGGCTGAATGAAATGAGTAGCTTTGCGGCATAAGAGCCTCTTGAAGAGCTGATTAAAGGCTATTAGCATAGTTCTCTTGTACGGCCAGTGGCGCAACACCTGGTAAGGTCTTTATCGCACACATTGGTCGCCGCAGACATTCCATTCCTCATTCTTTTTCACACATGGTTACGTCATCGCTCGGGAAACTCGGTCACTTTCTATGTTATGACAGCATATCGGCTTCTGCTCAATCGAAGTCTCTGTGAATGCCCATCGCATTGTGTTACGTATTTATATACACACATAGCAAACGTAAACCTGGAAACCATCAAACCATTCAATTCTTGAAAGAATGTCTCTTTGAGACACCATAGCACAGAATTTCTCTTTTACGTGACAACACATAAGACCTTCGGAGTGAATTTTACAATGTGTCCATGAATAGGCATATATCTTCTCTGGTACGCACGGCGGACATCTATGAGGCCCATAAATTTATTCTCCAGGAATGGCGTAAAACATGTTAACAAACTGACATGAAGAAAGACTTTTAATTTCAATGTGTATTTTAAAATTTATTTATAGGTTTTACGTGAATCCATGTATAAACCTTCTTTAATCAATTAATAATTTTTATTACAGTGAGCATTAAGTGAATTAAGATACAAATTTAATAAGAGGAAGTCAAGGCAGAAAAAGCTAACGTGTTGAATATCAAAAATATAATGAATAAATATTCTAAGACGCTGCATAGGCCGCTATAAGAGGAAGGTGGATCTAGGGGTAATAAAATACACACAATTGTAACTAAATACTTTAATAAATTTAACACCAGCAAAACAGTATATATATGTTACTTGTAGACGTTAATGCCCACAACAAATCCTGGGGTTCGAGCTACACTGATAGCAGAGGAAAAACCAGAGGAATGCGGAGTCATCCTCAGAAATGTCAGCAGCATCAGAGAAATATCGCACCAGAAAGAACTATCTCGAAGGCAACAGGTTGTTCTAGCCAGAATAAGAACATTGCACTCCAGTTTCACTCACTCATTCTTGATTTCCAAATCTCCGCAGCCGGTATGCAGCTCATGCAAGGAGCCCACAACAATTCCTCATGTCTTCTTTGACTGCCCCAAATATAGCGAGATAAGAAGATCAACCATAGCCGCCCATTCAATGATGGAGATTTGCAACTCATGAACAGCAATAAACAACCTCATAGACTTTACGATGAAAACTGAGATGTATAAAGTAATTTAAATGTTATACAAATGTAGAACTTAACAGATGTAAGTCGCTAATGACCAAAAGGTTAATGCGACATTAAACTGTAATTTAAAAAAAACAAAAAAAAACAGTATAACCAAGGTTTACAATCTACCATACTCTACAATGTTAAATTAAATAGCGCAATCCAGGGAAACCCATCCCCGGCAGCGCGACCCAACAAATGTGCGAAGCACGATACCAACAGAACCCCAACTCTCGCGAAGCACGAAGTGGCGTGCTTGTGTTGCTCCGCACGTGGAAGGATCACGTGCAGGGTACTAAATAAATGGCGGACCGTACCGATGCTATGACGCAGGGGTACCAACGCATCAATTCCTGTTATCTTTCGTGGATGAATTTCAATAACAATCTGGAAATCGAGTCTTGTTTTCTCTTTTTGGAACTTTCAAATCACGAACTGTCAAATTATTGTAATTTATTGTAATTTTTATCATAGAAATTTCATTAAACTTCTTCACTTTATAATTCAGTGTTTCTCTAGAATATATGTCAACCTGAATCGGCTTTAATTGGGATACTAAATGGTTTATATGCTCATATAAGGAATATTAGATTTTACCTATATGTTATGAATTCATGTTTGGATAGCTTAAAATAATAATTTATTATTTGTATATAAATTTCATTTGTGTGTATTATTTTTATGTTTGTCAAATATGACATGCCCTACTTCCTAAATGGAGGACTAAGTCAACCAATAATCCAAATCAAACCATAAATAATCTCAGAATTTTTTCGTTACCACTATAAATAATACTTTTTAAAAAAATTCTTAAATTTTCAACCCTCTGATTAGAGTTTTAACATTTTCTTCAGTATACACGTAGAAATTAAAAAAATGGTGAAACAAACCAGTCTATTACTAACCAGTAGAGATTATCGTGAACACGGTAATATAAGTCGATTACGTCTTAGGAGACATATACATAGTCTTCGTTTTTCAGTGATAAAACTGTATAGAAAAATCTGAACAAGGAGTATACGAAATACTTAAAACTTTTTTTACTAGAAGGCACTTATTTCTCTCTTCCTAAACCTATTAACGAATTAAGAACCTGTTTCCTGCAATGGCATTGAATCAGTGTTGAGTTATTTAATTTTCAATAAAGAGTAGAGATTCCGTTTCGATGCATAGTAGTTCTAAATTAATGTTGCGTGCTTTACCTGGTAAAAAAAGATAATCTTCACTGTGATATCTATCATAGAAAAACCGTACAGTAGTAGAGAATGCATTACGAGTTTTTGTGCTTAGAACATTTTTTATTTAAAGCGAAATCGTATTGTTGTGTAAAAGTACGCTTATTAATTACCATATATATAGTACGCATCTGTAGCTATAATTTATACATTTATACAGAATTTTCCTGTGTCGCATTTCCTTTTTCGTAAATTGTTCTCATTTCATTACTGGATCACCGCATATATAAATATATTTTCCAATTAATAGAATATATTTTCTCATTCAGTTATTTTTTAAATAATGATTTTATTTATTAATTAAGATATTTTGTTTCCTTAATTATATATGTATACATTCATTCATTTATCTCATTTATATATTTCATCTTGACGGTAATACAACAAATTTTTATATATGTGATGCACAAATTATAAATTATTATATAGTTTTGTAATCACAAATTTATGTGTACGCTTCATTTATGAATTTAATTGACGCCTATTACGAGTTCTATTTCAACAATACAGGACTAACGAAAATAATAAATTTCAAGTAGAATATAAAACAACCAAAAAAGTCCACATAAATAGGTTAAAACAATTTATTTAACCGCCGTGAATAACCGTGAAAGACTTCTTTAAGTCATAATCATCTCTGAAAACCAACAAAATTACATTGTAAGTGGAAACCAACCACATAAACATTGAATGATATAATTAGTCTTGGACTTTTTCTTTGTTTTAGGCTTTAACTTGAACATTAATTTAAACATATCTAATAAATCACTTTATTGAGTTCTTAGTCCCACCTAAAACAACGTTATTTCTATTATTTTTTCTTATACGTTTAGTCTGAAAATTATTTCTGCTACCTTGAAACACACCAAGGCTAGAATGACCGTTAGCAAAGTATTTCAAAGCAAACCCAGCTGGATATCCTAATGAAAGCGTGATGTGAGGCCACCCACACTGTCTGGGCGCCAATCCTTATACATCGGCCACGTAATCGATAACATCTGGTTCACCGTGTGATAGATGGCTGCAGATACCAACTGGCCAGCTCAACACGTGACTGGAGGCTGTTACTGACAGAGAAAACGAACTACAAAGTTGAGTCACTGAAACCCAACGTGCAACACTGGTTCAGCTTCATGATGGGTTATTCATTTTACTTATTTCCATTACAAAATCCATTTCACCCTCAAAATGTTTACTATACAACTGTCATAAATTCTAGAAGTATTCAAATAAAGTACCATACTCCATAAATATTTAATGTGAAGTCACCTGATCTCTATCTGAATTGTTTCAGCGAATTCGTTTGATATCGTATTCACGTAATGCCTATAGTCTGATTAAAATTAGAAGGCGTCCAGGCATGCACTGGTGCAACATGTATTTGCAAGTAGACTTCGTTTATAACTTTCTGATAACAGTAGAATGCACTGTGATTGTTCGGCAACACTACACGTCCTGCGCTTCATTTTAAGCGTTACGATTGTAGGATGCAAGGTCACACTCATCGTGGGAAATTTAGCCATGAGCCTTCTAATTTTAATCGGGCTATACTCCTAAAAAATCGACTATAGAGAGAGTCAAAAACTAACGTTAGTGTAAGATAACGGTTTTGCCATCTAAGAAAGTGGAGTATAGAACATGTATCCATCAGCGGTGGTATTTAGAACTACACAACTCTGGAATGTCCTGTCCCAACCTACACTAAGTACGAAAATGTGTAGCTGTAGCTAAATTGTCCCATGTAACCACGATTTAACAATGTAACTGCGACCGACATTTAGACAAAGTGTCCTGGACATTACTGTAAACTTTGGTTCATAGTCTCCATTACTCTGTTGGTTTTTATTCTGTTTCGGCGTCGATGTTAGGCAATAGTATTTGTAACCTACTATCTGTTCTATATTTAAATTTTGACAATAGTGTGTTGACAATACTAGTTGAATAAATACAAGAGGCGAAAACGTACTTTTAAAATTATCATTTAATATTGTCGGTCCTCGTGTGGACTTTCATCTGCTTGTGAAAACAAAGAAAATAAATTCTAGATAAAACACTGAAAGGATGATAAACTAAACTCGAATATTAAATTATTGAACTAAAGTAACAAAGAAATTGAATTATGTCAACCACATTACAGAAACTGATTATAAATCAGAAGTATTATGAATTAAAATGTTGTAAATATTACTTAGCAAATAAGTGTCCGTTTCGACATTAAGTTTTATTTTTAACACGTAAAATTTCAGAACCTTCTAAATTATCCCCATTTGTAGAATAGTTGGTGTCCAAAATGAAATATGTATCTTTATTAATTAAATTACAATTTAATTTAATTTAATTAAACAGTCCGTTTTCTACTAGTTTGTTTATTTAATTTAAACTATACAGACGTATACAGGTCGGGTTTTTATATTAAGTAACAGCAAGCAGAAATCCGACGTTTCCAACTGTATATTTAGATGAAGCCGACTCTCTGGAATACAATTTAGTAGGTTTATTCCTTTAAGAAGTAATCAGAAGAATTCTTGAAGACGAACAGAGCTTCTTACTGTTGGAAAAATCGGACTGTATCATCCTATGCGATGGAAAACTAGACCGAAAATACTCTTAATACTCCTATAAACTGTTTTTTTTCATGAATCTATGAAGGACGCATTCAACGTTTCTCCAATATATATTTTTTGAACTTTTTTATAGTCCCGTCAACATAAAAGTCATTGGCGACTTACCATACCTTCTCCATGAAATGATTACAATTAGTTCATACTAACTATAAATTTTATTCTTAGTCTAAGATTCATTGTATATTCAGATTAGATCTTGGATGTCGGTTTCTTTGATAAACTTTAGTAGGTTATTTATTGCCGCTGCTGCCTTGTCAACAACAACAAAATAATTTGATTGTTTTCCCGCTACTTTCTTTCATTGAATAGTCACCTCCTTAATCTATTTTAAGAATTTAAAATCATTCAAAATTCCCGTAATTGCGACTTTATAATTTAGTGTTAACTAATCCGATAATGACGCTCTTGAATTGATAAGGCAGTTTCCAATATTCGCAGGTTTCAGGACTGCCGGAAATAAGGCCTTCTACAAGTAGAATGGAAACCGTACTTATACTTTGGCATCGCAAGAAGCTGCGGCCAAAGAACAGGCGTCACTGTCCAATCTACATCACACCACATTGCACCTTTTTTATACACTAACATGTTCTTTTCCTCGAATGTATAGCTGTTTTGTGTGAATGAACAGATCCTCGCAACAATGGGCGGACGGAGTTTCCTCAGCTCGACTTCGAAGAATGAAAAGTCATTCACAGCTGAATCGGTGAAATGTGAAATAATTCGTGAAGCTTTACAAAAGTTGGGTCTGTGAACCGTTAGAGTAAGAATATTTCCAAGTGTTATATACGGGTAAACCAAATTTGTAATTTTTTTACTTTAGTAGCTCAACGAAAAGAAAATATATTAATTTAATAAATAAAATGGAAATAAAGAATTTCGTGGAGAGGCAATGATAACATAATACAAAATACCAATTACCAGTAACTCATTTATTCCAAAAATACGCAGCTACGAATTTCGTCGATCGTAATCCCAATTTTCAAGGATAAGCCTTAAAATATGTTTACCGATATTGGACTTTCCGTTAGTTTTTTTTTAAAAAAAACTCGTACTAAAACCATTCTAAATCACGACAAAAAATAGCAACTTCAATTAGTCCATGGAAAAAAGTTGCGTTCGTTCCTTCACAGGAAATGAAATACGCCCAATAGAATACATCGGTCATAAAAAAGCAAGACTGCTCTTCTAACAAACAAATAATATAATTTTATTATATCTAGGATATCAGTGGTGAATACCGACAAAGAAACAGCCAGTTAAGTTTTTATTTGACGACAGACAATAATTAACACGCTCAATAGTAATCCTATTGTATACTACTGGTACATTTGAAGTCTGTACGTACAACGTGTGACCAATCCTGAATCCGGTCTTATAGTTCTCGTTAACTGGTTGATTTAATAACACGATCGACCTCATTACCACACTCGCAATCCTGAGTGATGGTTCCCATAGTACACTTAAATCACGCGGGGCGAAAGTTGTCGCTAGTCGTTAGCAGTCCTGCTTTCGGCCATTTATTATTTCCAAGCATTGGAAACAAGAAAATTAAAAGAACTAACATAGGAACACGGGTTAACTGTTCTAATGGGCATTCAACTCATCTCTTTAAAAGGCAATAATTATTCACGTTTTTGGACAGCAGCAAATTTACATATTATGGTTATAAATATCTTTCAACTGGATGAAAGTTCTTGGAATTTTATTGAAAGTTGCTGGAACTTTTAGAACTTTAATATATATTAAAATATTTATTATACGCACTGAATAAATTAAATAAATAATGGCGCTCGAGAGTTGATGTGACTCCAACTATCTGGGACAACGAAGGCCGGTTTCAGGGATGCCGAGGATAAAGCAAAAAAACAAAACAAGCAGTTATACTGTAAACTTGGAATTGAAAATTAATTTTGAATGAGTTGGTAAACTGTGGCATAGAATAGCTGAGGGTTTTTGGAAAAAATTAATCAACTTGAGGCTACATCGAATATATTCATTAATTTAGTGTGACGGTACTTTTTCCCAATTATCCTCGTCAACAGAATTTTCAATTTATTATATATAAATGGAAGAACACTGATTGAGTGAACTGTTTTTAATAAAAAGTACAAGAAGATGTGTTTCACGTACAGGTAGCAGCTACACCCTTAGTTTAATCAGAAACAATATATCACACTAATCCCGATGCAGGCCGTCGCTCAGACGTTTAAGAGAAATGTATGTAGTATTCAAAGCTGCTTCTTATTGTAGAATACAGTGGGTTCAACTGAAAAAGTACGCAGATTTACACACAATTGACTTTGGGAACAAGGCCACATGAGGTCAGAATTTATGAGAGAAGCCTTCGTCGTGAATAATGATCGATTGTGTCCGTCGAGGACGGAGTAATGTGCATTCTCTAAGGTAGGTATGTAGACGTCAACTCCCTCTTTAGTACTGCTTTTCGGGTACCTAACGACCTTTACCTTGAATTGCAATTCATTCAAGTGGTTAATACGAGTCTGGGTACCGTCCGCATTGTTACTCCTTAGCAGAAATCCTTCCAATACTAGAGTTGAATTAGCCGAATATTAAGTGTATACAAACTCACATATGGATATAACCTACTATATTTAAGTCTTAATTAAACTAAATTTAATATAAATCAACACATGAATTTGAAGAACCAACTCCTAGTTTTATTTATGGGCACATGGGGAAAAAATGTATAATAATGTTGACCTAAATTACAGACTAAAATTACCGATAATATTTTTCAAATTTAAGTGCTACAGTTCCGATCTATCTGTAGGTCTTGGTCAAACACAATAAATAGAATAACTGAGGATAGAAAGCAAATATATGGGAACAAAATATATACACACGCCAATCGTATTTTGTGGATGTTGCATTTTATGTGCAACATTTCAGAGATTATTTTATATATTTGGATTCGTTTTCTACAATAGATTTAATTTGAAAGTCGAACATATGATTTAATTGTAAACATTGATCTAAAATTATCTTTATCTTCTTTCATTCTAGTAACAAAGTTACTGATATAACACAAAGTCAAAGTAAATAATACTTAATTTTTATTTTATTAAAAAATTAACATCGGATGTGAAATATATAATACTGATTTTTCTATCAAAAATTGATCGGAATAATATAAGCTTGAGATAATCCGAAAATACAGAATTAAAATTGACTAAATGATTTTATATAGTTATGCTATAACGCAGAAAATTGATTAAATATTTCCTGGAAATTATGATAAATAATTCATTTGTAAACAGTTTTGTTCCTAGGCTCCATAGAAATATTTCCACTCATAGTTATTAGATATTATGTTTATGGATGATAAAATATTTTACTTACAAGTATTGAATAATTATTATTGCTAATAATACGAATTGTATTTAATGTATACAATATTGTTAAAACTTCTGCAGTAAGGGGATATGATATACAAAAGTAGACAAAACGTCTGTTAGGTATAAAAACTTCCATGGTTATTTTAGAGAAGTCATGTATATGTAACTAGACAAGAAAGTGGAAAAATTAGATAAGTGAATCTGAGATATACATTTTAAATCACAGGAAAGATTATTCAATGAAAAGATGATGTCATGTTAACCCTGTAGTGCATCGTGTACCATATATCCAACATAACTTTTAGTATCACCACAGATGCGTCTGTCTGTTTCTAAGAGAGCTAAGTTGTAATTCATTTGTGAAACAACATGCATTTAAAGCAATGTGAAACTTTTGGCTTCCGTGGATAGGTTTAAACATGCCTGTCCTAGCTTTCTGTGAGTCAACCCCTCAATACAGATTTTCTGCTCGCCGAACAACTTGAGAATATTTATTTTCCGAGTTTTTTTTAATTTTTATTCATTCTAAAGGTATTCTAATTATACTAAAATCATTATTATACCATTATTGATAAATCAGACCTAATTGTATTTATGTTGAAAATGTGACACATGTCTGAAGAGTTTATTATTCTTGCAAGTGATGGACTGGAAGGAAAGTCTCAAGAGAGGAATTTGTAGACATGATAACTTTCTATAACAGCCAGGAAATAGTTTCACGAGAAAGTGAAATTGAAGATACCATATTTTAAAAAAACAAGAAAAAGCTTAAAACTTGAAGTTATTGATTAATGACCATTCATATTTAGAACCCACATGTGTATGATGTTCCACATTTTCAACATACTAAAAATTTTCATATAATATTATAATTCGACCAATTTTTTTCTTATGTTCACCGTTTTGTCTTAACAAAACACATCTTATAAAATTTATTTTCAAAAAATATAAAAAATCATCCATTAAAGGGTTACTTATATTCAACGCAATTCAGTCTCATTCGGCAGTAAAATTTAAATGATAATAATTGAAGTTTTGAGATGATTTAGAAATATATTTTTCTGTTCGTATGCGTTCTTTGTAAGGTGTATCTGGAAGAAGGAGAATGGGAGGGGGGATAGGAGGGGGGATGAGATACTGCTTAGCAACTTATAAGGAATGAAGGCGACTTTGTTCAAGTGGAGCAGGTTTGTCTCAAGGTCTGCTTTCAGACACACGTCCGAACAGTCCACCGTCTGTGCGGCCTCTGGGACCTCCGATTTAGACATCTTCAGGAACTTTCGCTCGCCGACAGCTTGACGTTTTAAGGTAATGCTCTCCGTTGGTAAAAATGACGAACACGAAACGTATAAAAGCTGTACTTGGAGGTCTTGACAATTACCTTCATTATTTTGATATCAGCAGTCAACTCGAGAGCCACATTCATGACGAAAGCCGGTGAAAGTTGCGAATCATTGTATGATTTTCCCATGAAAGAGAAGTGCCTTATTACAGGGCTGATCCCGTTGCATGCGGGACCTGTTTGACAATGTAATGCGCTCACTGAGAAGTCGTCGTGAATAGACGGGTCCATGTATTGGCAACCGTAACCTCAAATTAGCCCGCCCCGTTGTCAGATCAGGGCAAACCCACATCAGATCCATCCGAGTTTCCGTCGAGTGATGTCGACGGCAGGAGCATTATGCCCTCGCACGTGGGCGCACACGTGGCTCTGTACAATCACCATCCCCATTCACGTTGCCATCGAGACAAACAGGGTAATCAAGAGCTCCCTCTGTGATATGGGCGTTCATGTCCTTACCGTTTCCTATGTAATCATCTGCTCTTTCCATCCATGCCATATGGCTCATTTGTTTTATCTTTCACATCTGTATGGGTGCAACTTTAGAGTCATTTGATAAAGTATTATGTTTGAAATAAAGTGGACAAGAAGAATAGCCGGGAGCAAAGAGAGATCAAACAAGATAAGGGATCAGAAAGGGAGTGATAAATTTTTTTTAAGGAAATGTACGTGCCATGTAATCACTCTATATACAGAATTAAAAATTTTAAATCCTAATTCTGTAGTTATCAACGGGTTTCTTTATTTTCTTCAGTGACATTCAAGCGTAATATGCAGTTAAGACTATTCAGAAGAATAAGGTGTAGGGTAATCCACATAGTGCCAACTCCCCTCTTATAGTATAGGAAAAGGAGTGAAAGAGGGGATGCGGAAAGGTAGAGCAAGGTAGCCAAGGGTTAACTAGGATCCCCGGGCTATGGTTTAAAGATCCTACCCGGCAATTCGCCTAAAAGTAATGCAGGGACAGCCTTAGAAAAACCTGCATCAGGTAGGTCGGGCATTTGGTACTTGCCCCACGCTCTTCCGATGGTGGTAGAGGTGTTTGGTGTGGGGTCGCAGCTTTCCCCTCGTCGTGCCTTGACCAGTTTAGGAAGGAGATGGCCGACTATTCCAATAGTAATAGCGGACAACTCTTACCGTATGCCCAAAGTCTGCGACCCCGGAACATACACCTTTCGAAACAGGCCGAGGTGCTTTGGTAATTCAAAAAACCAGAGAGAAGTGTAGGCATTCCCAAAGGTAGCCTTCTCCAGGTTAATAATGAACGAGAAATGTTGATGAAAATCTAAATCCAAATTCTTCCAAAAAGTTCAACATGATTATTGTATATGGAAAACTCTGCAAACAGATTTCTCCTGCCATTCTTCTAAATGATCCATGCCAATGACCCCTCCTTGCTGCAGATGGACCGGTAACTTGGCATTATACTCAATATCCTCCCCCGCACGCCATCTGCACATTAAATGGGGGTTCCCCATTGCTCACAAAAGCATCCTCCCGAAACATCTGCTCTGTCGCATAAGTAATTCTGTAGCGAGACTAAATGTTACTTTCAGTGTACATGCGTAAACAACTTAAAAACTATATAGGAATACATATTTGTTTGTATACCTGTTTTACGCGGAAGAATGTTAAGAAGGTTAATTAGATATGAGCGTATAAGTATACAAGCTCGGTTCTCGTCCTGGTAATGAAAATTTTATTCAAGATTCTGTTCTCGGCGTTAGGGTTAGCTTTTAGCAAATAATTATCTTGTGGAAGAAAGCGAATGGTAGTTTATAATCGCTAAATACCAAGATTTCAAAATCTAATCAGACCATACCAGCTGTCACAAATAACCAATTTATTTTACATTTTATTGTACTTTCGACATTGCCTGTCATATTCATCTGTAAAATAATAATAATATATATATATATATATATATATATATATATGAACGTTATCATAAACTTAATAAATTATTAAACGTTGATATTTATGTTTACTTGATGTTACAGATAAATATGACAGACAATCTCAAACGCTCCTGCTGATGTACAGTAAAATGTAAAATAAATTGGTGATTCGTGAAAACTGTCATAACAGTTTATTTATTTGGACAATGTAGCTCAAGCTAATTACAACTATTTGCCTATCACTATTTTTTAAAAAATACATTCTATTCGTATTCTTTATTGCTACAGGCAACTCGTGATAAAATAATTATTAAACATCTATCAAACATCGAGTTATTTGCACTTCGTAGATTCAGATACTCAATAAAAAAAATTATTTGATTTTCAAAACTTGAATCGAAGTAGTTGTTTATCCATACCTCGCTAAGAACCTTCAAGCGACTCCATATAGCGACAATAAGGAAATTGTAATAAAAATCGGGCCAAACGTTTTATTGTTAAAGCGTACGGAATCAGCGAAACAGACAGATAAGAATTCACATGGCAACGGTTTCAGTGACCCTAATGCATAAAAGTAAAACTAAACTGATATTTCTTGAGGCCGCGTCATGCACAATATTATTATTTTATTAACAATAATTTAGTACGTCTAATGTCGTAGTTGAAATGTCTGTGTTGATGTCACATATAAAGAAGCCGAGGCCAACAAAGAAGAATAAAGCTTTTATGGAAATCTGATGGAGGTTAGAGATAGTTGAAAAATCGAAAAAAAGGTGAACAGAATGGTAGTAAAATTAAATAGGCAGTAATGGAGGAAAATATTAATTCATAATAATAAGAAAGACTATATAAGTGATAATATAAATACCACACAACGTTTCTTGGATCCAAGCCAAATAGGGTTTTGAGTTTTGTCAACTGACGAGTGTAATATTTTGCTCTAGGCTCTTAACACCTGAAGAACGGGACAAGGATCTCAGTGTGGTATTTATATTATCACTTATTTTATTTTGTATTTGGCTATCTTTCTTATTATTAATTTTCAATCAGACGTAATTTTTTTTATTTCCAAATATTAATTCGTTAAACCAATTATTGAAAAGGGAAGATTTACGTTGAAATACCTGATGGTCGAATAATAGAAACACTGTAAACATGAGATGAATTAAGAAGTATTAATTAGAACATAATTAACATTAATTTTATAAAAATATATAGTAATTTATTGTAGAAATGAGAAAAATGGGTCGACGTTCTGAGTTATTTACTAATAAGGAGTATAACAGACATGATATACCAGTCACTTCTTATAATACAGAAAACCCAACATTCATGAATCATTTTCTGTCTTGTATTTAACTACCATATTGTGTTTACTCATTTTCAAATTGTCTGCTTTTTATGTTTATTAATATATATATATATATATATATATCATTAGCTTATATGTTATTTTGTATTTTCTTTTATATGCACACGTGTGTGTGTGATGTCTTTGTTTATTATTACGTTTATATATTTTCAAGTTATGTACTGTATTGTTGTGAATGTTGACTATGTAAATTTCTTTGACTTACCCTATTTCCTTTGAAGATGACTAATGGAACCAAAAAATAAATATAAATCTTCAAGACACGACTTGAAACGTTTAATGTTTACGTGAAATGTTATCTCAAAAAGAATTTAAAATTCTCTCAGTCCAAAGTTATTTTCAAGAACGCCGATTTTAAACAAGAAAAGGTTTCTTCTACAGCATTTCTTGGCTTACATTGAATCTAATTATGAATAAAAAGCTACGGAATAATTTACTCACTTTATAATCAGTGCGAAAAAGAAAAGGCTACTGAGTTGGCTCCAGATTTAAGTTTATAATTTCATAAGAGAATATTTGTGGTACTGATCCTTGTCTGTTCCCCGACTTTTTTTGTTGTACGTTTGATCTAATTGATGGTTGTGTCGCAAGGCAGGAGAGGTGAATTGGCCCTTGTCACGTAAATCCTCCCCTACGCGGGCGGTCCTTTACCGACGTTATTGAAATCCTGCCGGAGTGTCGGCTTTCTTCAACGGCTCCCCTTCCTGGTTCATGACTGTTCCCTTTCCAGAAAGTTTCAAGTTCCCACCAAGCTTTATGCCTTTTCATAAATATAGCGAGAATTGGAATGAAACGAAAACTCGGCTCTTAGTGCACGCTATATAATTTACAAACACTTCAACCCCCCATTAACTTTGAATTATAATAGTTAATCTTGTAGAAGAAACCTTTTCTCGTTTAAAATCGGCGTTCTTGAAAATAACTTTGGACTGAGAGAATTTTAAATTCTTTTTGAGAATAACTGAACTTTATAACACTGGAGGGGTGAATTAGATCTTTTATTGCCCCAAAAGATATTGAGTATTACGATCAACGAAAGAAAATGTAACAAAAGATCTTCCAACTTTTAGGATTTAATGATTAATAAGGAGCAGAGGCAGGTCGTACTTTTTTCAAGTTACGTGCTACTTCACCCCAAACAACAATTTTTACGTCGATAACGATGTAAAATATTATTATTACTACATCAGCTACAGTGTTACCAATACTTTGACCCGACTCGTAATACGCTACATTTTTAATTCCGTCTACAAAGTTTCCAATAGTGTCTAATTATTAAAAGTAAAACAATCTAACACCAAGTTGACAATCACTAAAGTATTCTTTCTTTGTACATATTTGAAATAAAGATAATTTTAGGAACAAGGCACACATGATGGCATTGTTGTAAGTGCTAAAGAATCGAAAGAAGGTTGTGTAGGCGTGTGTAGCACAGACATGGTTAGCTGGCTGAATTAGCGGGAGCGAGTGCGGCGCAAGACAACGTCTTCGAAATCGAAGCAGAAATTCACGCTGTCAAAACACAATTATTATAAAGTTTCTAAAAATTAAAAACAATTAATTATTTTTAAATTTATTTACTGAAGCAGATAATCACATATACGCCAGCCGCAACTGGTACCGAGTATAAAAATTATTGTATCAAATAAATTAAATTAAAAAATGACACCTAATAGGCATGAAATATTCAGTTAGGTCAACTGTTATTAGAAATTGTGTTAATTTTTTTAAAAAAAACATGAAGGAAATCGACGGTTAATCATAGTAAATTTCCCTAAGGCATATAATACTTAACGCATTTAGGAACAAAATTGGCAATTACTTAGTTGGTGTGCTAAGGCAAATTGTTCGAATATGTATTATATTACATTTTATGTTTGGAGGATACGCATTTGGTAGACGTTTTTGTGAGAAGATTATGGATGGAACGGATGATTCTGAAGGAATCGTGCTTCACATCGCGTCGGCCTTAAAGTCGACAGCCTGCTGTGACAATACAGCACCTCGTGGTTTTACGAGAGCTTTACCTGCCTTCCAGCATGCCAGCTCCTGCTGCAAATTACGACACACTATGGAACCTGCCCTCCGAAAGTGCCGCCTAATTTCCATATAGATTAAAGTAGGTGGACTGTCGCACCTGCAGGCCACGGCTTCACTGCAACAACCTCTAATCTCTTATTACTACTTAACGTACACTAAATCCCTCGACCGTAAGTCCTTCAAATTAGTTGTTTGACACATGTCTGGCCTAATCAGTGAACTACCTCTATTATAAAAAAATTATAAATATCTCTGGAAGTCTGAAGATTAGGATTCAATATAAAATAATATATAAAATTGCAGATAAATCCTTCAATAATACGGATTATGCCTTACTAGAAAAATAAATATTGTTTAACTAACACTAAATTTGTAATCGATGATGTAAAGCCAGTGCTCTCATTTTGAGTCTCAATAAATTGTTTGGTACCTAATGGCTGAACTCTGCCACGATCCTCACACAATATACATGTTTACATTTTTAGAGAATGAATATATATATATATATATATATATATATATATATATATTGTGATTGTTAAGGACGAAATTAAAAAATGTCTGCTCTGTTTACATTATAATAGCTATTTTCTAATTACCATGATACTGTTCAATTACCAGTAAGTAGATAGATTCTAAGAGTAGCCTACATCAGGAACTGTATCTGGTTATTTAATGAAGAAAAAGCGTGAACCTGAACTTTAAGCTACGCATTATATACATGCTTACCTTGAATGTATTTTTTTTATTGTTAATTGCTATATTAACCAAAGTTTACTTAAACTCAAATCACATTCAACCAGCCTCAGTGCGAAGTATGTTTTTATTAAATGATCCTGCTATCAGAATGTAGTTTTGTGGGTTGTGCAGCGTGAGGGACAACGCGACAACGAAAAATATGTAGTATGTTTTTTGAGATCGTAATTGGAACAGATAACTCGGGTGGATAACAATAATTTTAAAATGAATCCTAATCTTAACTTATCAGAATTTTGAGCGTTTTAAGTTTCATTTAACATGTCCATATTTTAATTAATGTGAGTTATGGCGTTTAATAATACGGCCATTGTCCATAACTCTATCACATAGACATAGAATTACGTTGTAACCCATAAGGTACTTCTAAAATATATTTTCAGTTTTAGTTGAATTGAAATAATAATAATTTTGAATTTTTTTAAAATTAGTATTTATAAACTTCCTACCGTATCCTAAAAGACTCTTGGTTTATTGTTTATTCTGTAGGATATATATTATAGATGCGTTTAAGAAAAGAACTTTTGAACCATGTTATCTGATTGTGCGCTTCTTTTCAGTGTAAATATAATTATCATTTATTACATTCCACTTCCTTTAGTTTAGTTTATAAAATATTATAAATTCACATTATAAGGAAAAATGGAAATTAATATTGTTAGGAAATGGCATCAATCAGTCCTTCAAACCGAGACAATTAAAACACAGGCTCTGAAGGTAAGCTGCGTCTATAATAAAAATATAAAGTCAACAAGCCTCAAAATACGACCATCAGCAAGTACACTTTATTTATAATATCTATAAAATAATACCATTTATTTTTCCAGATTTTTAGTAACAGTTTTTTGTGTAGGACTCTGTTGAAAACAAAAAGTTATAAATATCCAAGCCGGCCATTCACTTGTAAAAATCTGTAAAAGTTTGAATTTTTGAAAATAATTCTTATTTAAATCGAATTTGTTACGCAAGTACAAACTTTATATTTCTGTCTTGGACATAGCAACGTGAAAATGTAAGCTATCATAGTTTATGCTCGGATGCGGGTCATTTCCACCTATAATCCAGACAGGGTCCACGTCAATACTATTCAGAAATATAGTAGAAACTATACGAATCTCATCATTTTCAGATTTTCTTGAAGTGGTAAGGAAAAATAAAGTAATGCAGAATTTGAAGATCGTTAATAAGCGACTTCTGAGAATTGAGATCTATAAAGCAATAGAAATTTTTAGGACTTCATTTGAAAATTTGAGAACTATGCGAGTACCTTGAAGAAGTAACCAACCCAACACGATTATTAATACAATAGATCAATGAAATAAAGCATTTTGAAAATTTTGAAATGAAATAATCTATTCGAAATTGAAACGTGGGAACCCCTATGATAAGATACGTGGACGATTGAATACAAATCTACATTGTCCAGCGAAGCATGTAACTCCCCATGTATAAGAATAGTTGAGATTGAATAAGGAACGGCTTCATTCGACGTTGGACTAAAGCTTTAGACACCATAGATAATAAATTTGAAGTACCAGGAACTAGAACATATCGCGATAGCAGTTGGCGGATGAAAAAAGAGAATTATTTTTCATATTCAGGAAAATGAGCACTTGATCAGTGAGACCGCAGGACATTTGCTAAATTAAAACAGAACAATACATGTATAAGACCGTATAAATCTATGACAGGTATTAATTACGCTATGTGAGTCTATATGTGTATTTACAGTCAGATCTCGATTAACAAACCACATTTTTTCGTAGTGATTTTACAACGCCTCACATACGCGTGTTTGTTGGTCGACCCAGTGAGGCTTGAAACTGCTAATGAAGATCTTGCAGATCGCATGCTGCCTTGCTGCTCTCAGGAAGTCTATTTTGATAGCCGCGTGTCGTGACGGGGAGAAAATGAGATCGGCATCAACTTCCCTACAGACCCGTAGCTAACAATAGCACGGGCTGTAAACAGGAAGGCGATGGACTCGGTCATTCCTGTTGCAGTGTCTGAGGCGTGGCCGAGGGCATCAACAATACTCTCACTGTTCCGAGGATTCTAATCCAAATCTAATATGCGTTATAACTATATAAATACAATCTTCGCCAAAACAATAAAAAAATGATATCTATGTAATACAGTTCAAAGTCGAATTAATTTTCATCGCCTGATGCACAATTCAAGAATTATTTTTTCCTTTCATATTCATAATATCTTTTAGTACGACAACTTATAAACCGAAATACAGTTTCAAATGAAAATACTTGAGTAATTATTGTTAGAAATTAAAAATCCTCTGTCATTGAAAAGAGTCATGAAGTTGAACTTATGATCGCATCCGGTTAAATTTGGAGTTATCGAAGTATTAACTAATATTAGATTAGATTAATATTAGTTTAAATAAAAGCTCTTTCTCTCTCCCGTAAATGAGTTCATTTTAATATTTCCTCTGAACAGAATTTCTTGGAGTAAACTTTCTGTACCATGAATGATAATTTAACGCAAGATATTTCGGAGACGAAAGCCGTTGTTTGGTTAGATGGATGGTATACTGGTCTCGAAGGTTACCTGCGTACCTTTTTGGGTAAAAGGGAGGAGGATGCAATCGACCCTCGAACAATTAGAATACATTGAAAACCCTTTCAACTTCCAGTGACTATAAAAATTATTGAGACCCGGAAGCATCTGTTTCGCAGACGGGCGTATCAAAATTTTTGAAACATCTGGGAGAATTTGGCTTAGTGGTAAATACAATAGATTACATTGGTTACCTTCTCTGCTGCAACCAACCAAAAATATCAGCGACTGATCAACCGAGCAATAAATGATTCAGCGCTAAGTTGAGAGGGAGAATCATCTGTCGGACGCCGACCACTGATGGACTCGGCAGAGCTATCGCATGTCCGCGCCGCCACCGTAGAGCAGTGTAGCACATCATCTCACCAAACGCGCAACAAATAGACATCCGCCGGCTCGATATCGTGAATATTTTGTATTATCAAGTATCGCAATGCCAAAGTCGCAGTTAATTGAATTAAATTCTTCATGTTGTGGTCCATCCCACTATTTTCGTAAGAACAATGCGAGAAAGTAATTATTATTTGATTATTTCCAGTTTTTATATTTAATTCAAACTTAATGTTCAGTTCCTTTAATCAATTAAAATCTTATTAAATTTTTGTATAACATAAAAACCTCACCCAATAATCTCACACAAGTAATTAAATATTACAACTCCTTTCTGAATCTCGATTTACTTTGTTAATTGATCACCATGGGTTGTAGTTAAGAGAATTACTAATTTTGTAAGCTTAAATTATGACCGGGAAACACCAGTAATTTTGTTCAGAATCTCAGCTACGGATATAAATCACATTTCTGAAACTGGTAGAGAAACTAATTTCATAATTACTCCATTTAAGCGCTTCTTCGCCATTTGTCTGAGTATCGCGCATATTTAACTCTTAGGGATGTAGCCAGATTAATAGGTGTTGACGTTCTTACAATTAGGTACAAGCAAATCTTCTGTGATTAGGCCTAGTGCGCCGTGATGAAGTGCTCCATAAAGACCAGCAACGGCTCATCGCCTGACTGGAGTTGTTCCTTATTCTGTTAATTAACTCTGATTGTACACTATTAGTCTTCATTAGTATCCGATGTTGGCGTTAATGAAGCGCTGAAAATTGGACAAGACTAGTTTCCACGCCATAGCCAATTGTTCAATGCATTGTCTCGATTTAGTGAATAGGTGATTATTCATCGGATCTGTCTACCTAAATTTTAATTTTCTCTGGTAACGTACGAGTTATTTCTCCAGAACCATGCCAGTCCAAAAGGAAAATTTCCTTGCTTTAAAACCAAATTTCTTGCACTAGTTGAATACAATTCTACCACACGTCCTTCTTTTAATTGTATTGATTCCGTGGAGGAATTTTATTGTTTAATAGCTCCAAACAAACCCAACTAGCCTTCATACTGTTTCTTATAGATTTTCCTCTTGGTAAGAAAATTTAACAAAATTGAGATCATTCAACTTCTTATGCAAACATTTCTGTAAACGTGTCTGAGTATGTTCAAATGATTCACTGAAGATAATGTTATAAGTAAACTTTACGAATAAATTTATGAAAAAATAAGTTGTATGACACTAAACTTTGCAAATTCTAGAAAATACCGCATATTTTTATAATTAATTCATTTCGTTGTTCTCACCAAGAAATAAAAACAAACATTTTATGAAGACATACATATACTTTATGCGGTATATTTCGCTCAATAAAATTACGTAATCTCCTCTACACTTTCTATAAATATATCGTAACAGTGCCACAAGTCTCACAGCGTAACAACGAAATATCCACAACAATCTCCAGAAGATAAAAATTGAACATTTATTGAGATTACCTTAAAGTTCGATTATTGCGCAAAATAACATTTAGGGCTTAGAGGTCAGCGTGACTGCCTCGCATCACAGAGGTCCTGGGTTCGAATCCCGGCGAGGCCATGGGTGTTTGTGGGCGTGAGATCAAATCAGTCCCCGGACAAGGAAAAAGGAGTTTCCATTATAAGTCGCTAATAACGTGAGCGGTTGATGCGATTGTAAATAAATAAATATAAAAAAATCATTTAGGATTTAAAGTCAGCTCTGTTTAAAACAGGAACGTGACCTATATGCATATTTCTGACACTATCAGAGTAGAAATTAATCATTTAGATTTTGTTAGTTTGCCTGCCTTGATTCACCAAATATTTTCATGAAAGTATTTTTTAAAGGCAAATCATATAAAATTTTATGTGTGGCTTTACTATGCAATATACTTTATTTAATCAAATTGACGTCATTTACAATTTCGATATTGAAAACTATCTGTATAATTAATGCTATCAAAGTTTTATAAACATAATATGAAATTATTGGTATAATTACTCGTTCATAATTAGAATCACGAGCTTTCGGTCCTATATAGGGGCCATAATAATGTGTAATATTCACCACATCAAACATACACAATAAAATGGAGGGATTATATAAGAACGTGCATTAGATATAATTACATTTCAATATTAAATTTCATTGTGTGAACTAGAGATGTGCTCTGATGAGATTGAATTCTATTACGGTTATGGTTTCAAATTCATCCTACATATTGTTGTCAGAGGAAAACCTCAGCTGTGTAAATAAAAGGTGCCAATTTCTCATATAATTTTGTGATTTAATACGTTTGCTTTAGTGGTGAATATTACAGGTGATTTTTGGCTGAAGGCTCCTGCTTATAATCAGGGAAAATAATTACGCCAACGCCGACCTGCCGTGTGTGGTGTAGCGGTTCGAATCCCGTCTAGGCATAAATGTTTGACCCTTGGGTGTGGCTAGACCTTGCGGTATTTAATGTAAAACTAACGTCGTGGGAAAGTGTCAGACTACAACCTACAGACTCACCTACACGACGTATAGGATAGGCTATATGCAATTAAAGTTCTTTTTTGTAATACGATATTTAGTGTTTGACTATGACACGATCTGCAATAATTTCGAAATTAGTCGGATACAAATATATTTTCTTGTTTATTGTAATATAATTTAATGTTCTTAGAAGGAGTAGAAGTCCAGTTGACAATCTATTTTGGTTTCAACATAAAGAAGCTATCCATTATAATTATCGGACAGTTGATAACACGAGTAATAATCTGAATGTAACGTTTCAGTTGTACAGGGCCAGGCATTTGAAAAAGGGCTTGTTGGATATGCAGATGTTGATGGAGGCAACGCGATGCGACGGCCCAGGCATTTCTCACGGTGCTGGGATATATCGCCACATTAAAATCACACCACAGACACGGAGCAGGCAATAAAGCCACGCGGCGTGATGCCGCAGCTTGGTTTCTAACTAGCTAGGAGTATTAACTGACGAAGGCTCTAATTAACGGCCGTGGTAATGACCTCTGGGAGCAGCCTTTGAAGACCGTGTTGGCTTACTTGGTAAACATGGACTTCAGCAACCAGGACGCACAAGAAATGAGGTGCCGCCGCTTCGTTACGGAAAGAGGAATGCAAAATTTCCTCCCTCTGATAGGTAGATTCTCATTCATTTTAAATTTCAATAAAGAAACACTCCTAAACAATTTAATCATACCTACAAATAATTTGTAGAAGGGCATACAAAAACGTGGAGGATTTATTAATGTATCAAATATTTTCATATTTTTATTAAGAACCAATGAAAATATAATTTCTTATTTAAAACCTGGCTAAAGGACCAATATTTATCAAGAATGTATCTTTTATCTTCTTTCCAGTAACGAGTTTAAGGCTGGTTCTTTCCTGCGTCAGCCATTTACATCAGACTATTTGCTAAATCGAAATTACTTGATCTACACAGTGTAATCGCTAAACGTGGATGACTCGGTATACACTACACCAACCTGACTCCTAATGTGATGTGATGCAAACACTTCGTCGATTGCTTCTAAAACTTGCTTAATTATTAGACATATCTAACGTACAGGAGACAGCCAAACCGTCAACGGGTCAGATGCCAAAAAATTAAGAGCTCAAAATTAATCTCCAAAACTTGTTATACGTTTATCTCATTGCGAGACATGTAGTGTTCACAAGCGGTATGAATTAATTAGGTTTAATTCCTTATTATTTACGAATTTCAATTTATTTTACGAAATAAAATATCGTGAGGAATTAATATTCTCAGCTTCAGCCTGACGACGGTCAATGTTCGCTTCTCAGGTAGTCACGGAAACGAAAAAATCCCACCGCGGTCTCCCTTTGTACGGATTAAAATATTGTGAGTGTAGGGCGAGGCTAATCCTTTACGACAAGATTTTAGCACTTTCGGACAAGACACGATTGACACCGGGTTTCTATGTCCTAAATTTGGATATTTGCACCCCGTAGGCGTTATACGATTAAAAATTTTCCGAGTTAAAAAATCAGATGAATAAATTTAAATATATTAAAAATATTCAATAAAAATGCCCCTATATTTTTTTCAAAATAACAGACACGACGATCAATCCCATTCTTTAAAACGTTTTTGGGCTGTCTACAGAACCAGATTTTTATCAAGTCACATGATGTAAATTATGGCCACTTACTCTTAAAAAAAACACGAGAAAATCGCACATGGAGAGATCTGGGTTGCAGGGAAGGTGTTGAAGCGTTTCCCCATCAAATTTCTCAATCGCATTCATCTGGGAGTCGGCAGTATATACCAGGGGATTACATTTCCAAGGTATGATATGTTTTAGTTTCCATTAAGTTTTTTCATAACGCTGTGTATAATATGTAGTACTATGCTCGACAAATCCATATTTTATTTTAAGGCAACAGGCTACATGAGGGTAATCCACATGGTGGCAACTCCCCTTTAATAGCATAGGAAGGGATTTGAAACGGGGATGAGGAAGGGTAGAGGAAGGTAGGCAAGAGTTAACTAAGGCCCCCGGGCTATAGTTTAAGGATCCTACCCGGCATTCGCCTAAAAGTAATGCAGGGAAAACCCTAGAAAAACCTGCATCATGTAGGCCGGGCATTGGGTACTTGTCCCACGCCCTTCCGATAGCGGGAGAAGAGTTTGCTGTGGGGTCGCAGCATTGCCTTCTCCGTACCTCGACCAGTTTAGGAGGCAGCTGGCCGACTGTTCCAATGGGAACAGGGTACAACTCTTACCGTATGCCTTAGGTCTGCGACCCCAGAACATACACCTCTCAAAACAGGCGGAGGTGCCTCGGCTTGTGGGAACCTTAGTTCAAAAACGGAGGGAGGAGGAGACCTCGTATATCAAAGACGAATGCCAACTTGACTTCAAGAACTTGTGTGCATTACATTGGGCTTTATCGGTAATGTAATAAAATGTTCATCATGTGTTTTCCGTCCATTTTCATGTACAAAAGCATCAGCCCCGTCAGTAATAGCAGGAGTGTTGACACAATGAACCTGTCACGGGCGAGTATAGTCACGCAGTAACTCAAGTCCCATGCAGATTCACACGTGTCATTCCAATACACGCGATCATGACATGCTATATTCGCATTAAATAGTAAACATGCGACGATGAATTGCGCTTCAGCAGTCAAAAATCCCATTACACGTCTACTTCTTTACTATCTCCATTACTAAAGTTGGACGAACAAACGTATCTCTAACCTCACATTGAGTACAACGACTGGTGTGCCAAAAAATTTCACGTTTTCATTTGACTGTCTTGCATTAAATAAATTTAAATTATGTCAATCGATTCAGTGATATAGAAAAATTAAATATCGTACAATACTGTTCTCCTATTTGAGTATATTATGAGTACTAAACTTTATGCCACATGAATAAAAAAAATCATTATTAGGTGTGAAAAATATAAAAACGAATGTGAAAATATCAAGATTCTATTACCAAAACGTTGAATTTCCCAATTATTCAATTCGCTTTAAGAAACGTTTTCTATCTTTAATTATAATCTAATATCAAGTCAATATTGTTTTCTACGGTGCCATTCAACAGTATTAGCTGTCTAATCACCGGGTCGTTTCAGGATCTCGAAGAGAGGTTGCCGGTAGAGGTTAGGACGCATAATGTAAACACTATTTATTAGGTCAATCAAACTGAAAGGAGAGAGTCGATAATAAAATAAGAGAAAGACCAAAGTTAGTCCATATTGTAGGTAGAATAGTATAGAGAAAGGGAGAGAAAGTTATAGAATGAGAAGAGTCTATCGCCGGGAATTTGTCATTGTGCGTTACGGGAGCTACAAAAGAGTTCACGAGGCAATGGCAGGTGAACGTTCCTTTCTCCGCAGGCGAAGATCTTTGAATACGCCACATTTCCTCTCTCTCTGCTGGAATGGGCGAGGATGTGAACGACCCCGTAAGAAGATTGCTCATGTTTACGTAATTAGGCGCGAGTGATGGATGGACGGGAGACTTCCTCACCCTTCAGAGAGGCGCGATCCTGGGAAACGCGTGACATCCATTATTAGGCGGAACGATTCTCTGTGTGGACGAGAAGCACGACCACCAACGACTCTCAAGATACTATGAGATGTCCTCATCCCAATATGAAAGTTGTTTAATTGTTTCCAAAGAAGTACAGCTGTTTAAAAACACTTGGCTACTTCAGAGAAAGCTCAGAATCGCATAATAAACATGCTCTTCCTGCTAGAATTTCGCAATTTGTTCTGATAATAAGTCAGCACCGTTGTTTACTTATTCATCAAGGTTTAAGTCGTGTTTAGAGAGAATAACAATATACTGTAGTAATTAGTAATTAATCCATTATTATAATTGGAAAGTAAAGGACTCATTATTAGATATAAAGCGGACGCCGCAACACAGACGCGGCGACACAAAGAGTGCATTGTTGAGATGGTACGCGCTCAAAATCTAGGAGACGAAGTTAGTTAGTTGGACGGCAGACACAGATGCGGGTAGATATCCATTCAGAAAATTTGCAGTATAAAAAGTTTTGGCAGTCAACGGCGAGAAGCGAAACGGTAGAGTCCAACGGCGAGATATAATAGTTTAAATAAAACGCAAGTAAACAGTTTGACAGAGAGACTTATAAAATCGCAGTTTGGAAGCAGAAGTTTTGCTTCACAAACTGAACTAATTTTTAACATCGAGAGACTTCCAGGAGACCGACGTCCGGAAACTAGCTGATGAGATAATCCAAGTTCCAGAATAGCAGAGATCCAGAGCAGCTACCGTGTGTTCGAATTCGAATGAGTAGAATCAGTGATATCCCCAAATCGTGTGCACAGAAAACCCAAAATTGAGACCTGGGCGGCCGTAAGTAGAAAACTCTAAAATTGTTTGTAAACCATTTTTTTAAAGATACGTCAGATCGTTTTTTAATTATTTCGTTTCTTTAATTATTTACTTCTTTAATTGTTAGTTATTTAATTTAAATTCAATCTTTAATCTTATTTTCGTCCACAACAAAATTCGTCGAGGTTCAGACGAATTAACTTCAATAAAAGGCTAAATGTAATTATGATGATTGTATAAAATTCACCCATTTATCAAACCCAGATAAAGACCTTGAGATCCCAAATAATATTGTATTTAAAATTTATTAAATTTGATTAATTGTTTCACATGAATTCTTTTATTTAGCCACAACCATTTACCATTTGTAGTTATTATGTTTATTACAATACGTATTATTGGTATTAGATGATATACGAAGCTGGCTGTTCGACCAGTCAAACAGGTACTTGCGATTCTTTCCTTCGGATGTACTAGTTCACCTCCATGATTAGGATAGACGGCCTATGCGATGTTCGAAAGTTGTATGGCTGCTCTTCAAAGTTATAAGTCACGCATCATTTACCCAGTTAAATCGCCGAAAGGTCAACTAAATATCTCGCTTCATTTCATTAATAACAATATTAAGACTACGATACGGAATTATATAATTTTTAGATTCTATTAAACTTTCTCTTCGTGAGTTAGTGACCAACGAAAAACTTTGACTTTTAAATTTAGGACAGTACGGCGGGGTGGACAGTTGGACTGAGGACCTGGACAAAGTAAAACACAGATAGATATAAATGAATCAATCAAAGGTGACGTCAATAGGTGGCACAGTTACTGGTTCCAGTCACCAATCACATTTATAGTGGCGAGTAATTATTCATGAATTTTTTAAAACTTACTTTGACTTCGTAATTAAATTGCTTAATCTACCACCTGTTATTGTTCTTTAAAAGATCCTATACCGCCAAAGTAAGTTATATAAAGCTCAACCCCAATAAAATTTTGTGTCTGTCATCCCGTAAGGAAAAGCAGGTTACACACTATTATAGAACTTTTTTCAGAAATGCTCGTTCAAAAAATTCATTTCCGAAATCCTCAATATTAATAAACTTTTCTTGCTTAGTTAACAAATGACATGGAAATTTCATTTCATAATATGCTCGGTACATATTGATTCCTTATTTTCAAAAAAAAAAATCCTGCTGATATCACAGATATATTGTGTTTGAAATATTGTGTTTGGCCTATCTTTCACTATGATGTATTAAATAGGGGAAGTACATTTGATTATGTCCTCGTGTTTGTGTTTTTAATTCTCATTTGAATTTCCAATTGGCCTTAATGAACTTGTATCAATGAGTCTATGAGCTGGTAATCGAATCAATCCATCGTGGCTGTTTCGTCAGATAATGCTTGACAATCAATGATCAGGGTCAGAGAACCGACAGAGAGAAGTGTGACGTTATTAAGCATAGCCAATATAGAAAACAAGCACCGAGAAGGAGATGCAAAAAGGAACAGGGCGAGTTATTGATATTGACATAACAGCGAATTATTCCACTTGAAAGTGACCGTCCATAGAAGTGCTGAATAAGAAACGGTACTTCAGTATCGCAGATCAGCAGCTCATTTTGAGCTTTGTATCCTGAGATCGGTGCCTGATATCAGCGCGATCTGCGAGAGATCCTGAGCCGAAAGTCCAGCATGGGCCGAACGGGACCGGCTGATGGAGCACATCATTAGTTCAGCTTCGCCAGATGTGAATGCGGCCAGGAATGGCCTCATCTAATTATAAACGACACGTTTCTGCGCCAAAACTCAGGAACCGGAAGCTTATCGGCCCAGATTCTTAAGTATACAATGCCCCTTGTTTATTCCTTTCTCTCCTCCGTCGCTTACGTTTCGCGGCGACAAGCTTTTCGTGGGAACGTTGCATCCTTACAAAAATATAGAAAAATAATTTGAGGAACCTGGAAATATGATGGTATTTAATTTAATTTATTATCTTCGTCTACACAGAACTAGTTTTCCAGTCGTTGTTTTATTTAGTTTAATATATTTAATTCTATCGTGTGACAACAAAGATTGAAATTCAAGCTTCTATGATGAGATAAGCGATTGATTAGTTTATTAGAAAAATAAGAAAGAATAACTCAGACAGTGTTTGATTAACCAGTGTTTGTACTACTTCTTCAAATCACATTTTTATCCTCAGAAACGCATTAGGAAATTGTAACATATATTTTTTAATGAATAAGAAAGATATCCAATTCAGACAAAAAGGTTAATATAAATACCACACAACGTTTCTGGGATCCTTGTTCCTTTCGTCAGGTGCGAAGAAGAGCCTAGAGCGACACAACTGCACTTGTCAGTTGACAAAACTCAACTTTTCATTATTTTCAATCATTTTAACATATATTTTTTAGTTAGAAATCCTATTATTGGTACCACTATTTTCTTCAATATAGAAAATATTCTATACGAACGAAGATTGATATCATCGGGCTCAAACGGAAAATGAAAGCATAATATAATTTATAATTAATTTGCCACAGTAACATAAAATATTAAAAATATTTTAGCAGGTAATTATACAGTATTATGGCAATGAACACACCGTTTACGATGAAATGTGGAAGTACATGCTCGAAGATCGACATTCAAATTACTGTACTAGTAACGAAAGTTTTCTTGATTTTAATCGATTTAAAGCCAACCACATACTGACATGACCTTTCGTCCTGTCATACAAACATTCCGTAAGTACTGGAATTGATCTTGGGTTTCCAACGACGTTTCGTCAACTAACCATGTCGACATGTTCTAGGTGAAGATGAACCCCGAGTATAATTCCAGCAGCATATTCACCTGTAAAACCTACGGATTCCGTACACTGTTTGCTAATAAAGCGGAAACTGTAACGGCCTTGAATATAATTTTGCAAGGCGAATTCAATTCTTGGCAGTCACTATTTTATATGATAAAAATTATTACCAAATCCTCTCAACTCTTCTTGTCTGTATGTCCACAGTTCTTTATTTCATATCGTCCGTACGAGATTTCCAGTTCTGAGATAAATTCTTCCAGAGGCGACAGTACTTAGAACGCTCATCAGTACAAATGGGAGTGTTATTTGTGCAGTGTGTTTGCAAAGCTTTTATAGCAATTTGTGAAGTTAAGCTTAATAATTATTTTGCATTCCTTACTTTATATCTAAGATTTCTTACTTGTGTAATGTTCTGTAATACTAACATACTCTCTTATTTACGTATGTAGAATTCCTTATCCCTGATCCTATTTCATGTAATTTCAAATATGTACACTTTAAATTCTTTATATCACTATTTATGCATAGTCTTAAACATCAAGAGTATTTATGTATATCTCATTCATACATTTGTCAGTAATATCAATATATACTTGTCCTATTTCCTCAGCCGAGGACTAACTAGTAATATAATCTAATCTAATATTCTTCAAGAATATTTTTTGCTTTTACACATAGTTTGGAATAACCTTTGCTACACTAAATCAACATCGTTATTATTGCTTGAATTTCTGACCTAGAGAAATTTCTTTATTTTTTGTAACCGAAGAAAGACTGTTTTCTTTAAGCTCTCGAGAAATTTTGTCGATTGTTTGACCAGAAACTAAGTTAGAATAGTACGTCGGAAATAGCTTGAACAATGATTCCGGGGTGACTGAAGGCGTGTGAAAGGACAAATGTTAGCGAAGGACAGAGTGTGTGTACAGAGACTTTCACCCGTTTCCGTGGGGCATTCCAGTCATCGTCGCACGATTCCACGTGCTCCAGAGAAAGGGCGAGGGTGGCTGTCAGCGCCCGTGGAACAAAGGCGGCGGAAAAGTACACAGACCTGACAGGACAATGCACGCAATGGAATTATCTCCAGGGTCACTGTCATATTCGTTCCTGCCGGTGTTATTTAGGTCCGGCGCCACACATCACGTCAGGAGCCACCTACGACCCTCATTAAGGAGAGTAACAAAATTCAATAAGAAATTTTCCGGACCAAGTGACATGAAATGCATCCCATAATTAAGTGTTATTATTTCTTTTCTTGTTTATTCGTAACACATTTCATCGTGTACCAAGAAGATTTTTGGTAAAGTTTGGTAGATCAGAGTCTGGATATCTTCATTTCATTTCTGTCGGATACGGCGTAATGAATGGATTCTTCTTTTACACTCACTTCAAATAGCTCCAGTTTCTCAGGATTTTCGTCTAGTGAACATAATAGTAGTTGAAACGATATCACATTTTGTGATTCAAAATTCTTCAATTATGTTCAATATTTTAAAATTTGATTGAATTAGTAGGTTCTAAAAAATATTTACTATTGAATAAAATTTGAAATGCACAGTCTGCCTTCCATGCCAGTTCCAACTGAATATTTTGAAGTGTATATTTAATGTTAAACTTTTCTTTAATATTGGTCACTACAGTTATTAATTTTATTATTATGCGTCAGAAAAAATATTAATTTTAAAAACAATATAGATATAAAGAAAAGTAGAAGCCGTCATTTAATACCAATTAAATACGGTCTTCGTAATTTTATCCATGATTGAGAACATAGAAAGATTAATTTTATAGCAGAGACAGATTGACTCTCCCGAAAAACTGAGTGCGAGGGCTGGTAGCGTTTGAAGGACAGTGCGACGGACAATTGGCTCGGAAGGGTAAAAGGTTGGAAGTTGGACTCCACAGACTGAGGTCGCGAACAAAGTGAAAGTATAGAATACCGTAAGTGAGATAGAAATGAATCAATCAAAGGTGACGTTAAGAAGTGCGATAGTCCCTGGTTCCAGTCGCCGAGGACATTTCTAGTGACTACGTGGCGTGATAAGTGATAGGATGTATGTAATATCTAGATGTAAATATGTTCCTCGCACATTAGTAATTATTCATAGAATTTTTCAAACTTCCTTTGCCTTTGTAAATAAAAAGCTTAATTTTCCACATTTTTTGTAAAAAAATCCTATGCCAACAAAGTAATTTATATAAAAATAACCGTATTAAATTTTTGTGTCTGTCACTCCGGAAGGGAAAAGAAGGTTACAACATAACCTTTATTGAGCTTGCGTTAATTATTTTAATCTGATAAAATGTGTGTAAAGACATCTTTTTGCACATATTTGTGAGTATTAAAATTAGTTGTCAATTGCGTTAAAAACAAGGCCTTAACAATTTTAATGAAAGTCAGTTTTCGATACAATCTGTTTTCGATACAAAGAGAAACAAAATTAGAGATAATATATATATTGTAGTGCCTCGTAATTGAGGCATTGTTTCTGATTAATGGTCAGGACTGTCGGAGGGAATTTTGTAGCGTGTTTATTTAGGACTGGTCTTGAGAATTCGGAGCCGTGAACGTGCGGATGGCCTGTTAAGTGAGGCATTGTTTCTGATAGATAGCCTGGACTGTCGAAGGGCAGTTTGTAATGTGTTTATTTAGGACTGAGTAGGACTGAGTATTTCTTCGTTTTGAAAAGCTGGGTGTGTGAGGGTCTCGATTGTCGGCTTTGTGACAAGACACAGCAGTTGGCTATTTGCTAACTAAGGAACTGCATCTGCATAATATAAATCTCGGGATAATGGAGGAAACTGTCAACGGGCAGTTACGACGTAGTTTTGAAACAAAGGAAAAAGGAAGAGACTGGTAGTATATAAGGGAGAGATAAGCTTTTGAGTGAGGTTAGTTAGAGTTAGTGAGTCGTACGGCGAGCACCGAGACTGGAGGATTTGTTAGTTAGTTATTCTGCGACCGCCGAAGAATGACTAAGACAGACATCGTTTAAGGGAGGAGAATGTTTTATAAGTTGCAGTCTGCGAGAGAAATAGCAAAATATTCATCGATAAACATTTTGTATGCTGAAGTCTAATCTAGTCTAATCACAAAATTAGATTACTGTCTTAGATTGTAGGAGATCAGGACACTGCATCCAGCGTCGAGTAATCTTCAGAATGAGCAAGTGATATTTCCTTCACGAACGGAGAACCAGCTTTCGTCAAACCAACAGTGTGTATTAGAATCAGTGTTTAAAATGTCCAGTATATAAAGTGTGTGTGTACGAACGAGCCAAATTTTCCTGAGTAATCGTAAGTTTAAATTTCATGGTATTCATATGTGTAAACCGAATTAAAAGATACAGTCAGATATCGTTCTTTTCTTTTGTGTTGATAAAATAAACTCTTTAAATTTAAAATCAATCTTGTAGAATAAGTTCGTCGATAATTAATTTCGTCTATGTCTAGACGAATAAATATTTCTTTTTAATTTAAAGCTAAATTTTATGTTCTTTGATTATGGTTAAATGTTCTGCCGTTGTCAAACCCAGTAAAGACCTTTGAGAGACTGAGATCCTTTTTATAATTTTAAATTGTAAAATTGCTAATTTTTGTTAAATAAATTATTTTTTGTTTATAATTTTAATCTTTTTATTTAGACACCCGTTTAATTATCACAATATATTCTCTTAATTCTTCAAAATTACTTGAAAATTTGACAAAATAAATTGAAAATAGTGATCTCTTTCTGTTTTCTAGGCCTCGATATATTTTAGATACAAACAGTTGAACGACTTAATCTAAACTGATTCGTTGATTTCACCAGAGCGCTGCCTTTTTTGACGTGCGACAGAATGTAGGTAATGCAAATCGGCGGTGTTTACATCACTTTGGAAGCTGGTAGGCGTATCTCAGCCACGATTCATACTCGTAAGACTCTGATAAGAAATCGCTGTGGCGCCTCCAGACATGACTCCACACAACCTGGTCGGCAGGGCCACACCCATTATATATAAAAGATTCCAACTTAGATAAAATACTCTCCTGCGAAAATTTAACATAATTCGCTTTAAATAACTGCATTATATTGTAAGAGTGTGTCATATTTCATGGATACGAGTTCGGAAAGCGTAGGACGAAATCCTCATTTACGTGGCCATAAATAACAAAGTGTCAGAAAGTTTGATAGGATTATAAATTAAACAGAAATATCGCGGATAAGTAGATATATATTATAGTGAGTGATACAGCCATTTTATAAAATTAACATTAGAAATATTGCCTAAACGAACGAAAAAATCCGACGATGTGAACAGTAAAAAACTGTCTGTCTTCAGGGATTCAGAACAGCAGTTAGACTTGGAGACACGAGCCCGATAATACCTTAAAAAGAAATATACCTAATTCATGCAGTGTATTCCAGAGAGACGGTTATTGAGGTTTTCGTAGCTGGCTACTTAGTCATAATGGTAGGACCTATAAATTATACGAATGCTGATTTTTTAAAATCAGTCAGCTTGATAACAATTTTTTAAAATCCTATTTTCAAGCAATTTTTTTTTACAAATTTTGATAGGTTCATGTTCAGCTCTTTGAACATTATGTTCTGTTCATTAGAAACGGAACTAAGAATTTTTTCGGTTATAGCATAAAACATTATTGAGGTTCCATTTTATTTAATAATGTATAGTCAATTATGTAAGGAAATTAGTATGAAATGAGTTGTTGAAATATTTAATATACGTTGGCCTACTAGATTCTTAAATTTGAAATTTTATTTGTAGATTTATTCATTACATTACATCATTTTATGTATTTATAGATATATCACGAATCTAAAATTAATTTATAACATTGAAACACCAGACTGCGTCGCATCACAGAGGTTCCGGGTTTGAATCCCGGCATCGGGTATGGATGTTCGGCTCGTCATGGTCATGAAAACTGGGGTTAAGGCTGCAGAAAATCGATACGCTGACCACATGTTACTCTTATTTCCAGAATATGTCAGTCTGGCTGCCATCCTAGTAGTCTGAGGTCCATAGTGGGCTCTAAAGCCAATGATAATAAAAATAATAACATTTGTAACACTTAAGAAGGTCCCAAAATTCGATATTAACGTTTTCTGGTGTATTGAATATTAAATCGACTAATTTAATAATTTTTTCTGACTTAATTAAAAAATTGTTAGATGTTTAATTCTATTCTATTTTATCTGAGACGAGTATTGATTACTTTACAACTTCATAAATAATCCCAATGTTCTACAGATTTTAATTCCAAATTTATTATTTACAATTTGAGCTTAAAACTTGATGGACTACCCTGAGAATGTCAGTGCCTTACTCAGATATACGTGCTGAAATGCTGCTTATCCAAATGTAGAAAGTGTCTTGACTTTAAGTTCGAGTGTATCATGACGATCATTGTTGAAGCAAATAGATTAAAAATTATCTTTAAAATTAAACGGATATATTTCATGAGAAACACTAGACTAGTCGTAGAAGATAGACTGGTCAATTATAAGTTCGAGATTGTGGGAACAATTAAACAAGAACTGGGAAATCTGAGGCGGAAAGAACGTGAAGTTTATAATTATTGCTGATCGTAAAATTCGACTAGATTAAAATTGCTACACTCTAGGTGAGGAACGCATGAACCCATGGGTTCCCAGGGACAAGTGGGAGGTGCACGTCACACCACATCCGCCGGGTAAATTAGCTGCAATCAAAATTATCTTAATGAGATGTTGTTCCGGCACCGCGCTACACGTAGATTTTCTTTCCCGTGAACCTTGTGCGGAGACGCAAGTTCAAGGAGAGGCCAAAACTCGACCCGTTTCATCCTGTCCATGCCTATGTGTAAAATACTTCAAACGGCCAATTATCATGGTCACTCAACTTCTGTATTTTGTTTTGTACATCATCACCTCTGACGATAGTAATATGTGTAGGGGCCGTAAAGACATTTATCAGATGATCGCATTTAATAAGATACTGTTGAAGGATTTCGAGGAAGAAAGACAGCAGTGCTAACTCAACTCTAACGTTGCGTCACTTCATTTCAAACTAAACCGATGAATTTACGTTTGTTTTGAAAATTATTAAATTTAAGTAAACAAATCAATTTAAATAATTGGCTTTTGAGTTTTGTCAAATTACTTGTGCAGTTGTGTCTCTCTAGGCTCTTGCGTTTTTTCGGCACCTGAAGAAAGGTACAAGGTTTGTGTGGTATATATATCAGCAGTCTTTTGTCTGCATTTGGCTATCTTTCTTATTATTAAAACATTTAATTTATTTGAACACTGAATTTGTATTATTATTAGGGAGATTAGCTCATTAGTTACTCAAATTAGAACATGATTTAGGTCAAGTCAAAGGGTCATGACTCATGGGCGTAGTATAGCAGAAATATCGTCAAACACATCCCTCAAATACAGACACACCTGATTGTTTTTCTCTCGTCGGCCAGGACCTTGGACGGAAGGTACGTGGTGACTCAAAATTTCAGGTGGCGTGTGCAAGGTTCCCTCGGGCTTCCGTTCTGCTCAGTGACACGTAGTCTCAAAGTGGGGCAATGAACTCTCGTTCATTGGTTGTGGATCTCCTCAGATCTGAAGCTGCATTGGGATGCACGGTTCCTTCTAGACTGCGATGATAGACTTCCTTTTTGTTCTTTTCCTCCGAGATCTGATCAAATACTCTTCTCCTCTCTGTCTTCGCTAACCAGCCATTCTGAGATGTGATATTATATCCGATCTCAGGTTTCCTCTGACTTCGACAATTTATTTCCCCACCATAGGGACGGAAATCAAACCCCCTGACCTTTCTCCGCCAATGAACTTAAAATTTTTACTTCACGAAGCCCAGTTTGTGGAGGGAGATGCCATTCGAAATATTTAAGGGTTAATGTCTGCCGGGTGAAATTTTGACAAGAGATCCTCTTAAGCCCTTAGACTTGTATTTTGGCATGTACGCATCCCGTCTTCCCGACACGGCGGCGCCAAAGTGTTTGGATCACAAATTCCAATGTCCGACTTGTGCTTGGATTCCTATAAAATAAATTATCTAATAATTGGGCGGCGCGCTTCTTCACTACAATTATAAATGTAATTTTGTTTAAATGTGTAAAATGTTGTGTATTTTTTTCATGTAAAATGGACAAAAGGCTATAATAAATAAATATATTACTTTATTTTTTCAGTTTATTGGCTACTTCTTTATCCTATTAGAATACATCTAACACAGAGGTTTCATATTGTGTATTGTATGACTCACTACTTTTGCGACTCTGTACTTCTGTCAAAATTCCGCCATGCGGAAATTTCCATTATGTCAGGTCGTATGAAAATCAAATTAATGACTAGAACTGAACTACCAAAAGTCGATAGTTTCATTTTTATATATTTTATCGAGTTTATTGATGCAAATCAGCAAAATTAAAATGTTTAATTTCATCCGACACACTTATGGGAAATGTTTGAAAAAGTTACGCAGGTTTAGGTATTTGTACTCGAACTCTGCACATGACTCATGAGGGTCCTCCTTTCAGTGTCAGAATAGCTCTGGAACTTTTTTTTCTGAAAAATATATAATTGTCCCTTTGTTGATTATGACTCATTGTGAAAGGGACTTCAAAATTGCAGATGTTGATTTGTGTGTTATAATAGAACAAGAAACTGCTGACAAAAGGCGCTCAAGGCGGATTTGCACAAAGCGCACAGAGAAATCTAAGAAATGTTCTTATTGTTGGCTGGTAGGTACCGTGTCTTGCGGGACGCGAACAATAGAGCCGCTCCTTACAACGGCTCCAACAGCTCAAAGGATCGGAACTTGGATTTACGAGGAAAATATTCAATCTCGTTACAACATCGATTCTGTGAAGCAATCAAACGCTTGAAAATGGTGTGACTCTCATTCTTGTGCCGGTTCGTCTTACATAAAGACCGGGTAGTTACCATCTTATGTCACTCTTATTACGTTTCCTTGAATGAAAGACAGTTCACTCATCGGATTTATTATTATTTTAATATTAAAAAAATAAAGATTATTTGATTAGATTTCTGTTAGGTAATTATATCGGGGAATTACTGAAATAATATATTTTAGATAATTTTTGCCTCTTTCGGTCTTGTAGAGCCTGCTATAGTATGCCTACAATAGTGTGATATTATTAAAGACGACTGTTTCGCGAATGATTTTTAAAAAGTAGAAATAATCTCCTTTATTTATAATACATTTGGTACAAGAAACGAGAGACTAAAATATAAATCTTTCCTATGCTGAACGACAGTACGTGGTGCAACGTCTTCTCCGATGGCGAGAAACGGCCAGCTTTCATCACAATCCTGGGTCTCTAGTTTGAGTAATGTGCGTGAAAAGAAAACTACGCAAACCTAGACGCGAAAGTGCGTTATGAGGCCGGGAGGATCGCTCTTGTTCCATTATTTCCACTTTCTTGTTGCGTCCAGAGGCATCGCGGCGGCGCGGTGGCCACAGAGGACTTTCTTTAGTGCGCCGTGTCACCACTTTTCTTTTATTCCTAATCAGGAGACTCGGAGAGGAGTGAATTAGGGAAGTGTGCCGTGACCTAATGGGGTTGCTTGCCCCGCCACGAAACTGCACCTAGCAGTGAATTGGCAAAATTATGTCCAAATGAGGGAAAAGCGCTTGCAACAAGTCCCAATTCCCGGATGTTAAAACCATCACTAAGTTATTATGAACAGAATACAATATATATTCCAAACATTTTATGCGGTAAATATGATTTAATGTAGAAACGCCATATCAGTGGACTAGTTGGACTTTAATCAGAATAACAAGAAAGAAATCTTGATTATGTATTCCATTATTCAATAGTATTGAGGAATACACACTATTTTTTTACACTTCTAGAATCATTTGAATTATGGAGCAAACCGGAGCAATATGAACATATGAATTGCATATTTTTCTGAATAGTTTGGATTTCTTTCGTTTATAATATTTAAAAACTATTTAAAATAATATATAAACTTTAAGATTCTTCCATAATTGATAATGAAAGGATATCATGCTTTAAATATTATTAAATGTACCCCCAAAAGATTGAAACATTTCTACCAATTAATTTACCGATGTAAATTATTAATACATTTTTAGGGGTTGAGCACCAGGTTCAGATTTCTTAATGTTGACATTTCAGACATGGTTGGAAAGCCACACATATACGCCAAACTAAGCGTTCTTTTAAAAATACAATTAAGTGTTACAAAAGCAATTTAAAAGTAATTTAAAAATTATTATGTTTTGTCAAATCATATTTTCTTAAATAATCATAAAATAGATTGGTATAATGTATCAATTTTGGATGAATAAAGGAATTACTTCTCGAGGTTAATGGTTGAAATGCTATATATTGGATTAAAAAAACGGCAATTAATATAAAAATGACACTAATAAATTAAACAAAATTGACACTTTGATTTTGCAATTCTTTAATTTATATATGGTTACAATATTAAATTATAAATTGTTCCATTGTAAACCGCACTCAACAATGTAACCGAGTTTTTAGATTTAAATTGATTCAATTTAATTTAGGTATAAACTGAGCATTTCGGCCACACCAGCCAAGTCCCTGACAACATTTTGAACTCCACCAAATTTATATTCTTTTATTACTGATCTATAATAAAATTTTATTCTAATTATTTTATTATGTTTGTTTAGTAGTGTAAAAATTCAAATACCTGTATAGGTATATTCCAAAACTAGCGACGCAGCGCTGTATTTTTTAAAATTAATAATCTTTTTTGACTTTAAAAGACTGAGCTTTATATTTAAGTAGCTTCGTGCCCGGAGTTTCTGGGTTGTTCATATTAAACTCAGCGACATTTATAACTCCGCTTTTTACTCCAATTTCGGTTGTTTTTGCTTTATTTTTTTTTATATAACGTCCCTCTACCCCCATCCTTAAAGGTGATGCCCACCTATGCCGAAAGGGGTTGGAATTATACACAAAAATATCTGGAGAAACGCTATCTATCTCATTGACCCAGAAAAATATTTTATCGACGAAATTGATCAGCGGTTTTAACATGTTTGAAAATTTCCACCACCGTCCACTCCCACGCTTTGCAGTTAAACGGCAAGTTGAATGTCATAATTTAACTCAGCAACATACCGAACCCCGGATTCGACTGTAATCTCGGTTGATTTCGTGTGAGTTTTTTGTAACGCCCCTCCACCGCCACTCCGAAGAGTTCTCCCCTCCCATTCAGAAAGGGGTTGAAATTATGCACAAAAACATCGGGAGAAACACTATAAATCTCATTGTCCCAGAAAATATATATACAACGTAAATAGCGGCCGTTCCAACATATTTGTAAATTACCACCCACGGTCCACCCCTGCCTCTGGGAGTGTGGTAGTTGTGTCCAGCAGTGTTTGTTTCCGGTTCGTAAGGAACACGTGTACAAAATTTGGTCAAATTTTCTCTCCGGGTGTGTGTATGCGTATCATACATATATACATACATACAAACACACATAAACACGTAGGCCTACAGTATATTTTATTTACTAGAAGAAGATTTCTACTAAAACATAAATAATGAGAAATTCATCTCAAAAAACAGGTTTTCTCCTGAAAATGCATGACATAATGATAAATCGGATGGGGACAGGTTTATCAAGTGAAGTCCTATTATGGTTTCTGTAACACTCGAGAATTCGTGGAATTATATTCAGGCGAACAGAAGCGAGTGTTATTAATCGGAACTCACTTATTAAAGGTCAGATATGCGGCTTAAGGTTGGAGAGAGTCAATGTGTGGCCTTAGATGGAATATCGGCATAAAAAATTGGCAGCTGTGGAGAAGCAATTTGCACGGGTCGTCAGAGAAAGGAGAGCCGCCGCGCCGCTTCATAAATCAGACGTGAATGTCTCCTCGGCTTCGTGGACCTCACAGTAGCAAAACCCAAACACGGCAGATGTGTTTATGTTCCTGTCCCCTGTTCTAGTCGGCTAGTGGACAGACTGACTAGTTCCTCTCTACAGATGTTCATACCAAGCGAACGTATAATTGATGACTTACATTTATAATCGACACCAAAGTGTTTTCTCACATAACTGGAAATGCGCTGTTGTTTAGGTTCGATTAGGACCGATTTTTTTGACTTCACCTCGTACATTTCGTTTGTTAGTCTCACTCGATACGAAAGAAAACTGGTCTCTCATCTTGGCGATGAGTCTGGATTAAAGTAAGTATAGAAACTGTCCGAAAATGTTATTCTTAAATCACAATCGTATTAAAAAAGTAATTATTGCTAATTTTCGGAGCGAACGATGAATGTATAGGAAAATATTGCTGAAAATAATAGATAGATCATCGTCAAATATTAATATGAATTTAGAAAATCAATTATATCTGTTAACTTAACAGAACGGAAGAATTAATAAAATGTGAATCTTGTGGCTGAGATCCAACCGTATCTGGAAGCTCCTTATTAGGTCATTCCTCAATATCCGGGGGCCGTCGGAGAATCTGGGTCCTATTGATATGCAAATGACGGTGGTGTGACTTGCGTGAGGTAGCGCACGCAACGCCCAGCCTCCTCTTCGGTCCAATTCATCTGCGTCTTGGCCCGTTATCGTGCATCGTGTAAGTACTCGTAGCGTCGCTCACCTGCGGCTAATGCTAGGCGGAGAACGAACAATAGCGTTTTTTGCCTCTATGTAAAACGTAGGACTTGATCTGAATTGAATCGACGACCTCGAAGACGGCGACGCCGAGTCCTAATCGTAATGTCACGATCACACATTTATTGGATTTACAATCCTTTGTTTCGATCACCTGTTTGCACTGGAGCACTACAAAACTGTGGAACAGGTAGAATTGGTCAAGAGCGTTGATCGCTTTAGACAAATCGTTCTGTTCAACAAATTGAATCTTCTAACACTTTTATGTAGGTGAGGGAAAATCTTATGTAAAATTTGATCTATTATATCTGTAATTTAATCATTGTGCTAGCCAGTAATCACAATAAATTTATTTAATTTATTTTCCTACTTGACAACAACTCAATACTCTTCATCCATTATTTTGGGACTTCTTCAGATGATGACAAATAACTATTACAAAAGTTCTTAAATTGCTAATTTTGTGAATAAATTCCTTCTTTGATTATAAATTTTTATGGATGAGATTCTGTGGAGTGTTTAAATGGTGAAACTTTTGTTTTCAGTCAAAACTAGTGCCATGTTTGTAGGAAGTCGAAAATCATTTAACAGGTTCTATACGTGAAATGTTGTTCTCGAACAGTCTATTTGCCGTTGTACTGATATGTAGAAATGGAAATACAGATTTTTCCAGAGATATTGCGTAACACGTATGAAAGTGTTTCACGGTTTCAAGAATCCATGTTTTTTGGAACGTGTGGTCATACAAACAATCATTGAATCGAATATATTCCCTCTTTTTAAATAAAATCAAGCAGTTAATTTTCGGTTTCAATACGAAAGCCAGACCATGTTTTACTCAAAATTTAATTAATTTTTGGAAGATATTAATGGAAGATGTTGGTATTGCATACAAATTATTCCTAATACTCCACTTAATTGAATAAATTTTGGTTCTGAAACTAATAATTAAGATCACATATCTCTTTCATAACAAATAACGTACATCTGATAAAGTTCCTAATTAGGGACGAAATGTCAAGTTAATTATTACCATATATATAAAAAATGAGATTTGGAGAAGATTCATAACTTAAATAGAAACTTTATCGTCACTTTTAGGAATGAAGGAAGTGATTTTGATAGATTATATAAAGAATATTTAACACGAATACATTGTAATTTTTCATTCAAAACATAATGCCATAGTCCTACATAGTATCAATTGATAATATTGCCTTTAATGATATAAAATAAGACAATACTATGATTCATCCACTAAACTATGCTGTAGAATTACATAATCTCAACGATCATACCTTATTGACTAGGTTAAAAAAACTCAAAACAACTTTTGACTTACTCTTAAATATATTAATATTTTTCTACACGTTATTCAATACAAATAAATTCATAGCAGCTTAGATTTAATAAAATTGAATTATATAAATTGACATTGTAATATTATGTTTTTGAATTTTATAAGTTTTTAACTATTGTAATTATGTTTTCAACAGTACAAATACTGTTGAATATCGTCAAGGGACGCCGAAATATCCAGATTTTAATATATTCGTGCAATAAATACTTTTTGGACTCTAAGAGGATATTTTTAGATTCATAATATTTCAACAAAACATTCAATTATACTATGAATGTCGTGTTAATATATTTTCAGATAATTTAACGACCATTAACATTTTTATAATTAAAACTAGAACGTTTCTCTACGCACTTGAACTCAATTCAGGCTGTCTATAATATTCATAACCAGACCGATAAAACCTTTACAAAATCAAAACAATGTATCTTTCAGTCAGACACAATCTGAAGAAAGTGCAACTAAGTACAGAATGATTAATATATTTTTTAAATATCAAATAATATTTATGGTCTGTTAATAACATCCGATTATTTAAAACAGTCGTAAAAATAAAATATTTATATATTATTATTGTATTAATTTCTTTTCCAAATAAATAATTTTTTATGACACATGACCAGTTTATTTGTTTATTATATTTGGGGTTTAATTAGAATGGTGGGTATTTACTAAAGTATTGCTAAGATGTTAAGAGAAACAAGTAGAAAGTTAAATGTTAGAGGATTAGTTCCAAATGCTGTTATTTCTGATACATAATGTTTTTCTCGTTGTTGCTTTTCTGAATTTTTCAGCTAGAAACGAATATAAATTCTCCTTTTATATAATACTTGTATTACTCGGCTCACAATATTCATAAGTAATCAAGCGAAAAATTTTAAATTATTATGTGTATAAGATTGAGGTAATGAATACACAATAACGGTCACATTTTCCAAGTTATATTTTCAAATGAAATCATCCAATGAGAAAACTTACATAATTTTTTCATATAAGCTAACATGTTAGTTTCCGTTCTCATTTACATACATCCGAAATAGTGTATTAGATTCGGTATTTCAAGTTTTAATTTTATTGTTTTATATTTGTTAACGTCTCATTTTGTTTCCCGGACTGCGACATTAGACAAACGGAATCCGCCGCAGAATGTTTCGCGTGTATTGGACACGAGTATAATATCCTGATAGCATCTCGGGTCTGAAAGTCCCGACGTCGTTTCCTGGTCGCTGTAAATGCTAAGGCGAGTTCACGCGACGTTCCCGATACATCCCAATTACGAGTCTCGCGGAAGCACGACTCTCCGCCCAGATTTGCATCCCGAAAGACATCCACCCTGTAACGTGGTGCGGTTCCACTGGGAATCTTCACAGGCCTTCACATTTAACACTTCGCCTTGGCCACGCAACTTACAGACAATTTAATTGCTTGAAATGTCGACAGTCTTTACGTGGAACCGACGAATTGCGAACAATTCATGACTCACAATATGTACATTTGAATAACATTTAAGGTAGTACAAAAGTTAAAAATAAACAAATTTCTTCTAGATGGCACTGTGAAGAGTGGTTTATTGGCAACTCTGAATCTCAAATAATAAACACGCTTTAAACAGTCAAATCTCAGTATTTTCATCGGTAAGACACTAAAATAAATAATGCTCAACTTCAGTACGTGATTATTAGAAATACTTACTGACGGCTCTAGTCATATATTTATAGAAACCAAGCAAAATTTACTCAATATGCTCACGAAGACAGTGTAAATTTTTGTTGTTTTCATTGTCGAAGTGATAAGCGAAATACTACAATCAGATATATAAATCAGTATCTGGCATCACACCATCGTAAGTTTAAAGACTTCTACAAAATTTTAAATTTTCGCAGATACATTATCATTGTTATATTTTAATTGAATGCTCTGGATTCTTTTCGAAGTAAAATATAATATAAAATCAGAAATATGTATCATACGTTGAAAATTAATGAAATTATTTTCACTAAATTTAGTGCCTCGCGGAGATAAACCCGTACAGTGTAAATGAACTACGTAAAGTCAAAAACGTGTTCATGAAACAAGTTGCTAATAATCTAACATGACTGCAAATATAATTTGAATATTAAGTTAGATTATTGCCGTGTTTAACACGCAACGTACCGCTACGTGGAGAACCTCGATCATTTATTTTCTCTACTTAGAAGCACGTATATGTTTATTCTTTTTAGTTCTTGTTTCGATACATTTCTTGTTAGAAAACATGAAGGTGTAATTTTCTCGTGAATTAATAAAACAGAGTGCAAACGAGTGATGTCTATCTCTACCTCTTCTTTCAGCGGCATTCATGCTCTCGAACTTAAAGATAATCGTTCTATTATTGTAATTCATTCATTAACAAACTTTATTTATTTGTATATTTGTTTATTACGAATTATAGTTTAATTTCCAAAGGAATCGTGAGTGCAAGTATCGGCCTGAAATTCGTTAGGATGGACTTTTGAAGGTAAATGTTTGGCATGCTTCCCTGATGATTAAGACGATAGGAGGGTGGGGGTGGAGGAATGCGGTAAGTAATGACACATTCCCTGTCCGGTAGCCGACAGGTGGCCGAACCAGTTTCCCCCGTGACGTCACAGTCGTGCCTGCCTTGTAACACAATTTGATACCGGGCACATTATACAAGAGCTTTTAGCCCGCCGGGTTGCTCGTGGTCCTTTTATGTCATCTCCAAAGCGAAGAAGAAAAAGACTTCAACGAGTCTTCCGGGTAATAGACATAAGTAGCGATCTTGCTAAACTTGTTTAAGTAACGCAAATTTCCTACTAAATTCTAGAGTATCGTTCGCAATATATTCCATACCGTCAGATACGTATATTAGTTAATGCTCATATTTGAATAACCTGCTCTTGGATAAGTCAGATGTACATAAATGAACATTGGACTTTTTTATCCGCTGTTGTTAAGAGAAGTAATAATTTCTCTATAGCACTATATTCCCATGACGGTGGAGTCATATGGTTTCTAGTTTTCCCATTATGAAGGTAGTAGTCCTAATGTGTGTTTGGATTACAAAACAAAATCAAGTTCTCTTTTGAGAGCGTTAGTTGACCAGATATAACATGTGGTGTGCTCTCTCCGGGCCTGGAAATACTATTAATTAATAAGCGAGCGCGAAAAAGTTTCCCCGTCACTATCACATTAGAGTCTTTATTTAATCTGGTACTAGAAGAATATTTAATAAGCGCCGGAGTAATTTACAGCTACGGCAGTGATTTAAGGACTCTAGTATTGTGAAGCAAATGATCCGCGGAGCACGCTGCGTTGATCCCTAATTACCATCCACATGCTCTGGATGTGAATTATGTCACTTCATAAGTCCCCCGTGGCCCATACGTCACGGCCCTCGAGTCACATATTTGATTACGACTTGCAGTATTCGTTATTTTAAGCGATCGTGGCAATTTGGAGCACGTCACTGCATTCAATTGACGAATTTATGGGCGTTTTCCTTTCATTAATCCAGAGACGGCACGAGACCCATGGGGGTGAGGGTTGCCGTGGCTTCCCTGCGGCTTATTCACAACCACACATGCACTCGTGGCTTTTATTTGTTTTTTAATGTTTGCACGTCCCGGGGTGAGGCATCCAGCTTGCAAGTTGATTGAGTAATGGAAAGGGTCACGCGGCATTGATAATGGCCGCCGCAGGTGATTTACTCTACAGTCTCATTGTCTCACATACGCAATTCGAAGAAATATCTAATAACTAATGATAATTAATACAAAGAATATAATAACTATATACATAATATTAATTATCTTTATATACTAACTGAAATCTGAAATAGGGGTAATTTTTCATTCCAAAGTTGATTCATACTCAAACAATAAAGAAAATATTAATTATTTCCTCCAAATATATCAATAATGCTGTAATTTAAAAAATTGTATTTAGAGTCTCAAGGTAACCATTATGTTGGAATGACCACGTCAAACAGAATATTTCGGCCCATTTACTGCCATAATCGTGTGTAAAAACATAAATATATCAAAAAATTTTATTTTACAGACACTTTATTTTATTTAGAAAGTAACAACGTTTAGATACATATTCCTACTCTCTTCAGGTTTCCTTCCAAATTATTGTGTAACAGATTAGCACCAAAAACAAATAACATATTTAAAAGATCCCTAAATTTAGAAACGGATCCGAGGCACACGATTCGCTTAAACACCTTATTGAATATCGTATTTGTTTTTGGTGCTAATTTATTACTATAAATAGGGAGAATAACCTGAAAAAGATACGAACATGTACCGAACCATTGTTACTCTCTAAATAAAATAAAGTAGGCTATCCGTAAAATGCCAAAAATTTATATAAAAAATATATCAAGATAACGTCTCTGTAAATAAAATTGATGATTAAACAGCCAATAACAGTCAATTAAAATGTTTTATTTTATTAATGAATTAAATTACATTATACTTTGGTCCTTGTGTGGGCCCTCTTAACATAAAGGAATTTAATTAATTAAATAAATAAAATATATTGGCTGTTATTGGCTGTTTTATCGTCAAACATCTGTAAAAACATAACACACAAGAAAACTGAATGGAATAATTAATAACCTACACACTATTTATTATCATAAAATATTTGTTGAGATGCTGAGATACTGTATCAATTCATGTCATGAATTGCCGTCCAATAAAATTAAAGTAGTTACTTTACAGACATTGTTATTTGTTTAAAATATAGTAGCACATATTAAGTCGTGAAATGAAGAAAAAAAAGTTGGTATCCCTGTCAGGTCACATTGGCAACTGGAACCATTTGAGGAGCTCGTTCAAACAAGTGATAGTAACATGGTCTGAAAACCAAAATAGGCAGAAATTATGATCAGAAAAATATAAACTAATAACAATGTCCGATAAAGTAACTATTTTAATTTTATTTTATGACTATTTATGACATGAATAGATACAGTATCTCAGCATGTAATTATCTCACATTAACATAGGATACTTTAGAATGTTAATTAGCATGTAGGTTATAATTACGACATTCAATATTATTATATGTGAAAATTTTAAGAATGATTATGGCAGGAAATAGACCTAAAGTGTCTGTTTAACTTGGAAATTCGAGTATAACGTTTACGTTGACACTTTCAGTAACGGCTTTTTAATTACAGAATGCATTAATTTGGCCTCTCCTAATAACTGGTAAAAGAATCGTAAATTGGAAGACAAAAAATATTCCATGTTTATTTAATAATTCACAAGTTCGTTCTGCATAAACATTGAAACGTTTTATATATGAAGTCACGAAATGATTAAATAATTTTGTTAGATGAGTAACTAAGTTTTACGAAATTAAATTAGGATTGAAAATTACTGCATAAAGTTCCCTGTTTAAAACTGTTTATTTTTAAATCATATCAATAGATCTTAAACTTAGTTCAGTAGCTTTTTATCTATTTTCAACAGTAAAATGTACACTTTATACGGTTACAATGAGAGTAACAATTTATGTAATTTATATATATTATAAATATTGTATATATACCCGTTTTGAACGTATAGAACAAATTTTTACCATTAAAATCACAAATACAGTAATTCAACATACATTCGCCTGGTAAATAAATCGCAACTTTACTACTTGTTCCTCTCAAATTACATTGGATTTCGTACCTTATATTGAAACTATCGTATCATTCCTAAGTTAATTTTACAATTTATATTTGCATATTTAATCAATTTAGAATTAACCTATACATTATTTTTATATTTACTATATTTAGTTTATTTAATATATAAGCATAATGTTGGTTAATATTACCAAGTTCGTTTCGTTTATTTAAAGTCACATTTAAATATTTATATATAGATATCCCTTCTAATAAACTCCTTTTAAATTTACATTCTTCAACTTGGAGAATTTTACAATTGCTCCAATTTCCTTTATGCCCCTTATCATTCAAATTATTGGAAAGTACAGTATTAGTTTTAGATGTAGGTTACAGTTTGCGGTTATGATAATACAACCTACTTTTAAATTTCATTCCTGTCATTCCAATATATTTTTTTCTCGCAAATATTACAATTTACCATATAAAACCAATTCTTAGTATCCAATAGGTCAATCAGATTTTTTCATATTATTATAAATGTTACTAATTTTATCTATAGATCTTAATACAAGTTTTATGCTGTGTGTTTTTGACGCTCCTTACCGTAGTGTTGTGTTTGATGAGAGCCACAAAACCGCTCGCTCACTTTTCACGGCGCAACGAGGAGAAAGGCCTATAACATGTACCTCGCTGCCGCAATTTTTTCGCGCGCTGTCCCAAATAATTGTCTGCGGTCAGCAAAATTCTACATGTTATCAGCGATTGGAAACGTGTAGTAGACCTGCTTCTTTTTAGGGCACTTCAGAAAATGGAGTGTTGTGGCTAGGGTACCAATTACAAACATGATCTCCGCTCCTTTGTCGGCAACACATCCGCTCATCCAGCAACACTGTCGCAGTAACATATTTACCAGACTAATAGTTTATGGTATATAATATGCTGTGGTCTTGACAACTTTCTTAGAGAAACTGAATTTATTCCCAGAAAATATAATTGTGAATCTAAAATCCTGAGATGAGAAATTAAACCCAGTGAAAAGCTCATTGTGTCTATATATACCGAAATAGGGAAAATCGGATTCAACGGCGATTTTTACGTCAATATATCGCGGAAAAATTCAGCCTGTGCGTTTTGAATACTGCATTATAGTTTCACAGTTTTGTCATAATATTTCGCTTCCTGTATCTATTTTATATGAATGCCATGCAGCTCATGCAAGGAGCCCACAACAATGTCCTCTTTGACTGCCCCAAATATAGCGAGATAAGATCAACCATAGCTGCACATTCAATGATGGAGATTTGCAACTCATCAGCAGCAATAAACAACCTCATAGACTTTACGATGAAAACTGAATTGTTTAAAGTAATTTAAATATTATACAAATGTAGAACTTAACAGATGTTAGTCGCTAATGACCAAAAGGTTAATACGACGTTAAATTGTAATAATAATAATAATAAAAATGTTTCTGGGTATTGTGATATATTTTCTACGAGTTTTATATTTACGGCATTTTACTAATAATAAATACTATTTTCAAAGCAGGCATAATAATACTGGTAGCTATTAAAGCAAATATAAATATAATAATATAAATATAATAATAAAGAGCTAACTATTTTGTAGACAAATATTTTCTATATCTAATAAATAAAATAGGTTGTTTGTGAGTGTATATATTTGAGTATTTGTGTATATGTTCAGCATACAAATTTGCACCTGTGCAACCAATTTGATCAAATTATGCACACGCGTTCCTTTCGATCCAGAAGCAAACTCTGCGGGGGTAAGACTCGGTTACCACCCCCAGGCGCAGAGAAGTACTGAGTGGACATTTTCAAAACTGCTAAAAATGGCCGAGAATGGCGTCGAATAAATATTTTTCTGGATAAATGAGATTTATAGTATTGAATGTGTATAATTACATCAAAATAACGCAAAAACATCCAAGACTGGGTTATGGATGTCGCAGAGTTTAATTATGACAACCCGGGCAACTCAAGCCTCCCAGCAAGTAATAAATAAAGTTTTGAAGTTAAACCTCCTGTGTTCCCGGTGAGATTAGCATCCCCTTTTTTTGTTATACATGTATAAACCATTATAATATTTTTCTTGCTTCTTTATCTTTGAAGTAAATATAATAAACATCTTGCATAAACCATCAAGTACTATTGAACAATTTTTTTTTCAAGAATTATTGAAGAATATCATAATTTTCCGTCCTCCACCAAAGAAAAGTAATGTTAATTCAACGGAATTTAGCTTCTATGGAGCAGAATTGTTACCCACTATATATATATATATATATATATATATATATATATATATATATACATATATATATATATATATATTGTAGTGGTAGGTCTCATTAAATGATGAAGTAAAGGGGTATTTTACAGAATTTAATAATCATTTAACTGAACATGAGAAAAATAAAATAAAATAAATACAACTTATGCGTGTTTATCTCGCCGGACAAAACAATCGGATCCCTTAATCCCAAGTTAAACCATGGTTTACGGTAATTCCCCAGGCGCGTCAAGGACACTTGGCAGTTACCTCGCGTTGATCTCTGGCAGTGATCATGTGGCACCCTCGATCTCTCGGAGTCCTCTGGATGATGCAAGTTTGGGCCAGTACGTCCGTGCCTGGCGACGGTTCGTCGAGGAGTCTATCTACACTTTCTTTACAGCCCCCTCGCTGGATGTGAAATATGGATGGTCTCGATCAATTTTCGATCGATCTTTCCTGAACCAAGAAATGTGATTGGTTCAGGCAGTCACGTGTTAATTCAATTTCTGGGATTTTTGGAGAGACGTTTCCCACGGTGCGACAGTCCAGGTAACTTCCGAGGGTCAACAGCCTACGTGCCTAAGTCCAGACCGAAGGGATTATCTATCCGTCACGGCGGCGCCTGGTCAAATTCCAACTTGCCAAGCTCTCAACTCTAGCTAATATATAATTATATTAAAATGAAATATATATATATATATATATATATATATATATATATCAATAAAACTATCGCGCTACAATATATCGACATTAGGCCAACATTATTTGGGGAGATTAAAAATTTAAAACTATTGAGAACATAATTTTTGTTCCTAAGAGTCAATCTCTCAAACAATTGAATGCACACTTTTATAAAAATTAGTTACACAATTCTTTGAATATTTTTTCAAAATACATTTCAATCTGCTAATATACGTATCTGTTGAGAGACATCCAAGTAGTATGAATCCAGTTCCAGAGGTATTTGTTCAGGTGTGAGGTTAGCTAAGAGAAGAAATCAAGCTCTTAACTAAATTCCTGTCCCTTTGGTAATGAAAGAGCTAATTGCCTCAACCTCAATTTCCGTGACGCTTTGTCGTAGAAAAATCTCGTGTGGCTGTAAACTATTGTTCTTACGTTATATTTCTTTTTAATAGTTTGAACACAATAGATAACTTGTCTCATCTAAAAAAACAGCTATGCATATTACGGCAGTGTCACTTCAACAAGAAACATAACATTAACAGACGGGACAAACTATTTAGTGTAAATAATCTCTTTTTACCCTACCAATCAGCACTTTTTAAGTTTGAAATTAATTTAAATTCTTGCATTATTAACCATTTATAAAATAATGAAGAAATGACAAAAGAAGTCAGAATAAATTTATTAAATTATTTACTTAAAATTTTATGTTAACTTGTTAAATAATTGCAGTTTAGAAAGAAGTTTCGTCCGTATAATTGAGACCTTCGTCAGGTGTTACGTATTGTAAATAAAACATTAAACGCGCAAAAGACGGTTGAATTTACGTATAAATGTTAAATCTACCGCAAGCATAAGCGAGCATGTGCGGGAGTAACTCGGTGAGCGGGAGAAAGCGCTCAGCATGACGGCGATAGCGCAAATCAGAAATTAACTGGAACGGTTTAATGATTTTAAAGTTGTGCGAAACTAAAGCGCAGTGATAGAGCAGAGAGATCCACTAGCGATAATATTGCGGCTAGAAGTCGGCCTCCTGAATCCGGTTCGCATCATTGTGATATTTACGGCATTGCGATTACGCAACAATAGGACGATGCTCTGCAGACGCGCGCAACGGAACGCAACGCAACGCCACGGCCGTCTGGCCTTGAGATCCAGTGGCTGGCTGCAGACGATTCTAGCTCCCTCTGGAAATTGAATGGCAATGAAATAATATCGTCTCCATGTCACTTTGCATGACTCAGACAGTTGTAAAGACTGAAATGTGAGGAGGAAGGAGTGATAATTAGACATTTCCAACAGTGAGCAACTCTGTTCTCGGACTAAGGAGAATCAGTTGAGATCATAGACACAGTTAAAGACATGGACCTACTCGGCCGAGCTTAGCACAGAGAGATATGAGGAAGCTTGTCTTCGGCTTTGCTAGCGTGAGTCATCAATGAGGCGCGGAATACGATTTCTGCGGTAAATAGACGCCATCTTTAACAAGTGTATATGATTGTCAATACTAACTGAACGGTCAGGTAACTGTAACTTGCCAGCAAGTCTGTAACAATTTGTTACAATTTTGAAGCAGTATACATTTGCGTCAAATTTCTTTATTGAACGAAAGGCTTTTCCTCTCTCAGAATTGCTCATCTTCCCTTTCGTAGATATCATTTCGATTTTACCATTTATTTCCTCATTTAGGTAGGTTTCGACATTTTCTCATATTTATTATTCAAATCAATTACATATCAAAACACTTATTGAATTATACAATGTGATGCAATATACGTTATGATCAAGTTGTTAACTACGCAACAGTTTAGTAAATAGCTTTGACTTGCCCAATTTTTAATTAAGAGCTTGTCGAGTCTAAGATTAAACACTAAATGTTAATAAAAACTTGATGATGCTGAGACGACATTCATCACACACCCTACTTGTACTTCTAGTTTACTACATTTACATTAACTAGTCGATCTGAAAATTGAGTAATCGAAATAAAGAAGAGAGTAAGACGATACGTAAGTAACCAGCGTTATATAATGTAATATCATATGCGCGAATTTTGTCAGCCTCATTATTATTCCATTTTTATATATAACTAGCTGATTGCCCGGGCATTTATTTATGTAAAACCCGGAAAAGTATATATTTCCACATTAATATATTAGTCAGATAGCGATTTAACCTATGTGTGCACAGGGAATGCTAATTTCATCATAACCCATAAGTGTCTTTAGAGAGGCACAAATATTTCAAAAACCATTATCGGACATAGTCTTGAAAAAATATACTCGGTATCCTAATACAGTCAAAACTACAAGCACTACCTTAAGAGAGTTAATTATACTCCCTGGCTCTAAGCGAGTCATATTTTCTTCATGTAGCTGAAGAGCGTAGAAAATACTCCCGGGACCATTGAGAGTAAAATAATACCGTTACCTTAAAATAATAAAAATTATTTTCCAGACTTTGAGAGAGTAAAACTCTCCTGGTATGCTTAGAGAATCATAAAACTGTCAAATATACTCCCGGAACCTTAATAGGGTCAAAAAATCCCGGTGTGCAACATACACAAATATAAACACAAACAGTCTATTTTATATCTTAGAAGATTAGTTTATATATATATATACCTACCTATATATATATATATATATATATATATATATATATATAGGTAGGTACAAGAAGAAGATAGATTATTTTAGTTCTATTGAAGTTGATAGAAAATGCTTCTATAAATCGGAGTTTTGTTCTATGGACGATTTTTGTTTTTTGAAAAATTAAAATCGACTTTACTAATACCATAATACGAACATAGTAAACTGAAGAATGAGTATGTAGAAGTAGAACGTGTGATGAATGCCGTATCGGTATAAGTAGGCCTACCAATAAAACATAAGAAAAAAATATTACCGGAGATGTCCTGAAATTTTACTACTTAAAAACAGTCCACTGGATCGTATGAATAATATTATAGTAATTCCTGGTAGGGTCAGATAACTGTCCAGATCTTGGCAGATAACACAAAACTTTTCTATATCAAAATATGATGAGCTAAAACTATGGGAGACGAAACAATTTGGTCCAGCGGCCATTATTAAATACGCGTATATTTTACTCACTGCCAATAAAGTTATTAGATATTCCGTAAATATTTCTGTATTGAAATTATAAAATAAAAACGTCTGTGTTAAACGTATACTAATTAGATATATAAATAATAAAATAAAAAGTAATAGAGTAATAAAAAATATACGGAAAAAATAAATGCTAAATTAAATACTGCGTTATTTATTTTAGCACTTATTTCTATCAATAATTTGACTACTTATTTATCATATTTCTATATATTTTCACAGTGACATTTCTAGTTCCTCGCAAAAAAAAGATATCTACACAAATGACGGGTTTATTGACTCCTTGTTCGCTTAAAAATCGCAAAATGATTAATAAGAAAGATAGCCAATTCAATCTAAAAAGTGACAATATAAATACCACACAACGTTTCTGGGATCCTTGTCCCATTTCTCAGGTGAGAAGAATAGCCTAGAGCGACAGAACTGAACTCGAGACGAGTGAGTTTTGTTCTATGGAGGATTTTTGTTTTTGGAAAATTAAGATCGACAGAACTGACGAGTGCAGTTGAATCGCTCTAGGCTCTTCTTCTCACCTGAGGAAAGGGACAAGGATCCCAGAAACGTTGTGTGGTATTTATATTATCACTTTTTTGTCTGAATGGGCTATCTTTCTTATTAATTATTTTCAATCAGACGTAAATTTTTTCATTTTAAATCGCAAAATTGTTAAACGTAGTCGGAACTCGCCAACATAGAAAGATTTTGTAGAAAATTTCAGGAAGAGTAAAATGATGTTATTAAGTCTACAGCACTATTATTATTTAATAACTTTAAACTTCATTTCCCAGTATTTTAAACATTTTATAAATAATGACTGCAGCTCATGTTGCATTTGAGCGCGATCGACAAAACTAATATTTTTAATTGACTTTAATTGATTTCAAGAACTTTTGCTTGTTACCAGCTAACAAAAGTGATATTCGGAAGAGAAATACCTCTCGCTATTGGCAGATATTTCTTGGCAACTCATTTAGGAAGAGTTTAAAGTGACCCACATCGCTCACCTGGTTAAGTCGTCAAAGACATCCCTGAACACAATGGCGGTGCTCGAGCTCTGAACTGACACATCAATTACAGCAGGTAATCAATCCCATTCATGACCAATGCTTGCTTTGTGGGTGCTGCTGCTACAGCCACATGTCGTGTCGTTTCAGGGACAAGGAAATTAGATTCCTCGCCGGAATTTGGCCCACATTCGCAAACAAGATGGATTTCACAATGTCAACATGCAACCCCTTCTCCTTACTCATTGCGACGAACGTTCTCCTGATAAATGGAATCTATTAAGCTGAAAACTACAATCTTGGAATATAATCAACGTTTAAGCGGTCTCGTAATCAAATCAAAGAGTATGCATATGTGTAAATCAGCATATAATCATTATATATTCGTTTTATTCAGAAATGACGTAGTTGATGGTGTTACATTTTATGAATTTGATTTCTTGTCTTAAATATCCATTAACTAGCTGAAGTTTCGCTCTATTGTAATAATTAGAAACGTCTAACTACAAAATTATTATTAGAATCGTCTTGTATTTAGTAATAAAGTAAATAATTTGTGCGTGCTAAGAGATTATCTTCTTTAACTATAGAATGTGATAGACAGGCAGGTGGTAGTGACACCCAGCCCACTCCATTGTCCACAGCCGCCATGTACCGGATGCCCACACTTCCTTCAGATCAACTCCCACCCATGGGATCCCCTCTTAGAATTCACGCCGACACCTTCCCTATCCCCAAGGCCGGATGCTTATCCTCGCATCTAGCAACAATGGCTTCCGGTTGTTACCTGCTTTTCCGCCGAACAGCCTCTCACAATCATTATTTTCCATGCTTAATTATGTAGTGTGACGAATCCGGTAGCAGTCGTCGCCGAGCAAACTTGTCTAGCCACCTTAATTACTCCTCGTCTCGCTCCGTGAACAATAATATTTCCTCTCGTGCAAAATAATATTACTGCAAAAATATTTGCTAATGGCGAAGAAAATTGCTGGATTTATGGGCCATGTTGCTATTAATTAACGTTAAAAGGTGCGGTCAAATTTTAAACTCTTAAGTTTCTGATAAAGGTTATTTTTTACGACTGCTTATATGAACTAGATAATGCAGTTTATGACCAATTTCAGGCAATTTTTTATTCAATTAAAAAACATAAGTGCCTGGGAAGAACTTGGAAAATTTAGTGAAATTTTAAAATATATATCCAAATAGCTTTTAACATTGATAAAAGACCTGAAGAAGGTATACACACGTACAGAAACGATGTTTATTAATTTAATAAACAAATTGTCTGATTATTATCCTTAAAACTATTGATGTTTTCACACCACCATAATTACTTGTTCACCATAAACTTACGTCGTTGTTCACGAATTCGAAAATGTGTTCAGTGTAGCCTACTAGAGATGTCAGAATTTTCCCCTGCTGCTGTTAATAGTTCCTACCCCAAAAAATATTTTATTTATAATAGTAGAATTGTTTTAGCAAAACTTTTCATTAAGAATGGTATAATGGTGTTTCAGTTTCTTTAATTCCAGTAATTCCAGTAATCTACGATCCAAAATAACATTATTATTGTATTCCTTTATAGAGCAGGCTCACACTTTATCACTTTAAAATAAGTGACAATTGATGGGTTAGCCCTCAAGTAAGTTTATTGCGACTTTGCTCATTACTAGGGGAAAAGACACAATAATGCTGCAAGTTAATGGCATCGGATTTAAATAGTGCGACAGTTGGTTATCGTTTTCTTGACACGCGTGTCAATTAAACATCAGACGTTCCCGACGGAACTAATCGACTATAACGTAGGTTTCAACGCTGAACCAAGAAGACGACCGGGAAAAAACTGATCAGTTACCAATCGTCATACGCTGGTGTCAATCATTAACGCGAGAGTTACGTGAACAAGCAGATACATATTTTGTGGTTTTTTTAATAATTTTATTTCGTGAGTTTAGCTCTTGCAATTAATAGAAAGATCTGTAAATATTCTAAAAAAGAATAATTCTTTAAATTAGTAATTAAATAATAATTAATAAATAAATTTAATTCATATATTGACAATCGAATTATTTTATCGTTCATTAATCCAATCCAAATCTAGGTACATATTATTATTCATCATGTAGAAAACTCATAATAATGAATCCATTTTTGACAACTCTAGAGTACAATTATCTCAATATATCTCAATTGTATCTAGATACAATACTTCACTGAATATTTTCAGAAAAAGTAAAATACTACGCAGTTTATGGCCATAAAAATATTATTGGGTTTATAAAATAATATTAATTTTAACTCGAATCACAATTATAATCTTATCAGAAATTTTAAGATATCAATTTTAATTCCATATGCGAATATTTAAATCCGCTTGCCGTTTAGCGTTTAATATTAATTCCACTGCCTATAAACTACTATTTAATTCATTAGCATCGATATTTTATTATTATCGACGAGTATTTTGTCAAATATTCTTAAATTATCCCTCGTTAATATTAAATTAATTTTATGCTGAAAATAAACTAAACGATTTCACAATCTTTTCAACTTAACCAGTGAGTTCTGCAAGTGTTTTCCGATTTATTACAATTACTCATCTGATATAATCGAAATTTATAATCTAATTACAAAGTAATCCTATTGATTCTGATCAGAACAATCTTATTTTGTTCCTCTTTATAGGAAGAAAAAACAACTATCCTTCTTTATCTTACCGTTCACTGGATATAGCTTAGTATGTAAAATAAGAAAAAATTGCAAAGGAAAAATCTAAAATTATTGACGGGAGACAAACAAAAATAACTGCCTGAAAAACGATTATTTTAAGACCTTGTTGAGAAGACTTCATTTTCTTGCGGTCATTGTATACATAATTTGTTTCGGCAACATCAAGTTAGTTAAATTTTGCATCCCGTACCTATGCATTGAACGATCTAGTGAAGCTAAATGTGATACATAAGTATATATATGGCTACGGAATGTCATCGCAATATTTTGAAAATTTTGTTGGGTCATAATGCACAAAATCTATATGTCTTTATAAAATCTGGCCAGAGCTCTTGTATTAACTATTAGATTTTGTTCTATGTTAAATTTTAATTTTAAAAATTTACGTACGTAAACTAATGATGTGAAAAGGACCTGGAGGGAAAACTTTCAGTATACCACTCTAGTAAGAGTATTTAGGTTCATATTATTTATTACTGGCGTGGTCCACTTTCGTTCTGAATTAGGTCAAGCGGCCGTGATTGTTGCGATTATATTTACTTGGTGAATTTCGTTTACCGTTGTCAGCGTTCGCTGTCCAGTAATGGCGCCGTTGACCCGGGGAACAATGGAAGCCTTGACCTTGAGCGCTGTCCTCATACATACCAATCAAAATAGTGTCCGCTAGTTTTTCTTTTTATATTCATTTCTATTTTACTCCCACCTGAATAAAGTATACTGTATATATAACCCGAGTTATCTCATAGCAGTGATAGATGTGGAAAGGAATCTCCATTAGGAATGACATGCATATAAACATGACAGATTTACGAAGTTTCACGTTACTAGCTGTACGTAAGCATGCTCAACAACAACAACAAAAAAAACACCCAATAGACAACTGATAACGTGCTAAAGGTAGAATATGGTAAATATACAAAATTGATTGGAATAAATTGAAAAGTGACACGTAATATGTGTGTTACATGAATAACATGATTAATCGGTGAAAATAAAATACTAAAAATTATTGCATATCTTTTCATGGAGACCTCGACGTCATTATTTTTTTCTCAAAATTAATGACCAAATAAAAAAAAAGTAAGCAGTTGTATACGTATAAAATATTTATTAAATGAACAATTCAAAAATATTTTTTCTGTTGTAACATAACATACCAATATTGATATGTTAAATAAATATAAATGACAAATAACTGTAGACTAGTCAAATAACAATGATGGATTCAATTTAACTAGATATTGGTTTCTTAACATTACAGAAACTTTTATGGTTGATGGGTTATGTTAAGCTATTTATTTTTAATTATAAGCATGAGGAAAAATGTCGACCGGAACCGGCATTCGAACCCAGGACGTCCCGCTACTTTACAAGGCCTTAGGGCAGATGCTTACTTAAGATTTACTTATCCTTGAATTAAAACTTCCAAAAGCCTGGGATAAATTTACATAATATGACCCTTATTTATTAAGTCCTTGAATTAAGCCATGAAGAAAAAGTGATTTATAAATTGTAGGTTAGCCGAATTTCGGTCTATGGCGGAATTTCGCACCAGGTCGGGAGTGGACAGGGATAGCTTAGTGGTTAGCGCGTCCGCCAGGTAAGTGGGTGGTCCTAGTTTCGATTCCCGGTCCTCAAGCTTCAAAATGTATACCTCAACAGGGCCTTAGGGCTAATGCTTAGTTAAGATTTCCTTATGGTTGATATTTTTTATATATATCTCAATTTTCCTATGAATTAAACTACACTTGTTTCATAAATCTATTTTTATTTCATTGAATAAGAAACCCAATATTAAATTTTGTTAATGAGTTTTATTCGGATAAAAGTAACCCTACGATAAATATTTTGGATAAAATTTATTTTATTGCATTGTATTTTACAAGGCACAGAAAAAAATAAAGCACAACAACTTAGTTCTTTACAAATTGTTGTAATAAAACTGATATAGAATAATTGTTACGCAGACAATATAGTGTCTAACTATTAATCTTGTACTTTTTATCTTTATATTAACAGATACATAATATATATAGCAGTATGTATAAGAGTCATCTCTCTTAACCTAAAAATTATCAATTATAGAGGCTGAATTGGAGGCGCAAGTATAATGCGGTGAACCGGGAATGGCGATCGTACCGGAGAAAGTTTGTGCCGCCGAACTCTTGTTTCCGAAAGGACAACTAACACGAAGCAGTGATTACACGGCTAATTACAGCGCCCATGGGACAGGAACCTTTCTCCGGGCTGCCTCACATTGCAAGCTCCATATAGATCTTGAAATTTTCTTCACCTACGGTTATCATCCAGAACTTTTTTGTGGCAAAAAAATTGTATTAAGGTATGGTGATAAATCAATTGTAATTTTATCTACAAAATTTCGTGAGTTTTCAATGAAATTATAGCTAATATTTTAATCATATTTTAAGCAGGAATCAAACGTTCGTATTCTTGAAAGGAATAAAACTTCTTGCCGATGAAACATGTGTACACCAATTTGCAATAACGATGGTTATTAGTAAATTATGATATCGTCAACTAAAGACTTGTTTAACATTGGAAATAAATTTCGGAAAAATGTGAATCTTCACGTAACTGGAATGATTTTTAACGTTAATTGGTTACAAGTAAAGTCGTGAAATTAAATTTCGCTTTTTGAAAAATTATATTGGAATTTTTAAATAGGAACATTCCAACAAACAGAATATGTACATATAAGTTACGTAATCAAGTTGCAAATGTTTTAGTTACACTTGGATCATAATATAATCATTAATTAAGATATGTGGATGGAAAAATGTCGACCGTATCGAACCCGAGACCTCCCGCTTAAAACTAAAACGTGACCTATATGCATATTTCTGACACTATTACAGTAGAAATTAATAATTTATATTTCGTTAATCTTAATTTGTCTGCCTAAATTCACCAAATATTTTCAAGAAAGTGGCACATATTTAAAAAGCCCCGTTCTTCATTTGGTATTAATTTAAAATTTTATGTGTGATTCCACTATGTATCTATATATATATAAACCTATAATCAATTTACGTAAAAATCTGTCCATCATCAGATCCTGAAACAGGCCATGAAGGAGTTGGGATAAATTAATTATAATCTGGAGGTCTCGGGTTTGATCCCCGAACCGGTTGAAATTTGTCCATCCACATGCTTTTACAAACTTAACCATGGCTTGAGGCTTAGGTAATATTTCCCTTTCTATATCTTTAAATATAAATATAATATTTAAATTTAATATTAGATCATGGTAAAGTTTTCTTTTATAATCGACAGAGTGATACGAAATTTAAAAACGTATGAAAGCTATGCGATGACTTGAAAGTCTTTTAAGTCAATATATTGCATGTGAATTTATCAAATTAACGAAATTTAAAAAGATAAGAGTTACAAATAGTAATCAATTGGACTATAGATATATTAGCGCTGTTTTTTTATCAACTTACTGTTCTGTATACGGAATATACGTCGGGAAAACCTAGGCTCTTTATTAACTTTCTGTTCATTAAATTGTCACGATTCCCGATATATTATTTTAGAATATTTTTAATATTTGTATCTCTTATTTTGCAATATGTATCTTCATTGCCTTAAATTACTAGATAGACTCGATTTTCTCGAAAATTTTCGTATCTTGTTCATCTGCTTCATTCTCAACACCCATTCCCAAGGTTAAATTAAGGTTTTCCAAACGTACCAATTTCACTGCCACACAATAATCACAAGAACCCATTGGAATTAGATAAAATTAAAAAGAATTAAGGTCACAAGACGACGGTTGCCGCCTGATTTGGTATAGTTTTCTGAAGGCATCTCCATGACGCAATACATTTGATCTTTTAGAGTTTAAACGGTAAATTGACAGGTTAGTCACTTCAGACGAATACTGATTCTGAAGAGAATCAACCAAATATAGGCCCTAGCGTGGACCGTGGAACGGTCGCGTGTGGTGGTTGTCCGTAGCCCACATGTCGGACAGGACTGCCCAGGTTGTAGCTCTAGTAGTTTTTCTTTTTCCTATATGAGATAGAATCAGTTTCTGTATACATTTAACAATAAGTTGAAATCTTGATGAGAGGAATACGGAAGAGTGATTATACTTGGAAAAGGTTCGAGACATTTCAATAGTTGTGACATGGCTAGTTTGGTGTTGCGAATTCCGTCTGGGAACTAGGTCATGGATGGAATGTAGACAAAAGAGGAGAGCCGAAGTGGAACGTGACACTACGAGTGCGAGTATGAGGGATGTGAGGCGCCTTGAGGTCGCTCACCTGCCGAGGTTGTCGAGGCGTGGGGAATGTGCCATTGTCTGTGCTTCCGGCGCGGTGCAGGACGTAGGACGTAGCTCTCAGGACACTCCAGAGAAGACAAGACAGGCATGTCCTCAGGCACTGACCTTGCTAATCTACTCCCGCACGCAAACACCACTCGCCGATCCTCGTTATGCTAAGTAAATGTTAACGGCACATCGCAGATCGGTTCGTGTTAACCTCCAATAAAGCAGTCTACGTTATTTCCACTTATGAGCTTTTGCAGCTGGTATTCATATGTGTAACAGTTCCATGTGACGTACACTCACAGCGATGGAAACTGCACACGTCTAAATTACTTATTCTAACAAGCGTGTCGTAGCGAAATTCCACTCGTTCCAGCAATAATTGGAATCTTAGTTACCGATTAGTAACCTACTGATCCGCACCTTTCTTACGGTTCATGACCCCGTCCTACTCAAGTTCAGAACGCAGATGTTCACTGCCATACGGAAAAGTTTGCAGTCATAAATATCGTTCCTATTTTATTTTTATCGTTTATAAAGTAATAATACATAATATTAAAAATTTATTTTTTACATCAACTTTATATGAAAATTATATAATGCAGTTGATGACCAAATAAATTGTCTGTAATTGTTCATCAACTCCATTATATAATTTTGGGGGGAATATTAGACATTCGTAAAATAATATGTACAAAACTGCGGAAGTAAGTTAAATATTAATATCAATTGAGGTTTCACGTCTGTTTTATATATTAAGTGAATAAATGAAAACGACCTTTGACAGACAATAGCTTTTTATAAAAGTTTTATGTAAACCAACGTTTCCGTACCTACTTTGCACCCTTCTCAAGATTAAAATGCTGTGAAGTAAAATAATAAACTACATGAAATGACAAGAATCGACAAAGATAAATTTTAGGAAACAAAATAACAAACAAGCAAGTCACTCGCCCATTATCAAATATACAATTAAAAAATAATAATTAGATTATAATTAAGATAAAATCATTTCTAATTAAATAGGCTTTAAACTAAAACAATAATTAAACTTATGAGCACAATTTACTATTTACTGTCACGTATTTTGTGATATTGAAGGAGTCTATTTGTCATTCTCACTGGTCACATCGAACTGCCATTTTCAGGGTTTCTTAAAAATGTCCTTAGGCATTGTGTTCAACAATTCCAGGATTGGCTTCGTCATTTGCCTAGCGTTAGTACTACATGTTAACATTCCTCATAGAAAATTCTCATATATTTCAGTTCTTTGAGTAACATATGCCTTAATTTCTTATGCTTAACGGCGTTGAAGAAAACGTGGAATTATCGTGTACAGAAAATATTTCATTATTTGAGTAGACGGGCAGATAAGAAGAGTCTCGGAAAGGAGAAAACATATATATCATGAGTTCTGTGTTGTAGGGTAATTATTTTACATACAAATGACTATTTTTGGGCAGATCGTCTTACAAAAAGGAAAAAGCCTGTATATAATCCATGTGCAACGATGCGAGGAGTGAAACTAACAGGATTAGTCGGTAAATTTATTATAACACTGATATATTCACCTGGACTCGTTAAACTAACACAACTGAATCTTCAATAGTATAATGATATCATAGATATGTCAACACGTGTTTCCGGCACAGTTATGGTTTGCATCCAATTAAATCTATCAATCATTTTCCGTTGGTCGGTGAAACTATGAGAATAATGGAGTTTGGGAAGTGGTTCAGGAAACAGTCGGTGGCCCTTCACAAGCTCTCCCTCTCTCTACGTATTTTAATGAGCAGAAAGTGGCATATGCCGTTCATAAATCGGCGCTGACGCCGTGGAAAGAAACGATATTGACTTCCACAAGCGGCGTTCCAGCTCGCTGGCGACGAGAGCCACCTGCGAATTCACTTCACGGGTCACGGGGACCCACTTCAGAACACGAGGGAATAAAACAAGTGAATCTGTGACTGGGGCATCTGCAGGACAGTTAAACAAATGGGTGAAGGAGGATCAGGAGGGACAGGAAATATAGGGGAAGAAGCAATAGATGGGAGCCATGAAAATATAATGTTACACATTTTCCATATTTCTGAGATGGGCGTATACTAATATGTATGCCTACATATATGGGTGGAAAATTTAGCCAAAATATTGCCTTGCGGTGATAGAACCACAGTTAAATTCACTGTTGAATAAATGACACTACTGTAAAAAAATTTAATCGTTTAATATACTGTAACTGCGTAATTCAAACAGTTTATATAATTGAATGTCCATTGATTGAAGGATGAGCTACAGTACTGCATACGAAATATTTTTCCCAAAGAATGTTCATATACTATCTCTTGGAAACTGGGATGGACACATTCATAGTCATAGGAAACTGACAATTTCGTTGAATATCAGCTGTGAAAGTGAGACAAATAAACACGATTATTCCTGCGTATTAACTCATTTACCGTGTTCTTTTACTTGGATGGATTTTAAATATGCAACCATGGACTCATCACACCTACCAAAACACCAGGAGACTCAAATCTTCACGATTCGTGACCGCGATTGCTTAAACAAAAGTAAAATAAAACGCAAAAATTATATGCAGCTATTTTATGCTATTCTAAATTTGTCCACCAATATCGCGAAACTCAATATCGTACTGGTATTTTTCCTCTGTTATTACAGTACTTCATTGTACATAATATTGTGTGGATTACAATAATTTCAACTTGTCAACATAAATTTGGCTCCTTTTTTTACAGTAACAGGTTACATGAGGGTAATCCACATGTTGGCAACTCTCCTTTAATAGAATAGGAAGGGATTTCAAAGGGGGATGCGGAAAAGTACAGGAATGTAGCTGAGGGTTAACTAGTACCCGGACAACAGTTTAAGGATCCTACGCGGCACTCGCCTAAAGAAATGCAGGGAAAACCCTAGAAAAACCTGCATCAGGTCTATCGGGCGTTTGATACTTGCCCTATGTTCTTACGATGGCGGGAGAGGAGTTTGTTTTAATATTTTATTTCGTATACCCTGCCAAAAATGTAACAACTGCGACAGAATTAATGTAATTACTAATATCTCCGACTCTCTGTCTTAATAGATGAATTTCTAAATGTACCAGATGATTCCCTCTGTAAACTCAATTAACAGGATAAACAGGACTTTCATAATTTTCTATAATTAGCAATATTACACACCGGAATAAATTAAACATAATTATTCCGGGAGAACGAAAGTAAAAACGTGCTGATAGTAGAATCGGAATGACACGTATGACCTCTGGCTAAATCTCACTGCCGAAGATCATCGAATTGTCCTAGAAATAAATTATGTTTAATACGAAGAACGGAAATAATCAGCGCTTAAAATTGTTAATGAGAAATATATATATATACATCTGGCAATACAATATTGATATAATTGTCTTATTAATATACCTGAATCTTTTTATTGAAAAGTAATAAAGTTAGTTTTCGTCTTTTGTAAATTTAAAGATATAAATTATGATAAAAGTTTGCAGAAAGACGCCAAGGAAAATTCTTGGTCAAGTATCCTGAAGCAAGAATCTGGCAAGGGCAGCTGGCGAAATTTATAATAGCTTCTTTCTTGTTGTGGAATAAGCTACTCCAGGCAAGATTGACTTTAAATATGGCTTGATTATTGAAAATTTTGTCAAACTTACAAATTTAAGCTCTTTGAACAACATTGAGATGTTTCGACTTTGCCAAATATTATTTTAAATTCGATATTGATTTGAACTCCATTCTTTCCTGTAGTTAATAATATGCACTAGCCGTGCTGAAAACAAAATAATTTTTCTACATATTCATTCAAAAAGTGAGTGTGAATAAAAATTATGGCTGATGTTTGGAAAAAATAAGACATTTAACGCGGACATTATTGTATTTTACCGATGAACCAACTGGTTGATCATCAGGGAGCAAGGTATAGCAACTGAGAGGCCGAGGAAGGGGATGAGATGTCCGGGATGGCCTTGAGAGAGCGGACAAGGTCCTGCGTCTGCGAAGTGGACCACGACGGCGAGGCGAGCCGAGGCGATAAGGGCGTCTCGTGACTGGACGTCGTGATCTACTTCAACAGAGAAAGTCACACTCGTAAATCAGTCAAGCACCTGTAAGCTATACACTATCTCCGCATCATGCCAAGACCGCAAAGCTGTATATTCGCATAAATTACGCTCTTCTTGAAAGGCATAACGTTCAACTGCATCATAGAGTAGGAAAACATTGCGAATATATCACAGGCACGAAAAAGTACAGCAAAAAATTAAACGTTTTATGTTTTAGATTTGTGGTAACATATATTTTAAAAAGTGTGCTCTTCTTCACATTGTGAATCTTAACATATTTATTATTTTTCGTTCATTCAGACATATGTATGCTTCATTAATTAAAATATATTTTTTAGTCAATAAATTATCTTGCAAGGAAAACATATAAAGCAGTCACAAATGGGCAGTAGTGTGCAGTTGCTGCGGCAACGGTTGTTATGTCAAAATATCTTCTCTGAATCAGGAGCATCGATGACAACAAATTTCTCGGTTATATCAATCAATAACCGGGAATTAATCAATGTTAATCAGTACACTGTGAACTATAAATAATACAATAAAAATAATTTAATAAATCCACAAATTTCTTTCTGAAATTCATCCAGTGAATAACCTTATAGCTTACAAAATTTAAATTAAACAATTACAAATACATCTTTTAAGACAATCTTATGATGATTTTTTGCCGTTATAGAGCCAGAGGCCATCTTCAGCATAGGTTTTGGGGCTTTATTATTTTATTATGCTTAAGTCGATAGCGCAAACATTCTAGTTATTTAATTTTTTTCGGGAGGTGATTAATTCAGAATTTTTTTTATTGTTTTGGGGTTGGGAAAGGACTCCAAAACGGCATATTTCGATTTAAGCCTTGACTTTCAACAGGTTTGGGATGGGACGATTATAATATGGCCGTAAGTTGGGGAGTTGTAATCCTCGGTACATTTGTTTTGCGTTATGGAGGATGACTTTTGGGAGATAGGTATATTTTAATTTAGGATTCAATTCAAATCTTATAGGAAGATGTAAAGCACGTTTGGAATGTTGATTTTTACTAGGTGGAAATTTAGAAGGCGATAGTGTTGGAATACGTTGGTAGATGGTTATGGGAAGTGAAGGATTCTTCTATTCAGGGCGCTGAGAGATTGAAGGTGAAGTGGTGGGAAGAGAGTAGAAACAATGTGTCTATAGTCTCTTCCACGCCGGATGAAGATTTTGTATGTATGGAGAAGGGTTTTAGAATGACAGGATCCGGTTCTGGAGCGTAGGCATTTAATAAGGTTAAACCGTTGGGTAACGCGTTTTCGGAGTGGTTCGACGTGTGGTTTTAGGCTGACAGTTTGGATCAGGTGAATCCCGAGATTCATGTTGTCAGAAACTCAACTTCTCACGCAACTGCGAAGAAGCTAAGGTAATAACTCCATATTACAACATCTCACAGTATATTACTTGCTTTGAGATAATAACGCGGGCTTTGATAACAATTCCCACGTAACATTGTCAGACGCTTCACGAAAACTGCACTCTGAAATACAGCCACTGATTTTGAATTAACAACGCGTAGAAAATGGTGCCTCGCAAAGAATGTTCGATGTGTTCTAAAAACGGAGAAAACTCCCACAATTTTGTGTAATTACTTCACGGTGTGCTTGTCCGGTGAGGAAGGGCCTAATTAATGATTTCCGCAGAAAGGTTCCGACGCTAGTCCTTCCTTTGCGTGAAGTGAGAAGCCATTCAATGAACTTCCTAGTACCATAGTCGTTAAAAGTTGCAGTCAGTTGACTTATAACGATCTCTCGAGAGACTGAAAAACATTGTTTGCTTCTCTAGATAAATACGTTCGGAAAAAATAGGCAAAATAGTTTTGTGTAAAATTTTAGGGATAAAATAACGGACAGAGTTGCATAATGATGATTTGGTTAAAATGTTATTCAAAGTTATCAGTTTCCAAATAACAACATGGATGTGTTTGAGAACGCAAGTGACATTTTCTAACACGCAGCAAAAATATTCCGTGAGGAGTCTTAGACAAAGGAAACAGGCTGGCGTGTCGCCTGTCGCAGCTGTTATAATTCCGCAAAGACGACAGTGCCGCAGATGAAAGAAGGACAAAAATAGACGCAAAGGATAGCGTGTGCATTGAGACCGGTTGTGCAAAGACAGGAGAAGACGACCTGACGCAATTGCGAAGAGCTGCGGGCGAGCGATTCCTTGTTGGGTGTCTGCGACGTTGCCTGCTCGTTGCGTAAAGTTGCCACGCCTGCATTCCGCGTAAACGTGGGTTGGTGGGTTGGCAGCAGCGCTCCTCAAGACTGACACGGCGACGGACGGTTTCTCCGAGAGAAATTCGGCGTCCACATTCGCACCACGCGAGGAAGTGGCGATCGGATCGGAGCCGTTTCCGTGTGGAAGTCCACGGATTTTCCACGGTAGGCTGAACACTCCCCAGCCTCCAGATCGTGATCGCGGGAGCGTGAGCAACGAGACTCGGATCTTGCGTACCAAAAGTAAAAGTAAGGGTCGTTGTTGGATCACAACCACTCACAAGGAACGCTTTGTTGTCAGTCATGAAGTGTCCTAATTCCGTGTCGTGCCCTGGTGTTCCAAGAAAAACAGTATTGGTGAACCAACGTTCTGCATTTCATCAGCGAATTTCAAAATCGATTAAAACTTATAAAATATATATTTTCACATTTATATTTATGTAAATGAATTCTAATTTATATTCATATGCATATGTGTTAACCGCAATATCGACTATGATTGTAAGTGGCGAATCAGCGTCACCTGATGGTTTTTGAAATTGTGCTACACATTGATGTAGCAACGGTATACACAATGAATAACAGTTTAAATCTCATATGTTACTTTTATAGAAATAAATCTCTTGATGTTAGTCCATGTGGCTGTTTCTCGAGGGGCTACCTCAAAAGGAAAAGTGAACAACAATAAGCCGCGGTACTGCGGTTGAATTAAAGGATGCCATTGAGTAAGAGATTCGTGCTATACTTCGTAACATAGTGGAGAGAGTGATGACCATCTTCGCGCAGAGGATCCACGAGTGTCCCAACCAAGAAGACCAACACTTCAAGTACATTATCTTTCCCAAATATTTAATTTCTGTATAAAGTAATATAAGAGAATTTTTTTAAAAATAAAAATAACAAATTTAAAAAAATAAAAACTGTTATTAAGTATAGAAAGAAAAAAACAGTTACTACATCTTAAAATTTCATTGAGAAACATAATTTCAAAAAGCATCAGGTAATGATGACTCGTCCCGTACTTCTGCTAAATGGACATTTGCCTGGTTTTTGACACTTTGACAATAATTTATAAAAAGGACTTTACAGTAGGCAAAAAAACTGTTACGAAAATGAATGTTTCTAATGTTTATAACACCAATTTGAGATTTAACAAAATTTAGGATGTCCCTTAAAGAAAATATTTGTTTCCCTCTGAAATGACGTACTGCGTAAGCGATAATGATAGGTAAAAGCTAATATTTTCAATTCAGCGTGAAGGAATGCAGCGATGAGGAATCGCAGAGTGGCTTCCACGGCCTTCGTGCGAGTTCAAGGAGGCTTGCATTTCCGTACGCAGTTGTGTGGGTGGTTTTGACAAAATTCAACAGTGCGCGTGTACAGAATCGCTTTGTCCTCCACTGGGTTCGTTGGCTTAGATCACGTTGCGAAAGGGGCCTTGCTCAAGCGATGTACCACAAATTGGGGTTCTTGGGCAACTCGCCCTGCAAATGGAGGGTATCGGAGAAAGGAAGGACAGGGTCACTTTAGTTCCGCTGCACGAACGTGTGGAGAGGGAAACGCCGCACCGTACGTCCAACTCTCTCATTCTGCCGTAACAATAAGTGTTGTATGACGTGCTTATCATCGAAATATTCACATAAGAGAGTCGTTCGGAAAGTTCTCGACCCGTGAAATCCTTATATAGGTCTTTTTCTACAGAATTGGCTCCTTTTAATTCTATATATTTGGTCCATCACTTTTCGGGCTTCTTTACTTCATCAGTACGAAACGATGTCTCAAACCCGTAAGAATATTCGTTTATGTTTTGACTTCTTCTTCGAAGCAAATCTTCATCCAGAAAGCCATTTCTTTAGATTAGAGAACATGAACTAATTTTCTCGTTCGAATGTTGACGTTTGTTCTTAACGACTTGCACCAATTTCTTCAATAATACTCTCGCAACTGTTTCAAATATTCCAGAGTCTATGGGAACAGAACCACGAAGATCGCCCAAAATTGTGGAACAATTTTTGCTTTCTTTAGAGTACAACCCGATTAAACTCACTGTTTGTACTTTATTTTGTCTCAGGGGTGAAATAATGAATGCACGCTACATCTACAGTAATAAAACACGATTCGATTTATTTATAAAGCTAAAAAATGCAGTAGAGAAATGTTCAATCGATTGCGATTTTGGTTAACAGTTAACTAACGCGACTGCCATCTCGCAGACATTTATTTTCATAACCGAATGTACATATAGATGTTGTGGACGCGATCTACCATAACTACAAACGGCGATATTTCAGAGCTACATTGAAGTTTTTTCACTAAGGTTCTATCATCGGATGCAGCGGCTGCTGGACGTTGTGAATGCTCATAACGTACAATGGATGCTATACTGGGTTTCAATGCAGCTGTCGACTTTTTTACCGTTCAAAGCGAAGGTGAAGCTTGTCTAACATCCAATTTAACTGCTGCTTTATAGCTTTTGCGGTTAATCCTTTAACAACTAAATATTTTTATTACAGCGGGAATATCAATTTTGTCCCGGCTCACTCATCTACAAGAATTAAACAGTTAAAGAAACACACTTGACATATGCCATATAACAGATAATGCTTTTACTAAAAATCACCTGGACAGAGATTATTCGGAAGATGTACAATTTCCATGATTTAATGTAGAATTGTTTTCATGCCATCGTATCAAAACTCGTCCAGCCCCCAAAAAATTGTTGATTTTTTCGTTGAATTTAAGGAAATGGAAGGAAAGATTTATAACTGGTACTTAATTTCATATATGTATCTAAATAATACAAAATAAATGGAAAAATGGTAGAATATTTCATCATTCGCATTTGTTACATGAACTATTATTCATAATAAAGTAAAATATCCAAACAAAGTGAAAAGACGATGATATAACTACTATACGCCGTTTCTGGAAACGGACAAAATTTATGTTGTGTTGATTGATATTAATTACTAATGAGTAAAATTTATTAACAAATATACAAACATTAGCTTGAACAAATCCAATATACTACTGTCACTCGTCCCCAATCTTCTCAATTAAAATTTTTTCTCCTTCTCCCTTATTACACTTTCTACATCACAATTTCTTCCAAATGTCCTTCATTTACAGATCTACTAATACTCTTTCCTTTTTGATTAGAAACCACAAGGACCGACATGACACCTTTAGCAAACATTTTGTAGTTTACATAATCTTGCTGTAATTGTAATTCCAGCTACATAGGGCAAACAAAGCGTTCTCCAAACATATCATCAATTCTAAACATTCATTTTATTGGCAAAATGCTAAGACATTAGACGTTGACATAATTCCGGAATTATATCAGAAATTCTTTACATTACATCCAACATCAGAGCAATTAATGTACAAACACATACTATGAAACTCAACAATTACTACGATCTCTTCCCTTCTGCTTTCCCATTGTCGTTGTTTTTCTTCGCTTTTGAGATTTTCAACTGAACTGTGCGGTTGTGTCGCTCTAGGCCCTAGCAACTGAAGAAAGGGACAAGGTATCCTGAAACGTTATGTGGTATTTATATCATTACTGATTTTGTCTCCATTTGGCTATTTTACTTTATTATTAATATTCAAAACAGACGTATCTTTTTATTTTAGAACTGTTATTCGCCGAATCAACAAAACTGATTTAAAAAATACATTGAATTCCTTTTAATTGTATTTAGTAGTGTTAAATCAAAACATTTTAATAGTCACATTCTTTATACGAAATGAAAAAAGTACTCCAAATTTTGTGAAAACACAATAAAGAAAATATTTTTCTTCAGAAACATTAACTTTGAAAGCAGTTCGAGTCAATTTCCAGCTGACATTGCATTGCATATACGACTATTGAACTAGCTAGTCCGACACTGGAATAATTTGCCAGTCCAGACCGTTATGCACACAGAAAATTAACGAAGTGGACACGACTCGATTCTTAGCAACGACCATTAAGCTCCACTCACTTTTTTCTACTGAAATGTAATCATTACTTCAATAATGCAGTGAAGTTGCCAGTAAGTGCATTTCATTAATTACAGTATGATTATAATGGCCCAATGAACGCGTTATATGCTATTTTCTCTTAGAGTACAAATGCTTGAAGGTAAATAGGGATTATTCCGGAAATGCAATAAGTTGAGGCAATCAGACATAACGGGATGGCGTTGGAGTAATTCTCGGCAGCCACAAGGAGTCAGGTTGGAGTCTGTACACGGCAGTCGTATATTGAGAAAGACTAGTTTACTAAAATTCTATTCCTTTGTTGCATTCGGATTATTTGGAATTTGTGCAAAGTGATAAGTTACAGATTAAGATTGAGAAAATGTTGATTAAAGCTTGAATCTTAGTCAGAGCAACCTTTTTATTGTCCAAAAAACGAAACGTGTGTGGAGAAAGCGAGTTCCTAACTTCAGGATAAACGACGATTCAGGCGATCCGAAGGTCGCGATGTAATTAAAATTAGGATGGCGGCGGCGCCGAGGGACCGGGTTCGAGCTCAGCCCCGGGGGTGTTATCGCCGTGACCTGATTTCGTCACCTTCGACATGGGTTCGTGAGGTACAGTTACTTTAGTCGCGTTTCCAAAAAGAAATTCGCTTGGTTGGAATCGGTTCGTTAATTACACGTGTAAACCGTAATTGGTAAAATCGTCTCGGTATATATTAATTATACGGATGACTGGTTCCGAACATTATAATTTAATTTAGAAAATTGCGGGCCCGTTCGAAACGAGCTATGGGCAAGCCCTGTTCTCCAGTACAGAGGAGAAAGGCTGGTCCGCTCCTCGGATATGGACGCAGCCAGATTTATTTACTAACTTTACTCTCAACGCAATCACCAGCTGTCAGTCTTCCCGCTCACTAACACTTTCAAGGACGTCCTTTCGTAATTCCTGTCAGCCAGTTAAATAACTATTGTTACACTTTATATCCCCATTTACCTTTCAATGTATTTCTATATTTTACCACGAAGTCGTGTTATTCTGACGCAAAGATATTTCGAAATTAAAGGGGAGAATTTTCATTTCAATATTAGCCGTGAAAGCTCTCAACGAAAATGCGACTCAGTAAACTTTGGGACTCAAAATTGGAAATCTGTCCTAGGGTTATTTACATTTGTCTACCTTTCCCAAAATAGTTCAGGTAAATGTGAAGAAGGATTCTACTGATTCATTCTTCTTTGTTCGAAGACGAACAGTGATTTTTTTATTGTTCAAGACGTTGATAGCATAATTATTTTATCCTCCTGCTGAAATGTTCTTGGTCTCTTAGACAAAAAAAAATCAGAAAAATTATTTAGTAATCATTTTTAAAAACTTATATATATATATATATATATATATATATATTGTAATAATTAAATTTAATATGAAAGAACTTAAGTGAAAACTATTAAACAAGATTTATTAACAATTTTAAAACAAGTATAAAATACACAAAATATTTGGTATCTCAGGGTCTTGAACTGGGTTTGATAAATGGCAGAATTCATATAATCAAAATTACATTTACTTTTTATGGAAATCAATGCGTCTGAACATAGACGAAATTTGTTGCGGAAGAAATAATACTAAAGATTGAATTAAAACAATTTTAATTTTATCAAGAATTAAGGATCTCATTTTATCGATAATTAAATAATTAAAAAACGATCTGACTTTTATCTTTTAAACACGGTTTACAAATGATTTTAAAGTTTTTCTCTACTTACGGCCGCCCAGGTCTCTTTTTAGCTTTTCGTGCACAATTTTGGGGACATCACTGATTCTAAGTTCTCACAGACTCTAAATGTTCACAGGCTCTAATTGGCGTCGTTTGTTAGTTGGTTTAACACAAATTGGTTGGTTCTCGATGCTTTACTGCAACCTGGATTTGTAGATCTCGTGACTTTAGTTGAAAATGGACTTCATTGGTTTGTCTATGGCCAGCATGATGAATCTACGCTCGACCACCGAATACACACTAGTTGCTCTGTCTCCTTCCCGACTGAATATTGCTTTACTTTTTAATATTTGAAAGCATGTTTGTGACTGGGTCACATTCTTTCGTTCTGACTGCCGACTGTAAAACTTTTCGTCTGATCTATTCGCTGTCTGCTGCCCGACTGAACTGTTCGTCTCGTAAATTTTGAGCGCGTAAAAACCTTCTCGACTGATCAACAATGTTTTCTTTGCCTTGCCGGTTTGTTGCGGCGTCCACTCTATATCCACTAATAATGAGTCCTCTACAATTCAACTTTTCAATTAGAACAATGCCTTAATTACCAATTACTACAATATATATATATTGACATCTTTACTGTTTTACTGATATATGTAGGCTATGCTCTACACTTATACGCAGTTGTTACATCTACTAATCCTCGTAAACTCATAAACGGAAGCGGCAAGTATCCATAATGGTATGAAATCCAGTCATTGCCGTCCCTGGAATGTAATGGCCAACTTTCTATGGCCAAGTTCGTGGATTTTCTACAGCACATAAACGCGAGAGATAGCTTGCTAGATGTGGAGTGGTAATAGAAGCTTTCAGCTTGACAAAAGTTTTGGAATGTTAATAAATACTGTACTAAATACTGTTAAAATTCGTAAAATATCATTTTGCCCTAAAGAAGCTGCTTTACACGATTGAATAAAATCCGGTAAATTTCGGATTATCAAAATTTTAATTCTAGGTGGATTATCAAGAATCCTTACAATCCATATTCATTAACAGAGTTGTGGGTGCTGGATTTTCTACTGAACGACAGAATTAAAATGTTATTCTACAATACAGTCCAACGTTAGTATGAATTGTGAATTCCCGGTAGCCTATGTTCAGGATGGTGGCCGGGTAAGCTCGGGTTAGTACGAAAGCTATACTACGCCAGTCATAAATGTTTCTTTATAATAACGGCCGTTTTGTACACTCAAATACAGGTCTGTGCAATGGGACTGAGTTAAGGAACCAAATGAAAGGTCCTCAAGCTCTTACAGCAACTGCGAAAGACAATGCAGTTAATTCCCAGAATTGACTTAGGATATTCAGAGACTGAGATTACCGCTCGTTTCAAGACGTAGACATATTCCAATACACGATTTCCTGTCCCAATATACCAATCATCTGCACACGAAATATCGGCTATGAGGAGATTTGTAAATGGCATCTTTGAAATAAAAGCCTGTAGCGGCTTTTTTAAATTCACAATAAATTTTGCAGTACTTTATCATAAGGTAAGCATATGTAATATAATACTATTGAGGGTGCCGACGTTATAGAGAAGTCGAGACTTTACCGCTATGGGAACGCAACTCAGTGATGTCATATCACACTAGTAGGCCGGCGCTAATGTACAAAAATGTATTACTTGAAATATATAACAATGCATAATCTAATACATGGTTTAAAACGAGTGACTGTCACCGGTGGAATGCCAAAATTATTAACGACATAGGAACTATCAGGGTTCGAGGTTCTAAGATGACGGTGCCATTCGTCGAAACGTCACTGGTTACACGCACTACCCGAGAGAAATTCATCCAGACATAGGAACTAATTTCAGTCAGAAAGTGGCTTTAACTCTATTGTGTAGAGTTAAACTGACTAAATTGTATGTGAAGGTATGGCGAACTGTAATTTAAAATACTAACTAATTAGTTTTTCGTTTCAAGCAAACAGAGAAAACTGAAAAATGAATTAATACATTGCCTATAAATGTTTCCTGGAATGGTTTGGTACTCCTGAGATAAATAACTGCTTGACAATAAATCTTTCAGTGCATTAAGATAATATTTGGTGCAATAAATGGCGTACGGAATTCAATTTAATAAAGTGTGTTTTACAAAAGTAATGGCTTTAGTTGATTTTAATTTTATTAACGCATTTCAATGATGATTTTAAACAAGTAAGAATAAAAATGATTTTTTATGAGCCACAAACCATTCTATTAATTAATTAAAACGTGCAATCAGTGACTTATACGGGTACATACTTTTATTTAATTCGTAATTAGCGTTAATTAATGCTAAGAAGCTCGCTCTCAACACTAAAGTACACGAAACCGAATGTCCATGCCGATTCTAATTTTAATCGGTGGCACTGGTATGAATAATATCGTAAGAAATGAAAGGGGAATAGATGAGACTAAACTAAAGAACTTTATTACAGAAAAAATCTTTGTTAGTGTCCAAAGAAATGCACTAATTTTGATTACACAAGAATGGATGCGATTATAAAAAGTGTTAGCGAAAAATACCGGTCAACTTTTCTCCGCACACTATGAGTAAATGTTCTTATTCGTATTTTCAGAATGATTCAGAAGACTAACTTACTGATTTTTTTTAACAAAAACATTGACACAGGAGTATGGATTCATAAAATGGAACCTGTAATGGACATCAGAAAGACGTGGTACTTTCCGAGAAACCAATATGATTATTTACGGCTTTCAAAGAAGAACGTTCATAGAACTCCAGAAAAAAATAAATTTCCCATTCATTTCTGTATGATTTTGCTTGGATTTTATGTATGTGTGGCGCCTTTACGACCGTCGCAATCTCGACATTGGTCGTGTGAAGGAAGCGGCCGAACAACTGGGGTCGGCTCTTCAAAGGAGTCTTTGTGCGTCTCTCCGATCTGGATTCTACAATTCTATCGGCAGCTGGTTTCTGAGAATTCAGCTTTCAGCTATTAGGTTACATCAAAAATAAAGAATTTTTTTCTGCGAAAATCTTTTTGGTGTGCCATTCTTTAAAACGTACGCTAGATCATCGACCATATTTCTTTTCGCAAGTTCTAAACTTTTAATATTGAACTGTTGAAAGAAATTGAGTTCATTACGTAATACACGACAGGTATGACGATATTTACCGTGCATAATAGACGAAATTTGGTGACTATAAATTTATGATGGTTATAAAACAGAAACAATTTTAACTTGAATCACAACAGTAACTTATCAGAAAATTGAGTGTTTTAAATATCATTCAACATTATCGTATTCTAATCGCTGAACATTTCGGCATTTCATAGTATTAAATTTGTTGCAATTTTTCTCTTCTATTAGCAAATAATTTTGTTGTAGAGCTATTGCCGTTACTAAAATATAATTTAAGACAATCCCAGTTATTTTCAATTTATGTTTCATTCAAAATTATCCTAACGATTTTTATTGCCAAAAAAATAAGCCTCTCTCGGTAACAGAACACAAGCTTAAACTATGTCAAATAATCAATCCACGTGGTTGGGCTTTACTGTTGAATTATAACTGCCCATACTAATTAGAAAGTAATCGTACGTTTAATCATAAAACTCTTATAAAGGCCTTGAGTATAGAACAAAATTCTTTTTCTCAAAATTTGAGAAAAAATATTTTTATTGCATAGCTTATAACTTATATATGCATATGTTATAGTTAAGGCCAGTATAGCTTCATTTTATGTAGACGAAGTAGCCAATTACCGTACAAATTAAGTGATTATATAAATACCATATAACGTTTCTGAAATCCTTGTTCTTTTCGTCGGGTGTTTGGAAAAAAACACGAGAGCAAGGAGCGACAAAACCACACTTTACAGTTGAAAAATTAAAATCATCACTTAATTTTGTCTACAATTGGCTATTTAATCTAATTATTATATTTTATGCATAAGTATATGGCGTATGGGGACTTGGACTAATGCCGATGGTGATAATTTAAAATACCATATCAGGAATAAATATATAATATATGTTCTAAGATGAAGTTAGAAAAATAGTGAGAATATAGCCAGAGGAGATTCGAACGATTTTTGTTCATGCACACAAAACTCAGGAAAATTCTACCAACCTAAAATGACGAAAAGTGGAATCCAATATCCATTTAGGAACACCTAATCTATAGTTAAGGCTCAGATTTCAATATAAAAACTATAAAATTTCAAACTTATGGCAATATATCGACCACTATCCGATTTTAAGAATTAAAGACATAATAATTATCCCTGTGTTACCGTTCAATAGAAATAGCAAAATATTTGAAAAAATAAAATTTCTATACACAACAACGGCAATAACTGTTGACTTGAGATTGGCAAATACCACTCCCTCAAAACAAGAGAATTAATTTAAGACGTTGTTGATAGTTTTAGTTCATGATCTAGAGGTGCTCGTATTGAAATGAAGTGTAATAATTATAAAAAAAATAACTTGTGAACAGTTGTAAAACTTTGGGAGCCCGAGACGTCGTATTGGTTGGTCTTATTTTAACAAAATGTTGTTACACAAGTACACATTGTCATACGCTGTACGTGAATGGACGAAATTATTTCCAATAATTACGTTGACGTATAGACCACAAGAAATTCAACTGGAGTGGAATTGATAATTGATGCCGGCCTGGTGGAAAAGAGAGAGCTAAATTGGAACCAGCATCATAATTAAAGACTAAGAGAGTTGATATATTGAGCACGAAGTTCAAAATTCCCGGGAATGACTGGATGAATGAAGCCGTTTCTAGAGAAAAATATATCGTTAGTTTATAAGATTGGTTTGAATACATTAAGGAGCCAGAATGACAAAATTATCTGATAATGACTCGATAAACTCGTTTAAACACATCCTTTATTAACTGTTTCAAACTTAGAATAGGCATAAAAAATTATTTACAACATCAGTATTAAACAAAATCGACGGTTCTCGTACTTTATTTTGTTCTATCCATTGATTTTTCTTACGCATAAATATAGAAAATTAAAAAGGGGGTCCAAGTCTGGTTTACAAATTTCTTTTTAAGAGTTTTAAATATAGTTCGACTATGTACATAAAAAAGTATTAATTTGAATGTACGGAAGTAACAAATTTCACATAAATTTCTTGTATCCTTTTAAAAATGTGAATAAAATTGAAATATTATTAAGATATTATTCAACATCGATGGAGAACCGTGATTGCTTCTTTCGGATGTGTACGCTCTTGCTGAATCCGAATGAGCTTTTACCGTACATGTTTTATCAGCGGCAATCTGCATATCCTTCACGCGGAAGACGTATTCTAAAGCGGCAACTTGAAAACATTCTTGCGGTTGTTTATGGACTTAAAGGTGAAGCCAGGCATTCCACCTCCCACCCCCATAAGGTATGGAGGTAATGGTTCAGGTCTGGCCGGTCGCAGTGACATCTGTCAGCGTCACCACCCGACCTGATTTGCACGCGACGGAGAATAAGGTCATAAGCAATGTTCTGTCGTGGTCGTGGAAATGGCGCAGCGATTCTGAGCCGAGTTGGGCGTCCAGGGAGGACACGAGACAGGTGTTCTTCCTTACGTCACAGGTCGCGTTGCCTGACAGATTTCCTCCATATAAGGACAAGACCGGTGACCTCAGGCGACGAGGTGCCTTGCCTCCCCACCCTCTCCATTATTTACTCTTCTTCGGCCTGCCGCACGTGGACGACACGTGGAATTCCAAGCTTGGAATTCCGTCTTTTGTTCAGCACGATAGTATGTATTCTTCAAAGGGAATAATGAGGTTCGGGCGATTGACAAACCAAAAATAAACAACAGAAGAATGTTGTTTTTGTAACTTCTGTAATATAGCTTGGTTTGTTTGAGATATATTTCTTGAAAAAGAAAGTGAAATCAAATATTCTGAGTCTTAAAATCTGAAAAAATCTCAGTCCTATTTGTTTCGTAATTAATTCTGAAAAATATTATAATATTATCTGATAGAAAATATTCCTTCAATTCTTGAACAATCGTATTTACACTTTCCTATTTGTTCGTTACTCTATGAAGTAGACTTCTGCAATATAATTATTTCATAAAGTATACTTATAATACTTTTTTAGTATTGATCAGTCAATAAATTTCTATTAGCCCTTCAAGAGTTATTTGCCAATAAACCAATTTTATATCAATCAGGAGCTTTTGGCTCTAGGGCCATAATCTTCAAAATATAGAAAAAACATAATATTTAGCGGGCATACAATTATTGTTTAATTAATTATTACCAATATTACCATTTATTCATCCAACAACTTGTTACTAAGACATGTACACTTAGTTTAACGAAAGTCGTATTTAATTGTCTGAATGTTTTTAATGCAGGTAGATGTCCTCTCAGAATTACAAGTTGTTGAATGAGTAAATGGTAATTTAACAAAATTGTATTACCGCTAAATATTATAATTTTTGTAATTTTTGCAGTTACAGATCGTTTTAAATTAATTGGTTTATTGGCTAATAATTTTTGGAGGACTAATAAAAAATGAAAAAAAATTTTACGTCTGACTGAAAAAATGAATAAAGAAGGCAGTTAATTCAGATAAAAAAAAGAAAATATAAATAGCACACACCGTTTCTGGGATCCTTGTTCCTTTCCTCAGGTGCGAAGTTGAGTCTAGAGCGACACAACTGCACTTGTACGTCGTAAATGATTGATGGTTAGTGTAAATTATTAGTGTAAATCAATTATAAATGATCTTTTACAGCCAAATTTGTTATAAATAATTTAATAACACAAGAATTAATATTTTCGTTTCATCTTCAATGTAGGACTTCATCGGGTTTACGATGGATTTGGAGTATTATAAATAATTTCCATATATAGCCAAATTTGTCTATTAATATAATCAATATTTGATTGATATTAATAGACGAATATGGGAATGTATGGAAATTTTATATCATACTCCAAATCCATCGTAACCCTAATGAAGTCTGAGACTAAGGACAAAACGTCGCATTAATTTTTATGTTTTTTGAATAATTTCAGACAAATTTGTCTGTTTTAATTAATTTATATTAATATTAATATATCAATCGTTGTCCTTTTCTGGATAAATATCGCGCTTCTACACATCAAAATTTGACCTCCAATTATTCAAATATTGCCTCTTCTAGCCTTATACGTTAATTTGATAAATAAAACTATTTCTTTACGATATTCGTCGTAGAGATCAAAGTAATATTCATGACTCAGTTATATTATCAGATCTTTCAACTGTCTTTAATTGATAAAGGTTACAAATCGACACTATAATTCTGAAAAGTAGAGATTCCTGGACAGTTTATCGGTTTTTTTCAAAGACGGAAGAAGCGCCTGCGGAGGCTTTTGTTGTTGAGGCACAGAGAAGCTTCCCATGGCCACGGGGCGCTTTATGGAGCCGTAAAACGTGCCCAGCCTCAGTCCGCAGTCCGTGAGAATCCTTCCCCAAGGAAGTGGTCGCTCCGATAATTGCCCATATCCTGCACAACCTTACAATCTGCTTCTTTTTATTTATTCATTGGTTGGTGACAGGATGAGAACATCTCCCTCCAACAGGTCGTCGGTGACGGACAGGAAAAACATATTCGCTACACATACAGTGTTCAATTGTTTAAACGGTAATAACTTATGGGAAAAAAATACATTTTCAAGGTAAATATTGTTTAGGGCTTTTTTTAATAACCAGATAAATTGCATACGGTTGTTTGAGCGGTAAGAAGATTCAGTAACCTGTTTCCTTTTGTCAAACAGATGGTTGCATGAAGAATGAAACTGCCACTACTTTTATATTTGTAAGTAGTCATTTTCGAGCACAATCATGCTGCTAAGTCCCTTCAGAGATATTCTAGCAACCCGAATGTTTTAATATTCTAATTATAGTTCTTTTGCGAATTTTCGTTTTACGTTTCGAGGACCACGTGATACTTCTCAACATAATCTCTGATGTGACGAATACATTGGTTTATAAAGTTCATAATTGTTATGTTACACAAAAAAAAATTGTTTAAAAAACTAATACTCTTTTGTTTATTTGACAAAATTTTATACCTCTGAAGCCACTCTGCAGGTTTAGAAAACAGAAAAATACACAATGGAACAAATATGGGTAATGGAGATAGCGGAGCTTAATTTACAAATCCACTTCACCCAAGTTTTCCATAGAAATGGCCGATTTACATATGTAGAAGAAATTTATCTCTCTACATTTTGTACTCTAACTAGTCTATTCTACTTCACGTAACGACCCCATAACTTAACAGCCATTGTTTCGTCCATTTAAAAATAGTCAATCAAGTTAAAACTAGGTGTCGGTTTAATTTTCTCTTCGAGTTTTTATTTTTTTATGTCATATGTTACTTAAGGGTCATCCCAGCCTCTTCCCATTATTAACATAGAAAGGGATAGAAAACTAAGTGTGCGAAATGGATAGAAATTTTTGTTAGAAATAGTGACAACCACGTCGATGCATCACACAATTAATAACACAGAAAGAGATTTAAAGGGGATATACGGAAGGCACAACTCGCTAGCCTGAGTGGCCCGGGATACGGAAACGACCCAACGTAGCAATTCCACCCAAATTTGATGCAGAAAAAAACTCTGGAGAAATGCCGATTGGACTTTCGGTACTTGTCTCACGAAATTCCGGTGACTGGAGTGTGGTTTTAACGTTGGGACGCAGCATTCCCGTCTCCATGCCTCGACCAGGTTTGGAGGCAGCTGACCGACTGTTCCAAGGGCAACAGCAGTCAACTCTTTACGTATGTTACGCAGGTAATCTCCTTGTACTCCTCTGTAAGGTTACACCTCCTATTAGCGATACCAGTTCCAAACTTATCGCAGTTTAACATTCGCCTCCTCACTTTTTGGACTTCGCTTTTGTCTACAGTAACACGAGAAACACTTTTAATTACACCGAAAGGATTTAAAACATATTTTTTGAAATTTTTGAGTTTTTTGTCTGAACTGTTCCATATTGTGGAGGGTAGATTTCCATTTTTGTAAAAAAATAAATATTTTTTATGCCAGTACACTTATAGCATATTGGCAAATACTATGCACATCATACTTACTGCATTTTTGTCCGTTTCTGACACCTGCAATGAAAGCTTTAGGAATACTAGGACTTTTTTGTTGTGGTTTTTGAAGACAGTAGGTAGAAACAGGAATAATCTTGTATATGACTCTCATTATTAAATTGACTGCAAACTTGAGTAACCGAATAATTAAATTCTATAAATATGGTTTGGATCACTTCCATCACAGGTTAGCCTTACTGTCGAAATACTGAAAATATCCATTTACAATACAAATTTCGAAAAACGAACTGGACAATCTATAGACTAGTCACTTTATGACAGGTTAACGAGGAAATTGCTTTGTATTCAAAGATTGTCCTCACTAGCAGTTAACATGTTTCCGTCTGAATGACCTGCGAGAGATGTGCTGGAAAATGTCTTTTGTTTACGTACTTCGGCCGAAACAATGGTCCGCGTTCGAGACCCGAGCGTCACAGTTTACTTACCGAAGAATAGGTCGTGCGGTTACAAAGGCATATGGGAACAGAGTGTCGTTTGTTCCACACACGCAGCGCCCCACATTGCATTGTAAATACTCGCAAACACACGCACGCACTTCACTTCCCACGGGTGGCTGGACCTTCGCCAGCTGCACGTGTCAAGTATGCATAAGTCATACCTGCAAACGACAACTTCTCAAAGCAATCAAATGTTTCTCCCGCTGCGGTGTTATCGTAGACACGTACGAGTATTCAGTTCTTTTCTACGCAAATTATCCATACACAGGAGATATTTTATAAGTTTAAATATTATAGGTGATTTAAGGGCCAGTACTTTCGAGCAATAGATCTGAAATGCAACGAGAGAGAACCTTGCCTTCACAAAGTTTCCCTGTTGAATGAAATTTTAAAAAACAAACAAATCTGAGATTCAAAAGTGGCCACGAAAAACGGCTATTAATGGCAACACAGTCAAAAGTTAGCAAGGAAATGTGGTTTCATCAGTTTCTCATAAAGACAAATTAAATTCTTGGCTATGAAACAGAAATAATGAAAATCGTCGATCAGCATTATCTACAAAACCGCCAACAACAAACTCGGATTCATTCACAACACAGCCCTGAGGAACCAAACTAGATGCTTCCATACTTCACACATCGGCAGCATACTCGTAGAATCCCAAGAGCCTGACCTAACCCACCGAAGAGACTCCCTAGTCCTAAAATACGCCTTGCAAGCACTCACATCTAACAAACCCATCATCAGAAACTATAATATACCCTCATTCCAAATTCCACTCACGGGACTTAAGAAATTCACCACACTTTACGCAAGATTCAAGAAAGTATGTCAGCTGCTACAACTTAAAATATCAAAGATAACAGTTTTCAATATAGCTCCCTCCTACCTCAGAAATCTCTTGTGATTAACACTGATTTCTCCCTCAATGAGTTCTCCATTCAGGAGCTCAGCAAAGAAGAATGGAAAAACAAATTTTTACAAGTATGCCACAAATATAACGTCTTTAATCGTGTCGTCACCGACGCTTCGAAGAACAACTCTGGAGCAGGCAGCGCTACCCTCTGCGACAACCAATCAGCATCGACATTCCTCAACACCTCAACCTCCATACTAGCCGCCAAATTACGATTGAACAAAATAAAGTGCTTCATCTACACCGATTTCCTCACTAATATCAAATTCTCCTGAAAATAAATAACGTACGCCTGGATTCCAGCCGAGAAATGCATACAACGAAATGAAATAGCAGACCAGAAAGCTAAGCTGGCTGCCAAACCCCCACTGAAGTGCCCCCCCATCTAGTCCCCGAATATTCAACACCCTCACGGACAGCTGGAAGCTAGCCCAAAACAAATTATCTCTACAATGGAATCGACACTGGACCAAACTCAACGCAAGCAGAATCCACAAGTCTGTCAACAACTTCAGTGCCATCTACTACAACCAGAAAAAAACAAGAACAGACCAAATTTTCATAACTACAATGAGAACCGAACACTCCAAAGTAACCCATCTCCATCCTGATAAGTCAAGTCCACATCATTCAGTCCTGAATCAAATTACAAGCGACAGAGAACATATACTGGAAGAACATGTCCTCAACTCACAGCATTCCAAGAAATAATCATCAAGTACACGAAACTAACTACCACGCCGAACAAATGTAACCTCTGCTTGCACTTAACTAATCGCCTAGGCGTTAGTGCGATATAAACAAAAATTAATTCGAAAAGAACTGGTTGCGCATTTCAAGGAAACACGCCAGTTCAACAAGTTCCGTGTGAATCATAATACAAGCCAGGATACATATTTCATCGATTTGACACTTGAACCAAACTGGTTAAATTCGGGCAGAACGGTGATACACAACTATTTCTGTCTTTAACATTACGCTGAGCACTAATTTTTTTGATGTAGGTAAGGTAGCCGTCATCACCAGAAATGACTTGGAGCCTCTTCCGTCCTTCAAATGTTGGTTAACTGTTACGAAAGGTCCGCGGATCACGTGTCTTTACGATGTGATGCGATTCTGGGTCATGTCAAAAATTCCGGAGGTCAGCTGATATGAAATTGCTAAGAGTAAAAAAACAGCATAACTAAATTTCTTATTTTATTTAATCAGCCTATTAGTTTTCTAGTTCATATTTCATTTATCTGTTAATCGAACGAAAATAATTATAATTGAATTATTCAATATTTTTCTCTTAAGCCGTGTTCTAGACATGAAATTTAAAAAACAATAAATATTAAATTTGAGTCAAAACTGTTGAGCCGTTTTCGAGTTTATCCCGTAGAATCTGGCTTATGAAGTACACGTTGGTGTTTTATTTGTATAGATAAGCAGAGATAATACTCTTTTGTACTGTCCCACGCGTGGTTTGTTTTAGTTTATAATTTGACTGTCATTTCAAACGTAACAGGAACTTTCAAACTTGTACAAGCAAAGATTAAATGCGGAGAGAGTAGTATGCATAAAGACAACACTTGTCAGGAATAATTCTGAACGAGTTTCAAGCTCCGCAAACAGTTAACATTAAGAAGACGCTATTCGAATATAAATACTGGCGGCTACACGTTGCAAGTATTACATAATTTCATTCATTCACAGAGTTTAGCTATATCAAAAATATAGATGCCAGAGATGAAATTTGAAATAAATTATAATATCTGCAGTAATATTAAAATCAATTCTGAACATCTAATTTTGAGATACCTTAGGTTTTTATTGTGTGTATTGTGTAGTAAATGTTTTTCTGGAGCTTTCTATATTTGATAAAAGGTCCAAAGTTATGACTAAAACGTAATGTACTAATTTTTCGTCAGATGAATCCATATAATATGTATTCGCCATGATCGCTAATTTTGTATAGTGTTTTATAGGGACAGACGTTAAAATGTTTTTACAAATTGGATATAACAATTTAATATTGAGAAGAATGGTTAATTTTCGTAAATATTCACAGGTGGCTGGCGTAAATAATTTAAACAATGAATAATACGAACACGTCATACTGCTAAAAGAACAGTCTTGGTTTGCTACCTGCTTCCTGGTTTGACTGTTAGGAGTTCTAGTTACAGGCACCGCTGAATGCGTGAGAGATAAGTTCTGGACCTCAGCCAGGGATAGCGGGTTCCTGAGGGATCGAATCTGATCTGCTCTTGGCCACTTCAAGTGAGAGCAATCGAACACCCAACTATGCCAATTAAATGAAACGTTTTTAATGCCTTATTTAATTCTAATGTCTATAAAAACATAAAAGTGATGTGAATTCAGCAAATGCTTCACAACTTTCCGACTCTCTGCTACAGGAATGAAACGATATCGTCATTTTAATATTTCTGATACCAATAAATAAATTATAATTTGATAGATACTGTGTAGTGTCTCTCATGTAGACTTCATAATGTTTTGAAACTTTTCAAATTATATTTATTAAAAGCAGTAAATGAAGTATTAATTTAAATAATGTAACTATGCTAACTGATTTTCATTTCGTACTAACTTCTCTTTACCTGATCCATCTAATACTTTTTTATTGGCTGCTTATTAAATATTTGTTATATAACTGATTTCTCGTCCAATATTTTTTCACCGTTATATGAGTAGCCTACATATTCATATCAATACAGTAATGTTTTTAGCCAGGTGAGAGCAGGTGAACCTTCCTAGAGAGCTCTGGCGGAGGCTACCTTTGGGGATTCCTTCACTTCTCTCTGGTTTTTTGAACTAAGGTTCTCACATGCTGAGGCACCTCGGTCTGTTTTGAGATGTGTATGTTCCGGGGTCGCAGACCTTGGGCATTCGGTAAGAGTTTTCTGCTATTCCTATTGGAATAGTCAGCCAGGTGTCTCCTAAAATGGTCAAGGCAAGCTGCGACCCCACAGCTAACTCCTCTCCCCCCATCGGAAGGGCGTGGGACAAGTATCAAATGCCCGATCTACCTGCATCACTTTTAGGCGAATTGCCGGGAAAGATCCTTAAACCATATCCCGGGAGCCCTAGTTAATCCTTGGCTACCTTGCTCTACCTTTCTGCATCCCCTCTTTCAATCCCTTTGCTATGCTATAAGAGGGGAGTGGTCATTATGTGGATTATCCTATACAGAGCCTATCTACACCTTCTTCTTATTCTCGTGACAAATCTGAATTTTTATCGATATAAATAAAACACTACTCTTGTTTGTTCGCTGCATACAAACGAGTGATATTTTTACATTCCATATATAAGGCGATTCTAAGCGATGCGTTCGAAATTTCCGTCAGCAATTCAGACTTTCTGAATTTTCTCAAGGAAAAGACTGACCGATTCGATGAAACTTTATATCGTTGTAATATAGAGACAAATCAAGGTTTTAAGGAACATAAAATTTTCATTCACCATATTCAAATTAAATGGAATACGTTCCTCAATCTGATTTTAATAGCTTGGGCAGGGATTTGGTTCACTTAACAGAAAAACGGCTGAAAAAATTACCTAATATGTAAAATAATCATCTACAATTTCATAAAGTTAACACAAAATTCAATATTCCAAATTTATTTTTATATAGCTTATATCCGTACGTAAAAAAAATTATATGTCAAGAACAGACGAAATGATAATTAAACGATGTAACCACACTGATATATAGAAAATAGTTTCTGAAATTATGAGTTATAAGTAACGCGGTATAGAATAAAAATAGACCCGATCAATAGTAGGCCTATCTATTGTCGACAAAACCGGGTACAATATTTTCATTTCCGTATGAAGGACGAGCACCCAGATAGTTATGGTACTTAAGAAAACCACGTTAGATACAATAAAAATATTTTTATTTTGATAAAAAATACTAAAGTATTCATATCGTCATATCGTCCTGCCTAATGACTCAGTCCCGAGAAAAAATAATTTTTAAATTTCTAAACAGATTACTTTTTTCAAAAATATATGGTTATACGTTTCTGTATTTCTAGAATTATATATACGTATGTGTATAGACGAATATCAAGATTGATATAAATATTTAAAAGCCTTAAATTCTTTGGCATTGTTAGTACCTTTATTGATTTTGTTAATACCCGCTGGATTCCATATAAATTTATATATTTTGTTCCATATTCAAGCATATTCAATTACTGAGATTTCTCGTTTACAACGGTTCATCAGTAATTTTTTTCCCGATATACTCATATTCATTTTAACCAATCCATTCTATGTATTTTAAATTAAGTCTCGCCTCATAAAACGTCTCAAATATGTCGCTCAATATATGTAAAGAGCTCCAATTTGATTAATTCGTTGAAATAAAGCTGTCACCATTTTTAAGTTCTAAACCGAACGAGAGTTAAGTAAATGAGTAACGTGCAGAGGGTCTTATTATTGATCTAATAATATTACAATCGAACAACGGAAAGTGAAAGTCCCAGAGCAACCGTCACAGATGCCTGCTGAAAGACTTAATATTCTTTCCTTGTCGTTCATGACTCGCAGCGTGTTCCCTGAATACAGATAGACGTTCTTAGCCTTAAATAAGATTAGAGAGAAGACAAAAGAGCCATCCGTCGACTCCTGAGAGACGAGAACTTTGTGTGAGTCATGGGAGCACTGAAAGGCGCGCGAGATACAGAAACGAAAGCGCCCGGCCGGGCCAAAAGCAATTAGGGCAATTGACCCGACCCGTATGCTGCGTTCTATGGCCAAATAATGTCAAATATGAATTTGAAGATCGAATAATAAATTTCTGTGACCAGTAACTTTTGTTTATGGAATAAATTTAATTTTTTTCATGTTCATACAAAACGTTTTTGTCACTGAATTTAAATTTAATTCTAAGTAATTTAAATTATTCATCTAATAATATAAAAACTATGGATTTTTAATACGTTTATATTCGATCGGAATTCAAGCAATTGAAATTTTTCTCTATTCACTTGTTTAAATTAACACGTTCGAAAAGTATATTTCTATATTTATTGCTACATCCTGAATTATTTTAGAATAATTTATGTAAAAGAAATACAATGTTAATGGGAAGCATATTTCTGACACCCACGGTATTTTCATCGGCATACACATGCGATGTTTTAAATTGAGTTGTTTTATATTTCCCATAATTGCTATTATAAATGCTGCGAAGCACTGCTAATGGAATCACAAATTTTATGAATGATCAATAAATCAGTACACTTGTCTGTTGGTACATATTTGTAATATTATAAAATTAAACGAAATTCTCAAAACGATTGGTATTCCAAAAGCAAAAACGGAACTGTGCAACTGTTTTCTTCTTTCTTTACATTTGAAACGTAGATGGAACTTCAGTTTTTTTATAGCCTAGTTATTTAGGTTATTCATTTCTATTAATCGCATTTATCGCACATCAACATTACAATAGAGATTAAATTACTGATTAAATATTATCTGGCATCGGCTTGAAATTAAAGAGAAAGTGCCACAAAAGTGAAGGCTCTATCTGCCAAAACAGAATTAACACCTCATCGAATATTCCCACTTTCATGCTGGCTGAATGGCCTCCTCACGACTTGTCAAGTCCATAAAAATTATCTCCTCGAACGTTAATGTTTCGGCAGCCAAAGTGATGAAACAAGTTTCAAGACCACGTATTATGAGTTAATTCAGAATGTCTCAAATGTACGAGTAGCAGCTAACTGTTGGAAAGTTTCTAGCAATAGTTTGGCGAAGAAAAAAATGTACAATTATATATCCTGCTATACAAATAGAATAACTTGTTTGGACTTGATTTTATGCCTCCAAACCATATAAAAGACTCAGCTAGCGCTGAAGTAAAATCACTTATTATTATTAACGTAAGCAATTTTGATATTCTGCCGGCAGTATTCCTGCGTATGCTTCAAAACTTTTTTAATTTCCCATAAAGCGAATCGAAATAATTTTATAACACATTTTAATACTTAATGCGTTTCTAGGTAACTTAATTTTGCTTGTAGGTATTTCTAAATGTTGATACAAAAAATCAAACTGTCTTTTTTAAATTAAAACTTTTTTTCGTTAGCGTTATTCTATTTTAATGCACTATCGAACGAAAATAAGTCATTACTACTTAAACGCTTCAATAGTAACTAAATAATATTAAGATTAACTTACTAATATGGTTACACTGCGAAACTTCTTTTACCTGAAAATAAGAAAAATTGATTTAATAAACAATAATGATATGTATTTAACATTATGAATAAATAAAAAATGATATAATAATATAATTAGCCAACAAATCCAGAAACTGGTAATTCTATGCAATTAAATTAGAGAAACACTTATCAAGAAATTATAAACGAAGTAATGCAATGTTTCGTCCCAACCTCAACAGGTAATAAATATCTGAAAAAAAAATTGGCCTTGCTTACAGATTAAAATATATTGATAATTTTTGGATACCTAAAGTTATGTTATGTTTCGACCTTTCTGTGACTTTATCTTCAACCAGTGTCAAAAAAAGGCGACAGACACTTTAAAACGTATCACAGCGTAAAGTAAAAAAAAATTATATTATATTTGAGTCTGTAATCAAGGTCAATGTTCTTACATTTCAACATTAGACGTTAAATATATAATAATACATTTTTTAAATACCTTAATAAACAAAAACATTTTTGTTCATAATTTTGTTTGTCGTCTATGACAGAATTAATGAATCAATTAAAATTAGATGTTGAAAGTAATTTAAATAAACAAGAAGGTATAATAAAATACTTAAAATAAAATTAAACTTAAATTTGGAATATAATAAACAGAAATAAAGAAATTATACAATTTTTGGTCTTCCCCTTATGAAATTTGAGTCTCAAATGTGATATAAGAATGATTTGGCGAGAAAAAGTTATATTGTTAAAATTTTAAACATTCAGCAGTGTGCATGGAAGGTACTGACTTAAATGAAGAAATAATAAAATTTATATAAATTTTATTTATAGGACTTGATAGGTTTCAATATTACTATATAATATATTCAGTTTAAATTGTATGTATAATTTTCCATATTAATGGCAGTAGTATTTGACCTAATATTCTACATTTCGGTCATCGACTTTGGGAAAATTTTTTCTTCTTTTTACATAAATCCAATAAAAACGTGGTAATCATGTTTGGATGCTACTAAACACGACCGTTTTCAATTTTCTGTGCTCTTTAATTCGAGTTTTGAATTTCGTTCGTTTCGTTCGTCCAATATAACATGCATTGCAGTCAAACAGTTATCGTGATGTTAAAAAAAATTGACAGAAGAAATGAAAAAAAACGAAATGAATATTATAAAAAATTAACCTTCCAAAAAATATTGATATTATTTTGAACTTAAAATAACTCATGCGTCAAGGAACGCAGAGAATTGAACTTATGTCTAATTTGTGAATTACTTCCCTAATAAATATTGCGTTTATTGAAAGTGCATTTGTGTGTCTGAAAGGCTTTCGAATTGAGGTATACAAGGGAGTGTGAAGCTGTGGAGCAGGTAGCAGCCGCCTGTGTTTGTTCAGGCCCTGAAGGAATGCTGCACGAGTAGGTCCATTGTCCCAACTCCCCACCATCGCAACAAATCATACAAATGAGCCACGTGTTATGAAACTTGCTACAGTACTGGAGGCAATGCTTCCGTTCATCCAAGTGAATAACTGAGTAACGTCAATAGCACCCACGTGCTTCAAATTCGCATACCGCTACTTCGTCGAGGCCAAGCCAACTTGCAACCTAGCTGCATATTTCTACTCAGCTCAATGTCATCTCATTTCTGCGTCATTACTTATTCTGAGATGTACCAACAAAACTTTTTTTATAATCAAATTATTTGAAATTCTGCAAATATATTTTTCCTATTCTTATTTAGAGGTAATGATATTAAGTATACAATTCCATTTCATTTATTGTTTAGCTTCTACATATGATTGGAATGGAAATTTATGTATTATACTTAGTATCTGATAAAAGGGTTGGTGAGTTACGAGTTTAAAACTAATCCTGTGGCAAAATTTCTCGGCTCTTCAAACAACTGTCAGTTTTTGATTTAATTTTTACTGCGAATCAGAATTTCCTTCACGCTTGAAATACACGGTCATAGCGGCTTGTAATCAAGAGCATTTGTTCTAGTCAATGAGCTAAGGCGTTTTTGCGTCATTGATCATCAGAACTCCATGAGTAAGTTGGGAGAATTTTGTGTTACCTGTTAGTTGCTTAAACCATTTGGAAAAGCAAGGTAAAAATTCCATTAATTATACTAGAATTAGAGCTAACGTTTACAAAGGAAATGAAAGAACTATCACCATGTCAACCAATCTGGCATTAAATATACACGGAGTGGAAAATGGTTATTAATACAAATAACAAATCACCAGAAGGTAGACAAAGGATGTCCGATAACAGTATTCACTGTGTCGGCACTGATAAACAAAGTGCTGTTAATCGAGGATTTTACAGAATTTGGATTAAGACGTTTACCGAAAGGTATAAAATAGAGATTTTAGAATGGTTGATCTTATGCATTCGACAGCTGCGCGAGAGTAGCAATGGGACTGAAGTAAATGAGTGGTATAGCAAGTAGTCAGCAATACAATAACTAAGCGTTGAGCATGCGTCTAGCCGATGACAGGAAAAAACTGCGCAACAGAAGAGTACGACCGGAAAGCGAGTCTACCAGAGGAACGAGAATAAGAGAAAATATTGTACAGTTTGGGTGCTAAGTCTGTAATTCTCTGAATTTTTGACGTAGTCTTATGGAAATCATGAACAATCAATATAGAAGGCGAGTAATTGAATTCATAAACAGCAGAGATTACGCTAGTGTAAAGTTAATAACATGAATTATAAATAATTATAATTATTAATAACTAAAAATGTAATATAAATTGATAAAAAAGAGCGCTGCAATTTGAAGGAAACAATGGAAAAGTACTTATTATTTAAGTGTTATATTTCACTCAGACATAAATTGTAAAATTTTGAAAAAATAACTATGAATTTTTGTTAAATATTATTTAAAAAATAAATGAAATTAAATATTAAATATATATAATGGCCAATAAGTCAGAACAAGTTTAATAGAAAATGTGGACTTCAATTGCTACGTCGGCGTTGAAATCAACGCAAACAGAAAAAGAAAACAGAAACCTACTACGTTCCGTCTCTAATTTGAGACTTTATCAGGTGAATATAATAAGAGTTGAAACACATGATACCTTAATAATCAATTTCTTCAATGATGTTGAATATTTTGGTTTATAAAGTGCGGATCTTCAATTAGTTTTTGGAGCCTATTCATAAATGGTTGTTAATTTATATTGGGCCTGTGAATAAGTTCGTGCCCTTCTTCATAGAATTGAAACCTTTGTTTTTCGTTATTCAATTGATTTTCTTCTGTTTGGAGGTTGATTTCTGCAACCAGGAACTTGTATGATGTTAACAGCTCGTATCATGCGTTTTTAAGGGTAATCAGTCTCGAGTGATAAGAGGAGAAAATCTTTGACTTTAACCGAAAATTAGTGTTGCAGAAGCCGGGAGAAGAATCTGTGGTGGAAAAACTTTCTGAGAGGACGGCATGGAATCGTTTTTACGTTTCCAAGAAATACAATTCGACTCAAGCGATGAACCACATTCTGGAAGACCTCATTTTGATGAAAACCCCATAAAACTGTTGGCACACAATAAATAATCCTTGACAAACAAAGCGGGAGTTGGCAGAAATTCTCGAATTCGATCACACATCATCGTGCGCCATTTTCATTCATTGGTTGAGAAGCTCAAATTTGATACATGGGTTGAGCGACAAGAACAAAACTCGGCGAATAACCACATTTCCGTCTTTTCTGGTCCCTTACCATTTGGCTTGTCGTAGACACAAACAATTGATTGGGAACATTGTTACACGTGACGAGAAATGGTTGGGTGTATGTCAACTTAAAGAAGAGCAGCCTATCGCAAAAAGTAACAACCAGTGCGAAAGACTGTGCGCACGCTCAAAAAATCATGTTATTTGTTTGGTCGAACCAAACTGACATTCTTCACCATGAATTGCTGCCAAGAAATGAAACGATAACAACTGTTCCGCATACGGCGAGGAGCACCACAGACATCGTTGGAAACCATTTCCTCACCCTCTATATTGAACAGACTTAGCGCCTTCGGATTATTATCTTTCCCGGTCCCCCCCCCCCCTCCCTGTTTAGAGACAAGTGTTTCATTATGAAGCATCTTTTAGCAACTGGCTTACAGACTTCTTAAACGTGAAACCACAACCTGAACGCTGACAGGCGGTCATTGACCAATATGATAACATATATATGGTATTGTATTGCAATGTAGTGTATTTTATAATAATGAAACAGCAAGGGCTTATGCACCGGTACAATATTTGACCACAGGCAGAATTTTAAACTTGGCTTATACTCATAAAGTTGTAAACAATGCCGAATACAGATTAAACCATGAACAATAGTAAATGTGTGACTTAAATCAAGTGGTAATACATTATTTAATTTTTATATTTCGGATAAGAATATTCAAAATTAAGATTCAGGCACGTATTATTATTTTGGAATTTTTGTATAATTTTCATAATAAATAGCATTGTTGTTAATTATAAAATTTGAACTATTATTTTAAATTCTTACTTTCCAGAGATGTTTATGACAATTATCCACATATACTGAATATTTCTTAAACTATAACATTTTAAATTATTTCTTGTTTAATTAAATAAGGTTTATTTAGTACTGTTTTGAATAACTGTTTTAATTACTGTATAAATTCAACACTTACAGTCTTTCACTTTAAATGAATAGTTAAACGGTTAATTTTTTAAAAAAAATATAGTTATTGAGATCAGCATTCAAGATGGCCATTGATCTACAAATTACCTGTTATTTTTGTGTGTTAAACATCGTGACACAATGACCGGAATAAGCGGGCGTCCTTCAGCCAGTTTATTCGGTGGCGCCCATAGCGGGACGCAACAGTATCGCTATTCAGCTATTATGAATGAAGTTGTAATTAGTCTGCTGTAGAGGAGTCAAGTGTAGCACGCATTCTCACAATAAAAATACGAAACTTGTCGAATCCCTCTGCTGCTCAAATAAAAAGCCGCCTATAACGAATGAAAGTGTACACTTGCTGGCCAGTTACAATCAAAGCGAAATTCAATATTAATGGTAATTTATTATTGCAAATAAAAACTTGATTTTAATTTTCATACTTCCTATACCTGTATTTATTTTGTCATCACTGTAAATATTTTTTCAACTTTCTGTTTGCAATCTGTCTTTCAATTTGCAATCCACTGAGTCATATTTTAGGCGATAAGTTCAAATTTTTTCCAACATGAATTGGTTCCTACTCTTCTGGAAATTTGACTATTATGGTGTTTTTTATCGACAAATTCTGATCTAGTGCCATCACTAAGAATAATATTTTATAAAATACCGGTATGTTTAGTTCCATTGCTTTGTTTATTTGAATTTCATCGTATTTTTTCTTAATGCTCTCCATCGAAATTTTATTCTTAATCATGATAACTTCTTTCTGTACTAATTTACTATGTATAATACACATATTGATCTACCTTTCTACCGATGAGCATTCCACTCGTATTTATTATTAAACATCATCTTTCTTTTTTCAAGTTTATTTTAACTTACGATTTTCATTCCCAATATTTATTTTTCTGATTTCTTCGTGCCTGCATCTGCGAATCGTAAATGATGTCAATAATTTCCACCAAATATTCAGTTTTTGTTCTTCCCAATTAGTTCTAAAGTATATCCTCGAGTGTTGCTGTGATATATTTGGATGATTTAGAATCGCACTTCCGACGCCGCTATTCGTTGTGTAATTTTACTAATATCGTTGCTTTCTTTCTCGTGTTGTTAAAGGTTTACCTATATTTTGTTTGAGTGCTTCAAATACTTTTTATGTCTTATTTCTAATATAATGCTTTCAATAATTTCATCGGTGAAATTCCTAGTGTCAGGCGAAACCTTTCGGCCCGACTCATCGCTTCTCCAATAAGTCGGACAGGGCCGTTTGAGCTTTGTTCATTTCTCAATTCTGTTCTTGGTTTTAGACGATTTCATGTCCAACTTGTTTATAACCTTCGGAATACCCCATATTTATTTCCCTTGTTTTAATAGTTCATTTTATTTTCTCTCTTTGTAAAACAATTATTAGAATCCTAGTTACGAATTATTTTGTTCTTAAAATACTAGAAAACAGTATAAAATAGTTAGATATTTATTTCTCCTATCAAACCTGGCGGCACTGTACCTCAGTTTCAAGTAATACTTTTCGACAGGTGTAATATTTAGGGACCGTTAACCATCCTGTATAATATAGGTACGTAACACTGTAAATATCGGTAGGAAAAATTGAGGACCTTAACTTTCTATGTACATTGTGGGGAAAGGGAAGAATTCAGCTTTTTACGGAGCCATCTGTTTGTTAAGCGTAGCCACGCCTTGCAGACCAAGGTGGAGCTACTTCTTTTACGACTACTAAACATGAGGGTTACTAAACAACCTGACCAATGAAACTGTCATGTCGTGTTGCTTTCTAAGGTTTGCCTCGAACTTTTTACATTACCAGATTGGTAAGAAGTTAACGTCATGATATTTTAATTGGTCTTTTCGGGTATACCAAACGAAACATGGGTTTTAAATTCAAAATATTATTATTGAATAGTATTACATACATAATGATGCAATTATGAATGTTCTGGAAAATAATTCATCAATGTAAGTACATTTCTTTGTTACATATTTGGTTGACTGGATAATTCTTGTTGCAAATAGTAGGCCAATTCATACACAACATGTAGAATAAATCCATAACTTGCCTCTCGTTGCAAGTAGTACAATTAACGTATCTCTCGATTTACCATTCCTACATAAAAATAAGTTATCACATCGCACTTCTTCTCTTCCTATCACTAAATATTTAGTAATATTTCGCCACTCTTACTAATCACCTTCCACAAATTATTCATCGCTAACCCAATTGTTTCTATCTTTCCAATTATCCACACTAAGTCTTCTTCCTGAAGACACACACGGGTGAAATTAAATTTTAAACTAATGAGCAGGAGCTGAAAGAGGTTCTGAAGAGGGGCAAGGAGCTAGGGGGAGAGTTCATCGAGGAGAGCATAAAGAAGCTTGAGTCACGGCGCACCACATGCATTGAACGGGATGGTGATTATGTGGAAAAATAGTCAACAAGTGTATCAACAATACCCTGTAATTTTTTTTCAAATACACTTTTTCTAAAAAATATATAAAAGTCTAGTGCACTTACGTTTTGAAAATGCATCGATGATATATTTTTTGATGAAATAATTGACTTATGACCTTAGAAACATAGTATTACGAACATTTGGATCGATATTATAACACACACCTGTATCTCCGATGTTTTTCTATATGAATTTAATTCCGATAAATGTAGTTGTTTTTTCTTTTAAATTATAAGAGAAACTTTAGAAGTAACTGTACCCTCTGCATATAAAACACGATTACATAAGCGACATTTACCAGCATCTCCTCTAGGTTTATGCAAGTCTTCCCCATTAGCGTAAGGTAAGAAATGGAAGGGGTTAATGCCACAAAGCTCATTAGTGTTCCCAAAAACTGAAGCAATCGGACAGTTGGCGCAAACATGAAACTGCGATAAGAAATCCCTGCGGTTATCCCGAGGAGGCTGTAAACCAGCGGTGCGTTTAGAAGACGCCGCCACACAAACAAAACAATCACCGAGTGCGGAAACGTGTTCGTATCTTCAAAACGGTCTGAGTCATCCTTAATGGAAGACCCGTCCAAGCTACAAGCTGCGAATGGCATACTCACAGAGCGGACTGCACTTCATGCGTAATGCGTCGGTGTTTAATTCAACTTACGTGCATAGGGATATTTACTCTGAACACGAAGTTAAGGAAAAGCACTATTAGACATGTTCACCTTATATACCCATTTTTTTCTGTCTATTCTATATACTTGTATCTTGTTTCAATTCAGAATGTGTAGATTACCTACACTGAGGAGAGTTTTCAGCGCCACAGTGACAGGAAAAGTTTCGTACGGACACTTTCCGACGTTCCTTGAATACAAATTGTGGGATATAATCGACAGTTAATGGACGTACACTTGAGAAATCTCTCTTTTTTTCTTCTCAAGATACTATTATTTACAGTATTAACATATCTTAATCTCGAAAAGGATATTCTCTGTAAGCAATTACGCCACAGTCTTCCAAGGCAACCAGGTTTCTCGAGGCAGCTGCTTACCGTTTACTCGACGCAGACACCTAAAATACGGGTAATTGGGCGAAGCAAATTCATAGCTACATTTTCTGGTAACGTGCGAAATAGCGATGTTAGTCGTAGTCGGGGCTTGTTTTTATGCGCAAGGCGTTGATGCGTGAAGGAAGCGATGGCGGCCCTGAGTCCAACCCGATAAAGAACATTGCCAATAGAGACGTTCGCGGAAATTGCAGGTCCATCGCTGTTATTCTGATACCGAAATCCTGACAGCTCGTAAATATTACGGAGGAATAACCAACGCCCTTCCTGGTGGCTCCCTCTATTAGACTATGGGAGGAGGAACGTGATATATCATCCATCATAAATCACGGTGTTTTTTTATAAAAATTAAAGGAAATATGTTATCGGTAGAAGCACAAATTCTTTAAAAACACATTTATACAAAAATTACAAAATAGATGATTTGTATACTTTTTTTATATTTAACGAAAGGATTATTCAATTTGTTGGTGAAATAAAACCGACTATTTTATATTCTTGTATAATAGATTCATTTTAGAAGCTTTCGGCAAAAACAGGAATGAAAAACTGCGATTGAAGTTGAAATTTCAGTTGAAAATTGCTGTTCTTGCCGAAAGTTTCTGAAAAAAATCTGTATACAAGAATTTGAGGAAAGTAGTTTAATTTCACGAAAATATTTCTTCTTCTCAGTGTATCTAAGGAAGTTTAAGTGCCATTTTTTCAAAGAAATCTTTATAAACATTTAAAAAAAGTGGACTAAGACCATAATAGATTTGATTGTATTTGAATGAGAATATATTGCCTATAGTAGATTATGATTATTAAAATTAATTATGCTTAGTAAGGAGCCAGCTAAAAACTTGACTACCTGAACGTCTCATTTTAATTTAAAAACGTGGAAATGGCGACATTTTTAGAATTCAAATTGAAGCTCATTTTATACGAAGAATTTGTATTGAAGTAGCCAGTGTCTTCATGTTCTACAACATATAAATTAATTTAATAATAATTAGTTATTCTCAATTTTAAGAACTTTCATAATAATTGTATTTTAATACTGCGAATCTATACTTTGATATCGAAGCATTTGAACTCTCAATCTTGCGGCATATCGCTCATAAAGCAGCAAGCTTGTCATATGAGTGCTATTCCAGCAAAAGCCCAGAATCTGAGGCTTTGTTGACAACTGCGCATGCGCAGTATACCTTTTCACCCACAACTCCCCCTCTCCACCCGTAAAGATCATACAAACTCATTCATTTTCGTACTACAAATCAGAGAGAACTTCAGAGCCCTGCCTTGAAGTGACAGAGATGCGACATAAGAAACGAATTAGAAATAAATTACAAATATTCACTAATTACAAATACTATTTTCTAATAGTTTATATTTTCGAAACATAAATAATATTCGTACAGTTTTGGTAAAATCAAAAAAAAACAATATGAGGTTATTTTTTAATGAAGCAACATTTAATATGCAACATAGTGTGAAAGTCTACCGCAATACCATACATACAACACTGCTCGGTGACATTTTCAAAAAAATATATTCATTATTAGGCTACTTACCGAGGAAAAATACTTCCGGGTTAGAAATGCTAATTTATTTTGCGTTTAAAAATTACAGCCTTTTGGAAATTATGTAGACAGAATTAAAAATGTAGCGTATTACGTGTGGGGTCAGAGAATTGGTAACACTAACATTAATGTAGTTTTATTATTTTAAATAATTATCCTCGTAAAAATAGTTGCTTGGAGCGATGTAGTACATAACTTAAAAACTCACGAGCAGCCACTGGATTTAGCAAAATTTAAACTTCGTTCGACTGACTTTTTTATGCGACATATTCATCCCATCGATCTGGTCGAGGTTGTTCTTGATAAGATAAATTTTGTAGCAGCAAACCAAACTCCACGTATTTTATCTTAAGCGTTCTTCGTTATTTCGGAAGTATAACTAAGAGTAGTGGTGGAGTAGAGGTGATAAAGGTTCACGGTACAGTGAAAGACAAATACGAGTTCCGCTTTATATTAAGTGGTAACTGAACACCAATACCGGTTCCGTAGCCGACAATGAAAATATTGAACAAGTCGTAAGGCACTTGCTACCGCGCCAGCAGATAAAGCACACAATTTAGATGTGTTGTGAGCGTGACACTTAACGATATCCATAATTCGCCGTGATTGTAATGGCGTAAAGCGGCGAGGTGCGATATCTCAAAGAGCCTGGTGTAGCCAGGCATGGCGTGAGCGACTGAGACAGTCGCCGCATTTCCATACAATACCCCACAGTCGCCGTCACCCAGAAACCGAGAGTGTTGTATTTATAGCGAATCTGTCACCATGTCCACAAAACAGACGCCAACGTCCAAAATTTTACACAAAAGCAAGAGACAAAGCACCATTGAATTGCACCTGCGAGATCTTCAACAAATAATAATTTAAGCAGTAGAGGTGAACGACCCGTATAACAGACAATAACGGAAACTAATTTTGGACAATATAATTTAAAAAACGTTTCGATTAACTGTTGTGATCTTTGTCAATACTATCACCAGACTGAAGTGATATAGCAAAAGTTACAACGTATTACAAAGAATATCAATACAAGAAATCAATTAACAAAGATTATTTAATAAATCATCATAAATATTGATTAAGTGTGAAGTGTCTTGTTTAACATTTAAAGAAAACTTGTTGGACTTAATATGTAACATTTCTGAGATTAACCTTTTATTAAAATTAACTTCAAAATATAAAATATCAAAATTGAAAGAATGAGTACGATCCAAACAATGCTTCGTAATAGGAGAATGTTTATGAGGAATAAGTTTTAAAATAGGTCCTTAATTCTAGTTTACAAAGATAATTTAGTCTGGCAGATATAAAAAATTAGAAATTATTGCAGCTTATTTTATAAAAACATTATGGAAATTCTTAGTATTAAGACAATATTTATATTTTTTCAGACAAAAAAGTGATAATATAAATACCAATCTTTCTTAGTCATTATTTTAAATCTAACGTAAATTTTTCATTTTCCGTTTTATTATTGTTGATAAACATTCATAATAAGATAAAACAGTAAAATTACTAGTATTGGATTTTTGACGAACACTACTTTTTAATTATCATAAAAGTAATTAATTCTAAGATTAATGAATTTTACAATAAAATCAAGAGAATACTAATTGCCTGTCAAAATTGTGAATTAATAGTTCAGGTTATCAGAATGATGTGATATATCAGACAATAACAAAGCTTTGTCAGAAAAATTAAAAACCATAGGCTTTCTTTGATTAATTGCTCGATTAGATACAAAATTAAAAATTCTACCTGTGTAAGTAGATTTATGAAACCAATTAAAAGTTAAAAATATTAAAAGAGCAAAGGTAAGTTATATCGGCCAGACCAAACGATCTTTGTGAACTAGAATTAAGGATCATAAAAGAAATTTAAAACCTTCACCTTATAAACATTCTCCGATTACTAAACATTGTTTGGATCTTGATTGTCCTTTAAATTTTGATAATACTATTATTCTAAATAAGGAAGTTAATTTTAATTTAAGGGTAACCTTAGAAATGTTACATATTAAGCCCAACAAATTTTCTTTAAATATTAAAGAAGACACTTCTCATTTAAACAGTATTTATGATGGGTTATTAAATAATCTTTGTTAATTTACATCTTGTATATTATTTGTAATGCGTTGTAACATTGGGTGTATCACATCAGTCTGGGTCTAGTATTGACAAAGATCCAATAAGTTGACCGAAAAGTCTACACACTTTTAAATAATATTGTTCAAAATTTATTTCTGTGTATTTACGAGTCGTTAATTTCTTGTGTCTTACAGACGTTAATTATGTTCTTAGAAAAATAATGTTGCTGTGGTTTAGAGAACATACGGTTCAGAATTATGTCAATATGCATAGAGAACGTGTAATCCTTGTCAAAGAGAAAATTAGAGCGTGATCAATTTGGAAATCCGGAATATATTACAATAAAAATATCCAGTTGCAACGGAAATGATATCACTTCTCTTCCTTTATTACTATGAGTTTAAATCATTCGCAGTATATAAAACGTAGAAGGTAAAATACTTTTTCGATTCAATGAAAACAGTCAAAATAATTCTCAGAAAAAGTGAACCAGTTTCTGTTTAAACTCATCGTCACTGCACTCCGAATAAATTGAAAGGCTTAAGTTTTCAATGTAATGTAGGGTTACGTAGGATCAGACACTTTAAGATAAAAATAGGAATAACGTGTAATTAACTATGGGACATGAACAGTAAGCACCACGAGCTTGTGTCATCTGGTCCGGTTCGTGTTAATTCAATGAAATTTATATGTGGTTATCATACGAATTAACATTTGTCAAAAAATATTTATTTTAATAACAAATGTAGCTATACAATTTGAATCATTACATTTATTTTCTTGGAATATATTCGCATTTAACGTTTTTAATGAAGATATAAATTAATCTTTGTGAGTTTAATTGATAGAAGTAACCCGGTAACTACTTTTCTATTTGACATTGCGTGCTGCTCCAAGGAAACAGTAACACGGGCCAGCGATTACGGCGCAATTGTCTGCGATGCATGCAAATAGTGCATCCAAACTAGGTTAAATCTATTAGTTTGTGCAGGGACGGTCGTGTACTCCTTCTTTCCCACGGCATGTCATACGCCAGTTACTCCTTAACAATTCCACGAAATGACCCTGAATTATACTTCCGAACCAAAACTCCAATCTCTCGTCTTATTAAATAATAATCAGGGGACTCTCACTCCATGATCTCTTCGCTAGTATCGAATAATGACTGCGGCGAACGGACGTCAGAGGGATAATGGAAAGTGCAGAGAAATTCGCGGGACTAACGAGTGGGCGTGTTAGTCAAACTGAAATTTCCCATTTTAAGATATATATAAAAATATCAATAAATATTATACGTGATATCCAAGTTGATGATTTATTTATTAGACATTATTCATGTAATAGTTCGATGCGCTATTCCATGATGTAGTTGTCTTCAAACGCTTCGTTTCATTTTTTGTTCCAATCTCATGTTATTAAATATTTCATATATATTTTGATCAGTGTTCACCTAATATTAACCTGTACTGCAGATTCTAGACACTTTCTTGTGTCGTTTCCTTTCATGATGTTATAAAGATCCTAATTTTTTCGGATATTGAAAAATTGTTTCTTAGTCCTAATATTCCCTAATTTCAACACTGATTCACGGAACATCACTTGCAACATCTTAGAACGTACAAACGTCCTACACTCCTTAATACTATTTTTGAAACATTTCCGCTATGATATATATTGGGTTTTTCTTCCTCATGTTTAATTGATTGTTGTAACTCAAATACCATTGACAATCATTAATAATATTGCTCCATAAATATATATATTTTTTACTTTTTCCACAGCTTAGACAATAATTTTAGTTTAAAATTATAATCTGCTAAATAATCTACAATTGAAAATTTTACAGCGGTTCATTTTTAATTATTGGCACGTCAAAGTAGATGCAACGACACATCATACAATCTGATTTTGTTCAACAACTTTCTTTATAGGTTGTTATTTATTAGTCATAGGTTTTTTTAAGTGTATGGCTTTAACGCAGTTAAATAAATTAACTGTTTTCCTACATTAAAGTTTCTTTAGTTTCGTTTACATAGTTTCTTAACTATGGTTTAGAACTTTGCATTCGTTTTTCTCTAAACGTTAGACTTTTAAATTCATGGTTAAATTGGAGAGTGCTTTTATATGAATTTTTCATTTTAAAACATTTTCGTTATTATTTATTTGTCGGTGCACTGCACTGTTCGAATCACAGAAAAACTAATAAAACTTTTTTTAGGAATGAGTACTTGCCGATTTTCCCTGAAGTGCGTACTTTGTTGAACTCAACATGATATCATTTTTTATTCACGCATAATTGGGAATATGTAACTTTGTTACCCTTTGGTTGACTCATTCTTCTAGAGAAAACACACACAGGCTATCTTGTAGGAACAGTAGACGGTTTCACGATAATTTGTAAATATTTTACCAACTAAAAGTTTGTATTTAAATTAGTGTTTGGTCAGTTACCAACATTAGAAAAAAGGTCACGTTATACGGAATCGGTACGCACATGATGCTACATTTTTCTAACTGAATAAAACGTTGAAATTATTATAAAATATATTCATGATTCGAAATTAAACGACAAAGTGAATTAATTTCTTTAATTTTTCATACGATTAAGGATCTCGTCGTAGTATATATACGTATGTTTGATTCTGTAAGAAAATTAGTATACTATTTCATTTCTAAATGGGGGAACAAAAGAACTGTCAGCATTAACTTATTTCGAAAATAAAAATAATTTTGCATATACTCGAAACAACTAATGAGCTAATATAAATTTAATTTCTATTAGATGAAATTTTCGGATATTTAGTCCTCCTACTACCACTTTTATATGGAAGTCCAAAATCGTTCTCCTCCTGAAAATTCAAATTAAAATGGAAGATATTTGTTTACTTATAATAAACCAATTTTAAATTTTAATTTAAAAGAAATCTGTATACAATTTAATTTTATAACTTCTCCAATTAATGTTATTATTATGGGAGATTATCAGCTTTTCTGAAACACGTGACATAATTTCTACGTTTCCTCGGCTTCTGAACACATGCGTCTGTGATTCACAATTTCTCATTATCCGTGTTAGAACGTTATGGCGTGGTACATGAAATGTGTCATAGTTGAGAAATATTTTTAATTGAGTAATTTTGTTCGTGCTGAGGTAATTTTGATTTCTAAATAATACGTTAATGGTGCATTGTGTATGTGTTTGAGACCTGCGGGTGCTGCGTCTGGCCAAGGACAGCGAGGTGAGTGACCCCGTGGCCGCCGGGGTGAGCCCGGCACTGCCACCGGACCACGCCCCCAGCTCCGTGCCAGAGTCCGTACCAGAGACGGTGCCCGAGCCAGTGCCAGTGCCCATGCCCGTGGGTGGCCCACCAACGCACTCACCCTCTCTCATTCGTCTCGCTACTTTTACAATAATCAACAAAGAAATTACTCTCCAAATTACAGTCTGCCTTCTCTTCATAATTCCGCGTAACATGTACAGTACGTTCATTTTATTTCCTTTGATTTATTTTGAATCCACGGTAGTTTGATGAAAACGAAGAGCACTCAACGTATGAAGTTAGGAAAACAATTTTGCTAGATAGAAATACGTATTTTATTTTAAACTTGACCATTTACATCAAATACTTTCCACTTTATTGGTGCAGTCGGATATGACTTATTGAAGTGAAACCTCGTATGTCGCAGTAGGGTAATAGTTGACGTGTTGGAAAATACGAGCGTAACGTAACAGAATTGAAATATCAATGACGGATTGTCAATTAGAAGCCGATCGGAAATGGTCACACCTCTAAAAGTTTAGGTTTGGAAATGTGTGACTTATTAATCTTTCTCTCTCTCTCTCTCTTTGCCTCTCAGTAGCTATCAAAAATAAATTACAAAACTGGCAGAGTCTCTCTCGCAGGAAAATATTAGTATAATATTCTCTACTGTTATTTTTTAAATTATTCTTTAGTGCAATTCATATATATATAAATTAATTCTTGCAGTGCACCGACAAATAAATCATAACGAAAATGTTTTAAAATGAAAAAAATCACTGTAATACGTGAAGTTTGAGGAATATATAATTACAGTATATAAAACGATGTAATTTATCAAATTGTTTGACAAAAGTTGTCCATTACCGTTCACAGATTTTTTCCGGACCTCATCAAATCTTATGTCATCTAAAGCGATGAAAGACAACAATTACAAAAACGGTTTCTGCTACTGTTCAGTGACATATTTTCTCCGTTACATTAATATCCTGGGTACGGATTCTTACAACACATTCCAGTGTTTATGAACGAAGATAGGGTAATAAAAAGAAAACAGGAAATTGAATTAAAAGGTTAACGTGGTAAAATTATGTTAATCTTCAAGATTTTAAAACAGATTCAATGGTACTGTATACGTCAGAAAAACTCTTATATGTTCTTATAAATTCAGTCTATAAGAATTTGTAACTGAATGCTTCTTCGTCAAAAGGAACATTGATTTTCTGCACGGTTTTGTCTGTCTCCATTTATTCCCTTGATATTTTTCTTTTACTCAAGGTTTGGTCATCCTTTATCATCTTATACTCTCAGACGTCACCTCGTTTCGTTTCTAAAACTTAATCTCGTTAATAATTGTTAATCTAACATTTAATTAAATTATTTCTTCTGCGTATAGAAAATATGCCGATAGACCAAGGCTATTATTCCAATCGTCTTGAAGCGTTGTGATCTACTCACTAATTTGTCAGATTATAATCAAATAACAATGTATTTAATAAAGGTTCAACACTATCGTGATTTAACTTCATAAATATTTTAACGTTGAAGGTAAAACATGAAAGGTTGTGTCGTGAACTTGCTGCGACCGCGATGCTGCCTCTTCCTGTGGTTTTTGCTGAGACATTCCTGCGAATTTCGAGCTGGAAGAGGGCAAGGGCGAGAGGGAAGTGGGCGATAAGCATCTGCAGAGGCCTGGCGCCACGTGTTCACGGTCTGGGCACCACGTGTGGGAGCGGCGCGCCCAGGCTACACTCACTCATTCCGCATTTACCTACCTATACACGAGCTTATTTCACACGCAAAGCTACTTTTATAAGAAAAATATTGAGTGTGTTTCGTCGTTGCATTCATCATTTTAGATGAAAATATTAATCTAGTAATATTTATATGGCATGTGCGTCTCATATTTTCGAGTTAAACAATTGTCGATGTTCTCCGTTCAATTTAAGTCACCAAATAGTAGTGAAATTCATCGGTACAATCAGATGAACGTCTTCTCAGGCATTGTAAAGATTTGGAAAATGTTAAGCCGGCCTTTTACATCAGTCCGAGTAATGAAATTGAATGGAAGCCATGTATTTGGATAACATTAAGAAAATGGAATCAATTTACTGTCTCGTCACATTGCTATTTAGTGCTCAAATTTTTCTTTACTAATTTTTTTAAAATTTTTTATTTAAATCGGTAAAATTGTCAGAAACGTATGAAAATGTACTTCCCGGTATTCTGCTGTCTTGTGTGGCAAAATCAGGAAATCAAGAAAATAGTGTGTGAAAAAATATTAACTCAAAAATAAATATATTAATGTTTGAACCAGAGTCATGTCCTCGATGATTAATAATAAAGTGTGACATATTTGGTCCCATGTTATCAATTTTGACGATCAAGTGGCTCGGCGCTCTTCTTCAGTTTCTTCAATCCCGAACAGTTGGGTGTCGAATGGATGGATGAATTGCTAGTCACATCATTTCCTTCTTGCAACATTATCTTATTAACGCTGTTAAACACTGGAATTTTAACTGATTGGAAATACAATTCATCCCCTCACTCTTTATTATCCGTTTTTCTCACCTACAGTCAGTTTTTGGACTGACACCGCTCCATTTGGACGAATGAGCAACATGACATAATTCAACAGAATGATTTAATGCAACTGATGACTTTTGATTTTCGGTATATGTGTTGGCTTCATCATACATACAAATATATATTCTTCCACGATTAAAAAAAATAGTTTATTTGTTTCTCAAATAAATTTCAGTACTGATGAGTGCATAAAGAAGAATGCTGACAGAGTGGTTTCGATTGATAGTTTACTATGAGGGTGACTGGGTCACCGCGTGATCTACCTTTTCTTAATTGTGCTTAGCTTAAAAGAATCATGAAGGAACTGAATGTTGGCGGCAGAGAGACATTGATGGGAGTGACCTGGAGACCTGGGCGCCCTGGAAGGAGCCGTTATGGCTGGAGGAACTTGCGAAACCGTGCAGGCGCAGGTGTCGTCCCGTCACGCCCCTCGTAATGTCACAGACAGTGTCCTTATTAAAACGCCATTAGATAGAACAACTCTAATCGTCGTTATTTGTACCCGTGACGCGAGGATTAGTCTCCACAAACAAGCACCGCTTAAATCTCGGGATTAGCTCCAATAAGACTTCTATTCAAACGCGCGTCGCCGACGAACAATCGCCGTCTCAGTAATTTGACGGATCGCATTGTTGTGCGTCGCGAAGGTAATAACATGTTAAGGGGCAGACAAAAGACCATTCACGCCAGCGCAAAGTTCGCTTGATGGGAGAACAAGAACAAGGTAGCTTCGCATATAAAAGTATTCACTTCCCCTAAGAAAGCATTGCCTTACCATTGTATGACCACTACGCGGCCATTAACTTCCAATCACACAATGATCAAATGCAATAACGCACGAAATTACAAATATCTGTTCCTTTCGATGTTAAATGCCATATATTCCGCATCAGTGTTCATCAGTGATAGGATTTCATAGCCCTCTGGTTCTGCTGTTTCAGATCATAACGCTGGCTTTAGTCCTTGCTCTTTCTCAATTTCCAAGTTTTCTTTGCAGGACAAAGATAAAGAAATTTATGCAACAACAGTGTTCGAAAGAAATAAAGAAAAAAAACAGAATTAATTCTTTCCTGATTCTCATCATCCTTAAAGTTACACTTAACGAATTAATGTATTATCACTCCGAAGAACCAATTGACAGAAATAATAAATATTGCAGTAGTTCATCGATTTTAAATTTAATGAAAGTGGTGGGTTTAGTACAGATAGCATTTGTGTATCGTAAACTATTTCTCTTTTCATTATATTATTTCATATTAGGAAATTGTAAATATCAAAGTAGACATGGGAGCAATGTACGTTATAATTGCTCACGAATATTCAAATTTAATTATCATTTCGAAAATAATTACTGTATTGGCGTTACGCCAACATGCCGGCTAAGTCAATGACCAGCTCGTACTAGACCACTTCAGTTGTCTCCTCTGGTCAAGGACAATTTATTTTTCAAAGCATAACGGACAAAAGTTAACGTTATATTGGATTTTCGCGTCATGAACGTGCATTAAAAACAAGTTTTGTCACGAAATCATAAAAAAAATAGACGGAAATGTTATACACGTGTGCAATTATCAATCCTTTTGATAGGTGAAATTGTGAAAGAAAATCACAATCCGTTAAAAATATATCAAAATTTACATTTAATTAAACGAATGTAATCATTCGTCATTGATATTACCTCCACATTAAATCATTTTTGTGTTAAATAATTCAATTATATTTTCAACCTAGGTTAATTTACAGAATACAGTCAGTAAAACAAGAGACGACAGTTAAAAATAACTTTAAAAAAATCTTAGAAAATACTAAACACTAAATATTTAAATTTCAATTATGTCAAGGAAAACTTTGTCTTTAAATAAAAAATTACACTGTACAAATCCTTATATAATTTTGAGCTTTAAACGCATTTCGTGGGTTACTGTTCGTAACCACTTTCTTTTGACAAAAAAAACCGGTACAATTAATAATATAAATAATAACGATAATAAGTATAACTCATAATTGCTCATTACCGTTAGTATAAAAGTATTTCGGATAACTGTATATCAAAATGTAGAGTATAATAATAGATTTCAGCGAACAACAAAAGACCAAAGAACGAAATATGGTGACATAGAGGAATTTACACAACAAAAGAGAGCACATATAAACAACTGTGGCATTCCATTCACTGACAACAGTCAGCATGTGTGTTCACCGTCAGCTTTGTAATGTTCATTAATCTAGAAACAAATGTTGGATAGCACATTACTGTATGCTGACACTTAGTCATTAATAAATTATTAGCTCAATAGCAGAGCAGAATTATTGAACATCGGGGTCTATTTTTTACTAAATAATTAAACGCCAAAAACTCTGTATTTGTAAACACGTTATATATGTGATTCAATTGAAATTATTTTAGAATTTATAGTCTGTAATTTATATTTGTAAGAAAATTAATTATTAATATTGAAAAATTCTGTTTTAAGCAAAAACAGTAGTATTTAAAAACATGTTGCAATTGATTTTATATATAATTTTACAGCACTCATGAAACAAATTCCCACGCTTTCGAAGATTTAGTATATAATCTACAATACTTAAAGAATTATTAATCATATATATAAAATGAACTTACAATTGTTGTGATAGAAAGTTTCAATACTGTCCAATCGTAGTTCACCACTACTGTGACACCTCTCAGATAAAATACACTCACTTTTACGTAGAGGTCATTCTCATTGTAGTGGGGACCTATCAGAGATATTCTTAGCTGTGTATACTGCTTTTGTAGACTGAAAGACTACCTGCACGAAACATTATAACAGCACGGCCAGCGAAGCCCTCGGCCAAAACATAAACCGTATATATAGAAGAGGAAAACACTATAGCCTAATAATATCAAAATAAAATTCACGTCACAAAAATTTTTCGTAGCTTCTACCATAGCTTTTTGCATTCTCTATGTACATATTTCATTTATTCATGTATTAGTAAAAGGTAGGGAACCGACCATGTCATCAGCACTGTACAGTACAATACTTATATGATAAACGTGGAATCTCTTCTAGATTACTTTCACAGACGTCACAGTCTTCTACACGTTCTCCACTAAAGTATTATGCAATGTTATTTTCAATAGGAAGCATAGCGACTACCTCGGCCCCACGTCTGTCTTGTAAACCAACTGTTTGCTTATAATATCCATATGAAAATGAGAATCTCCGCTCAAGAACTATGAATTTAATATACGAGATAGTCGGATTCTCAACGAATACATTATAATGATTTATGTTGTAGGGACCATACGCTTAATATGCGCATTCGTTTCGCGAAGTCCGTTCGTTTGTCGGCACGGCAGCAAAATTAAAGAAGACGGCTAGGCAGGTGGCAGCACTGGCCGCTATAAATACCGCGAGTCTACGGCTATTTGGGAGGCGCGGCGAGTACAGCTGTGACTCACGTCATGTCCGCGGGACGTTGAACCGCAGTGATGCGTCGGCGCTAAATTATGAGGCTCGTCTCTGCGACGCGGAAATGCACACGTATCACGGCAAAATCTGCGAGAACGCTGCGCCGCGACGTTGTGTCGCCGTTAGATGCAGTAACAGGCCGATGAGGACTTACCTGTAGGTGATGTACGAATCCGAGTCTCCGTCCGGTAATTATCACTCACTTGAAGCAGAACTACGACTGCACTAGGAACTAACTGACACAGCGCCACCGCTCAGCTCGGCCGCCGGGACAACACTGCGGCATGGCACGGCTGCCTACCACGGAGCAGCGCCAACGCCAGCGCCTCTGCCGGAACTAGCCTCAACTACTCTCACACACACATCTAACACTCATTCATCGGCCAAATAGAAAAATCACTATGAACACCTCTGATTTTCTAGTTAGTTGGCTTGATTTAGTAGAGATTTCATTTAACTGTATCGAGAAATCTGACTTTTGTAGAAACTCAGTTCCAGTAGTAGTTTGTAAGTCTTGTGCTGCATCACTCCAAGCAATAATTTTTACGAAGATAACAACGTATGTTACCAATACTCTCTGACTCCACACATAATATGCTATATTTATAATTCTGACAACATAATTTGTAAACGCGGAATAATTTAATATTTCTAACCCCAATGTATTTTTTCTCGGTACACATTTTAAATAAAGTTATTTTTTCTGAACAAGCCACTGAGTAGTGTTGTATGCAAAGTCATGCGATAGATGTTCGCACTATGTTGCCTCTTAAATGTTTTCTTTCAAATAAACATTGAATTGTGATTTTTTATATTACATAAAATATAGAAATGTTATTTGTTAAATATAAAGTAATTTCAAATAAGATTTATAATTACTAAATGGTCGATTTCGTTGCTTATGCTACCTGAAAAGTTTCTGTTTCATTACACGGCACGGCTCTGTACTCTCGGATTTTTAGCACAAAAATGAAACAATTTGATTAGCTTTACGGGTGGTGCAGGGTTATGAAAATGTATACTGCGCATGGGCAGTTGTCAATAAAGCGCCATATCAGAAGCTAAGAGCAGTCACATAGGTAGCGCGTGTGACTCAAAGCCAGCAGTTTTAAGTCTTCAATATCGAAGCAGAAATTCTAATTGTTAAAAACAAGAAAATATTATGAAGGTTCTTAAAATTAAGAATGAATAATTTTATTATCTGTAGCCCATGAGCATAATTCCATAAGCCGCTCAGATCACTAGTACTGCTGAAGAGGAACTGTTCTAAAATATGTATTCAATTTTCTTTCTATCCCTCGTAAGTATTTTCTTCCTTCATAGACCTTCATAAACAATAAAATTATATCAACGTATGGTCCCAAACTGGATTCTATAGTACATTACAATTTATTTTATTAAATGGAATATTTTGAAACTATTAAACAAATATGTGTAAAAAAAGTTCTTGGGTTTTCACCCGAGTCAATAGTGATTACTGTGCGACGTTTCGACGGCCATCAGCATCTCTAGGAGAAGTGAAAGATGATGACAGTGAAGATGGTCATCGAAACGTCGCACAGTAATCACTGTTTCCTTATATTATTTTGAGTCTCATCAATGTAAGGTCATTAGCGAGTGCTGGTTAGACTTATTTAACAAACAGTAATTATTAAAAAGTTTATTGTTTTAATCACTGTTATACCCACGTGAAAATCCGATAACTTTTTCTTCAGAAAGTAGACAGTGAAAGTTTAGATAATGGAAAATTTAATTTCCTTCGAGGAAAACTTGAACTGCATTTATACCGGTTACAGATTTATTTTTCTGTGAAATAGAAATTATATTTGATCTCTTTAAATGCAATTTTCTAAAGTTCTAAAAAAAATTATAGCAGATAACTTCCAAATAATTATGAATCTGCATTAAATAAATGGTAAGAAATTTTTAATTGATTCCCTTCCTAACCTATTTATATTATTTTAACGGGAACTTAAACTCAATTTGAAAGTTATTTCTAATAAAGATAATTGTCTCAAAAATTTCAAACTGTTCATATTTTTTTAGTTTTGTATGTCTACAACGAGGTTAGAGTTTCTAAAGTCGCATAGACATTACTGGTATGAACAGTATTCTGTCACCTTAATTAAAGATTTCTATGGTTGATCTAATATTTTGAAGGTTTTCTGGAAGGTGTTCTGTTTCCATGTCATGTCTCAATAAACATCAATAAATTTTATATATGTGATGTTTGTTTTCCATTAATAATAGATTCAATTAAAATATGTATGCGTTCCTTTTATTACATCTTAAGTCTTACGAACACTAAAACAGTTACTGAAATTTTTCATAGTAAAATAAAAATCAGTCCCAGTAGGATTTTAAAATATCTGAAGAAAAATGACATATTTGTAATAACAACCGAAATTTCGTGGTAAATTTTTGCCAAATAATAAAATTTCACCAAAAATTCTTTTATCAGCAACAGATGATCTTTTTCGTGTAATGGGTAAAATTTAATCTATAATCCCGTAAAAAATAAATGAAGAGGAAAGTGACTAGCTTTAAGTCTGGATCTTTAATTCCTACCAGAAAAAAAAATGGTCGCAAGAAACAAATGGTGGTTATCAGTGGTGAGGCAGAGCCATTGCCGACGGCCATTAGGCGTCAGGCGCCGATAGGCTTGCTTCCCACGCGCAACTACACTGTTTCTCTCTTAGTTTTGATACGCGGACAGTTTGCCACTAATGAGGCTCCATTGATATAATTCCCTTATTTCCCTCCCGGGAGAAAGAGTTATTCAATGCAAAATGTGTGCCTTATAAACATAGTATCCATACTAAGATCCACAGGGACGTGAGCCGAGAAAGAAAACAATTAAATTGGATTTAATTCAAATGAGATGCAGGTTAGAACGATCAATTTCCACGGTTTGAAATATGACTTGATTAAATGGAAAGATCTCCGCGACGGCTCCGATTGTCCGCGCGGCCAAGTGCAATATCTCTCAGCAAAGGAGCTAATAAACATGTAATAAGTGTTTGGAGCAAGTGGCCCTTAAATCACCAGGACAAGCGTTCATTAAGTATCTTGTATTTAGTTCATAGGGTAGCGGTGTCGATAAATCAGCAGGAAAGAAAGTCCCGTACGGTGCCCAATGGACATCAAGCACGCATTCGTTTCATTCGGACGCTTTCAGATACCACGGAACTGGCACTCACGATAACTGATATACATAATTTAATTATTCAAAACACAGAAGATGAAAATTGATATAATTTGTCATCTCTTTGCGTAAGGAGATTACTGGCGGTCCCTGGCAAATATATAGATAATGATGTTTGATTCTGTTTTTCAGATCAGTCGCGAGAGAAGAATATTGAGCGTTCTTAGCCGGGCTGAAGATTGTTTGCCTGTTGATTGCAGTTGATTTCTATAACATCCATGCCCTCTCGCCACACGAAGGTTCTCGTCTAGAAAAACAACTACAGACTTTTTCAAGAATCTGCAATTTTATTTATTGCTTTAACTTCATGCAGTACAGTAATACTGTTTTCATTGAGAAACCCTGCAACGACTCAGAGAATTTTGTAAAATTAAATGTTTTGGATTTGTTTAAAAAATATTAAATAATTTATTACAATATATATAATAACATTTTATTTTTCACCGACCAGAGAAATTCTGACGCTTGTAGTCAAAATAAAAATTTATTAATTTGATACGCAGACATATTTCTGTACTCAAAAAAAAATTCCGTCGGGTTAATGACATCCCAGTAATTTTGAAGTTTTCTCTATAAAAGATGAAAGGATAGGAATGCAGGAACTGAGCAAGAAGCAGACAACAAACGGTGTTGAAGAAAGACCGAACAAAGTGAAAGAAGAAGGATATTGCAACCTTTAGGTGAATATGAAAACTTTGTTCGTCCTCAGGAGTCAGGAAACTCAGATATAGAAAAATATTGACGGAAAATTGTATAAATTACATATTTATAATAATCTCACATACTGTTAAATTAAAAATTAAAAACAACACCTGTTAGTCAGAAAATTTTATTTTACATATTTAAAATATAATATTTAACATACACAACGTTTCATTCCAGATTAGGATCTCTTCAGGAATATAATTAAAAATCAATTAATATGTATTATAAGAAAATTCAGATTAACAAATTTTCTGATAATAAATTATAGCTTTGGCGACTTGTACTTGTTGATTTAAAATGTCTTTACATTATCAACAAATTTTTGAACTACATTAAGTTGTAATCAATGCCATTCAAAAATGACCAGGACATTCAAAGTTTTGTTATAATATTCATATAATTTTTGTAATACTAGTTTTGCGTTTAGGACAACAGTTAAAATTTTTATAAATAATTATGGTCTTACATTGAAGTTCCAATATTGTAGCAATAATATTTTTTATCAGTTACATTTCCTGTGAAATCGAAGAACTACGTACTGAAAAAACAACAACAAATTAAATGTATAAATTTGAGATTGGTTTTTCCGAACCGAATCTGTGCTTGTTGTTTCTGGTAGTGAGGTCTCAACAGCACTCGTACAAAAGTCATATAAGAAATATTCAATCCATAAAGATAATTTTAACTCGAAATATCGTTAAAAGTTTAGCAAAAAAGAAAAAGAAAACAGACAAACTTTAGATAGCCCCGTGTTCCTGGGCTTGTTTTCAAAAATATGTACTTGCTTGAATGATGTGTCGATAAAAAAATCTTAGTTGACTCGTTTACTACGGTTTCTGTATTCAGGTGCATAGTCGTCTTAATAACACAGAAATTATTCTTAATAGGCAGTGGAAAATAAATAATATTAATAGTCAACCGTAGGTTTTCCCGGTTTAAGTGTTGGATGAAATTCCTTCGGGATTCCAGCCGGGAAGATTGTCGAAAGTTATGGTTCTTTCATTTATGGTTCGGATCGTTTGTCCGATGTATTTTGAACCGCATGGGCAAGGAACGGAATACGCTGAATGTTATCGAAACGTCGCGAGCTTTCGACAATCTTACCCGGCTGTAATACCGAGGGAATTTCATCCACTGAAAATATTTAATAAAAGTAGTTCACTGACCTTAAAATATGTTTTAATCGGGAATCATGTATTTAAATAGCAAACTAACAATTAATTTATTATTTTTATTTTTAAATTCTACGTCAATGAATTTAGTAAATTCCTTAAATATTTTACATTATGGGCAAATATTTATTTGCCTCAATTTAGTTAGTTATAACGAATACAGTATCTTTGTTGGTATCCTTTCTTCCAGGAGTGATTATTAATTCTGAATACTCATACTGATAACTTCTTTCACCATGTTTTGAATACCCCGATTCTTTGGGAAACTTATATTGGGGCGGACGCAGCGAGAAAAGTAACAGAACTTCATTCCGCCGAAACTTACGTGTTTATTACGGTCCCGTGGGAAATGCATGACTAATTCACTTCAGCTGTGGGAAGACCTTCAGCAATAGGAACAACCTTAGGATTATCTACCTTTAAAATGATTTCCTAGATACAAAACTGCATAAATGTATAATTAATGATGAATTTTTCCCATAACACTCCAACATCCGCTTACTTGAAAATCAGCACGATTCCAATACAAGTTTCCGATGCGCTACTCACAAGTTCAACTTTCTATGCCCAAACTCAAAGACTAAATTTAGTTGCTTTACCGAGTTGGGAAAACGTTGGCCCGTTTTTTGTGGAACTGGATGTGGTACTGTATATCATGCGTCTTTGTTTGCAAACTTCCGCTTTCTAGTCCCGTACAAGCTTCGCTCCATCTAGAGATATAATTTTGGTAAGGTGAAGGCCAACTCTCTCATACAAATTTTGGTGATTTATTTGCTCAGATATGATTTAGGCGCATGTAGGCTAGCGCCGTGTTTCGGTTCGATGGTTCATCAGTTGATTCAAGTATTTTCTATCCATTGAGAACAACATGTTTATACTTATCCAATATTAGCATCTCAAATATTTTCCAACATACAGTTGGAGTTGAAACTCGGTACAGAGATTTGATTGATAAAATGCTGCCAGATGTCTAGCCCCACCCAATAAATGGAACAAGTTTGTAAACAATCTAAAAATATTAGTGAGTAGGCTTTGTCGAATTTTATTATAAGCACACAATTCGTTCGGAACACAGACCGTTTTGTTCTATGCTCACGTCACGTATTTATCATTTATAAGTCGTACTATAAAGTGAAAGTACATAAATTTACAAGTAACGAGGCTCATATATTTACGAGGCTGCCACTCCCGGGTAGTTTATTGTGGTAAACAAAAACCTTCCGGAATTATTTCCCTTACGGAAATATCCTTGGTGCTGAAGTAGTGGTCACTAAATCCGGCGCGTATCGGACAGGATCGGCCGCGGAACCGGTCCGTACCCGGAGAGCAGAGCTATGTGACTCCGTATCCTCGTGAATGACGACTAATACTTCATCTTGACCGCTCTTACGAAATTAGCCCTGTCCAACATGGAGCTAGACTGCTTCGGATATAAAAAGCCCAAAATATTCTCTGCCAAGTAGGTTAAACAGATGTTTTCGAGAGAAAGTATACGCAGAAAAAAATATAGCACGTCGTCAATGCCAACATGTCTGGCACGAAATCTGGTTGTAAGTATACCATAAACAATACTATGAGTATTATCGTCAAGTAATAATTTTATTTATTGAGTTTATAATAAAAACCAAAGCCTTCGATTCGATTATTTGTTCCATTTAACAATGAAATAAGGTATCGCTTTTATGTAACCATAGTCATGTGACAACATTGATAAAAATAATGAAATATAAGATTTATTTATAATTTAAAGAATGAGGATGACGAACACAACATTTGAGAGCCTATGTAATTAGTTGTTAATTTAACGCAACAGTAAAGCCGTCAGTAGTCGTATCATAAAACGTTAAATATCCGTGGTGCCAGAATCGATGCCACTAAATAAGAATCGCGTTGTGTGATAGGAACTGACTGACTTGAGTGATCATCCTCCACCATGCAACTCCAATGGGATGGATATATAAACGTTTAATTAATCTATTTATATATTTCACCCATTTATTGTCGAGGATTCACAATTCTTACGAATAAAAATAAATTATACCACTTTGGTATTTAACTTGTGTTTAATGTTGTGTAATATTACAACGCTTCTAAAATCTGCTTCATGTTTAGTCGTTTTGTGGTGCGTAGATAACATTGTATATTTTTATAATTATCCTAGCGTTTGAACATGGTGTTGCATTCTAGTTTTCACTTTTGTGCATGATTGTCCAACATAAATTATCGGATCTAAACAATTCAGAATCATTTTATCTGTAATAGTAATCTACATTTCATTTGTATTCAAATAAGATTTATAATTACTACTAATTATTATATATATTATTATAATTAGTATAATTACTACTAATTAATTAACTCAGACGTATGGATTCATAATAAAGGAACTGATGGTTGACTGTATTCATAAAACTATGTGTTCAAGACGTAAGGCCGGGAATTTTTGAATTCATAAATATTAAAAACGTTATCTTTACATATATACTGAATTAATCAAGAAATCGGTATAAAAAGATAGTTTATAACATATTTATTTATGATACTACAGGGACCACTGGCATTTCCTTAGAATTACACAAACCAACACACTAACTTTTTGTGAATTTTCACGGCAGAGTTCTATACTCATTAGTGTAGTTTTGTAATAACATATGTAGTAAATTCATGTAAATTGTTATAGTTCGAAGGATTGCACGAAGGAAAAATTCTCTGGTCTCCACTCAGTAATAAAACCGCAACGTTTCGACTACCACATGCAGTGTCATCTTCAAAGCGAAGTGGGAGATAACGGCAGAGATGTGGTCATCGAAACGTCGCCCTTTAAATGCTCTTGTACTGAGAGGAAACTCGTGACGTTTTGTTTCTATAAATTTATTTGATGTCACAAGATGTTCTAATTTTATGTTTAATCTGTTTGAATTTGGGTTATTAGTTTTTAATTTTTTTTTCTACAAATAATTAAACCTTCTTTCTTCGACTCTAGAAGTGTAATTACCGCGGAACCGTCGCGTCCGTAGTAACTAAACAGCTTCTGGCAGCTAACAGTTTCCAGAGTTAGTCAGATGACTGGGGCTAAAGGCAATAGTCAGTTCATGACTACTCACCGTGGGTACTGTTATGCACAGTAAGACATTTATAATCCATAACTCATATACGCATTATTAGCAGTGACAGGTAATTGCTCATAAACAACAGTCCTCGCCATTGTAAAACATAAGTACTACACATGAAATACCGTCAATATCATTTCAGCTGCAGTAAAAAAACCTACAGTTAGTTACAAGGAACTATTGTTTCATGTCACGTGTTACAATAAACGCTTTCATGCTAGACCCAAAGTCTACAGAACAGAACAAAGTTACACTTGAACCTGGCATTGTCAGAATGTCATATATCGTATATGAATAATATGATTCCATAACCGTATAACTTATAAATTAGTACTGGTAACATAATTAACATTTTATAAATGGTGAAATAGAAAATAGGTTAAACATATGTACACTATTTTGTCAATAACTTTCATCGCACACAATATTATACATTCACTGTAATTACTATATTTATACTCTGTAAACGGGTACATAGAAAACAATTCAGTCTCAAAACATTTATTATTTTTTATTTCCTATGGAGTTTTCGATATTGTTGATCATAATCATCTACAAAAAAATTAAAATCTCACTGTCACATTTTAAAAATGTTCGTCTAAGTACCAATTGTATCACAGTCTCTCACAATCTCTCAATTTACTTTCAGAGTCTTTAGATCTGGGCTTTATTGAAAGGAATTATTCTGTTCTTGAATTAATTCAACAAACCTATGATCAACGTACAATATTTATTCTTTATTGAATATCTGCAATTATAATTAGATAATGAAGAATGTGTGTTTGTTAAAATATTAAATGAGCCAATCTTCAGGTCAGACAAGGTGTAGACTATGATCTAGCACAGTTGTTAGAGCGGCAGCATAATAAAATTCTGTACTGGGTTTGGTTACCGGTACTTTAGAGATTTTTCTATTGTAATATGTAAATACATTACAAATTTTAAATCTTTACATTTTTGTAGCATTTTCTCCGAGAAACTTTGACAAATTTTAAAAAAAACAATTTTCAACTAAGCTTAACGTCTAGCATGAAAATACAATTTTCGCGTCAGTAAACGTGTATTAACTAATAAAAAAATATTTTTATACATTGAAAATTTCCCTGACATATTTATGTATAAAAGTGAAATTTTGTCGTTATAACCGAATATATAATTATATCTAGAGAAAATAATAAACTCTTTATAAGTAGGATATTCAGTAAACTGGATGAATAAATACATTATTTAAAATGAACACTAATCCAAGAAATGTATTTATTATTATTACTAGCAGTAGTAACAGTGTGGCTGATCTTACTCTTATTTTACCTGGACTTTTACAAACATCATAATTATTATGACTTCAATTTCCGAGCAACCAGCCATGTATTTACGAAATGTTTCAAGTTTTACATTGTAATTCACTAGAAGCAAAATCTAAACAATTTATTTGGATCAAATTTTATTCTTGATTCATTAAGTTCTTAAACTGGTTTCAGTGAGGACTTTTCATTAAGGCAGAACACTTGCGGTTATCCCTTAAATTGTTTTGAAGAACGGGAAGAATAGGCTAATAATGTAATAGGTATATACTTATTCAATTTCAACATAGCACAAAAATTAATTTAACAATATTTAAGAGAAAGCAATAAATCAATTTTAACATTTTACAGACAACTATATTTATAACGTAACAAGGTTTCAATATATGTTTCTATCTTCTTAAGGTTGTCTTCCTAAATAAAATAAAGTGTCCGTAAAACGTCAAAAATTGATTTATTAATTCAAAAACAGAAGTAAAATAAAAACTTTTAATATTTAAATTAATTTAAATAATTTCGCGTCTGTTTCTCTCCTCTCTCCGCCACTTAATATAGTTTCACAATAAAATCCTGATATTAAATGTAAGAACGCGGCGGTAAACTCCTTTAGAGCGAACTCTCGCAGTTTTGCGGGACTGCGTGCCACAGGGGCACCGAAAGCCGCAGAACCACCACAAATTGCTTGCCAAATAATGTCTTACATTTTTGCAAACTGAGATTGCAGTTATTTCTACGTGCGGGAATTCATCCTCTGTAGCGTGAAGAAACGCTTTCTCTCTTCGTCTTCGCATAGTATTTAATTACTCAGTAACGCGAACAGAAGTGATTAAAACTTATATTTTCTATATCTTTAGTCAGCAAATTGCGGTTCGTCAACAAAATGTACCTATTTATATTCCTTCATTATGCTAAGAACTAAAGATAAAACTTAAATTTCCTCAAGAATGTTAGAGATTCATCAATACTTCGGAAATAAAGAAGTTAATGCCCACCCTCAACTACCAAGTACCTAGCAGAGGTGACAGTTTTGCTCAAAAATATGTTATATACAATCCATTTAAATGTTTCTGTTATATGACCTGCATGTTGCGACAACCACAGTCTCTAATTACAATGTGCTGCGCTTTGAACCTTTTGTAAATCAAAGTATTTAAATTAACCTTTCGAATACTCACGGCAAGGGTAATGTTTATATTTAAAGATTTTCTCTTTTTATGAAGAATAATCGGTGATTTAAATAAAATCAATTTAGTCTGCGTTTATTCTACGTCTATTAATCAACAAAACAATTCATTTTTATTTTAATAAGCTTTCGTCCCTAAGATCATCATAAGCTTGAATTACAAACATTTACAACAGAAATTACATTCATTCTATTCAGGAGGAAACCATAAATCCACTTCTTTGCTAACAACTCACCTATATTATCACTTTGAATACATTACGTGCACTATTTTTATTTTAATCCAACAACCTTATTTATCCTTTACGGAAAGTAAAAGATAAAAATATTTAAAATATGTACATTCCTAAATTTGTTACAAACATTTACAACTATTTCTCATTGAAATAATCTTACATACTTAACATACCTTACGTAGCAGAATTTCCTCTGTTCAAAGACTACATTTATACTTGGCTGACAGAAACATATATAAAAGTACATATTGACCCGAAATATCTTTCACAAAGGGTTGTTTAATTGATTATCACCTTAATGAGAATCAAAAACAAATTTACATTATATCCAATATTTATAGAAATTTTCAATTTTTTAAAACATAATATAATCTTCATTCAAATCATCCTTAAAATATTTCCATAAAATTTCCAATTAATGTTTTTGTATTTATTGTATTCCTCTCTTCTTTATAAATGTAAATTCCTTCTCAATTTCCTCTTCAGTTTCCACCTGAATAAAATTAATTTAATTTCTGTTGTAAGTGTTTGCAATTCCAGCTGATGATGACCTTATGGTGTAAAGGTTCTTAAAATAAAAACTAAGTGTATTTGATTGAAGTACACGTAATAAACTATGACTAAATTGGATTTATAAAAATAAACAGTTAATTTGAATAAAATATTCTAGATCTTCTAACCGAGTGAACAGTTGTATCTGCGACGTTTCTATCACTGGCATTGCAACAGATTACGTAACATATTACCGTCGTAACATGTAGATGCAAAACTTTGCTATAAGTGATGACAGTGAACGTCATAGAAACGTCGCGTACACAATTGTCCACTCGGTTAGAAGCCTGAGAAAATTTTATTAATTCTTTACAATGAGAAATATTCCATTCTTTATTAAGCAATTAATTTTCAGTCTTAAGATAATATGAATATTAATAGTATTTTCAGTGTATTTAAATAGAAAATACACACGTCCATATTACGAAACTAAGGTTATGTTACGTGATGTGTTGCAATGACAGTGAAGCTGTATCGTTACAATGCCGAGGTTGCGTTTCCCCAGCAGACATGTCACGCTCGAGATTAATTACCCGGCGCTAGAAACTCTCACCCACAACCTGATGTAGGCGTCCCCCAGCTCCGTTCCGTTTCCTAGGAACCCCTTTCTTCGAGAGGGCACGAGATGAACAGTCCTCCACATAATGCGGCGCCGGCCAAGGTCCAACGAATTAATTAGGATACTGCGAGTCACTTTCCCCTGGCGGAATTCGACCAGGATCCTAATAAGCACGCCTGGGGAAGATGCACACATCTGCTCGCGTGATCGAGAAATCACGATCCTTAATTCTATCTCGCTCTTTGACAAGGTGTTACGGAGAGAAAGTGAGAGCGAATGGGGGAAGACAGATTGTCCCCTCTCCCGATGGAAAACCACAACGACACTCAAATCCAGGCAGGAATGCTTCCCTCGTGCGTGCGAGGTGTGAGAAACGGGCCACAACTTTTCTTTTCCTCACTTCTTTTTCGATTACTTTCCAAACTCACCTGGATGTAACTTTATCTGGAGAACATTATTCCCAAATTAACATTTAGAAAGTCTTCCCTCTCGGAGTATATGTGGAGATATCGCGTGCAATATTTCGTAGGAAGCCCATCAATGCTTCAAAAAAACTTCTAGTCCTCGCACTTGCGTGAGTAAGAGGAGATAGGAGTCGATAAAGGATACTATTAAACGTCGGGGGCACGCCTAACGTGTGAGAGGGTAATTATACGGATGAATGGTTCTTCGTTTTTACTTTCTCGAATATTTTCTTTTTTAAAAGTGTTTCCCACTTATATTACTTAGGTTAGACGTTGGGTAGATAATAAGCTGTATTTATTTTTAAATGAAGTCATCAATAGAATGTGTAACGTTCCTTAAGGTGTCTTATTTCTGATAATTTTGTGCATTCAATTAATTATCGAAATTAACCCCGAAGCCTCACACGCTAATTAATTCGCATTTTTCAGGTTTCTCTACCATTAGTTACAACTTAATTTAAATAATTTCATGTGCAATTTTAATAACTTTTATATCATTTTCAAAAAGTTTTTGGATTTATTTTTGAAAAATGCTATTATTATTCATCCAACTTATAAATGCATTTAAATAAATAATTAAACATTGATTTCTCTTATCGTTCAACTATACACCAATGCCAAAGGATCTCATGTATAATAGTCCTAAATCTCTGATCACGAAGAGGAATGAGGCGTTATATTTCAGAATAATTTAACCAATTCCGTAATATCTGTTTTTTTCCCCCAATTTTAAATGAAATTTTATCTCTCATAGCTGAATAAACCATTGCACAACCAATCCACACACACAGAACATTTAATAAATCGAATTTGATACAAGACTTTAACCCATTAGTGCATGATTTATTATATTTTTTAAAACCATACTTGTTAAGATGTATTTTTGTGAATAGAATACGTTAAAAACACCCAAAAAACTATAGTGTGGAAATTTTTATATAATTTGAACATAATTCTTATGTTACAAATATGCAATTTCATGCACATGTAGATTTTAAATATGAATGGTCATAATCAATAACTCCAAGTTTTTAAGCTTTATGCTAATTGTAATTAAAATTTGGCTACTGTCAAATTAAATATAATTTATAGTGTATGAAATCATAATTTTCTTTATTAAAAGTTTGTCTAAAATAAAAATTCTTAATGAATTTTTTTAAAAATTGATTATTAATACAATTTCATCAATTTTAGTAAATAATTACAGCTCCATTTATATATATGAAATAAATGAAAACCCATTTTAGTGACAAATATAATTAGGCGTGATTTATCAATAATTCAAATTAATTGGATAACTATGATTTTCGTGTAATTATAATACCTTGAGAATAACGGTTAAATATTCTTCCCTGAAGAAACATAAAAAAATACAGAAAATAAGTTGAGGAGAAAAATCTGTCATGAGGGGTTGACTCACAGAAAGCTAGGACAGGCATGTTTTAACATGTCCATGAATGCTTAAAGTTTTACATTGTCTCAAGTGCATGTTATTTCATATCTATATCACAATTTAACTCTCTTAGAAACCAACAGACGCCTCGGGGGTGATACTGAATGTATTGATGAATATATGCTACACTAAAGGGTTAAATGCAATTAATTATTGAAGTGATGGCATATTTCTCTCATAAAACATTTAAATTACATAGATTATACTTTTTTCTCCTCCATAGGCCATATTTTCTATTCAATATCTTTACATAATCTGCTGATGATAGTTCGAAGAACCTGACGACAGAACAACGTCAAAATCTTTAGCATTTATTTCCATCTTGAAGTACCATTTCTCTAGGAAACATATTTATAAAGGCACGATTTAAATTGACAAGGAAAGCAGTAATTAGTACCAATGTACTAAACAGGGACAATGCAGTCAACTCATCCCATTCCACTGCTCAAAGATATAAAACCCGTTGAACATACTTCTTGTGAGGGAGAAAGCTTGTGTTAATAAAAGTGTTTACATGTTACTTTGCGTGGAGGAAAATTTAAACAACATGTGGGTGCCATTGAGGCTCTGAGGACCTACTTAAGACGACAACACAAGTGTACCGCAGCAAACAAAGACTGGACGCAGTTGAAATTTCTATTTCAGTTGTTTCCTTTGCCGGCAACAAGCAATCGGAAAGCAATTTACGGCGGTGAATTAAGAAATCGTGATGTTAAACTGCTTCCCATATACTTTCGTTTCAAGTTTCCAAGGTAACTTACTTCCCAAAAAGAAATAAGGAGTGTTTTGTGGACTTGTAATTGGAGACCAGTAGTAAACTTTCACTCTTATCTGCTATCAACTTTAATTACATATTCCATGACAATCGATACTGATTCCCGGTAATTAAAGGTGACTGTAAAAACAACTCTGAACGTGACTGATCGTCTCCACGAGTTAGGACCTTATCTTTTGAGCAGAGTCTGGAGCAGGGATGACCAACCTTTTTCATACTATGCGCCAATAATTTGACAGACGAGTTCAGATGCGCCACGTAACTAGAGCAGTTTTTAAACCGTTTTTCGTTGATAAATAGAAACAAGGACATAATCTGCTTCTCTTAGGGGAGGAAAAGGAATAACTAAATCACGCCGCTAATTTAATTATTTTTCGCCAGTTTACTGAAGCGTCAATCTACAATAGTAAGGAATGATGTTCGTGTACAAGAGGGTGATCCCTGAATGATGTTGCCAGAGTTGCGTTTTGAGAAAAATCTCTAGACCACAGTTGTTTTCACTGAGAATGATATGAGCGGGGAACTTTGATTCGTATGTTCTTTCTGCTTGTTAGAATAAGTCCTGGAGTATAGTTAATAGAAGACTGTTTATTGACATAATTAACGTTTAAAAATTATTTAATTATAGTTGGTGAAACAGCACGTAAACATTACAGGCCATTAACTAAATGAAATGAACGGTCTCTGTGAATTTTTCTAGTCTTTTAATGCTTGGTGTTAAATTTCTTACGGAGAGCAGCAGATAATTCTTAAAATTTGAATCAGTTATTCGCGATCTTGACTTGCTTTTAATCAATTTCATTGATGAAAACGCTTAACACCTGTGTGTCTTAATAAAGCGACATATATATATATATATATATATATATATATATTGAAAATTTTCCTATCTCTGGGAATTGTTCACACAGTTTTGAACGCTAGAAATTAATTACGTCAGAAGCTTTTTGATGTGGAGAAGCTAATCAAATTTCATTCTTAAGAAAGAAATTTTTTACAACATAAATCAGTTCCATTTTTATTTCACTAGTAATCTGTATTTTTGATGGCGATGGTGATAAACTGTGACAATATCGTTTTCTTTTTAAGTAAAATAATGAAAACGACTTTTAATGCCCTTCGCAATATTTGTAAGTTTTGTAAAAATAAGATTAAATTGCTATTATTGTCAGCACATCCAATCTGCTCTTTCAAGCATGGAAAATGACGTAAATCCTCATTTTCTAACTGAGATATGAACAGTTTTAATTTCATTTGTAATTAACTGCTGCTGTTTACTAAGCAGGAAATAATTTCTTGCCTTGTAATTTTAAGTTTAGATCATTGAGATGGTTAGTAATGACAACTAAAAATGCATTATCAATTGCCAAGTTGTTATCAAATAGTATGGTTCGTTCATCAGGTAATTCATTTTACTGCTTTAACAAATTAGAATTAACATTTTTCAATTTCGAAAATGCATAACAGGCGCATGGATGCAATGCGCCGCGTAGGTTTAAACACTTTTCTATTGAAAGTATGATGTTGGTTATTGAAAATTTCGCTGATGTTAGGATGATAAATAAGGTCAATAAGAAATGACTTGGTACGGCTGAATATGTGAAATATTCTTCTTAAATTTATTAAAACAGCAATGGATTCCGATGACTCATTCCATAATTAATATTAACAGGATAATGACAACAATAAGTAAACGTTTTTGAATATATGTAGCTGCGTTCATTGTCTTTACTTTTAGAAATAATTACTTAGTAGATAACTTTAATCTGCTTTAGATTTTACTTTAGTTTGTTGGCTAAATTACTGTAATTTTGTTTTGTTTAACTTTGAAGAAAACACATTTTCGTGCAAGTTTTCTAAATATTAAATTAAATTTTCTTTCAAGAAACTCCACCCAACCAACTCATTTTTTAATTTGTCAGCATACGAAACAGTTAGGCGTGCTTTACGACGACGTAGAGCGGATGTACAATTACACGCTACATGTCCCCATAAAATATTAAGTCTAGCGGTGATTTTATCGCCAACAGCGTCCACCTGGGAAGGGTTGCGTCGGGACGTCCGTACCAGTCACCAGTCGCCAGTCGCTCAATGCCCTACATTCACCATCTTGATTTACGACTGCGTCTATCCGCACACAATGTGATGAAGCTTGCACTGTTCATTATGAACCAATGCAATCGATTAATTTATTCCTTACACTCCACTTTCACTTTATTTTGGAAATGTCGCACATAATATAATTTAAATGATGCCTCGCAACACTATACAATATAAAAAGTATGTTGCCGTACTAAAAACTAAAAATAAAGTAAATATTTTATGTGCTACTTTACGAAATGTTCTGTGCACCAGGAAAGTAACGATAAGTTTAGATTTGAATATCGACATTTATCCTATGGTCCACGCTTTATCCCGAATTCCGAATGAATAAAAATTATCTTTAGACATTTTCGTATAGATTTCAACTTCGTAAAAACGAAAAAAACGCCTAAAAAATTCCGTCTCGTCTATATTTATTGTTACACTCAAGATTTTGTTTGTATATGGCGCAAAATTTATAATTAACTTAAAATTTAGTATTATTTTATTGTAAAAATGTCCTGAAAACTAAGACTTCTCACATTAATTCTATCCTAATGGATAGACAGGGGGAATTGGCAATAAATGAAAAAAAGTTAATGGTTGGCTATAGTAGCGGTAGGGGAAGGTGGGTAAAATAATTTTTACGTTAGGAAGAAGGTCGCATGATCGTGTCGAATCAGGTTACAAGTTAATAGTGAAAAATACTACTGGCGAGGTTCAGGATGTTTCTACATGTTATCTGGTTGCTTAAATGAAAGTAGACCTTATAATTTAGTTAATTAATATTATTCAAGCGAAAAAAGATGAGCCTGTGTTATATTAAATAATAATTAATGTTCATCTCAAGAATCAGATCAACTCGATTTAAAACCAAAATAAAAACTTACAGTATTTTTTTCCATTTATTCACATTTTCCGTTAAATAACTACCCGACAAATTTATCAGAAATTACACTATTCTACATATTTAAGTTTTTTTTGTAGAATAGAACACTATAACAACTTGCTGTTGGATGAGATCATGTTTCGACTAGCTAAAATTCGTGAGATAAACAAATATCAGGAGCATCAATGGATTTTCTGTGGAGAATTCAAAATTCTAACCATTTTGTTGGGTCAGCAAGGAGGTTATACAAAATATCCTTGATTTGCAGACAGCTGAACTGGACAAAAAATGACTGGCCGCCGCGAGTTAGAAAAACGTCATCAATACAACCTTGGTTATACCAGAGAAAGTGTTATTACCACCTCTTCATATTAAATTGGAGCTCATAAAGGAGTTTGTCAAATCACTGTCCAAATATGGGTTTTGTTTCAGATATCTGTGAACAAAGTTCGCGAAAGTGCACGAAGCCAATTTAAAAGATGGAATTTTCAGTAGCCCCCGACATAAGAGAGCTTTTATCTGATCTCATCTTTTTGTAAATAATGGGAGAAAAGGAATAAGAAGCGTGACACTCTTACAAGAATGTAGTGCACAAGTTTTTGGGGAATACTAAGGACCCTTACTATAAAACCATGTACAACGCATGCTGGCCGCGTATCAATCTCAAGGATGCCATATCAGCTTAAAATTTCATTTCCTACATATTAAGAATATTTAATGTTAATGACTGTAAGCTGATCGTTTTCTCACTACTTTGAATTTGTCTTTAAAACAGCTGAAAGTGAAGTTGACCTGTTTGTCGCACGTTCATTATCCAAGTTCGGACGCAAGGTGCACTCTTCACATGAAAGTAAACGTTGGCACTTGACGACTGGAGAAGCGAGTGGGTTAATTAGGGAGCTTTACCCGGCAGTATAAACCTGTTCCAAAATGAATGTCAGCAGGGGGCGACCGGAACACGACACATCAGCACGCATTACGTCGCGCCAGGTCTGGCAATTACAAGGACGACGGACTATTAATTACCGTGACTCACACTCATAAAAAGCGTTTCCTTGCGAGAAACTTCCGTTGTCGCAATCTCAACTTCACTTGAGGTGACCAGTAGTGCTTTAGGTTATTTTGACGACGTGAAATTTTGAAGATTCATTGGAATATAGTTATATAAATATTATATACATAATTAATTTGAATCCATAGATTGTCGCCAGTCAACGCAAAATAACAACAAATTCACTCCAAGGTTCTGTAATGAATCACACAATAATAAAACGTACCTCAAGTATTCTTACAGTCTCGAATTAGAAATTTTGAAAAATTGAATTTATTGTATTGCGGTACAGTATCAACTAAATTCTTCTCAGAAAATAATAAAAGAAAAATTCTACTTTCACGAAGAACTATGTTGATGCATAAAGTTTATTAAACTGAAATAGAACATAAGCAACCTCTTAAAATTTTAATAAATTTGAACTTTCTTTAATTTATGACTTTTAGTTAGATTGAAATTGATTTAAATAGCGTATGTGGAATTCGTGCTCATAATAAAGCTGAAAACTGGGAAATCTTCCCGGAGGTTGTTATAGAATGTAATATATAAAATCTATTGCGTTTATTTCCTATGCATAAGGGGAGCAAAGATAAACACAATAACCACGTCCTAAGCAATGTTTATTATAATTCGTAATGAACTAATGCTAATAAAATACACTGGTTTGAGAAAAAAATAATAATTACAATCACATTTTCTGTATTTTCCCTCGAATCATATTAATAACCTAAATTATTAGATCTACTTTCATTTAAGACCTCCCGTGACTTTATTCATTTTTCATGTATAATATCAATCGTTTCAAAATTTATGATAACACAATTTAATGTTACTGTAATTATCTAACAAAAAATATTTTCTAAACATTCTTATTTACCTGCGCCTGTAACATATATTCAGAACCTGTTTATAAGACTTGTTAACTTATTATAGAACTAACTTGCTGTGATGAATAATTCCTGGTATAAAAGTATTTATATAAGGGTTAGTTAATTATCCACATAAAAAATAGCAAACATAAACTTTATTGCATTTACCGTGGTATTTATGGATCGTGCAACAGACTACCTCAATTTAATTTCTTTGAAATAACATACGTTATTTCCCCCCCCCCCACCTACCCTTATGGTCGGCTCTTGCGACGCCATACAGGACGACCACCATTAAATCCAGAGCCTGGGGTTGTTCTCGGAATCCACGCTTAGACTGGGATATTTGTCGTGAAGGTGAACTTTTGAATATACAGTTATCTTGCATTCTTCTATATACAATCCTCCACTTCAACATTAACTTCTCTACGACGTATCGACATTATCTTCGTGGAATATACACATACGCTATCTCCGATATCTACACATCACATTCTCGGCATCTACGTATTAAAGATCCTGACATAATAGATTGTTATCTTCGGTCACCTAGAAGTGTTTGTCCGTTTTACGTCACACCTTAATTTAACTTCCTTTCTTGCCTCTCTAATCATAATTTTCATTCTGGCCCGTCCGTCTCTCAACATTTTTAATATTTTCCTGATTGATGTTCTTTACTAAAGGTCAATGCCTGATTGATTTTGACATGGCGACTCAAAGTCTGGATTCTGAGCTTCATGTCTCTCATGCGTAATCCATCTCGAAGTCGGCCCACTTCGAGTGTCTACAATAATGGAAATTCCTTAATCCCAAAGAAAAAGTACTACATAAACTGGAGTTTAAACGCCAAAGCTTATCTTAATCGTGGAAAAGTACGCGCGTTACATAGGCTACTTATTATTCGGCAATAAATAAACAGATAAATTAAGTAATAGATTACAAATTAATAACTGCCTTAGTTAATTGAAGTATGACGCCACAAACAGGTAAAGACCGAATAAAATTGAATGAAAAACACATAAAGAGATTGAAGAGTCCCATTATTCTTCGTTAAACATATTCTGGGTTTCATGGTAACTGTCCAGATACTTCCATAACGAAATTTTCATATTGAGTTTTTTATCGCGCAATTTTTGAGAAAGTAATTGCTTTGTAGCAGAATATGTTGACCTACATCGCTATTTCGTTTAAGGGTAATTCTGCTTCAGAGAAAACTTAAACATTTTGAGGAAAGTCTCAAAACTACTGTGAATAATTCGTTATTTACAGACAATTAAATCGTGATTTGGAAGAAAGTTTTAATCGTATGAAAAGTTTATGCAGACTATCGGTTGTCTATTAAACAACATTCCTGAAACCGGTCTCTTTAAAATATGTTTACCACCATCAAATTACATTCCATGGGTAAGGCAAATATTATTGACTTGCGTTAGAAAAGTGAAAGTTTTATGCGGGGAAATGATTTACGTCATTCATTCGAGTATGACCGCAGGAAGAGTAACCTTCAAGGCTCTTCAGATTTTACGAGGTAATAAACGTCTGTGTGGCGCATGCGCAGAGTGAATTAGACGATCAGTGAACGCGCTCTCCTTATCGCGACTCTTGATTGCCACAATTATCCGCCTTTGTTTCGTTTAATTAGTCTTTTGTGCTCCACGTAGAGAAGGGGATAACCTGAGAAAATGCGATCCATGTTGGAACATGGGCAGCTCCATATTACGCGTAGAGTGAAGCAGACGATAATCACAATAAAATGGTTTAAATTTTAGAAATTCACGCTTTTTTAGCGTTTAGAAATTTCTAATATTTTATACGCGAAGTATATCATATTAAATAACAAGTCTACTAACTTTGAACTTCATATTAAATTTTAGTGGTAATAAAGCTTCGTGATGCAGACAGAGTAGTGTAGAGAAAATTAGCTAGGCTAATTTTCATGGCTTACTGACCGTTTTCATTGTTATCTAGTTGTGTTCTAGTTGGACGAGTAACAGCACGTTTAAGGTGTTAGTCCCATATGATAATTGGATTACTGAAACATTACTATAGTACTGAATATAAAAAATGAAATTGCTCACATCCGAATTAAAATAATACTCAATTTAATTACTCAAACAATATGTTATATCTCTTAGGGCGAAAAAATTTTTGATATATTATATATGAATGTGAACACTTAGCCCTTTCAGAGTTAGTACCTTACAAATAATAAGCTACTAAGAAATTAACAGATTAGAGAACAAAATTTTTGTAATATTCGACAATTTTTTTTGTAGGTGTAGACAGGCTATGTATAGGGTAATCCACTTAGTGACAACTTCCCTCTTATAGTATAGGAAAGGGAGTGGAAGCCGGATGCGGAAAGGTAGATCAAGGTAGCCAGGGGTCAACTAGGATCCCCGGGCTATGATTTAAGGATCCTACCAGGTAATTCGCCTCAAAGTGATGCAGGGAAAACCCTAGAATAACCTGCATCAGGTAGGTCGGGCAATTGGTACTTGTTCCACGCACTTCCGATGACGGGAAAGGGGTTTGCTGTGGGGTCACAGCTTTCCGTGCCTTGACCAGTTTAGGAGGCAGCTGACCGACTATTCCAATAGGAATAGCGGGCAAGTCTTACTGTATGCCCAAGATCTGCAACCCCGGAACATACACCTCTCAAAACAGTCTGAGGCGCCTCGGCACGTGGGAAACTTAGTTCAAAAATCAGAGAGATGTGAAGGTAGCCTCCTCCAGAGCTCTCTGTGATATTAGACAAACAGTTGTGGAGTAATTTATTCTGGTTTTTCTTACGTGACATGCGTGTGGGCTTTTATTAGTACTTTGTCTTTTAATTTTGTTACGTCATTTTTAATTCATTTTCCTATTTTTTTCAAAGTGTCATTTTATGAATCGTTTTACTTTTAAATTATTACTAATTTAGTGGCAATTATGTGTTAAAGAACAATATTTTATATATTTATATATAAATTTTTTTAATTGGCTTAATATGTTTCAATTATCATTATTATGATATCACATAATATTTTTTATTATAATTCTATATCAGTTTAAAATAGTATTTCCTGATATTATCTTTATTATAAATAATTAGTTTAATTTCTAAATTTAAAATATTAATTTACTTTATATTATCGATCAATTTATTTATATCAACACATCATAGCTTATATTTTACTCTAGAAATTGTTTAGTGATTGTTGTAAAGGATAGTTAAATTTCCTTTATTAATTATAATTTGATTTAGATATTTTTTGGCTTAAATTTTTTTCTATATAAACATCCACCCATTGGAAGTCCATGTTTTTGTTTAAATATGTGATCTTTATAAGATAAATAACCATTTTATAATCATATTTGAATGATTATTTAAACATTCTTTTGTTTTTTATTGCAGTATATTTTATTTTGTCCCTATTAGAATTGTTTAATTCTATAGCTAATTTAATTGGAATATTAGTAACTAATGTCTTAAATCCATTATTTTTAAATTTTATAAATTATAATTGTTCTCACTGATCTTATCAACAATTTGTTGTAGAGGAACTTTGTTTTTATTAATTTACCTTAGTAGTTTGGATTATCTAACTGCTTATTAGTAAATTTTAACTTAAAGTCCTTTAATTAAATTTAAATTTAAGTAATTTATTCCAATTTTAAAATGTCTTAAAAAATTAAGCATTGTTTTGATGGTTCAGACGGACAGTAATTTTCGTAGGATATTAACGATCGTTTCCACGAATGCAGACTTCAAAATTTCTCATTTACTATTTTTGTTCAATTCCGACTAAAATCTTTCAGCGTTGTCAAGGTAAAAAAAAATTGTTCTACACTGGTTCGTTCTAAATACTAAAGTTTTGGTATTGGTTTGATAAGCGACAAGGATATACAGGAAATTGTCTGCTGGTTAAAATTTGTCAAAATAAATATATCATCTGCAGAATTTGCCGCAAAATATTAATTTTGATATTGTTATATATGTTTCAAAAAAACTTAGATAATATGATAATATTTTTATCATTTCGGATGACTACGAGTTGTGATACTGCTACAAAACATAGTAAGGAAGGTTACAATCAACATCAGTAAAAACATCAACGCGAATACAAAGCAATTACTATCTTGCTATAGGTGTTTGCGTAATTTATTCATATATTAAGTAATTAGTTAAAATAAAACGACAACCCTCAGAAAAATGAGACGCCTCGTTCAATCATTTCATACCAATATTTTACAGTTATTTATCATATTCTTTGGTAGATATATAAGATTGTTCAGCGTGCGAAGCTTGTGGAGAAAGCGAGACATTGGCAGAGTACCAGCGCCATTCAGTGACGTTAGTGTTTTACGAAACACCATAGCGAAGCAAGTCATACATTCTTTTGTAAAATAGAGGTTGTGTAATAATTTAACATGCATCTGGGGAACCGAGGGGTCATAAATTCGTTATATGTTTTACATGATTTATATAATTACAGAATATTGTAGACTTGTTGGTTACAGCAGACCGCAACCAACTTCCAGTGTGGAACATGTCGGCCACCAGTCATACCGGTTACTATTCACGCGCTTCACATGAATGCCAGTAAATGTGACATGGTGAAAATAGTTTGGACTCATGTTGCGTGTTTAAGGTAACGTTGAACTTTCATAAGATGCAGTTATGTGATTCTGTCATGGAAACAGATTCTAGAGTGTTTGACTGAAGCGTGGTCCTGGCGTACCACTACTGTAGTGTGACGCGGGACTTCGACGACCCCAGTCAGCGGAGAGGGACAATGGCGACATTACCCCAGCCAGGTAGCATGGAACGCCTACAAAACAACAAACAGCCGTACATTACGAGTCGCGTTTGCGGCTGTCTTCATGTCACCTACGCGCCTGAGATATACGACCATCTTCCACCCTCGCCTCGCAATTACACAGAGTGCCGCCAAAACTCATCAGATTTATCCCTCCTCGAAATACTACACGGGTACGGACTCCAACATTAAGTAAATAGATCCCTTGAAATATCGTTATCAATTTATCATGAGTTTATGAATAAATTACAATGTCAGTGTTGGGAAGAATGGTAGTGTTATGGTTACACTCTGACTCGTATGTTGGACAAGTAAAGCTTGATCATTTTTCCAGACACTCGTATGTGTGTCATAAATATTTCCAATATTCTAGGAAAAAGTTGTGAATAAATTATGTTCTAATGATTGATAATGTATCATAAGCCATACTGGAGACCATTTATAATTACTCAGTGCTAAAAATTACATTAAAGATAATTGAATAGATTTTTAGCGTTCTACGAGGGCTTTCGACTTTTAAAATAATGTATAATATATTTAATTTAGATAGAAATCCCCTTTTTATCGTTTCATCCTGTTTTGTGAAAATATTGAGAAGATGACTCCTTTTAAATCTATAAAATATTTTAACAATAGATAATGTAAATGAATGATAAAATGAATAACGCCGAAGACGCAATCAAGTCATATGTGTCAGAACATTCTTTGTCTCTCCACCGCCGAAAATTAATGGTTTTGGGCAGAAAATGAGAAACAGTATATGGATTTTCTGTTGAACGATTCTGATTAAACCAAGATGAATATTGTAGAGCCATGGGCCCAGTCTTGTTTCGATCACGAAGTAAAGACGATTACGTGTGTCCAAGAAGACTTGATGTTTTCGGGACTTTGTCTCGTGTAGTGTGAAACAGTCTGACAGTCTGGGAAGTGAAAAAAGAAGATATGTCTGAATGAACGACCATTTACATAGAACAGTGATCAGCAAGAAATGTACATTCTTTTAGAATGTAGGCTGCTGTGAGTCGTCGGAAGCGAGCGTCACGACGTGGCACGTCGTGGGATACAGCGAAGAGTTGATTCACTTCGTCATCAGAGGACATCATAAAAGTGGTATATGAATTTGTCATTTTATAGACAACTATCTGTATTCCCGGCGTTGCACATGTATTTATTTAAATTAGCCCGGAGAAGGAATTCATTTGACATCTCTTGGTGAACATTTCTTTTAAACAGCATTAATAGCGTCAGTGTTTGGAACATTTACCCATTTTCGTTCCCTCCCCGACCTAACCCCTCGACAACTAACTTCAAATAAGCCAGGATGATGACTGACTACTTTAGCAACTCAAGAAGTATCCTTCTACGTAACATAAAAAAAAACATAGCATAAGAAACATGCCCAATTTAAATAGAGAAAAATACTCTCTAACTTACAGAAGTAAAAATATAACTTTTAAGTAAATAGAGACCAAAAATATAACTGGTACCCTAAGAAAATTAAAAATACACCCTGTACCTTAAGACGGTCAAAACTATTTTTTCAACCACGTCCACATCCGCGAAGAGAAACATAAAAGTTCATTAAGCATCATGGTAAATTCGAGAATTAAACTAAGTCACTGCTATAACCCCTGAATCGACACGAACCTTTTTTGCATTACCTTTTATGTAAAACCCTTCCACCATCACCCGTACGGTAAGGGTGCTTCCACCCTTCGCCTTTTGGAGATGAAATTTAGACACTTAAAAATTATAGAATGACGCTATGAAATTAAGCGACCCCGAAAACGTTTTATTATTAATTGTGCCCGTTTACGAATGTTTTTAAATTACACCCGTTCACTCCCACTCCTATAGGTGTTAGGTGTCTTCATCCCTCAGTGTTTGTTCCTGGATCGTAAGTAACATGTTTATAAAGTTTGGTAGATATTGGTCTATCTTGGTTGTTTCGCGTTATTTTTATTAAAGGCCCCTCCACCCCTTCCCTTAGTGGTGCTGACTTCTCATGCTGTACCGAGTTGAGAGTATACACTAAAACATATGAAGGTGAAACTATTAAACACATATACCTCTAAAAGTATTAATACACGCGAATATAGGCCGTTTTAGCGTGTTTTTAAATTTTACTCCGTTTTTTTAAAGTTGCCCCAGCGCTTCGAAAGGCTGACAGAAAACGACGTGGAAGTGCGGACAATTCACCAAAATTTCATCGCAATCGGATAAATGGTTTAGAGCGCATAGAGGACACACAAACATTCAATTTCATATATATAGAAAAAATAACATTTTAAATAATTTTTCGTGAAATTGTTTTTCTATCATTTAATAAACTAGTATATGGGACTATTGACTTCTTCATTCATGAATGCTTAGAATTTATTTCTAATTCTCTCATCATTAAAACTTCAGAACTTGACTAAACGTTTAATCTCATAAACGATTTTTGTTTTAATTTGTTGAACTTTCTTTATTATATATAATTCAGTTTCTTTTGAAGTGACTGTATCTGTGAAGACAGCGGTAGTTTTTGCTTGCAGTGTGGTGCCGGTACTCGTAGATCGCGCTGTGAGGTCTGTAATGGCCTGGCGGCTCAAGAGCCAACTAATCGCACGGACAAAGAGTGCGTCATTAAAATATCTCACGGCACATGATAAGAACAGTGTGCTTCTGCCTGTCTGCCGAATGCATTCACGTCCCTCTCTCGTGAAGGGGAAATAAAATGAATTACATAGAACTCATCTTATCTAGCTGACGTGCTATTGGGTATCTAGAGGCAGTGAATGGATTCAACGTCTAAATGGAACAACCCACATCCAATTGGTTGGTGGTTTAGTGATCGTTTAGTCATATTCAGCAGTACGGAATGCGACACGATTTGTAAGGAAGTAGAAAATTGCGATATCATTATTTATTATACTATCGGCAACTGCCATAATATTATTTTCATTTACTTTAACATAAATCTAATTCTGTAAAATAGTTAATTGAATAGACGAAGTGAGTAAGTAACCATTTAGTTTTGCCGACCTCCTGTGGAGGTCAGTGAGTGCCTCGCTCCGTACAGGTCCCGGGTTCGAATCCCGGCGAAGGCATGGATGTTTGTGTGAGTCAATTAATCCCCGACAAGACGAAATGAGTTCCTATAATGAGTCGCTAATGACTTACGATGTCGATGAATCTGTAAATATATATATAATTAGTTAATTCGTTTTCAAATTTTATTTTATTAGCTTTAATCCTGTCATTTTGTCTGGGAATTCATTAAATAGATTTTTCTGAACTGAATGTGAATAGATTAGTATTATTCTCCACAATTAACATAAGCGACTGTTTGTGCCGTAATGTAAAAGTAAGATAGCCCAATTTTCTTCTTGGAGAAATTAACGATCCTTTTTCAAGACGACTAATAATTTATACCCAAAGAATTACCCCATTAAAGCAGTGTAGTAAGCGAATACTATATACAACAGATATTAAAAAAAAAAGTTTTCAGTTAATTTTATATAGCTTATTTAAAACCCCATTGAACGGAGAGCTTCCTTAATACAGTTTCTAGTATTGCATCCATTATGTTGTTTAAATAGGTTACTGAAAGTTTTTCCTTGAACTTAGGATATAGTTTTTTGGAGGAAGTTTCAAAGATGCCACTCACATGTAAAATGGTTATTTTCATACACCAAATGATAAGTGAATTGCCAGGCAGGATCCTTAAAACCACATCCCGGGGACCCTAGTTAACCCTTAGCTACCTTGCTTTGCCTTTTCGCGTCCTTTTTCAATCCCTTTCCTATACTACAAGACCACAAAGTGGTTTATATATTGTGATGTATCATTATGACCGTCACTATTTAATTATGTAATTATGAATTATAATTTCGTTGTTTGTAATCTCGATCGCGGATGTAAATCTCTGTGATGTGGATGTGGAGCGAATAACGCGGTACGCGAAGTTAGAATTATTGCTAATATATAAAATTTTCCGTAGTATACGATGAGAATAATTTTAGTTGTTGTAAATGAACTGGTGGATTTGTTGAACAAGTGAAACGTTAAATTAGTTTTGGTAATTGAGATTCTTTCATAGCAATATATAAAAGCAAAGAGTTAAATGAGCAGGCATGGCGTAACAATAGAATAACTACAAAACAAAAATTGTACATTGATCGGCAGATGTTGAGTGTTGAACGGTTTATTGAGAAAGTTCTTACGGAAAAGTAAATGTATATATTTAATATAAGAGTGAATTGGTAGAAAATCTATATAAGATGATATGAGAATGTATTGATTAATCTGAATATTTAATATAATTAAATCATTATATTACTGATAAAAAATCTACTAATGAATTTTTTCAATGAATGAAATACCTAAATGTATATCATATTCTACGAATGTCAGATTATTCTGAAATAGCATTTTAATAATTCCTAATAACTTTGTGATCTAATTTACTTGATAATAGATTAATGTAGCATAATTTCTAATATATTATTTGTTTGAATTTTCATATACAATTCGCTTGTAGATTGCTGTGTGTGTGTGAGAGAGAGAGGAGGGGGAGAGACGTGACGTCACATGATGACGTAGTTGCGGACTAAAATTTTCCCCTGTCTCATCGGAGAAAAGCGGTACCAGATTCATTACCTAACCAGCACACACACCAAGAAATGTATTGGAATTGATATGAAAAGTTTCTTGTGTGTTAGTGGCCAAACTCCAACAAACAATCCTGCAAAGTGTTAGTGAAATCAAATTTTATACTCACGGTATTAAGTGAGACAAATAGAATAATGCTCATGATATATGCTTTGATTTGTAATTAATAAAGCAGCAGGTACGCAAAATAATAGCCGGTGTTAAAGAAAAATTATGTAAATTTGTTATATATTTGAATGCATGTAGATTAAGGGTTCTCTAATATATATGTTAAATAAAAATTTATTTTAAGTCATTTATCTCACCCTATTAAAATATAGCCTGCAAACAGCTTCTTTTCATTTTAAAGATTCATTTTGATCAACAGCACCGATTTACATTTATCTGTTCTCCTAGTAACTGATAACATATGCTTTTAAGAAGTAGTTGTCATGCTTCACGTCGGGATAACATGTTACGATGCAATAAGGAACGGAGGTTTTCCCGGTGTAGTTACTGGATGAAGTTTTCTCGGGATTCCAACCATATTCACCTGAAGAAGATGGCGGTGTAAGACATCGAAACGTTGTGGATATTAAACGACGCTACCCGGTTGGAATCCCGAGAAAACTTCATCCATGTTACGATGCCTCCCAAATATATTTTTCAGTACAATAACTACTCGTAAAATAACAAAGGTTCAAGTGCTACTTATTTTTCTGAGAGATTCCCTGAAAGTAACCTTTCCAATTTAGAAAATAAGGCCCAATTTTGGAATCGGATAAACTCATGACTCCAAAAATTCCTCATAGTGGAAGAACTACTTTTCTTTTCCGGGGGCCAAAACTACAAAAATTCTGTCGAAAGAAAATATTATGTGTGTTTTAAATATCAAATTTTATTCTGGAATGAGTAATATTTGTTATATTTATGATCTACAGCTTATGTGTCGCACCAAGAGGTCAGTGGGAGGGGGGTGTGAGAGGAATGGAGAGAGAGAGAGAGAGAGAGAGAGAGAGATTACCTAATTGAGCACTTGTATCGTCTGTAACAATTGCCGTCAATGATGGCTACCCCTCGTCCATCCATATCGCCGCAGGCTTTTCGAAAGCTGCGTGTTCATAATAAAAAATAGGAACTATGACGATGCCTCGTCTCTGTACATTTTTATATACAACCATTATATATTCATATTTTCATAAGAGTTTTCGTAGTTGGAAACTGTAAATTATAATGAGACATGGACGTCTACAACAGACATAATTTAAATGTAACGTCTTCATTATCCTGAGATACGGCGGAAGAAGCAATTGAGCGGCGACTTAAGAATCGGATTACAAGTTCCGTGACATTATTACATGGAGTAGACACGGCGATGCAACGGCTACGAGGCTGTCTACGCTTCGGGGTGAAGCACTTCATCAGAAAGCGTGTCGTTGTAGACTGCGACACACCATTCTTGTTACAGATATGGGGTCACTTTACGGTAATCATTTACATATCATTCAAGAGTACTTTCACAGAACATGACTACGTTACCTACCCAATTATTCACAGTAAATGAAATTTATCTAAAACATTACTGTACACATAAAACTTAATATAGTACTTGACATGAGGTCATCAAGGTGGTTCATATATTAGAGGGCCGATGGTAAAATTGATTAAAAATAATTTGCTTTGAGTAATAAGCTGAGAAAGTAATTAGCATAGTTGTAAATTTGCAGACATACGTTCACGCAAGACTCAAATTCATATACGTCGCTATTATTAAAATTAGTTTAGTTCGTCGTTTTTATATAATTATTTACAGGACCTTTAATATTTATGATGGTCACAAAAAAGCTGAAGACTTGGAAATATAAACAAATCATGTGTAAAAATTAAATGATGCATTTAAGCTGCGTTTTTTATGATTTAGAAAATATTGATGTCCCCGAATAGATTAGCGCGCCACTTTCCACTGAAAATGACGACATCAACTAGTCAGACGTGATTACTGAATGAGGGCCTAATCTTTAAGAATAAACACTTTTTGAATAAACTCTAAACAAATTTTGCACTATTACATAAAAGTTTGCGAAATGGGATATTAGTTTTTTGCAGTCGATTATGGGTTCGTGAAATATTCAAACTGGCTTCAGTAATGTTATTTTTATGTAAGCCAAACAAAGAAGATAAATTGAATGTGAAATGTCCAGTGTGGGTTAAGCTTAAAATTTTCTCATTTAATAACCAATATAGTTAACATTTTTAAGCCCACCAGCCTCACTGATATTCTGCCAAAAATGATTACAAAGACACGTTTAAATTTTTTAATAATTGCAATATTTCAAATTAAATAAATTAACATTGGTAAAGGTTTTATTTTTTACCTACTAATAAACCACAACCAAGTAAATTTTTCTTTAGAAAATTATTAAGGGATCGGTAACCAAAAACGTTTGGCAATCTCGGTACCCGACCTTAAACCACACAATTATGTTATTTATATTTCATTTAACTGCCGTCGAAGAGCGTCTTTAAGTGTTGTGATTAAATATTTTAATTAATTTCACAGTCGGATTAACATGAGTCGCGGCCTGGTTCGTGCTCGTGCTAAATCATATTATTTTTTGATCGTTTAATTTTATGAGTACTTTATTTTGCATTGAAATACTAGTCCGATTTAATCCGAAAATTATTGACGCGGATAAAATGCAGAATAAAATACTCTTTGAGTTACAGATTTTGATACATTGAACGAAGCATTTAATTTTAAATCTTATTATTACCTTAAATGTACATTATAGTATTTTAAAAATAACAAAAACGATAACAGAAAAGTCGAACGGGTTATGCCACGTTGAAATGTATCAGATCTTTGTCGATGACGGAAGACATACGTGATTCTACAAGTTTTGTGATTGCACGGGAGTAATTCGGGCGCAGGCGTGTTCTTTGTTCTGCGGTTGTAATTGAATATCGCTTTCCAAAGGCAAAAAAAGGAAACCTAGTATTGCTTCGGATGCACTTTCTCTAAGGCGAAGCAATTCCAGCAGCACGTGACACTAGCAAGAATTACCAACTACGGATCACAACCACGAACCAGTTTCACAACTCCTTCAACTGTTTCGTCCTCACGATGTAAATGTATGAGTGGCCAATCATATGCTCAACGAGGAAAGAAACCTTTTATATTCCACACGAAATATATTCATGATTCTCAAGCTCCTTGTAACAGGTACGATAAATCTGAAGATTTTCATTATGGCCTTAAATTGCGTCTATTTGTCAACGGCACATGAAGTACATGTATGGAATATTATTACTAGATGAAAATGACTATCGTGAACCTGTGCCAGTCCACATGCCGTCGTCGTTAGTTACGTGTAACGCACGTGTTCCGAGATTGTGCAACGAAAGCCACGTAGGCGTAGGAGAATGATGCTCTTATCCACTTAGGTCAGGTGTCTGCGGGGGCGTGCTGCAGGCCGGCCAAGCAAACATAAAGCACTCACTAATAAAAATGAAGATAAAATATTAAATTGTCCTCGTAGTTTTACCGTAAACAGAGAGTAATTTTAAAAATACAGCTTTAATCCTTGAATTGAAAATAATTGTGTCATGCAACAGGAATTGCACATTTAGATCAGTTCAATGAGGAACTGACTTCTATCTTGAACTATGAAGCGATTTCTTTCAAATTGATCCTTCGATAAACGCTTACTTGCTTCAAAATTTGTTTGTTACAGTCACTAGAAGTTTCAACTTTAACACCCATAAAACACCAGACAAGAACAGAATTATTCGTAAAAGGCGTACAACCAACAAGCAGACATTTGTAATCCTCCAAATATTACGAGAAGTAATTAGAATTCAAGTTTTAAGCATGAATTATATCTCAATTTAGTTTGCAATACTAAACATGATATTTTGTAATTAAGAGAGTATTGAGTTGATTGACTAAACTATTTAGTCTCCATCATCGCAGAGCCCAATAAGATAAATACGGATCAGTTTCACGAGTGAACCAAACTGACATAAACCGAATTTTGTAAGTTATTTCAGATAGTCACGTGAGTTATTTATGTAATCTTCCTCACTGCTAAGGTTTATAAATTTGAGATAATACAAACAAAATTTAACTAAACAAATTTTATGAGTTCTTCCTGTGTTCAGTATCCCCGAATCATTGTACCAGAGGAAGCGATTGGATAAGTAATGTTCAAACTCGTGATGCGTTGAGCAAAACTGCTAAGTATAATGTAGAAATAAATAAGGTCTGCTTAATAAAAAGATTTTTTCTATAAAATTAATTTGCATCTTAACATTGCAACAAACTACAGGGTCTTCCAAAATTAGAGAAGTCGAATAATTCTTGAAATAAGTAGTTAATTGGTGAACACAATTTTCTTTCTAATATATTGGTTATACAATCCGGTCCTGATTTTAAATATAATCACAAACAAACCAACCAAAAGCAAGTCCTCGTAATATTTATGTTTTTATTTCACAAACAAGTTATATTTCACAATTCAGGAGCTTTGGGAATTTCAGCCATAGTCATTTGCATGATTAAATCCAATCAATTTTATTACGTCTAAGTTACCAAAATAAAAACAATTCCAAGTTTTCTGAATTCAAACAATTGTAAGAACACATTACCTGTTTCGTTAACTCAAAAAACCTTTACTAACTTATCTCTAAATTATTAATTTGCATTTAAAGCATGTATTCCTCTACATTTGCGTAAGTATTTAATTTTAAATTCACTACCTTTTATCTTTAACCATGCATTCGCACACTTGTACACATTATTTAAAGCAAATATTTCCATAATATTCATTGATATTTTATTAATAATCCTGGTATTGTGTTCTTACAATTCTATTAATTTTCACAACATGGAATTGTTTTCATGTTGGTAACTTGGACGTAATAAAATATATTGGTTTTAATCCTACAAATGCATAAATCTCATGAATTTTGAAATATAACTTATATATTTGTGAAATAAAAAACATAAATATTACGAGGACTTGTTTTTGGTTGGTTTATTTGTGATAAAAAAAATTCTTTTCTTGAGAATAAAAATATCTGGTACATTTAATCGAATTTTAAAGATACTAAATAAAAATATTAAGAGACTATTTTAAAATGTGTCTGAGTTGACTAGAACTTATAGTTTGTTTCACCAGTAATGTTATTTCTTAAAGTAAATCAACATACCACTCAAACAAAATACCTACTTAGGAGGAAAATTCAGCATAATTTCCGTCCGTAGGTAAGTCTAAGTCACAATTACCAATAACCGTAACAGCTGACAGAGACTTCATACTTTCCCAAACTATTACTCAAAAGCGCCAAAGCATCCTATAATAATTTAATATTTGCTTAACAAATTAGTTTTATCATATAACTATTGTTATAATCTACCAATGGAATTTTCTTTCCTTCATGAAATTATTTTTGATGAAAATAAAGTTTTATTAGTGTGGAATTGAAATTTATGAATTTAATAACATCATATAATTGTAATAATAAGGTCATTTAATTAATTTCAATATTTTAAAAATCTCCCACTTGGCGTTAGAGCAACTCTCGACTTTGTATTTACTGATTTTAAATAGAATTCCTTGTATATTTACGTGAAACAACACATCCCTTGTATATACTTCCTAATGATTTTTCCTCGTGAAATCGTAGTAAATAGAAATGAAGCTTGACAGGAAATTTGCATAGCGTCTGTTTACTGAATGGGATGGAGTAGTGAATAGTCTGTTCCGTAGCTGTTGATGTATGCGCGTGTGCATTGGTCTGGTCTGCAGCACCGTCTGTGCATTGAGCTTCTACATTCTACTACTGATTTATTGCAAATTTAAGCAAATCACTTCGCCGAGTAATAAAGAATAACGGCTATAAATCACACCGTTTTATCGTGACTAAGCGTGTTTAACAGTATTTAAATGACTATCGGCAATTAAGAGCGCTGTAAAGTGAGCGCTGCGGCTCGCGATCTTATCGGAGCGGAGTTTGGTCCCTCCCAGCAATAACGGACAACTCCACTATCAACCTAAGAAAGCTAACAAATACGGGTATGACCAAAATACATGCGAACATGGCTAGTTCGCCTTATTACCAGTCTTTATCTTCACAACATCGGCAAATGAGGTAATCAATCATAATTAGATGCACTGGAATGGAGTTATAATTATACCTGTTCTGAAATAAATGCAAATGAACTATTGGGAGCTTGTACTGGTTCCTGCACGACCTACTTATCTTGCCTGACCGCAGTGATGCTCAAATGTAACAAGAGCGTTCAGACGGTACATTCACGAAGGTGAAACTTTGTAAGAGTTTTTAAGAGATTCCGAACGTGCAACCTCGAGTTCATGAATTGAAAAGTGGAATGACCTGCTGCCTGTTACTCAATTGCAAACCAATACAGTTGAAAACATTTTTTTGCCTCATGCAGTACAGTATTTATAGTGTACCATATAAAAAATAATAGTAAAATTTATCAATATAATTATTAATGAATGAAGAAATCAAAATGGGTCTAGTACAAAATCCTCACACACCCTTCCCCGATGCACGTTTTCCCGACAATGTCCCGGTTGACGTTTGCCCCACAGGTCATATTTCAGATCGGTCATTTTCCTGAAAAGGTGTGTTTTTACTAAATGAAACATTATATTAATACTGTATAACACATAGTATGTTTCTAATCATACTACACATGATTATTTCTTATAAAATTGAAGTTTGGTGTTCTATTTGAAGGATAACGTCACTCCTTTGCTTCTCGAACGCAGGAATTCAGGAACCGAAATACTGTAATTTCGAAATCCAGAATGAGATACGAGTTCAGATTATGATTCGGAAGGATGAAATAAAATAGAAGATATGCTCTTATATGAAAATTATTTAATTTATCCCGCATTCACTGTGGTTAAAAATATACTGCCACAGGAAACTCACATAGAATTTATACTCTTCAAAAAATTTAACGTAAACGGTTTTTTTTAGGGCAACAGGCTACATGAGGGTAATCCACGTTGGGCAACTCCCCTTTAATAGCATAGGAAGGATTTGAAAGGGGGATGCGGAAGTGTAGAGGAAGGTAGCCAAGGGTTAACTAGGGCCCCCGGGCTATATTTTAAGGATCCTACCCGTCATTCGCCTAAAAGTAATGCAGGGAAAACCCTAGAAAAACCTGCATCAGGCAGGTCGGGCATTGGGTACTTGCCGCACGCCCTTCCGATAGCGAGAGAGGAGTTTGCTGTGGGGACGCAGCATTCCCTTCTCCGTGCCTCGACCAGTTTAGGAGGCAGCTGGCCGACTATTCCAATGGGAATAGAGGACAACTCTTACCGTATGCCCAAGGTCTGTGACCCCGGAACATACACCTCTCGGAACAGGCCGAGGTGCCTCGGCTTGTGGGAACCTTAGTTCAAAAACGGAGAGGAAAAGGCATTCCCAAAGGTAGACCCTTTGTATCTCTCCTACAAGGTTCTGCCTTCGAGGGAACATCCCTCGCATGTATTGCCTGCGAGAGAATAGCCCTCGCAGACCTTCCCTCCACGTATACGGTTTAAGATGTTTGTAACAATATTTTTTTCAATTACATAATACAACCGGCAATTTAAGCATAACTGTGAAGGAAATATGAGGATGCAGAAATATTTACGAAAATAAATTTTTCGTCGCTTATAAATTTTTTTATATAAATATTAAACGCTGCAATACGAATACGCAGAAATTTATATATGTATTTATTTTTTTTATTTTCTATAAGATTTTATATTTTTTCAATAATTGATAACGATATTTTCTCAGTTGCCGAAGTTATGAGTTATATTAAAAATTATTTTATTTATAAAATTTATAATCTCCTTTGTTTTAAGGTGACTTTGCTGTTACCCTTCCCATTTTTTCATTTAAATGAAATGATAAATTTGAGTAAAAAAACAGTTCAGCTTAGTAAAATTTCTAAATTATTTTATTACACAGCTACTTATCTCTAAAGAAACTGACACGAGACTAAATAGTTAGTTGAAAACGAGTAAATTGCACCGTTTCTGATCGATTTCATGGGACCTTTACTAATGTTTTTTGAGAATTAATTGACATTAATTTTAATGACAATTTCAGTTTATGCAGTTATGTATAGGGGTTAATTTTTGTTTTGCTTTTGAGTACCATCAATTTGTACGTCTGGGTTTATTTGGTATAATTTGAAGTTTCAGCCATTTGCTCCATGACGCTGAGTTCAGAATTTATTCGATCAATAGAATTTCAGGTAATTTAAATATATAACTTAAAATGTAACCTTCAATACAGATGAATTTGTCAGCAAATTTATTGTAAAAATTAATAAGTATCACTACTACCATTAATATTTTAGTTTAAGGTAGTGTTTTTACGTTTGGAATTGTAATATAGAATTAAGGAACTCGTTTGATATTAATAAACGTGTAATGTAAAGTGAGACTATTGAAACGTTCTTTTTTTTACCGGAAAGTAGTTTTCAGTTTCAGTTCAGAAATTAAAAACGTTCTTCAGGATGAATACTCTTGAACTTGTATGGCAGTATTCGCTAGTACATAATTGTTGTCAATATCGCGAAGTATGTAACTAAAACTTTATTTTGTATTACTTTAGAAGGTGAAGCACGTAAAATTTAATTCCTAATCAATTGATTACCTCCAAACTTCGCTTACAAATTTCGTCTTCATTACGGTGTGTAAATTTAAATTATTTTTCAAAACGCTTCTAGTAAAGCCCTTCTACCCGCATCCCACTAATGAATCTTTCCAGCGTCAAGACAAATGTCGTTGCAAGGAATTTAGACGAATAGTGGACAGGGACCGTGGGCAGCAGACTATAAACTACGGGCGGTCTGTAATCAGTCGTTTAGGCCGCCAAGGGGAAGCTCAGATGAGGGTTATCTCCAGCTTTCCTACGCTAATGGTTATGGTCCTTCACAAAAGCAACTTCACGTCAAATACAGTCAATAAAACACCGACGGACGGAGGGACAGTTCCTACAAAAATAACATGTTGATAAACTGGATGATATAACAGAATATTTTGAATATGTCCCAGCATTTCCGCATCCTTCAATGGATAGAAACTATTTATGAATTTAAATTTATTATATTCAAGAGCATATAGAGTATAAAATACAGAGGACCAAGAGGTTGAAATAATTAGCAGCTATTTTTTTCAGTCGAGTGAAAATGGTTTTTCAACATAAAAAAAAGAAAATCTTTAGAGAAAATTATTGAAGGAAGTAGACAGAATTTTCTTTTATCGAAACGGAGATTATATCACCTGATTTTAAAAGTTCAGAGGAAAGGCAGGAAGTAGTTTTATCATCAAAGAGAGAAGTGGAAGCACGACGCCCTGATCGTCGTAAATAATGTTCTTCGAATTACGGAACATAATAGTTAATAAAATTTGCATGAGTTAAAAGCGAGAGATCACATCAGCAACGCGGAGAAAGTGGAGTTATTTTACTAAAGCGCCGTTTACAAAGCTGTCCTGGCGAATAAAATTTTATCTTTCCAGTAAAATGTAAAGTCGGCTGTGAGGTGAAACTAGGAATCGTGACGGCAACATAGAGGCAGCAAGCAGTATGCGTGGTCTCGGTGTAATTGGATCGTGTTACAGCCTGCCTAGCGCCCAGAACACAGAACCGTTCCGGAAGCGTTCCACGCAACCAACGGACGATATCTCATTTCAAATGTGATTTGATTTATTTCATTCCATTAGTCCTCCAATGAGGAAATAGGATACGTCAGTACATAAAATTACAACACAATAATTGGATGCTACCATTATAAATAATTAGAAGTTAATATAAAAATACTAAAATTCCGACATAAGTAAAATATATTAATAATAACAATAATAATAATTTTTTAACTATACTAAATACAATATTTACAGTTTTAATAAAAAAATCAATACATACTAGTAAATAATTAATGATTCGAGAATGAACTATCACAAAATATAGAATTACACATCACACAAGAATAAACACAAAACTTGACACACGCACACTAGGAGAAAACACAAACGATCGACGATCTCTTGAAATTAGATTCTAGCACACCATTATGAAGTACTTTATCTTTGGATTTCATAAGCATTTGTTTCCGCATTTGAATCATTAATTGTATTTCTTATTTTAAATTACTTCATAATATCGTAGACAAAATGTCTTTAACTTGTTTTAAATATCATTAACGTCTTTTATTCTTCATATAAATTCAGTACCTACTCGTCTTTTTATAATGCAGAAACTGTTAACACATTTAACATAACTATGCCTCTCTAAAGTGATTTTCATAACAACAAAACGCGCCGATCTCGGAATTTGGAGGTTTACACAAAAGTATATTCGGTGAGGGGATTTATTAGACATTTTAACAAAAAGATGTTGTTTTTGTAAATGAGACACTTCCCACATCTGTTTTGTGTTAGTTTCGAGTAGTTCTCTTTAATATTGATAACAAACTTCTAGAGACGTTTTCGGGCTATTTTATGGGTAAGAATCAATTACGAAGGAGACCTAAAAGTGCTTACAATTATTAACGATGCTGAAAATTAAACTTGCGTTAGCGGACTAGAAAATGTCAAATTTTTTAGCTGTTGACGCTGAGTTGTAAAATAGATCGGTTAAATTTGTATTAACGAACACTTTGAACTTAATTTTGATACTACAGTGCTTGTAACAAACTATAGAGAAATAATTAAATTTAAATTTATGGTAATTGTGGCATGAATACTGTGCCAGTTTGGACTTGGTGTCTTCACCTTATTCTGCATTTTTCATATGCTGGTTTAACGTATTAAAAATTTTGTCAATTTCGAACGTCCACACTCGCACGGTATTGAATATAACTCTTTGCTATACATGTGGGAGACCTAGTGTAAATTATTTTCGTACGGAGTGAATTTTGGCTGGTGAAAATTATCTCACTGTGATACTAGGAATTCCGCAGTAAAAACAGCAATATCGGTATTACAAACAGAAGACAGCATATGGTCTACATGGATCTTCATTGGGTTCAGTTACACGTTTCTCCTGCAGTACTTAGTTAGTTGACCTCAGCGTTATTAATAATATTATTACAGAATCATCACATTCAATTATACGGTCGCTGTAATTCATATTAGTCAAACGTAATGGAAATAATTATCTTAACGGATTTGAGTCTGTCACGAAGCGGTCTTTGAACCGCGCTAAAGAATATGGTTCGAGGTCATGCGAGGTAAGGGAAAAAAAATACAAACTCAGTAAATTATGTTAAAGAGCTCCAGGATTCCCCAGGCTCTCGTACGAGTGACAGCTAAGTAATACAATCTAAGTGGGTAAGTTCTCCGGAGCAAACATCGCCGATGCGTGCCCCGGGGCCATGAGAACTAGATCGGCGTCTTGGGACGCTGCAGACTTACAGGCGCCGCGACGGCTTTCACTACACAATACCTTCATTAATTTATCAAAGACATGCAATATACATGTGAGGTGCTGTGAGACTCAAGATGATGATAATTATTAGAATTTATTTTTATTTCCTTACGACTTTTCCCGTCGGAGGTTTTATGTAACCTATGTGCGAAGGATTGATGTTAAAAGCAAGAAACTGCAAGTATCACAATTTTGCAAAGCAAGATGAAATACTTCTTCTACAGTTGTTTTCTATTACGATTATCCTACATGTGTAGTATTAAGTGGTATGCTTTATAGGGCAATACTTAGAGTTATTAATTCCATTAGTCCACTACTGATATTCCCTACTAGTAAGGAGAAAACTATTCCCATTAGATAGAAGAGGATAAGGTACTAGTTTCAAATTTTTTGTAAACTACGATTAATATCCGTTTCCGTAAATGATATTTGACCTGTCGTATAGTAAAAAAATAAATAAATATAACAAATTTAATATCAAATATACACTTCAATGGAAACATTAACACTTAAATTAACAAAAACAGAAAATCACAACGTTTCGTTCCTAATTTGAAACTTCATCAGAGGAACATTAATAATAGTTGACAAAAGATGAGACGTTATCAAATATCTTCTATAATGTTGAAGAAAATTGAAGAAAATAAATTATAACATTTAAATTTGTTACATTAAATTATAAAAAAAATGTTACATTGTTTTTAATGTTAATGTAGACATTGAAGTAGATATTTGACATTAAAATTTTTTTGACTTGTTAGATTAGATTTATTAGTTCTATTAGTCCTCGGCTGAAGAAATAGGTCTTACTTACAAATGGGAATAGAATGCGTTGTACATAAGACTATACATAAATAGTGATATCAAGAATTTAAAGTGTACATATTTGACAGTACATGAAATAGGATCAGGGAGAATAAAATAAATACTACATACGTAAGTAAGAGAGAATATGTTAGGATTACAGAACATTACACAAATAATAAATCTTAAATATAAAGTAAGGAATAAAAAGTAATACTAAGCGGAACGTCACTTCACAAATAGCACTAAAAGTTTGCAAAATAACACTGCATGGCACAAATAATACTCCCATTTTTATATCATCTTATTGTATTCATGACCATTCAAAGTGTCGTCGCCTCCGGAAGAATTTATCACGCAGCTCTTCTCAGATGTAATTATAATTATTTGTCTTATCATATTCATTTAAATTCTCGTAGCTGCAACCATTTATTTTTACAAATACTGTTTTAAAAAAGGGCGATGCTTCAAAACTATGTTATACCTGATCTTAGTTTTTGCCTGTTTTGTACACACTCTAATACAAAGAAAGACTTAGTATAGAAATTCTCCGACGTCATACAATCGGACCAATTTTATTAGGAACATTTACAGATAAAAATAACCGAACGGGATAGAGATTTTGCAGAATATTATAATGACTTAGGAAGAAAAGTACTTAATAATTTTTGTAATTGAAAAAACTATCGGTTTTCCGTGTGATATTCACTTAAGCCATAACGTTTTATATGTAACAATAAACATGAAAAATTTTTATATTAGAAAATGTTAAATAACCTATGAAAAAAAGGGACTTTTTTGAACATAATTCGGTATGTTCTCTTTCTCATCTCCCCATTCTTCTCGTTATATCCTCGCTTCCCATGACAAAGTAACATACACCGTTATAAGAAATAGTTCCAATACTGTATAACACATACTTATAACATACACTTTGGAAAACAAATGCAATTGTATTAACGTAATTTTTTAGTCGTTGTTTCCTCTAGAAAATTACAAAAGTATAACAGTATCCAACTAACAGACAATATTAAGAGATAAATTAAATGCCACACTACGTTTATGCAACCTTTGCATCTTTTATCAGGTGATTCAGGAACATAAGAGCAGTATAGGTGACGAAGCAACAAGGATTGCAGAAACGTCACGTGGTGTTTACTTTATCTCTTTATTTTACTTTTAATTGCTTACTTTTTATCCAACTATTATATTTTTAAAACACAAATTTTATATTTAACAATTTCAAAATTTCAAAAGCGTACTCTCACCCAGTTGGAATCCCAATAATTATTTATCTAAAATGACGAAAAGTTCGCAAATCTGGATGAAAATAACGGCAACAAAAAAGTATTGCTTTATAATTAAAGAAACAAACAAGCTTCTATTTTACAAATATCACATGGAAAAACAAAAGTTTTTTTGAATGGGTAAACAGTGAGGAAATATATATTACTTATTGCATAACAAATCAGTACGTGTACGTAATATACGTTAGAATTCTTCATTTTCAGAGTGTACGAAAGGATCCCACAGGGATGGAGAATCTTTGATAGAAATTCACTGGTATTCAGATAATGTACCATTAAAATGTATGAATTAAATAATTGCCAAAAAGATAATCTCTGAAAATTACATAACAATGGCAGGACTATTTGTCGCTATGACGGTGGCAGTAGACACAACAGATTCTGTGAATAAATGGACGATAGACGAATAGAATTGTGAATTCGAGTTCACGATATTGTAAGGATCTAAGAGAACAGTCACTCAATATTTGATATTAAAAAATAGAAAGTGTTATTTGTACGAAACCAGCTCATTTCAGATAATAATATAGAAAAGTGAGTCACAATAACTTAAAAAGCGGTAAAAATGTAAACTAAGAGACTATAATAAGCAAATGGATTGAAGGAGCTGATGATATGTATCTGTGCACATAAGGAATGATTTTATTGGTTATGTATTAAGTATACTAATAGATAATAGAAGTTTACGACTCCAATCTAAATCTTACGACAACAATGTCGGAGATAAAAACCTAGATAAGACTGTTATGGCGAGATCTGAGCGCGGCTGTGAAGCTGTTCAGCTTTTACTTAACTCTCCATATAGGAAGTCTGCATAAAACTAGTGGAGCGATAAATTAGGGAAACGCAAGTAGTTTGTCGCCATGCATCTAAATGGATTTCAATAGTTTGCGCACTCCCGTTAAGGCGTGCGGCACTTCACAAAGTACGCACGTGCGGTGTGGGTGGCCGCAACACATCCAACACCCACGCACTATAACACATACAGATGAAAATTAAACATCGGAAAATAGAAATATTGATACAACAACCTGTATTGGTCAGATCGATCGAATATAGCAATTAGAAGAATGGGCCAAGAAGCGAAAGCATCAGAAGAATTTTAAAAAATTAATAATTGGGTTATCAGTTCGTTTGAAATACGTAGTACATTTTTAAAAAATGTTTTTCGTACTTACTAAGAGTTATACACTGTATATAGAACACTATAAATGAAAAGTTTAAGTATTGTCTTATACCGTTTATCAATATTTGGCCTTACTTTATTTATGGGGTAGAAGGGAATTATTATTATTTAGCTTCAATTGAGCATTTTCCAGGGGGCAGCTTTATATACAAAGTTATGAAACATATAACATTTTTAAGTATATTACATATGGTTGAAGTAAATCAACTTCATATAGTATATATTTGAGCGAGGGAAAAATTCTAAGGTGAATAATTTGTTTAAACATGCAGCGTTCCTTTAATATAAGTTTTTAAATTCAAACTCTTTATACACTGTTTTCAATAATAACTCCTCTTTCCACTTTTTAACAATCCAATAATCTAATATATTCTCCGCACCAAGGTAAATAAAAATAATCTCGTTTACATAAAAAGATAATATACCATTTGTGAAAAATATAGTTCACAGATAACATTTATCAGCTGGCCAAAGTCATAATATCTCTCAGCGACTAGCAGTATTCCGCTGTCAACTGAAAACACTGTTTTTGTGACCGAAAAATACTTTTTTCGGTTCATGATTAACCTAAACTGTATTATTAAACTGTATTTTGAAAGTTTTTAACCTAAAAATAAGCCAGGAACCACCCGGACTTAACTTCGCAGCACTTCACTCATTTTAATCTTTCTTTTGAATAATAAAAGTTCATTTTTAACGTGGTGTAATTCTTATTGAACGTAATTGTTTTTATGAGTAACCTTTCAATTTTTTACACACGTATTTTGTAACATTTACAGCAATTCGTGCTTCTTGGGGATTAGAAATACGTACCCGAGTTATCCAATTGCATTGGTATTATTTTTACTTTAGAAAAAGTCAGGCTCACTGATCTCTTAGATTTGATAAGAATTAAGTCAATCAGACTTTCCCTGAAGATATAATTTTCTAAGTGTCATTTTTCCTTTTCGAATATTAAACTTTATATTTCAACTTTACCACTTCTTAACCAGTTTTACGCTTCCATTTCAAATTTTCGGTAAGTTGTGCTGTTCTTGTCAGCGACATAAAGAATACTAAATTTTATAACATTTTTATATCTTAAATTATGAAACTATAGTACAGTAATTAGGTTTCTTCTCCCATATAATTAATATATTATATAATACGTCGAGTATCAGATAAAATTATTTTAAATTTAAAAAGTATTAAAATATAAGGGTTTTTTTCCCCTAAATTATTATACGAGTAATTTGAGGAGGATTATCAAAGTTTAGTTTCAGTGAAAACCATTTGAGGTCATTGTAAGGTTTTGGAGTGTCTGCGACGATACTTTGTAGTGCTTTATTTTCCGCCTGCGGTGCTAGACTGGAAGCTATTCTGTAAGGCAGTTTGTGACTCGGATTGGAGGAGATAAGGCTCTAGCATGAAGCATGGGAGGTGGTATTAATGCTGGGGAACGCCGCACAGGTGTCGTATGACGTCATGGACCACCCACACCCTAAAAGCCCTACAATTCCCACACAAATCAAGATTAGCCAACCCCCAAAGCACTGCTCGTTATTTCTCTTCAAGGAAGCCTAAACGTCGCTCTGTAACTTCAGAATCATTCCGGTCGGTACATCCACAGTATTACGTCCTTAAATGGTAGTTATTCGATCACGACAGTTTCGTATTGATCAAGAAAGACGAAAACATAAGTAATAATTATAATCTTGATCTATATATAATCATGCAGTTTCATCACGGTGTATATTGGTCTTAGCAAAATTAGAGTTTCCTTTTCTTCGAAACAGAAAAATGTAACTTTGAAAGTTCGTTGATTGCTTTCCCAACCCACAGAATAACTTCTGTAAACTAAATCAACGTACAACAAAATTCATTTGCACATAGATCTTGTTTTACAATAACTTCACTTTTCGATATGTCCCTGGAAATTGTTATTAAAATTAATTACCTGAGAAAACTTTAATGTATGTTTAATAAGTGTAAGAATATTTTACTCAGTACATGAGTTTCTTGATCGCTCGCCTCATAATTAATTTTTTGTTGACAATGCAAAAGTGTTGAATGTGTTGCTCTTTAAACTACTTATTTCATAACTTTGCTACTCTGTGTTGGTCTTTTCTTTGTTTGTCTCATGAACGCCCTGGAGTTTGCAGATTCCTCGTCGTTCACTTTCGTGAAGTGACTTGTCCGTCGTTTGTGTTTGTGCTTCTTCCATGTGTGTGTCAGGTTTTATGTTTTTTCTCGTGCGATGTGTAATTCCATATTTTATGTTTGTTAACTCTATGCAATAAAATTATCTTTTACCTAATGGGTATTTAATTTGTTTTCATACTGTTAATATTATTTTATACCAGTAGTAACGTAAAATAATTTTTATTTTTACTACTTTTACTGTATAGTACTTTTAGTTATGTTTGTGTTCCCGATTTTTGGTTATGTATATGAGCTTCTAAATGTTATTAATTGTAGATTTATTGCAATTTTATGTAATGATGCATCCTATTTCCTCATTCAAAGTCTAATTGAATAAACTATAGTTGATTTAAATTCATGAATACATACAAACTGTTTATAAAAAAAATTCAAAGCATATATTTAAGAAATTTTTGAAAGACAAGTGAGCGCAGAGTTTTAAGCGCGTCAATTCAATCCTGAAACTTGTTAATAAAAAATTCTGAAATATTATTCACGTAACAATGTGATGTTACTAACTCATTTAAATGACAAATTTAGTATTACTTAAATTTTCTGATTTCTGAGTCTGCTACAAAAAGATTGTAGCTAACACTTTAAGAATTTGATATTAATTTTGAAATAAATCAATCCAATATTTACCCATGACGTCCCAATCGCATTCGTAAAATAATTCCTAATACTATTGTAATAGACGGTACGAAAATAATACTGGGACTAGGCCTTGTTACCCGCATATTGCAAGTTATTGGCCCCATAGTATTCTAACTAGATACAGTTCTTACGGCCGATGACTTCTGTCTGTTACTGATTACTAATACCGTTATTTATTTTTAGAAAAAAAATTCCAATAAGTTTTTGAATAAATAAAAATTATTAGAGAATAACAATAGCATTATATACAAAAATATTCTTAAAACAATTTTTTGTAATATTAATCAAACACTAAATTCAGCCAATGTTTTTATTAGACCACAGCCAAACTAAAACTACAGTATATATCAATCAATAAATTAGTAAATAAAATTTTTAATACTCAATTATAATTAATTTCCAGGTTCAAATAGAATTATGTTCATTGAGTAAATTTTATTAATAATATTGATGTAATAAATGCTATTAGCCTGGAAATATTAATTGATTCAGATCGGAATGTGGGCAATCAACATTAACTACAAAATTATTCGAAGTGAGTTACAACATGATGTCCGTCCAGGTGAACATTTTGGTTTCTATCCGGACAGTCGATATGTAATGTTTAAGATATTCCAATGATTGCCCTGGCACTGAAAGTCATCATTTTTCTCGTCACGAATTGCAGTTGACCAAAGAAATTGTTGTGATATACGAGGAAGTTAAGCTTTCATAAATAAAATAAAATATCATTAACTCGTGCACAGGATTCAGTCTTTAAGTGTAAGTAGTGTTGTAACTAGATCCTTAAAGTTAGTTTTAATCGTAAAATGTCTTACGATGAAATATAATAAAACGTTTCTGCTATAACCTCAGGTTCTCTTAGATTATCTCTAAAATATTATGCTTTGTGAGAATCTCGTTCCTGACTGATTTATTACGACCGTATCTTTCAATTTATCCACAAATAAGGCAATAACTATAATAAACTAACGACGTCTATTTTTCTGTTGTAACATGTATAACCATTTTGTAAATTGCAGGTTGATAGTACGTTTGCAAGCGAAGTGAAGTTGCGCGTGGTGCGGCGTTGCCTAGGCCTGACAAGGGGCCGTTGTTTCTTTATGGCCCCCACAGAAGCCGCTCCTCCTGCACAAAGAGGACGCTTAATTTCTCTTAGAAAGAAAGTGGCTAAACATATAGTCGAAAGTCTTTTTCATTTACAATGTACACTCTTCACAGAGGCATAACACAGTATCTCACCAATCACTTTTTCAATACGTATTTTATTCATCATATTTTAAATATGGAATTAATTCCAGGGACATGCCTTTTTTATAATATGTAATCATAAAATTGGTTACTATGTTTTAATTTATCTTTAAAACAAATATATAAATTCTTGAAATTGTATACACAAGTCTACGATGAAAGAAAACAGTTTTAAAAATAATTAGTGTTGTCTAGTTAACCAATAAATGACAGTTATATTTTACTTGTAATACTATTACTAATAAAACTTTTTAATAACAGCCATATTTAAATTTTATTTTAATGTTATTTATATGGTTAAAACTAACCGAAAACTAATGACGTAATTTTAATCCTGACGTATTTTAATGTAATAACATTAAAATAAAATTTATATGTGAGTGATTATAAAATACGTTATTATTTATAATAATAATTAGTATTCGTTTGGATTCTAATTACGATAAATTTCATTTAAAATCCAATCACGAGCAGTTTTCATTTCAGATTTTAGATATATTGTGTAAGAAACATTGTATATTTAATGGAGATATTAACTTATTAAGCATATTTATCTATTTTACACAATAAAGCTGCTATCCAAAAGAGAATAAATCATTCTTAATTGACAATTTCCCTCTAAATTAGTAATATGGGTTTTAAAGACCGCAAAATATTACTTACTTTTGTGAGGTGATTGGATGAAATGGATTCTATCTTTATAATGAGAATTCTATAAATAATATAAAATCTTCTTAAAAGTTAACAACAATTTTCAAAAATTATTTTATTGCAAATATTTGATCCTTCTTCTTAAACGTACTTTCGATCCACATTTAGCAGCCTGTGACTTTTTCTCCAAGTTGAAGAAAAAACTCATCAAATAGGTTTAACTATTATCCTGACCAGTGGTGGAGGCCGAATTTGATGTATTTGCACGAAAAAACTCAAGAAAATAGCATTGCTTGTCATGGGGACTAAATACAAAAAAAGTCTTCAGTATTTGGAAAATGAATAAAGATATTTTGTTGAAAAACTGATCCATTCTATATTGAAAAATCCACGTCGAAGTTTTATCAATTGTAATGAATTTGTAAGAATACGTTTCATGGTATAATGTGCAATTTTGTTATAAATATGTATGAATTGTTGGTTTAAATCTAGTTACTTTAATTATTTCCAAAATTGTAGAAACGGTAACTACTCAGGCATAAAGTGATTTACGTAGAGTAATAAAACTAGCAGCCCATTATTATAAATGAATCAGTTGAGTAATGAACTTAGTATTCATTTTTGCTCATCTCGTCGGTTATAATTAAAGACCTTTATAACATGTATTTAATAACTCATCAAGAGCCGCGTTGTGCGCATGACATAGCAACGTCAATGCCAACGTTTTTTTGTCTACTTAGTTACAAATACGCTTGAGGTGTCTGTCAAAATTAGGAATCTTTCTTTTAATTTATTTGTAAAATACTATAAATAAAAATATATAATTTTGGAGAATACGAAATAGATAGGAAACAAGCAAGCTTCAATGATTGCTATAAAAACTACCATTTACAGATTTTAAGCTCAGGTTGCATGTGGGCGTCGGTGCGTAGCTGTTTATTTCACTGAATACCTACGGATGAAAGTTCTGATTATATTTTTTACTAGGTGATGGGCTTCAGTGCACGATGAGTCCGGAAGAAACCTGCTATTAGTAGCTTCCAGTGACTGACAGGGAGACTGGTAATTAAACTCACTCCCAAAACAACCGCGGTGTCAAAAGTATATAGACCCTGACCCACAATCAACTTCCATTTTTGGAAGAACCAGTTTACTGTACTCATTATAAAATACGATTGGTTTCCTCTTCAGAATATTTAATTATTAATCTTTAACTTAAGATTCTTCCATTAGTTCTATCCTAAAAAAGGCATATTCCTTGAGGAGTTATTTATTTTCAACTTGGATTAAATCTATTTTTTTTTATCAAACAACAACGGCGAATTCACATATAAACGATTCTAATACTTCAAAAAGGTTCGAACAACAGTAGTCGTTTACGATATAATTTATTTCGGAAATATACAAATTTGTTGCGTTTCACTCTGTTTTGCGGTACACAAATAAATTAGATTAGTTATTTATTCCAACTTGAGATAAATTTGTTAATTTAATTAATTAATTATATATATAATTAATTTATGGTATCACATGATTTTTCTACACGCGTAGGCGAATCGCAGTTTATTACTTAAACCATAGCCCGAGGACCCTAGTTAACCCTCTGCTACCTTCATCTACCCTTCCGCAACCCCCATTTCAAATTTCAAATTCCTTTCTATGCTATTAAAGGGGAGTTGGCACCACATTGTTTACCATCGTATAGCCTGCCACACCAAGCCCCCCCCCCCCAAAAAAAAAAAATAAAGTTATCGTCATCAAGAAGAATTAACTTAGGAGGTTTTCTCGCACGTGCACCTTTCTGGAGAGACGGATATGGTTACTTTAGGGGGTCCCTTTTCCTCTCTCCGTTTTTGAACTAAGGTTCCCACAAGCCGAGGCAATCGGCCTGTTTTGAGAGGTGTATGTTCCGTGGTCACAGAACTTGGGCATACTGTAAGAATTTTTCTCTGTTACCATTGGAACAGTCGGCCAACTGCCTCATAAACTGGTCGAGGCACGGAGAACGGAGTGCTGCGTCCCCACAGCAAAGAACCAGTACCCAATGCCCGACCTACCTGATACAGGTTTTCTAGGGTTTGTCCTGCATCACTTTTAGGCGAATGTCGGGTAGGACCCAGAAACTATAACACCTAGTTAACCCTTCGCTACCTTCCTCTACCCTTCCGCATCCCCCGTTTCAAATTCCTTCCTATGCCATTAAACGGGAGTCGCCACCATGCGGATTACCCTCAGAGCTAGAGGGGTTCTAAGGTTTGTCCTGCATCACTTTAAGGCGAATTCCAGTAATGGATCCTTGGTCACCTTGATCTACCCCTCCTATGTTATTGAAGGGGTGAGGCCACCATATGGCTAACCCTCATGTAGCCTGTCCCTCTTAACAAGAAAATAAAAATACGGGTTACTCTTTACCGCCAAATCCGAATATTATGTAGTAAAATGTATTAATTAATACTATTGCTGTGTGTGTAAGGAAAGTTTTATAATAATTTTGTAGAAAAGGTTTTCTATTGTCATTTGGTGGCGGCGAATATAAGTTTCAAAAGATAGAAGAAAACGTTAAAGGGGGAAAAATATCCGGGTAAGTTGTGAAAAGATCAAAACGAATGTACAACAAGGCGCAGTTTTTATTCGAGTTATATAATAAGTATATTAGTAGATAAAGTAATTTCGGTGATTTCCGGATGTTTCCGGTTTGGGAAATTTATATGTATATATATGTATATATATGTATATATATATATATATATATATATATATATATATATATATATATATGCAAACATTTATTTTGTTCTCATGTAAGAGAATTGGTTCCATGCAGTTTATTTTAATATTTTCGAAGTGAAATTGTTGGTTGTTGTACCGAAAAGTCTCCGCCTATTTTTAAGTTTATTCCCTAATTGAAAACATTAGTAGGCAATAATTATAATGAATATCTTCCTTTTGCCCACTTCTGTACGCAATTAATTTATTGGTTTTGTGTAAAGGAGACTTTATCGTCCTGTATACTACGTAGAGTGTTTCAGTATCAAAAGAGTTTTAAAATAAATTAATTAGATATTTCTTACACTTTACGTTTCATATGTGCTTATGTATTTATGAAAAGGAAAAGTTTGAAAACATAATTAAACCAACTAACATTTAATTTCATCAAATAGAATACTTCATTATGATTATATTTCAAGTCTATCCTACATCTAACATGAATTCAATATTTAAACCAGAACTATGAGCATTTATGCGTAAAATTATTTAAAAACATGAGCAAATGTTCTGAATGTTGTACAACTGAAAGTTTTTGTTGTTGAGCATAGCTGCGAGTCGTCTCAGTTCCTTCCCACAAAAGTAGTGGTTTATCCTCTGAATATGCAGAGCTGAATAAACCAACAGGCAGGGAGAAACAGAATGGAATACAGCACTCTGCGTCAGACCTCTAAAATATGTATAACTTTGCAGGGGACTAAACGTTTCAGTAGCTACTCACCAACTGATGCAGTAATCTGTCTTAAAAATATGTGCAAAGCTGTAAGAAACAAGATATAATTTGAAACTAATTAAAAATGCTCTATAGTTATAACTTACTAGTATTAATTTGCCATACTTTTGAATTGTGAAAGATAATTTTTGTAGCAATTTGAGAGACATTAGGTTAATCACTGTGAAGGGGTGGTAAATAAATGAAGATGTGTTGGCGACCAATTTTGGACTGTGACATGCGAGTGCATTATTTTATCAAAGGATAAGGATTATATATTTCCTTGTCAGAGTCACCCAAAATAATCAGCGTATATTGCAGCCTCTCATTGTATCTCGCTGCTCCAACTGCATTTGTTATACTGAATAAAAATAAAATCCAATTTTCTATAACTTACAAAAAGTTTTATAAATATACATATGTTTGTGTGAATTTATTTACCGCATTCAGCAGTACCATTGGCTTTATATTTGTAAAAAAAAATACTCTATAATGAAAATTAATTTAAAAGATTCCCACAAGCTGAGGCACCTTGCCTGTTTATTATTGATAGGGGTCACAGACATTGGGAATACGGTAAGAGTTATTCTCTGTTCCCATTGGAACAGTCTCCTAAACTGGTCGAGGCACGGAGAAGGGAATGCTGCGTTCCCACAGCAAACTCCTCTCCCGCTATCGGAAGGGTGTGGGACAAGTACCCAATGCCCGACCTACCAAATTCAGGTTTTCTAGGATTTGTCCTGCATTACTTTTAGGCGAATGCCGGGTAGGATCCTTAACTATAGCCCGGGGGCCCTAGTTAACCCTTTGTTACGTTCCTCTACCCTTCGCATTCCTTTCAAATCCCTTCCTATGCTATTAAAGGGGAGTTGCCACCATGTAGCCTGTTACCCCCGAAAAAAATCATTATTATAAAATATTTTTATTAAACGAAAATATTGAGAAATATTATTATTACATATTTTTAAGACAATATTATTAACATAATGTAATTTTAAAATTTATTGAGAATGAAAAATGTATATTACAGATATCTGCAACGTTTTATGTAACATTTATGTAAGCTTTACATATTTTTTCTTGTATTAAAAATTACGTATTTATACTGGATTGCATAGTAATACTGTATTTTATAAAAAATGAAGAAATTTCTTAATACTATGTTTATTTATGTGTATGCTTTCTTGTAAGCAAACATATCTACTTTAAAATTTATTTTATTTATTTATTTATTTTATGATACCTTTGAATTATCACATACAGTATTCATTTATGTATTTTTATAGTTTCCTTTCCTGTTGGATAAATGGATAAGACATCCTACCAAATATTATTGTCCGCAGGTTCATTACACTCTCTTTGTAGTACGATAATTATGTTACGAAATACTAATTAAGGTTTGTGTAAAATACTTAAAAAAAGAAAAAGGAAATATTACTGTTTTTAATTTAATAAAATCTTGACCACCCTACCAGACTTACGAGGGCTGTTTTTTAAAGGAAGTATCGGTTTAATATTTTGCCGCTAGCGCTACAGTTGCGATTTAGAACATGCACGATTTCATTAAAATGAAAACCAGACGCAGCAGTGAAGCTTCGTCACTTTGTGATTTTCTATTGTTAGAACGTTTATAAATGTTCAAAACAACTGAACGATCTGCCGAATGTGAAGTCAGATCAATGAATCCAAGTAATATTAAGCCAGCAAAAATTCATCGGAAATTGTGTGAGGTGTATGGGGAAGCAAGAATGACTGATGGAGTGATGAGGAAGTGAATGCATGATGAACCACAATCGTCTGACATCACGGACAATTTGGTGCATTCACCTGGACAGACGATTCTCCACATCGGTTTTGTCTTTGCATTTTATATAAATTTCAAAGTCAGCCCTCCGCAACATTATAATGGAACTCTTAGGATATCGAAAATTGTGCTCAGACTAGTTCTGAAATTTTTAGTGATGAATGAACAATTGGACCACATCTCCTACTGTCCGGATTTGGTGCCAAGCTATTTTCATCTTTTTCTTCGACTGAATAAATTCCTTGGTACAAAAAAATTGAAAGACGATGATGTGAAACACGTGCAGACTTGGATTTCATCACAGGCGGCATTTTTCTTTGACGAAGGCACACAAAAAAATTGTTTTCTCTTCACTAAAACTGTCTGAATAAAGGCGGTGACTATATGGAGAAGTGGTGTGAGATGTAACGAAATGATTGATAATAAAAGATTTGGAAAATAATATTCAGTTATTTTTAAAAATAAATATAGGTACTTGCTTGAAAAAAAACATGCGTCGTAGTAAGTTAACGCTGGATTTGGCTAACGTGCCAGTGTTCTGAACTGATGTTTCTTACACCTTGAAGGTGAAAACAGTTGTTTATTGTACAGAACGTCGGTCTGTCAGTCCTTACACTCTTTGATTAACTATTCCTTTTCAACTTATATATGATGTCTCTCTTTACCATCCTTATTTTTTAGCTCAAATTAGGCAATGGAACGTCTGAACAAAATTAGTGAATTAGAGTGAATAAAACCCATATTGTTTCATAACAATGTTTTGAATAAAACAAAGAGTGAAACATAAATTTTCTCGTTGAATCTATGGTAAAATATTCTCTCGGCTTTCCAACCTGGTCTGTAATTTGTTACACGGCGTTTGAATTGCTGCCGAGAGCTATCCGCACGTGGTATTTATAGTTGATTCACCGGCACCGATGCGGCGGGAGTGATGTGATTGGCAGATCGCACTGTAGGCGAATTGTTATCCAGCGAAACGATGTGAAAAATTCTGGACCCGGTTGGAAATCTGGGTGAATTATATGGCAAAGCTTTCTCATCCAATATAAGGTGGGAAAATCCGTATTTTCCCCATTTTCTGAATATCTGCACGAATGTTATCTTTGTCATGGCTCGATTTTGTACCGCTGAATATTTAGACTTACCACTGTTTCGATCATGGATAAACTTTCTACATTTTGTGGTAGTTGTTATCATTATGCGTTTTCAAATTTAACGATTGAGTTTTATATATGAATTATCTATTTTTTGTCTCTTTTCAGGAATGGCAATCCCGATTAGCATAAATACTGTGTAGCGCGATAGTTTTATTATTGGTATATATATATATATATATATATATATATATAGATAGATAGATTTCATATTAATTTAATTAGATATTAGCAAAGGTTGAGAGCTTGGCAAGTTGGAATTTGACCAGGCTCCGCCGTGACGGATAGATAATCCCTAAGGTCTGGTCTTAGGCACGTAAAGTGTTGACCCTCGGAAGTTACCTGGACTGTCGCACCGTGGGAAACGTCTCTCCAAAAATCCCAGAAATTGAACTAGCACGTGACTGCCTGAACCAATCACATTTCTTGGTTCAGGAAAGATCGATCGAAAATTGATCAATAACATCGATATTTCACATCCAGCGAAGGGGCTGTAAAGAAAGTGTAGAGAGACTCCTCGACGAACCGTCGCCAGGGACGGACGTACAGCCCCAAACTTGCAGTTTTCCAGAGGTCTCGGAGAGATCGAGGGTGCCACATGATCACGGCCAGAGATCAACGCGAGGTAACTGCCAAGTGTCTCAATCCTTGACGCGGCTGGGGGAATGACCGTAAACCATGGTTTAACTTGGGATTAAGGGATCCGATTGTTTTGCCAGGCGAGCTGAACACGCATAATTTGTATTTCTTTTATTTTATTTTTCTCATGTTCAGTTAAATGATTATTAAATTCTGTAAAATATCCCTTTACTTTATCATTTAATAAACCTACCACTACAACTGTTTTGGTCTTAATGGGCTTAAAGTATTCCCTTACTCTACGTGCATCATTTTTTTATGTGGACATTCATAGCAAAGGGAAGATGAAAGTAAATATAATAATTTCAACTATATGATTAAATAGTGTAACTCCTACTTTGACTACTGAAGGAAGTGTTATTCTGGCCGCAACACTTCACGGAAACTTGAAGAAGGGAAGTTTTCTGCTACCAATAACAAATACGTTTCATGCAACAGGCGATTTGAAAGCGACGTAATCTAGAATCGTTCAATCGGTCTGCCACGTTGATTTCTTAGCTTTTCACCAAAAAAATCGGTCGAACTGACATCGATTAAACTTTTTTCGTTGTTATATAGTACAGTAAACAGGTTTAATAGGAACATTAAACTACTATCACACATGCTGTACGATACCAAAGATTGAATTTGTTCGGGTTTCATATTAAATCAGAAACATTTTTTGTTGTTATATGATCCTGTAAAAAGGAGACAGAATGGCGTATTTGGTGAAACATTTGATATTTTTTCGTTGCTACGAAATTTCTTTTCTTTCTTATGTAAATGCGGGAGAAGATTAATCAGCCATCCACACAAAATGGCGAAATTTTTAAAACCTGATTTTAATTGCTGTGTGAGATTTCCAATTCGCCTGAACGCTTATTCTCCAAAGTTGGAAATAAAATTTCATAATTCAAAAATTAGAATTCAATCTGCTATATTGCCTTTTGTTTTAACAGAGTATGTTCTTAGTAAGCTAACAAAACATTGTTGTGACGAGTAAGTAAAAACTCATATAAGTAAATACATAGACGGCCTTGAGTCATAAAAGTATCGTGTTTATTAACAAAAAGAATTTAACGAAGTTCGTCCCCTTTTGGGACATTATCAAGCTGAACATTTCATTTGTAAAATTTAGTGGCCAGTTTCTGCTTTTTTTCCTGATGCAACCGAAAATGTTTCTTAACTGCTTCACAAACGGGCGAACGGTCATTGTGTGAAGCTGGAAATAAGAATCTGCTGCAGCTGGCAAGGTAGCACAACCTTCCCTCTACATTTTGCACACGAATTGTTTACAAAATTATTAAAACCTGTCCATCCTGATGAGGTCCCAAACGAAACTACGAGAAATTATTATTATTTGATTAACATTATACCTTTACGAGTCTTGGCAGTCTATTTATTTATTTATAAAGTTTTTTTATTAAGTAAGATATTTTTTCTTCGTTACTAATATTTCTTATGGGTAGAGTCAAGGATTAATATGCAGGATTAAATAAAAAAAACCTTCTTACTGGAAAAATGAGATATAAGTAACCCGTTACAGAAAATAGAAGTACACTGTGATTAAAGATAACCATAACGTTAGGCACCGAGCACAATCAACTAACGTAGGTTTTCCCGGTGTGTCGATTTAAGAAAAGACTCTCGGTTTATCAACAGGGTCAATTGGTACTTAAAATCACTCAGAATGTTGCCATCCCCATACGAAGGATGTCAGGTTTGGGGTCACGACTTGTTAATTAGAAATGTTATAGCACTAAGAGGCCATGAAAACAAAAAGAAAAATCAAGTTGAATGTCACAAAACTGAGAAGTGAATCCGTATCATTTAGTTGAGGGTTTACCGGAAATAAAACTGGATTTTATAATTTAGTAATATCCTTGTCCTCGAGTTGTAAACACGCATCAGTCTAAACCTCTGACACAACACAGTAGGTCATTGACCTATGTCCGGGTTGTCTTACAATACTACACATTTATTAAATCGTATTGGTATTCTGTAGTACTCAAGCCTTGTTCGCCTTTTTATGAAAATAAAAGACACCTCAAGAAGAATGCATTGAGTCTGTCAAGTAATATTTTCAAAGATATTCAAATAACACGCAATTTTTTAAAAATGTAATTCAGGGATTGTACGTACGCTATTTACAGAAATGGTTCCATTGATCTGAATTTAAGTATTTCTTATCCCGCGTCCGTTAGAACAAGATTTACTAAATACGTGTTTCCTCACAATGATAAAGAAGAAGACGATGTCTTGAGCATGGGCAAGATGGAGATGATGCGGCCCGACAAAGCGTGTTTCGTACTGACCCGGAGCAACAAGCTTGTTATCAACTTAGGCTTACCAAGAACTGCTTCTATCTGATGGCCCGCACACGCACTGCCTCATTAGCCCAGGACTGCTTACGAAATCTCTTCACAAATACTTCGATTTCTTAGAAATTAATCTTGCCACGTACTCTCAATACATTTTTTAAGAAATGCCCTTCCATCTTCTAAATTGCCGGTATGTCGGTGCCGTAAGGCATCGGTTTTCTGTTTAGATTAGAGTGACTGAAGCACTTATATAAAATAACAACATTACCAATATATTTATTTCATAGTTAGAACGTACATTTTCTTTAACTATTAATTGAATTTATCCAAATACATTTGAGTGGAATGTATATAGAACACGTTGTCACTTTGATAAATGTTGCGAGACGACAACCTGCCTTAGCCGAGTTTTCTTAATCGAGGTAAATGAGATAAGTAATTAAAATCAAGACATATTAGGTGTGAAGGAGAACATACCCAGTTTAGAAGGGAAATTCTTGCATATTGTAAACACGAGAAGCATTCCCGTCACCATCTATGGTACGGTACACAGCTTGTGCCTGTATCCATTAGTAGGGCTCTTACAGAATTTACTACATTTATAATTTTGCATATGCAAGATACATAAATAGAGTCGAAAAATTATTATCGTTATGTTTAAATATTATTTAAATGAAAATATACGTCTGTTTTGAAATAGTGTTGGTTAAATAAGAAATGATTGATCTTTTATTTACAGATTTCGACCAACTATTGATCTAAACATTTATTATAAGGGAGAACGGGAAAAAATTTGGAATGATGCCATTGGGGGCGATTAGAAGTTAGTTATTGCATTTTGTTTTAAATGTTTATGTACTTAGTAATTATATTTAAGTAGTACTCAGTAGAAATTAAAATGTTGATGACAATATTTACGTTGCGCTGATTGAATTTAGAGTTTAAAAATTATAAAGCTCTGTTTTTTGGTTTGTAGAATAATATGAAAGAAAATTCAGAACACATCCTGAGAACGTAGGTCTTATAAACCAATTAGTGAGAATTGAAGTATTGTGAATGGATACAGGAGCATCAACGAAACTACGAGAACGCATCAATTCAAGTTGAAGGGTGAATTGCAAATTGGGATGATAATATTTGATGACAGTACTTAACAATACAAAAATTGTAATCTACATATCTAATGTAGGAAAGAGGTTGGACAGGAAGTTTTTCTTCTATCCATTCACACTACTTCTATTCTCATCAATTGGTTCAGGAAACCTACATACTTAGGACGGGTTCTCCAATTTCTTTCCAATCATCCTCCGAACCAAAATACAGCTGTGGTATACAACCTTGTGGACAGAGCTATATTACTTTCTGACTCCAAATTCCATCAACACACCATAAATATTATCTGGAACATTTTAATCTCAAATAAGTACCCTTTAAATTTTATTAATGAACACATCAACTTTAGTTTGAAAAAAATACAATATCCTACTTTTTTTATTGGATGGTTTAAAGTCGCGTCAAAAAATGGTCCTTGGCGACTGTATGTGATTAAAACATAATATAAAAATTCAATACTTTCATAATCTTATTTGATAGTTAATTCAAGTACGGAACTTTATTCAGTGCCGTGACAGCGATCCTACTGTTACACGTCCCCAATACGTCCTAGTACTTCCTTATTTCAAATTTCTACGTCCAAAATTCGTCCAAACTACTAAATAATTTCAAATATGCATCATTTACAGATCTACGAATTCTCTATACTTCTTGATTAAAAACCGCAAGGACCTACTTGACAACTACAACAAACATTCTGTAGTTTACAAAATCTCTACCTCTAATTGTAATTCCTGCTGCATAGGACAAACAAAGCGTTCGCTTAATATCCGTATCAAGGAATATACGTCTAATATCAAACTTCTAAACGATAAACAATTTGTACTCTCAAACATATCATCAATTCGAAACATTTATTTGATTTGCAAAATGCTGAAACAAGGTCCCATTCCAGAATTATATCAGAAATGCTTCTTATCCAATCCAACTTCACAGCATTTAACGTACAAACTGATACTATTCAACAACTGCTGTGATCCCTTATTGTTTCCCATTTTCGTTGCGTATTGCTTCGCTTTTGAGTTTGTGAGCTGTATTGTGCGATTGTGTCGCTCTTGGCTATATGTTTTGTTTTAGCACCAGAAGAAAGGAACGAAGTTCTCAGAAATGTTGTGTCGTATTTATATTATTATTTATTCTGTCTGCATTTAGCTATTTTATCTTATTAATAATTATAAATAATTTTATTACAAAAGGTCCACTCCGCATTCTAGAAGATATTCATTTCATTACAGAATATTCTATTCCTCCGCTATTTCCAGACACTATTAAATATTCTTGCATTATCCAATTACATTATCTGTAGTGTAGTGGAGTGGGGTTATACTGTTAAAAATTAAATAAAATATTTAAGGGTATTTATTGACAGATTAATTGGAATAAGCTTATATATATATATACAAATTATTTGTAATATGATAAAATAGCTAAATTATAGATTAAATGCGGTGATGCTATAAATACCACACAACGTTTATGGCAACTTTGTTCTTATCTACAGGTGCTAAAAAACCACAAAAGCCAAGACTGACACAACCGCACAATACTTTTGAGTTTATAAGCTGTATTGTGCGGTTGCGTCACTCTTGGCTCTTGTGGATTTTTAGAACCTGAAGAAAGGACAAAGTTTCCGTATTTGGTACGAAATTGCTGTTTACATAATCACATCATTTAGTCTGTCATTTGTCTATTTTATCTTTTTATTATACTTAAATATATACAATACAGACGCATTATATTTCCATTAAAAATTATTTGTGTTCCGCTAGCTGCAGAAACAATTGGATCTGTTAATCTCAGGGTTTATCATGGACCTCGATACCGCCCTAGACGCATTAAGGATTGAGACACTTGGAAGTTACCTTTTGTGCATCTGTGGCTGTCGTCACGCTGCGTCCGTGGACCAGTCAACCTCGGTGTCGTCTTTGTTCAAGGAGTCAACCTTATCAAGCGACGACACGTTTAAGTATGTTTCCGCACAGCACCTTAGCTGTCAGAAAAAGTCTCGATCTTATCGAAAGATTTTTTTTACAGATTTTCATGGGCCTAGAATTATTATTCAGTAATAATTTCATGTGTCCTATGAAATTTTACATTGCTGGAGAACGCCTCGGGTAAAATCCAGTTATCAGTCGCTACGTGCTTCTTACTGACACGCCAAGATGTACTTGTTAAGTTCTCAATCCTTACTAATATCTAAAATAACTAAATTGAAAAGAATATCAACCATTCATTAAACTATCGCGTTACAGTAGAAATAATAAAGTAACGTCATTTAATATAAATATCTATACCTTGAGAATAACAGAACTAATAGAACTATTTTTTAATATGACAATATCATTTTTCAGTCATCAACATGACGTTATCTGAGATTATTATGGTAGTTTTAAAACTAATAGTTTTAGTAAAATGGTAGAAAATAGGAGAATATTTTATTTTAAATTTCATATTTTGTGCTAATATGTTGCTAAGGTCACTAAACACGAATTTCAAGTATACCATAAAAAAATTCCTGGAAAATTAATTTTCAGTAATATGTGTCTCAAAATAAATATAATGTCAGTTTTGTCAAAATAATTAAATATTCATTTAGAACGTTCACTATTAAATTGTCGATTATAAAATTTCTACATTTTATGTGGTTTACGTTTTTACGACTGATAAACGGCCAGCCGCGAAAGGGTCGCAAAGTGACACGTTTAAACAAAAAACGGGTAAAAAAAGACTTTCTCTAGTTTCTTCTAAAACACGGGGAAATAATTTTATAAAAGTTATGTTTTAGTGCATGTTTTTTAAAAATATTTCAAAAAACTAAATTTCTTAAGATGTATTTTTATAAATACAATACGGTAAAATTAACAAACGTATGGTAGAAAGTTTAACAATAATATTTAAATTTTTTTATTATTTTGCAAATATGAAATATCATGCACTTGTAGGTTCAAAATTTGAATGGTCATTAATCTATAACTTCAAGTTTTAAGCTTTTTTGTGTATTTGTAAATAAAATTTGGCTACAGTAAAATGAAATATAATTTAAAGTATAAGAAATCAAAATTTTCTTTATTTAAAATTACTATAAAATAAATAGTATTAATGAAATATTTAAAAAAATGATCAATAATACAATTTTATTAAAATAATTGCAGCTTTATCTATATATATGAAATGAATTAAAACAATTTTTATGCAAAAAATGTAATTAGGTCTTATTTATCAATAATTGTCATTAATTGGGTAATTGTCAGGTTAGTGTAATTATAATATCTTAAGAATAACACTTAAATTTTCTTTCTTAAAAAAAACTCCTAAAATAAATATTCTGAAGTTGACCGGCGACCAGAAAAATTTGGCTTGACGGGTTGACTCACAGAAAGCACAGGCATGTTTTAATCGGTCCACTGATGCCAAAAGTTTCACATTTCTTAAGTGCAGGTTGTTTCATATCTGCATCACAATTTATCTTTCGCTGAATTTTATATATTTGTCTTTTTTGTCCGATCGACGATTGAAATTTTATCCACTTAAAATGGCATATCAGGAAAACGTTTTACAATTTATTTACAAAAAATTTGAGAAAATAATTCTTCACCACTGTTTTCGTTCATGACGTTTAACTTTGCGGCGATCTTGGGTCTCAGCCTTTATATCGGACAGAAAAACGTAAATCACATAAACAGTAGGAAATTATATTTTATTCATTATAGGTTTAGTCAATTTTTCCAATAAGGTTTTTTGAAAGATCTGAGAGGTTTGGTTGGCAAACCCGAAATTGGTGTCAGCGACCCAAATAACATTAGTATCACATATAAAAACTACAAGAAAACTTCCCATATATACCCTTTTAAGTACCATTAATTTGACTGCACTATGAGGCACTGTTAATTATTCCGACTAACCCCTCTTTTCAAAGAAATTATTTCTTCAACTAGAAAGTAAAAAACATTGAACATTTGTGGAGTGCTTACAAATTCAGTGGGGTGCATACAGGAGACCAAATCCACACCTGGATATAACTTTTAGTTATAATCTAAAAGAAGTTATTAAAAATTTCGCCACGTTCACCAAAAAGTTTGTAAATTTACATAGCCGAGAGCATCGATGGGAATGAGAAACGAGGAGGTTGAGCGAAGTTTCGCGTCGAGTTCAAGGACCCCGGTGATAGGGAGTCAGGAGCTGCAAAATGGAATTACAGTGTCAGATTTATGTTCGGAGTGACAGTCACGATATGGCTCTCAGATACGCAGGCTTCGGCACGGATTTCTCCAGCAGATGAGGCTGCCCATTAATTACGACCGAAGGCTCCCGCTCACCTAATAGCTTATTGTTATGTAAATAACTCCACAAGCGGAGACCATTATCTAGATTGAAGAAAATATGGCCAACGAGACAGAAGTCGACTCGTTGGTGTCGACAGACAAAGAGCTCAGACGAGGGAAGAATTAAAAATAACCCTGAACGAGCAGTCCAAACAATTGCAGACGGGTTTCCGGTGGCGCGGAATAAGGACGGGGTAATTTCCGGTAGCGGGGCTTAAAGTGGTGCCTCAAGAAAAAAACAATTTTGCAGACTAAATGATTTTCATGTTGAATAAACAACAGAAATGCGGCAATTTCAAACACTTACTGGAAACCCCATATTAATGGTAAATGCGATATGTATTTCTTCCGTGTTCCAAAGTCTTCGCACATTCCTAGTACATCACATGGATAACACATGCCTACAAAAGAAATTAATCCAGCTGCGTGGGATATATTTGCTGAATTATGTCTTAATGTGATTTCCATGATTCCCATCACGTATAGATTTTTTCAAAATAATATTTTATAAAAACAATTGTTACAATGAACTAACTATTATATTTTCTTACAACATATCAAAAAATTGTTTCTCATATTTATACTCAATTTTAAGTATTCTCTTTTTCTGGGAAACCTTTTCTTCTTCTCTTTGCTGATTCTCCAAACTCGTTTCCGAATTTCTTCTGTGATTTCTCGATTGAGCACCCAACATTTTCATGATAATATTTTCATTCGTAACGTCTCACGATATCACGGACATTCTGGTGAAATCTTTCACGTTGTTCTTCCCTGTAGAGTCCGATGTTTTCCGAAAAATGGTCAATATGCGAATATAAGAAATGAAGTTTTAAGCTGATCTTGCATCCTTGAGCTTGATACGCTGCCAGCATGCGTTGTTCAATGGTTTTGAAAACATGATTCTTAGTATTCTCCAAAAACTTGTGCATTTCATTCTTTAAAAAGTTCCTACGCATTTTCCCTGTTCTTCAATTTTTTCCAAAAAGGGGGCTCAGATAAAAGTTTTCTCATCTCGGGGCCAGTGAAAACTCCCTCTTTTAACTATGATTCACACAGTTTCGGGATCTCGTATCACAGATACGGTATATGAAACACTTTTTCTGGCGAAACCAAGTTCGTATTGCTCACGTTTTTCTCGCCGGGGGTCCAGTCAGATTTCACCAGGTCTAGTATTCCATAAGCAAAGAAAGCACGAATATTTTGTTTAACCTCCTGCTTACCCAACAGCATGGTTAGTATTTTAAAATCTCCACAAACCATTCATTGATGCTCTTGATATTTGATTTTCTCAAGAAACCTAGCCAAGTCATTATAGTTTTCTTTCATATGAACCATATCATTTATTGCCAAGTCCTGATATAATCAATACTAGTGCGATGAACCGTGAAACATTTCTTATTTAACCGTGCAAACTTTGTATATATAGATGAATTGTTTAATATTTTGGCAACATTAATTTGTATATCAAAGAAATTTTGTGTTTATAAATTCAAGTAAATTATATCGAACAAAAATTATAATAAATTAATGTAATGATTTATAAAAATTAGAGTATCATTATCCTAATTTACCACACAGTGTAACTTAAATAATTCGAAGCTCAGAGAACACGTAAAAATTAGAATGTCCGAAAATTATAATATCGTAAGTTACATCCAAAATGAGTATTTTTCTTTTATCATCTATAAAAGAGGAATATTTGATCTTTTAGACGATACTTTGGTCTAGTTTTAGCAACTAATCTTCAATGACCCAAACAGATGGTTTTACATCCTGTACTTCCGGTTGTTATTTTTGCTTGACATTTATGACTTACAATTAACGAGGATAAACTTAGAAATACATGTTATTTTTTTTCCTTTGCTTTAATACAAAATTCAAGAGACTAAGAAAATCTTCGAATATTAATGTTGTAATTATCACAGGTCTGCAAGTAAAAAGGTGTATAAGATTTTTATACGATTTCTTATAGATTTAAATTTGGAAAAAACGAAAAAAAAAATACCAAAAAATATCCGTCTCGTCAATTTCTTTTGTTACACTGAATTGCTTAGCGTAAAATTCGCAGTTACCTTAAAATGTTCTATTTTTATTATATATATATAGCCTGTCTACACTTTCTTATACTCTCATAAAAATAAAATGGTGTACAAATTAGATAGTTTCATTTACGTTTCCTGGAAATATTCTGTTAATCAATAAGGTCAAATTATATTAGAAATTTGAAAACTTGTAATGAGAAACAATATTTACAACTATGAAAATATTAAACTTAATGTTTGTAGAAAGCGACAACTGTTCCCTTGCTAATGTATTAAATCGGACACGTTCGAACACAACCATTACAGATCTGTAATTAAATTACGAACGATTATGTATTCGAACTGAAAAACAAATATTTATTTCCTACAAATGAAAAGGCGACAATCATCTTGATTATATTGTGTTAACGTTACATTATAAAGTACTCTTGAAGTCGTTGCAGCGAAATTGATGTGTTTATTCTGCACTTGCAAACGAGATTTATTCTTGTTGTATCATTACAAATGATAAAACAGTACCAAAATCCGCAGTTTCTGCCAGATGTTAGATTCAATACTAAAGTAACGTCCGGTTCGAAAAGCTAAAGAGAAAATATCGTTAATCTTGTGTTGGTGGCAAAGGTGCTGAAAGGTACGTCGTTAGCTCAATAAGTCGGAAGCTATTTAATGTAAAATTTTTCATGTACCGTAAATCGGCTCAAATGAATAGGCCTTAGCATCGAGCGTTTACGGTGAAAGTTAAACAAGAAGTACCATGGAAAGCGGAATTTTATTCTGTGATAATAAGCACGCTGTCACAAGCAAAGGAAAGAATGGGAAGACAAACGGTTCAGTAAAGTAGCGTGGTAATTCATCACTGAAACTTTAAGATAACATATTAATTTTTCAGATCACATGAAGAAATCTGTGACGCACTTATTTAACTAATACAAAAATATTTTTGTATTTGTTTTAAGTTTTATACAAAAGGCTTATAATAAGATTCCATGTTTATGATCTACTGTTATTTACTTCTCACAAAAATTTTATTAATTTAGTATTGAAACTGATCATATATATATATATATATATGTAATATTTCTCTCTCTCTCTGTCTCTCTCTGTGTGTGCGCGCGCGCGCGTGTGTGTGTGAGTGTGTGTGTGTTCTTGTGAGATGTTGTGAATGCAAGTGTTTTGGTTTGTGTTTAATAAAATTCAGGCCAACGATGGAAAACTGAAATATTAATTTAGTTGCTTTTCCATCATTTCTCGAAGAGGCCGCAATATTTTTAATTATCATATAGCCTTGTTAATTTCCTGCCAACACGTGAAAGTTTCGGCAAACTACTTTGCATTCTGTTTTATCTACTAATACGAAATTACTGTAATATACCCGTCCAACCCAGAAACATAGATTTAATTACAGATTCCGAAGAAAGTCTGCAGTAAATTAATTTCACAGGCAAGATTCTCTAATGAAACTCTTTTACGAAGCAATACGGCTTCGTCCCAAACCTCGTTAATTTCTACTAGTATCTGAGAAGTTTTATCTGTTTCCTTACGTTGCCAAAGACTGGCAGGCAGCTGTTGCTTGTGACAGAAAGAACCACATCAAATCCATATATTATTAAACAGTTTTAAAGACGAGTGTTATAGTCACTTCAGTTGGAAAACCGTTTATCAGTAGAACACTTTCACGTCACTCGGAAATTTCTGTGTTAAGTACGATTAGTCAAATGAAAACCCTTCCGAGTCATTGTTCATGAAATTTGGATAATCATTTCAGTAAATATATCTTTTATTTTTCGTGTGGCGGTTCGTTTTATATCGCTTAATCCAAATCAGTGAGGGGTGACCATATTTTAAATTACTGTTTGTATTTTGTGATTCGTGGTGTGCTGATTACTTTCTGTCATATGACTGGTGTGCTTGTTCCGAGTGGTGAAATATGTATTCATAATTTCTTTCTCGTAAGATGATCAACATTGCAGTCGGATTTTACAATAACTTAATGGGCTTTTCTAACTTAAAGTAACTGCAGTATCACATAGTATTAATCTATATCTATATAATAAAAAAGGAAGTATATTTGTATGTATGTATGTATGTATGTATGTATTTACGTTAATTTCTAAACAAATTTAAAAGCGTGGATAGATTGCAACAAAAATTGGTACACAAATTCTTCAAAACACGAGAAACGGTACTGTGAGGGTGAGAAACGCCTAGCATACATGTGGAAAGAATTATAATTAAAAACCGTGATCATTAAATATTAAATTACTGCGCGCCAAGAGACAATGACGTCACGCGAGAGAAAGACGTTACTACGCAACGAACAAAGGAAATATCTCCTTCATTAGGAATGAAATAAAGCAGAAATATTTTTTTAAAACAAAAAGTATAATTTTATACAGCAATATTCTATCGAATGATAATAAAGAAGAATACGAATTACTTTACCATCCTTGGGGGCAAATGTAAGTTAATTTTCGCGCTGTATTAGTTGTGAGTCTAGCTAACAATTTCATCAATGTAATATTTCGTAATTTATGAAGACTGAGTGACGATTATATCCTGAAATACTCGAGGAATATATTTAAGTATTCAATTAAATACTTTTTCGAGTTTATATAAATAAGTACACGAGCAACGCCGGGCATCTAGCTAGTAAGTAACACTTAATTTTTTACGTTTATTATACGTAGTTGGGAAAACTTCTAATGGCGATCCCAGATGAAAAACATTCCCCAAATATCGCTCGCCAACATTTCCAGCAATCTTCGAAAAGAAAGAAATATTCTCTGTTGACTACGGATAGGAAAAAAAACATAGTTTTCGAAAACCAAATGAAAATATGTGGCGAACTTTGTACATAAAAATTGCTAAAACAAGCGACAAAAAGTCACATTGTTATATTGTATAAGTAGTTCTTGGGTTTCAAGCCAGCTTAAAGTAAACTTAAATCACAACGTTTCTCACTTTACCTGAGTAAAATGGTATAGTACGTTTATCTCACTTTGACACAGTACCCAAGAAGAACTTATCCAGTATATACTCCGGGAAAACACTCGATTATTGATATTTTACGTTATTTACCAGATAAAGTGTGAAATATACGTCTTTTAATTTCGCAATAAATAATTTCTTGATATTATTTTTATGATAAAGTTTTTATAGATTGTTTCTAACACGTAAAAATCATTAATACAAAAGAATTTAAATTTTTATCTTTTATTACATGACAAAGGAAATTAACTGTTTTATCAATTACATAGATGTTTCATGTGTCCATATCGAATATTTAAGAATGGCATAAGCTTACATAATGACAAGTAGTAATATTGAAATTCGAGTCTCGCGTGACGTTTGCGCGTGCCACAGCTCGCTAGTCAACATGCACTTATTTGTACTTACACAACTGACATGCTGTTATGAAACATGCTCTGTACATTCCACGCTAGGGAAGACTAGTCTAAAGAATGTCTACCACGACCTGAGTTATAGCCATAGTGGATAATATAATAAACTCGAAATAATAATGTGTTTTGCACATTTTAAGAACAAAAGCTCAAAACTGAGGTCTATTTCATAATCGGTAAAGGGCATTAAGAACATTAACTGACTGAATAAGCTGATTATAGACGATACTGAAAAAGTAACGCTAAGCATTACAAATATAATGAGATAAAAGCGTAAGTGAACTGGGCTGAAATAACTGAAAACAATAATAACCCTAATTCCCAAGTGTTTGGTATTCCTGAAGCTTTACACGAAGTCATATGTTTTACGGAATCTAGTAGAATTTTAATTGTAAATTTTATCCTGATTTCAATTAAGGCTATCGTTGTATTGGTATGATTTTATATACGAATATCGTGAAATATTTAATATTATCTGGGTGCATGGCGTTGCCCGTGTACTTATTTATATAAACCAGAATAGTATTTAATTTTATATTAATCTTTAATCAAGAATTGATTTAACCTAAATCTAAATGTTCCTTGTTCCATACATATTTTCGACCGATCGTGCATTAATTGAACAGCTATAAAATACATTGAATTTTTTTGGATCAATCACATCAAACATACCTCAGAATTTTTTTACGAATAGAATACTTAAATATACTCCTTGAGTATTGCGGGATATAATTTTCCCTCAGTCCTCAGACATTACGAAAGATTAAATTGATGATATTGTTAACTACATTCACAATGTAAACAAATGGTCGCCAAACAAATGGAGTCACGAATATGGCACGAAAATTAACTTACAATTCCTGAAGGATCGTTAAGAATTACGTAATTTTTTTATATCATACTATGGAGTATTTCTGGATAAAATTTTACTTTTTATTCAATTAAATATTTCTGGTTTATTTCATTACGGAAAAAGGAAGTATTTCCCTTGTACGTCGCGTAGTAACGTCTCTCTCTCGCGTGACATCACGATCTCTTCGAACGCAGTAATTTAACACGTAAGGATCACATTTTTTAATTATAATTCTTTACACCTTTATGCTAGAGATTACAGTACCGTTTCTCGTGCTTTGAAGAATATGTGTACCAATTTTTGTTGTAATCTGTCGACGCGTTTAAATCTGTATAGAAATTAACCTAAATACATACATACAAATATACATCCTTTTTTATTACATACATAAAATATTTGTTTGTATTATAAATTTAGACATTTTCTGGTGCTATTGAAAGTTCAGGCGCTTCCAAACAACTCAGGTCCCCTACTCTTGAAATTTTACTCACTTTCACCCACCGTCCCAATTTGCCCTAAGAGGAACAGCTATTCAAACTATAAAACAAACGCACGCCTGTTATTCCCAACCAAATTGGGCATCTGTTAGGAAATAACCGTCATTTAGGGGTCTCCACGTACTTGTCGGAGTCGCCAGCAGGAGCGAGGGAAGGCGGACGGGCCACACACGTTCCTTCATTACACATTACATTACTCTGCTCACGGGCACAAACTTTCTCTACACGTATTCTGTTTTCCTAATTTTCAACAAATCGTCACAGCTATTTTCAAATCAGCCGTGGTTCATTATAATGTAAAAAATGTTTGGAAAATAATCTTATATAAATTACTCATGGTATGGATATAAAAACTGTTAGTTTTAATATAAATTTGAACCAGATGTTTTACTGAGATCCTGAAAACTGTTGTAAATGAGCAATTTTGACAGTTACAGGGTGTACAATTGTTTCAGAATTCACCAATGATATAGTATCAACAAGAATATTTGACAAACAATGAGATATTATGTTTTGTAATGGAACTGTTATAGTTCGAGAGGTGTAGCAAGACGTGTGAACGTAAGATGCGCAATGGCCATGCGTAATGGGACTAGGCCGCAGCTCAGATCTTCACGAGCCTTTGTTTCGGCAACTTTCCAGTGAAAAAATTATTCTGAAAATATTGAAGCAAGTTCAATTCAGTTCAGGACGTGTTGTACACTAAAAAATCATTCATAAAAGTTAAGAGATTATGAGTGCAAGGTATGATAAAAACACTTTGCTGCTCACTGTAAATCCCATTAGTAAGAATACAATGAATGCTTTTAAGAACGATAGAGGCGATTCTGAAAGATTACAATTTTCCCTCCACTTCCTTCATTAACTGCGTATAGCAGGACTTCAGAAACCTCTCCACCTATACATAAATTACGAAGTTCGTAAGATTTCACCTCAGGAAATTGGTACACGAGATTTAAACTGCTCACATAACCTACTCATATTTTTCTACTTTCCGACAAGTTGTTTCTCAAATGTTTTCTTTATATTTACACTTTTCTTGTCAACTTTTATAACGTTGGCGTACTTGGTCGGCTTTACTGCACATACTGTTGTCTATATTAAAATACCTTCTTAATTTAGGAGAATAATAACGTGTAGATGTTCTTCCATTGATAATTCGTCATTCTTGTTGATTAGAGAGAAATTATAGTTGTTGCGTGTAACGTGTTAAATTTTCATCCCATCACTCACATCACTGTATTACATTTAATAGGACGACGAGATTGTTTTCTCGAATCATAAAAATGCATTATTATATTTTTATTTCATTGTTTAACATATAATATATAACTTTTAAATTATAGTTTTTGCGCGTAAATATACCGATACGAGTAGGAACATTGAAGTGAAAGAATTAAAATGGCTAACGGGTCTCTTATGTTCATAAGATTGGTGAATTGGCGAGATTTTCCTGAAAAGTCAGCGTCAAATAAGATGTTGTGAAAGTCTAAGTTCTGGGTACTGAAATAATTAGTCTCTTTTTCATTTACAGAATAAAAAACTAAAAACTCGATTATCGTTATTTTCAGCGGGTTTCTAACGAGCATTCTTCTTTTTGTCTTACCGTCTTTTAATTATTGCTTTCTCTCTACTGTTTACCATATATGATAGGCGCTTGTACAAGGCAATTTTCAATGAACGTTTATCGTTTTCTGAAACGGGTCGGATTTTCACTAAATTTCAAAGATAACATTCTCCTACGATGCACGTACGTAATAAGTAATACAAATATGAAGTAAGTAGAGTTTCTCTGCTAAATTACTCTTTACAATACAGATATTTAATTATTATATGAGAGTGCGTCAAAAACCGAGATCACCCGTCACTCTATAGACTACGCTTTGTATTTTGACAATCTCTTTCACCTAAAAATACAATTGGAACATTGTTTAAGAGACTGACATTATGAATCCACTGAATATAATTGGTATATATGCAACAAAACATAGAACTAAGATAATTTATTTTATAAAAGCAGTGATAATCAGTAAGATAAAACACATTTATTTCTGTTTTACAGCATTTATTTCAAGGAGTTTTCGAATAATTAACCATAATCATCTTATTATATTGTTACAATATATTACTAATAATGTGTTTTATTAGGTAATTATCAGTCGTATTCTCAATTCTAACATTTTATTACCTTATCTAAAGGTGTACATTGAGACGATTAAAAATAGCTAACGATGTAGTTAGTGGGGTTTGGTGCAAAACTACAATAAGATCATTTAATTTAATCGTCATTTCATGTGTAATAAATAAATGCCTAACTCGAAAATAAAGCCAAATTATAACAAAAAACTAAACGTAAAATATTTTCTTTAGTCCCGTCTTCAGTTAAATAATTAACCCGGATAATTTATCGGACATAACATATTTAAGTTTATTTTATTTAATAGCACGCTACATTCGTTTGAGTCTCAGGATTTACGTGCATGTGGACCATTCGCAATTTACCAATGCTCATAACACTTAAAAAACAGATTTCAACACCTTCAATTGTTCAAATTTATTTAACGATACCAAAATCTTAAAGTAATGTTGGTTCCATGGTTCAATCCAATAAATCTGTCTGGGCTGTTAGTCGAATTTACGTATAGATTCAATATACGTCAGTCTGACGTCATCCAGCTAGCAAACCTTCTCCAAAACACGTCCGTAAAATATACATAAAAGTAGAATATTTTTTTAATAAAACGAACAATTAATTAATGATTAATTAATAACAATATTCCAAGAATAATAATAAATATTGCGTTAAATCATTGACCAATTCAACAAATTACTTTAATATTCTCGTACATCATCCTTGGTCTTTTTAACAAATTTGGTAACAATACAGCCCATATCAATGTTTCTTCTTTACTTATAATATGCGGCGGCGAGTATTCACCATCTTCCCCTTCAAATACTCGTCTGGATAAGTTATACAACCTCCGTAAAACGGTTTTGAGCCTATATAGTTATTTTTTGAAAAGAACTTTTCGATCATCAATGCACGACTGTCTTTTACTCTCCCAGAAAACACAACCATCAGAGGTAATTCTTCATATACCTCACAAAATGATATTTTCGTCACATATATTCATTTATGGCCTGTTAATCACTTATTGTAATCACGCCTTGATATCTTTGTGTGGTGTAGCGCATCTGTAGCACAAGGTATTCTTTGGAAAGTTGTTTATGTTTTGTCTCAGTCCGTCTTCTGTTTTTTATATTGTTGTATGCTGCATTTATAACAGTCAATAAATCACTTCATAATAGCACATACGCAAGTTTCATTTTGTTTTGTGAAAACAAATGGAAATACAGTCCTAACATACAACATGGCCCACACTCATTATTACCGAAAAAAACTGAAAATACTTTTCCAAATCAGTGTCAGAAGTACGTGATGTTTTTTTATAGAAAAAAACGAAATTATTAAGATCTAGAATCGCATTCAAATATATTATCCCGATCACTACTCATATTACACGTGATCGTCCTTGATCCCTCGATTTGATTTTGGAATTAAGTTACTTTACATATTTAAGAAAACTTGAGACTGTCTAAAAATACCATGTCCCATACCTACTTCCTCATTTGGGTTGAAACTTTTGATATAAAATAATTATAAATTCTATATTCTAATTCACGTTTTAACATTCTATGGATATACTGTATGTAATAATTATGAACATAATTACATGAATTTATTAAGATATTAAAGAAAATTCTACATATTTAACTATTTACAGGTTACGCACATGACACGTGTCTCAAAATTAGTGAGATATGCAAATAGTAGATTGATAGAACTTGAAACTTATACGATGCCTAACATTTACTGGGAAACGTAGAACCAAATAAATATCATAGAAAATCCCAGGAAAACAAAAATAATGAGAAATTCGTAGGAATAATTGTTCGCCTATTCTATGGTATTATGATAACGGTATATGAAATACATTTTATATTTTTCAGCCTGCCGACTCCGCTACCCACCTTTCAGCAGCGCACGAGCAATTGCAGAACTCAGGGGCCAATTCCAGCTTTCGAAGGATAGCAACGTGGTCCGTTATAATTACTCCTACATATCGCCGTCGCGGTGTCCGTAGGTACATGCAATTTGATTTATGGCGCTGACGTATGGCATTCCACGAGGTTACGTTCAAATTAAATAATGTCGGGAAAGTGGGACAATCGAAGAGTAATTAATATCACAGAATAACATTAGAATAAAATTAAATATTTTAATTATATGATTTAAAATTTCCTTTAATTATTATGATTTCTACCGTATTAATTTGGTATAGAAAACTGCAGGAAACGTGCTCAACAGTAATGGAAGCACAAAATAATTTTTTTTATCATAGCAAAACGGATCAATGTGTGTAAAATTCGGATGTCTCAAATAAGTTGTCAACATTAATAAATATATTACTTAACTGAGGAATTACAATAATTTTAACAATTGTCTTAAAGTTAAATACTGTAAATCAGGATTATTTAAAATAAAATTATTTGTAAAAAGTTTCTATAAAACAATCGAATTATCTAATTATGTTTTAAATTTCATAATTAAATAATTTAACTATCAACATGATATATTGGAATTAGTGGCTCTATTTTCTATCAAATAGACGTTTTCTTAATATATAGTGAATTGTGTGAAGTTCATACACTTAGTTAATAAATGAAGTTGTACACCAGTACGACTGGAACTTTATTAACTTATTTACAAATATATTGCTACATATTGTTATTGCCGGAAGAACTTTAACCGTGAAAAATTATATAAAAAATTATAGATGAAAACAAAAATTAAAATATGTTGAAAAATGTATTTAAGTTCTGTAGGCATTAAGTTTGTTACTGTTTTGTCAATTTAATAACATATTTTGTGAAGAGACCAATTATTTATCCGGCCACGAAGCTTCAGGCTTATCATCTCGCTTTAATTTTAAGAATTTTTATTTTGGGCATTGATGTATTCTGTTTATTACAGACGACATTAAGTGATGGAATCCCTGTTGTTACCAGTTGAAATTCTACTAAATCCTAGATAGTATATCAAATAGTTTGGAGCATTAAGGAATAATAAATTTGTCCCCCACTTTTCTTGAATAGTAATCACATCATTTGCACAGTATGAAAAGTGCAGGGCAGGATCACTACTTTATTTTTATATTCACAAAACATATGCTATATTTATATACAATTCTGAGCAATTCTAAAAGAAACAGAAATGGATTATTTAGGTTTATAAATCATATCAGTGACGCGAAATCGTAGAATAATCAGGTTTCATTACATTTCGAATTTGAATTACTGAAGTGGCTTGTCATAAGTAGCACTGCTAAATGGTTATACCGTTTCTGTATATCTACAGTTTTCTCTGTATGCGATGCAAGTGTTGCATAGCGATTATAGTCTTGTAATGATCCTGTTAAACCAAAACTAAGAAAAATCTAGTGATTTATTTTCAACTTTTAACAGTTAAATATCTATAACACTAAGTTTTCAGCTAATCTGTGAAACTGAAGTCATGCGAAAAGGATCTTTGCTCACTTATTGCAAAAGATGAAGGAATTTATAGGTGCCTAGTGGTTATGTTGGTTTTTAAGTCTGTCGTTCATGATGTTAAGAAAATTGGTTGGCTTTATCGGCCAGCAGACTATGTAAGACAAATGCCTCAAGAGGGAAAGACAGTATATTCACTGCAACAATAATATTGTTCTGGAACGTGAATAATTCACTTGAGCAGAGTGAAGGTGTTAGTCTTACCTGCGCCCGAGCTTTTGAGAGAAGTGAAGCCGCCAGCAGCGCCGTGGGGGCCAAGAAGTCCCTCTCGAGGTCGGCCAGGCGTCCTTGGAACCTCACCACCAGCAGGTCTCGTGCTTGCCGCTCCAGGGTCTGGCGCACGTGCTCGAAGTTCGGGTACACGTGGCCCAGGTACTCAGCCACTATACGAGACACCCCGCTCTGAAACAGGCATTAAGAAAACAACTTAGATTAATAACAGAGTTGAAGCACACAACCAATTGGTACTTGTGTTTTGATCAAAATTTTATCCTTTCATCAGTGCTGAAACATCAAAGCTAAAAATACAAAATTAACGATCATAAATAACATACAAAAACTAATGAACTCACGAAAGAGGATCATGAACAGCAGCAAGATATATTCAGTACCAAACAGAAAGTTTAAGATTGGAAAGACGTGCTTAGTTATTTTTTTAAAAGATGCTAAGTTTTCCCACTGTGAAGAATCCTTAAATTAAATTTTAAAAACTATGTCGTATGCCATATGTACAGCGTGTTTATGATAGGTAAAACATTACAGGTGTAGACTGTGATTTCCCTTTATGAAAGATGATCAGGAAGAATTATTCGAGGTGTATAATCTTACTGAGTATTTTTAAGTGCATCAAGACGCTTAGGATGTGAATTTTTCGACCTCTATTTGTTGATATGTCGGCTAGTTTCGAATACACATTTGCACTGTCTGTACAAAATATTAGGATAAGAGCCCACCGCGAGATTGAATGTCGCTTTGTATCGTTGAAGGAATGTGACGATGTAAGAAACGAATAAAAGCAGAGCAGAAAGAAATCATTTTAGCGGCGATACGATCGGAGAAATCCACTGGCAATGGGCAGATTGTTATGGCTCGGCGCATCTTGACTAGCATTTTGAAAACGGCGAAACTGGTCTGCTCCCTGCGTGCTACTGTCATGAGCATGTATGGAAAATTGTTGTAGGAAGATAAATCCACGAGTAGGCGAAAAGGTGTTGTATATCCACGCCTCAAAAAATAACGCGTTGGTTGGAAACTTTCCCGCCCTGTGAAGCAGGCTACGATCTATTGTAGATCTGCCGGCAGAGTACAATGTTGGCGCAGACACTCCGTTCAGCTCACATTTTTTTGAACATGTCCTCATGCTTGATGTTTTTCTTGAATGCGATGTTATCTTCCAAAAAGATAAATGTCTGTGTCATGTGGTCAAAAACATGCTGCAGTGGTTTTAGAAGCACGGTTTCTAATTCTGTGCCATCAACACTATTGGATACATCTTGGACGGCAGTTCCTCGCCAACCAAACACGGACCTGTCATTTAAGGGAATTGTGTGACCTGTTCAAATACACCTATTGCCAGAGACCTCTAGAAATCTACCAAGGTCTTGTTGAATCCATGGCACGCCGAAAGGTCGCTATATTGTTTTCCAAATGTGGAACAACATGCTTTTAAGCAGACTGTCATAATGAATTTGTTCATCAGTGTATATAACAAAATTTTAACTACACTTCTGTACAAATCTTATAAACCAGGTTTACATTTCCATATTTAATTAATAATAACATAGAAGATTTTTAACATGAAAATATTATAAATGTTTTGGAAGGACGCACACAGCTGCAGATAGAAACGGCAAACACTACTGCATTTTTATGTTTCCTCTCTCTGTGAGTCGAATTAGAAACACATAGACTAAAGTATCATAAAAACTGTTGAAATATAGTGATCTGTTAAAAGTGATCCTTCCCTATCTGACTTAATACCACAATCTCATCATACACGCATTTGTACGCAATCATTAATGTATAATAAGTGATAATATATATATATATATATATATATATATATATATATATTTATATATATATATAATATACATATATATATATACAATCTTTCACAATATCGCAAACATAATTACACTTTTGCTTGAAAACTGAGTGTATTATGAGCCCAGAGAAGCCCGATATATTACTGTAGAGACTGTAACTGTTTAAAAATAGGTACGGATTAAAGTAAGCAATTCCGTTGAAATTTGTAATGGAGACATGATTTAAATAATTGTTCAGACTGCAATAATTTGCATATTGAAATTAAATTATAAGATGAAATGGAAATCGTAAGTTACGAACTCTGAGGTGGATTAATTTTAATTACAAACATTAAGTGGAACTTACGATTTAAATATTCTTACAATTTTAAGACAAATAATTCGTATTTTCGGCAGTTATTTGAAATAAAAAAATTGTTGCTATTTACATTCCTGTGAGTGTGCTGAAAGTCGAATATATGACGGCGCTTCTTTCAAAACACAAGTTTAATAGATTTTATTAACAGAAAAATCAATTGTATTGGGGAAATAATTTTAACGAGTATTTTCAGATTGAGAACTCCTTACAACGTTATTATAATCGGAAAATCATTTTCAAATGGAGCTTTGCTTACCAGAAAATTCCACATTTATTATGAATAATTACAATAAAATAGTGATTGTCCTCTGTTCCTCTGATGTTTCCCAAATTTGAATAAAGCTGTTTCAATATTATCCTTTGTTTATTCCGCTGTAAAAATGAAGACGTCACTCCCTGACATTGAAATGACAATAATACCCCGCGAGACAGATAAATTGTTCAGTCCCTGCGATTAGTGTTTTTGTGAGTCAGGGACGTTGTTTCAGGAATGTTCCACATTAGCGCGTCTTGTCACAAGAAATGCCGACGGTAATCATAAACGACTTACAACGCCACACCCATCCGTCTGGAGCACAGCATTTCCTCTACAAAATAACGTATATCAGATAAGCACGCAATCTGCATCGCGACTCTCCCTCATTACGCGAAAAAAACTTCACGCACGCGCTGAGAAAAGTCCAATGGGGACACGTATTTCACCATTTAAAAAAAAAGGGAAGTCGGCGTCCAAAGATATTTTCTTATATTATGAATGTATTGCAATTAAAATAAATTATAATATGAATTTAATTATTGTTATGTTAAAGAAATAGATATTTTACCGGAAAATGTGCTCTCAGGATGTAGATATACTTAGCAACCAATCAACAAAGAAGTTTTTTTTTTCTTTTTAACAGCCTGTTTTACATTACAATTAGGTGATAAAGGCGTCCCATAAATGTTATTGTAAATGATTATTTGTTAAATAATTTAATATTAATTTGTCTTTGGTTGATTAATCAATTGAAATTAGATTTGTAATATCTAATATTGGAATCAGAAGGATGTTATTACAATATATATATATATATATATATATATATATATATATATATATATATGTGTGTGTGTGTGTGTGTGTGTGTGTGTGTGTTTGTGCTATAAATAACGAAGTGAATTTACTGCGTCAGTATAAAATCTCTATTTCGGAATTTCACCGGAAGATGGTGGCAGACAATATCATCGCCGAAACGTAGTGTTCAATAAATACGTATTTTTTGCTTATCATTCTGTGTCCAATTATTGTTAGAGAAAGACTCAAAGAAGCGTCGAAACTTCCAGCTCTGTTTCATTTTTTTCTTTGTTTTTGTTTTTCGTATTAAATTTGTCTGCAATATAAGGTCGTATTTTTATTTTTTATTTATTTAATCAGACGTTAAATCAATAAATTCCTCACAGAGTGGGTTTCCCAATAATGTCTCTTGTAAAGTCAACGCTTAGGAAGTCTACGTTATTGGATAAAGGTTGAAATAATTTTTTATATTAGTAGATGCTAGATTTTACATTGCCTACATGGTATTTTTGCGAAGAGAATTCTGAGAACAGAGGAACAGAAGAGATGGATGTAAGAGGTCAAAGATGAAGATATAGGAAGAAGAATTGCGAAACAAGAGAAATATGAGGAATACAAAATGTGAAACAAAGCAGGTATAGTAAAGGTAATTACTACGTCCAATAGAAACAATGTTCTTCTTCGGAGTGTAAAGATATTCTCTGCATATGCATGAGTCCGTACCCTCTTGTGGATTTTGTACCTTCGGTTCAGCCCAGACCTATAGAGACTGCTGTTTCGGCTTCCTACAGGTTAATATTTAAGCAAGTTTTATGCTCGGTTTGATATATTAGTAGATAGAGGGTTTGAGTCTGTTCCCATAACGACCGAGGGTGTACGGACTATTGTTTGGTTTTGTCGTTGTTTTAATGACTATGGCTTCTTTTTGATGCTCGGAACAGAGTAGGGAAATATTTTTTAAATTAAATCGGAGGCCGTTTTCCCAAGAGTTTTCAACTAATTTGGTTTTACATTATTCATGTTTCTCCAAATTTCAATTCTAAGAAGAAAGAAATATAATAAAAAAATATTTTTGAATTACTTTCGAAAACTTATGCTCTGTAGAAATCCATACTCGCTCGTGACCATAAATATAATTGTGATTGTATATATGAGCGTATACAAAAACACCGACGTTTTTATTTCTTCAATTTTCCTAAGAAAGGTCACCGAGCTTCTTGTTTACGGCTGAAATTCTTGTTCGTAATTGTTCAACTGAATCGATAGAGTAATTACTTCATGTTCCATTTTTGTAACGAGTTACCTTAAGCGGCGGCAGATGCCAATAAGAAATAACGCCATGAACTATTGTAACACATTACTGAGAGAATTCTACTTGTATTCGCAGAACATTGCGACGGCAGAATCTGGAAGAGAGCTGTTCGCAGAAGACACGCAAAGTCGTGCCAGAGAGAAACCCTCCACAGCCGCAGAGGAGCGTCTTCCATATTAAGGTGCCTGACTGTCTTGTCAACAATGGACTGAGATTGTCTCACGTCCTGAGACACGGCGCTGTGCGTGGCATCCCAGATATGTGATATGCGAAGGGGCGCCCTGTCCATACCAAGCGCCGATCCCTGCTCTGGAGCTTGCCTCGAAATCATCAGTAATTAATATTCCTTCGATGCATATTAGAATAAAATATCTGCGTTTTAAAACTATACAGATAATTTTATTTATTTTCCACGGTTCAGCTTCCGTGAAACACTCTTAAAACCCCAATTAAATGACAGGTATACCCTTTTATCCTATCTCCTTTCTATTAGGCTGCTTTCATCGAATTATCCTGCTGTCTTCTTACAGTGTCCTTCTCAGCTATCAAATAGCCGACCTATTTGCTTCTTGAATAAGCCGTTGGTTCCACTTCAGAAATTACATTGTCCATTAGCCATCTGTTCTTCCAGCAATGTAGCTGTACATTCTGGTGCAACTTCTCACTAAGCCATTCAGATCTTCCTCTGTAGGGTTCGTTTCATACTTCTTTGTGGATTATATATACCAGAGTATATCAACAAATAGAGAAACATTGTAATTTGGATGGATCCATTGTATTTCTCAACATGATATTCTACCAATTCGCCTAGCGTTTTCCAACTTTTCCAGTTGTTAAAAAATCATTTTTCCGAAGGTCCTTAACAGGTGTTATTTTTTATGTACTATTTAGACATAAATTTCATTAAGTTTGTAAAAAGTTGCAGAGGCCATCGGTGAGAACAATTGTCGTCCTCGAAAATGCGCATGAGTGAAATGACAATTTATATCTCGGTTTGATTTCTCGGTCTTCGACTTCCATGCCTGTTCACCTGCATAAATGCACGGTTTCAACTTTTCTTTCGACTACGAAGTGTAATAATGTTTTATCAAAACCTGTATCGACATGCATATTTGTCAGAATTCGACGAAAAAGCGCGAAACCAACTACAGAATCGAATGAAAACGGCTCCCATTTTGCAGATATTTTTTATATACAATTTTTCATCTTAAATTGAAACCACTAAACCATTCAATATGCCTGTATTATAAACAAGTTTATGAATTTTGACTCGTCAATCACTAAACACCATATCGTGGGTTTTGCCACTCAACTGGTGGCGTATTCACCTCAAGTAAACGTCCTGAACGACGTTTACTAGTTGTGGTTGTCGGATTCGATTAAACGATTCAATGTTTTAAACGTTGAAGCAGTTATGGAACGAACTTCCCCCGTATTGACTGTTGTTTCTTCATGAAATTTTCCTCTCAAATGGAAGAGATGAATCTCTGTCCAAAACTCATTGTTCTAAATAACAGAAATAGAAATTAAACCATAAATTGGATAAGGCTGCATATTGGACAGCAGACGGTAATTGACAGAGAAAAAAATTGTTACGATAATACCAGTACTTTGTCTTAGATTTTGTAAATATGAGGTCGAATCAGAATGACTTTGCCTTTACTTTTTATAAGCAAACGTAAGGTACATATAGGTAATAACAAATATACGTACTATTATACGCGTCGTACACTATTTTTCCACATTGGAAAAAATCACCGTTTCAAACATTTCTCCCATCGCACCACAAAATTTGAGATACCCTTGTCGTAGTATTCCTGTCTGACTGTGGAACAATCTTCAGACTTCATCGTTGTATGTGAATCGCTGTCCTGCCAGGAAATAAAGACTAATTTTCTTTGTAACTGTCAAGGCTTTTGAGTGTTGTCAACTGACCAGTGCAGTTGTGTTTCTCTAGGCTCTTCTTAGCACCTGACGAAAGGGACAAGGATCCCAGAAAAGTTGTGTGGTATTTATATTGCCTTTTGTCTGTATTGGCTATCTTTCTTATTCACTGTCAAGGTTTGTTCAAGGTATCGTTCTTAATCATGCACATAACGATTAACATAAATTTATAAACTTTCGCAAACACATTTATATAAGCGTGTAATTTTCAGAAGCAAAGTTTTATTTATTAGATCGTCTTACTTAATTACGGCAGGAAACACTGTTTGCTACAATGATAGCGAACTTGTTAGTCGTGGTTAAAAAATATTGACCATGTTCTGAGGAAACATGCACTTACGGTTATGGCGTGTAACGCCATCACCAAATCCTGTTTCTTGACGTATAAATTTATCTTAACCACTTCCGGTTTCCATCAAAACGTTTTTATACGATTATAGCTTAATAACACTAACTTCGTGTTCAACCAGTGTGTGAGAAGAATATTTTTCACAGATTATTAATATAGTAAATTGGTGCCATAATTTATGTTAACTGCACATTTTAGACGGATATTACAAGATATATTGGCCAGACACGCAGGCGAGAAATAATATTATACCAATGTCTTATATCGACTGGTTGTACGTTTTATCTTACTTTCAGATTTTAAATTCACCGCAAGAATATCATTACACTATTTATATCTGTCGACTAACTTACGTTAGTAATTAATTTGAACGTAGTTATAAATTAACTAAAAAAAAGCGATGGTTAGAATATTTAAGTAACCAAGGGGGGTTATAGGACCCCCGTTGCGGAAAAGAAACCTGGAATATTGCAACATACTGATAAACAGTTTTGTTAGTAACAACAGTTCGTTCACATTTAGTGCTAGAGGATACCTGTTAATTGTAAAAGAAATGTCACATGAATTTTCTGATTAATTGACTGTGTGTAGTCAATTACTAATTGGAAAATAATTCTTGTTACAGACGTTAAAAAATATTAACTTGAAAGTAGGTTAATTTCTTGATTGTGAAGTTATATTTTTAGCGGTTCACTGAGGAACAATTATACCATTGTCTCTAATATTAAGATGCATAAAATATAAGGGAAATAGTATGACGGAATTTGAGAAAAAATAATATAATTATAAATAAATAAATATACGGCCTTTACCCATAAAATTGTTTATTAACAAAAAATTAAATATACCGACGTTTCGTGCTAGTTTTATTTAAGAAGTAAAAAACAGAAGTTGACTTGTAAAGCTCTAAATGTTAATGTTAGTATAATATATTTACTGATTATTATGGCCAAATATTTGGCGGAAAACTACTGTTAAATTTCTGACGAATTTAAGTAAAGTATTTAAATTGTCAAGATTTGAAACTGTGCAAGGGTTTGCTTTCTTAAAATTCAGTAAAGTACATAACTGTTTTGAGAATAATTAAAATATATTTAAATTAATATTATATTACTTACAAGTTCATCAATATATCACACAAACAAATTGAAAATAGTTTGGCTGCGTCCTTGTATGTTGCAACCGAAATGAAACTCATAGTTGACGATGAAGTGAGCCCGAAAACATTGGATTGTTGCCTCTATCTCTCAATAATACTATAAAGTTTTATATTTAATTACTATACCATACAAAAATTTCTAAAATATTAAATTAACAACGTATCATAAATTTTGTTAAAATTATTGGTATCCGATTTTACATTTAAAGCTGTTGGAGTGTATGAATCTAGGAAAATATCTTAATTCTTAAATATCTTAATTATATCACTCTAAAAATGTTGCATTTTTCCAATCAAATATGTGATTATGCAGATAAATGTGTTTGGATACAACTGAGAAATTTTGAATCTCTAATTTCTATTTGTGTACATTAAATACAGGGTTTTAACGATCTCTTTCTTTGACCACAGTTTTTTTATGATTTATTTATGAAATTGAAAGTAAAATTAAATTAATAAAAATATTTGGTAATTATTCTTCAAATAAATTTAAATACTTACGTCATTAATTTCTAAATTCATAAACCTGAAGAGGTCTCTAAGGCCCAAGGGTAAAACTGCGGTACATTTAATTTTTTTGTTAATAAACAATTTTATGATTCAAAGCCGTTTATTTATTAATTTATAATATTATAAATGTCAGATATTTTCCGTCATAAAAATATATAATAATAATGTGAGAGATATATCTTAACAGAAGGAGGGTCATCCAGGATTTCGAATTATAATAAAACCGTTCGTTTTCAGGGTAAAGGATGATTCAAAGTTCGAGCAATTAATTGGGCTAGACAGAGAGGGAGAGAGTTTTGGGAGGGGGCAAAAGGGGAAGTGGGGAGAATGACGTATCGTATCAATAACGGGTCCTGAGGGAGAACGGATGCACTTTACGGGATGCTGGCGGATTCAGGAATACCGGATTTCCAGGACATGCGCACACGTTTTAGGAAACGGCATATTTTCAATTGGTTTCTACGATCCCCTTGAATTAAATATTTATGAGGCTTTTTACATATATGGGAAAATTCTTATCAATGAAATTTGTTATTATTTTCCAATTAACTCAACAAGTTTTAACTTTATGATTTATCCTAATATAATGTTTTGTCCTATATGTTCGTTTATTCTTCATCGTACCATTTCTGATACTGTTGGAACTAGATTGTAAAATTATTAGTTCACCGTTAGTGTAGTCGAATTATATTTTACGTGTCTTGTCTCACTATTCACTTGATGTTTTTTCTTAATTTTTTGTATAATAAACGTAAAGCAGAATTTAATTATTTTGCAAGTAAATCAGCCAGTCTCAGAAATCTAAAAGTAGCTGTCACCCTCAGTTTGTTTGAGATGAGTAAGCTAAAGTCATTAATGGTTGCTAACTCCCGTGCCTATGCTGTGAGCTGGCTCTCCTTAGTCCCTGCGGACGACCAGAATTTGTTCGAAACGTCAGTCAATTATTCCATTCTGTATTCAACACAACTTTATCAAAACCGACCTCCTGTGGTGTAGGGGTCAGCGTGATTGCCTCGAATTACAGAGATCCCGGCAAGGGCATGGATGTTTGTGTGTGTGAGAGAAACTCGCCAATTAGTCCAATTAGACAAGACAAATATGAATACCCACAATGACCATGAGAAGTTGATGCGAGTGTAAATAAATCAATTAAAAACATTAGCAAATTACTCACTTTAGTATTCTTTTCTCCTTCGAGAGATCTGATTCCTTCCTATTATCGTAATCAGTCAATGAAATTATTATAATAATACAATAGTGTGATTTACCATCACATGTGATTAACATATATTTTTCATGTCAGTGGACCGTTCAACTGTCCCGGCGACTCGTATTCACTCTGGATCATTAAAAAGAGTCATTGTTGTATTGTTATTTCAGTACAATTTTTTGTTAAGTCAGTTGTTTTTAGTCTGCTATAAATGAAATAAAACGTCGTAGGGTACAAAATTTTGTTACCAAATACAAACATATTCACCAAGCACATTCACATTTTTATAAGTGAAGTAGCTGAGTTCTGGCGTTGCACGGAAATTTATTTACATTAACCCAGAGTAGGAATTAATTTGACACTAACCACTTGGTAAACATTTCATTTAACCAGCATCAATACCGTCAGTGTTTGGGACATTTACCTATTTACATTCCCCTCTCCGACCTGACCCGTGGGCATCAAACTTCAAATAAACCATAATGATGACTGTCGGTATTATGGAATTCTACTACTTAAAATAAAGGTGTCTAAAAATCACGACGAATTAAAACAGCAAAAAATACTCGCGAACTTAATAAATTTAAAAATATACCCGGTATGAGTAAAGAAATTCAGCCTCTAAGTAATCAGAGACCAAAAGTATAACTGGTACTCTAAGAAAATAAAAAAAATGCCCAGTAACTTAAGAAGATAAAACTACTCGGGGTAGCCTTTCGTTAACCACGTGCACCTCCACGAAGAGGAACAAAAAATTTCATTAACCACCATGGTCAATGCGTGAATTAAACTCAGAGACTCCCGTAACCCCGGAATCGACACTAATATCGCTCTTTCTTGCATTCCATTCTATGTAAACGCCTTCCACCACCACCACCGGATAAGAAAGGGTGCTTCCCTCCCTTGGCTTTTTCAGTTGAAATTAGACACTTAAAAATTCTAAAATGACACTATCAAATTAAGCGACACCGAAATCGTTTTATTCGTCGCTAATAATGGCCGTTTAGTAATGTTTTTAAATTCCACACCCTCTACCCCTAAAGACGTTAGGAGTGTTTCAACCCTTCAGTATTTGTTCCTGGATCATAAGTAACCGGTATATACAGTTTGTTAGAAAATGGTAAACGGAAATTTGTTCCGCCCATGCCGCCCCTACTTCTAGGGGCGGAACTACACCCTAAACAGTATTGTAAATGTCAAAATTAAACTAATTTATATCTATAACCTTGGGTTTGACACCAATCACTGTTATTTCGCGTTATTTTTATGCAACGCACCTCCTCCCTTATTGGAGTGTTTAGGGGTTGAAATTATACACATGTGAATAAAAAAATATGAATTACAAAGACCCAGAAAAGTAATTTATCGACAATAATATTGGCCGTTTTATCATGTTTTTAATTTCACCCCCGTTTACCTCTTGGAAGTTGGCTGACGCTTCGAAAGGCTGACAGAAACCTTCACGGAGGTGCGCACAACAACTCACCAAAGTTTTATTGCAATCGGATGGAGGGTTTGGGAGCGCATAGAGGACACACAGACAGGCATTTATTTATAGAGATAGTTTAAACTCATCATTAACACAAATTTCAAAAGGTAGGTAAACAAAAACAACGAATGGTTTGATCAATGATAAGTCAATAGCCCGGAATTAAGACAGAAAAATTCTTTAGATGGACATAATCCATTCTTTATTATGACGAAATAATTAAAAAATGCGCTGCTCTTACGAAAGTTAATCGATAGTTTACTAAAGATTACGAAAGCAAGTGCGTTTTATCCCCGATATATTATTTGATCTACAGTCTCAATAACTGCTAAGGTTATCAGTGACTCTGTACTTTGTTGACTTTCTTTGAGAAACTAACGAGTGGGGGGTACTCAATATGAAACCACACTCTCAGAACATCCATTCCCTAACCGGGATTCGAACCCGGGACCTCTGGGATGCGAGACAGTCACGCCGAACCCCTCACCAAAGGAAATTTTTTATATATATATTTGGTGCTATACTAACAAAAAAAATTAGAATTCATCGTTTAGATAATATTTTATGATGTTCAAGACTTGAAAGCACTAGATATACTCATTAAAAAATTGTGAAAGAGAGAGGCTCTTAGATACTTATCGCACTGATACTTTATCAATAAGTACATTCCCTGAAGTGAGAGTTCTGCTGAATACCACTACACCTTAAAAGGATTTGTCCGGGCACTGAGACAAGTATTATCCATTAGGTTACGGGTCATTGACCCGTAATATTTTACGTTTGGGAATTTGAAAGTGCCGCATTTCATGTTCTTTAATAATTGTCATCGGATGTAAATAGCAAGAATGGGAAATTAGTCTGGAGTCGTAAGGAAAAAATCTCCACCTAATATTATTAAAGGTCATGGACTTCGGAAGCGTTGTTTCTGTATTACGACTTTAATGAACCATTACACAGATAGTCTGTATGATTCTTAGAGAGACGATGAAGCAGTTGAGTGTACAGCACAGCAATATGCTGCGATTTGCAACCCCCTGCTGTTCTTGTGGGAACGGAGAGACCTTCGACCTCGGAGTCCAACAGAGCGCATCACCTCCTCGCACCCTGCTACGACAACCCATCTGCCATATGCTTCGATCACCGTTCTTTAATTCATCTCTGTTGCTCTTTCTGTTGTATTTCATTTGCAAAAATAAAGCTGGAAATGTTGGAACTGTATTAACGAGGCAACGGGCCATAATAGGATTAAGAGTGAAACGAATGGGCTGTTCGTACGGTCTCACGACGAACATACTTTTATATCACAACAAATCCTTTTCATCTTATATTTTAACGTTTAATTCATTCTTCGAAACATTGGCACTTAAAACGCAACCAGCTTATATAAAAGAGCATATGTAAGAGGATAATTCAGAACAAAGGAAATGATTATATTTATGTGTACTGAATATATATGAAGAAGGGATAAGAGGGACGTAATATGCAATATTTCGACAGCGTTCAGCATCAAAAGTTTAAAATGAAAGTCGCAACGCAAATGGAAAAATTGCGGGTGGCCTTAAACATAAATTAATACATTACAGACCATTAAAAGATTAGCGCTCTCAAAGGAATAGAAATTTTTAGCACATATTTGACGTCGGAAGGCAAAAAAAAACCAATGCCACTATGTGATCGCCAGATGCTCGAGAGCGTAATTAAGTCACTCAGAATTCCATGTTTGAAGTTTTGTTTGAGCCGATAGAAATGAAAGCATTTCGATATGCCTATTTCCAAGAGACAACAGCAATGATAGCAGGAAATCATAAAATGTGATTCGTAGGAAGGAGGGCGTTTTTATGCCTGACAGGAAGACAATATTGAAGCTAAGGAGATTTTCGCGAATTGAAAAAGTCTTCTGTGAGTAATATTTGTCTCCTTTTCATTGGTTTCATTATTTACTCCGAAAATTCTTCGTATCTTGTTATAAATACTACTCAGGAATTAATTCGACCTCCAATCGAAAGCCTATTATAAAATTAGATTTTCTTTTCACTTAAAATTATTATATATCGCTCAGACGAAAATTTATTTAATTACTGGAATAAAATGACACAAATCAAATTTCAGTTCCCACATTCACATAAATAAACGTTGTTTATAATTAAATATTACGTCCGATTTAAAAAACTATTTTTGATATTTAATAAAATTATTAAAATAATAGTCTTAATCCCATCAACATCATATACGATATGATTGGCTTTAAAACATATAAAATTTGTGCTCTGAGATTTTTAATCTCTATATGTCATATATGATCTCCAACTTTCAAATTGTTTCAAAAACTTAATTATAACGAAAAATTAATATATTATTCTTCCGTAATTAATCACCATGTTATAGGGTAAATGTTTCTGATTTGAGGTGAATAGAAATTAAGATATAACATAATTTTATATATATATACCTTTAATTACAATAATTAATTTCTCATACATGTTAACTCTCTGTTCTCATTTCTTTTTACACTTTTTATAGAATTTATATTGTTTAATATAACTTTGTATTAATTTTACTAACTTTTTGGCTGGTAGTCACAATTTTTAATATATATTTAAATTTATTTACTTTGATCAAATATAATTTTTATTACGGTCTCCACAAATGTATTACTTGAATATAGGATTAACCATACATCGTACGTTAGATTTTTAATTCCTTATAACACACATCATGTTCTGCCTAAACATGTACAATGTTTAATCCTTAAATTCAAGCCTATAAAATTTTATAATCAAAATAATTTATCTGTTACTCAGATTATGTACTGTACGTTAAATTTTGAAATTAACGACCTACTTTATAAAATGTTTTTTTCATTTCACTCATGCCAAATATATTTTTCATCACTCAACTTTTACCCTTTTACTTATACGGTAAGTTTTTCAAGAGATTCATTTAGTTACCGTTAAATCTAATTTCAAATTGTAAACACAGTCCTTTCACTAAGTAACGTATCAAATTTAATATCTGTTTCGATTTTGACCACACCTATATTTTAAACACAGAACCACATTATTTTAAGAGATTAATTTCGGAAATGTAAATTAAAAATAAACCTCATAATATTAAGCACGACACAGAAAATCTTAATAAGTTATATTACGTTTCATTTACGTTCTTTAGCCCATATATTTGATTTCAGTTCTTTGTTCAATTTTCAGTCTTAAGTTTTCCCTGTTAGAAAAAACACCATTCCGCGAGTAAACGTCAGACACTTTTTTTATTATTATTATTTCTGTATTTGTAGTTGGTCTGTGTGAAAGTCGTATTTAGTATTATTATTTTTAAAAGACTTTAATTTCTACTTTGCATTAATATTTTTATTTCATTTCGGAGTATGGAGAATTATATCATAGCTCTAATTAATGAACATCGGTTCGAGCAGTAAATGTCTAAGAGGAATAATTCTGAATTATTCAACATTCGAATGAAAATGGGTTAAGAGAAGACATTGCCGTTGTAGAGCTCAAGCATTACTATAGAAAGGAGTAGCTATTTGTTACGCGAGAAAGAAATATAACATGGTACAGGACATGTAATAACCGGATGAATCGGCCGTAAATAAGGAATTCAGTGTAGGAGCTCCTTGTAAAAAAGGAAATCAAATACCTGATCACTGAAACTATTTCGGATTCTTCGATAGGTATTTTGTTTAAATCATACTATCAAGTAGAGAAGTCACAGAATAATTGCATTTCCCATATGGAAACCTACGTTGACAATATTAAAATTCGGTATTTAATAGTCCAAGAAATTTATAGAGCATCTTCATTTGTTCGCATTTTCATATGAGTCGGTCATGTGAAGGTATTCTTTTGATTAGTGCTAGCCGACGTGTGTCATGGCATGCCACTTTCCCGCCAGCACAGAGGAAAGTAATTACGACGCGATGCTGCACGCAGATACAGCACAGCATCCGCCACGCTCCAGCGACCCGCTGCGTTGCTCCGAGACCAGACTCGCGTCCTTCCGTCGCTTCACGCGCGACGAATCTCTACATTTGGGCGTCAACGTTAGGGACAGATTTACATATCCATGCCTTGACCCACTGCGGTGCAGCATCACACCTGTCTCCGTATAATTCTTAATGTAATAGTGGGTTCCGCTTGAGTCAAGCAGGAAACAAATAAATCTTTATGAAAGTAAGACTACGGGCATTCGTTTGGGCGAAAACAAAACACATTTATAACCAAGACACAGCCTCTACTCAGTAAAAAAGCCTAAATTTTACACCCACAGTTTTCAATACTTACGAATATTTTATTTTTTAATTAAAGTTTATAACGGTCGCTTCGACATCGTGGTCATTGGCGAACCGTATGTTTCCGAATATTAATACGTACACTCCTGTTCATTATTTATACGAACAAATAGATAAAATCTTTTACTAAATAATGAATCAGAAGAAATCGGCATTTTCTTATTTATTCATTTTGAATGCTGCAGAAACATTGATAATTCGTTAAAGTAGTAGGCAATTAACACACAAAATTAAATGATAAAAGAAATCCCACACAAAGTTTCTGTAATTCTTGTAGCTTTTAGCTTTTGTCAGGTGATTCAAATCTAAAGATTCGCAAGTACGACACACCGCACAAACCAGATGACGAACTAATAAAAAAGGTGAAAGTTTCTCCAAGGGTGTCATCTACCTTCATGACAACCTCATACAGCTCAGAAGACCACCACACTGTTGAAACAGTTTCGCTTGGACCTCATCGACCACCCTCCCTACATCCAGGACCTCGCTCAAAGCGACTTTTTCCTCACTTGGAGGGGCAATTAGGAGGTGAAGCACTTCGCAACAACGTAGCTGAACACGCAAGGACATACCAATACTGAAATGAAGGCTGTCGAAAATTAACCTACTGTGTCGGGTGGCTGTATTGGTTGTATGAAATTTTTCACTGCATGCTTTGTAACCTTAGTTTATCACCACCTCTCGTATATTTTATGAAAGCCAATTCCTCTTTTTAACGAAAGTTTTCCTTGTTTCTGCTATCCGACTGTTCATATCTACTTTGCTTCTACCATCAATGGTTGTCCTATTGCACAAATAGTAAAATTAATCTATTTCCATCATAGTATAATTTCCTAATCAGATACTCTTTTCACCATCAATGTTCATTTTACTACACTCCATTACTTTAGTTTTGATAACAACACTAAAGTATTTGATAACAACAAATCAACTAATTCCGAGCAATAAAAACCTACCCTATCCAAAAGCAACCAGAAGAGACCATCTGGTATTATCAAGAGTTAGAACAGAACACTCACATAAATAACAATAGTTCTCCACCTATTTGTGATCTATGTAATTCCTCATTACCATTATAAAACGTATTATAAGTGAATGTCTTAAATACGAACAAGAAAGGAAACATTACTCGTCAGAAAAAATCTTATTGAAGTTATACACTCAACGGAATACCAAAGATTTATAATTGAATACCTGAAGATGACTAACTGTTACGGTGAAATATAGCGAAACAATCAACTTTTCAATAATTAATGTGAACTAAATACGTGTAACTAGCAGTCAGTAATGACCTCGTAGTTGATGCGCCTCAGAAATAAATTTTAAAAAATACGTATCTAATATATCATAGAGGTTGGACTGGATGCAGAATAAGACAAGAATTCTCAAAATGTCTGATTACAATCTCTGCATAGAGTAGGAGAATGTGGTATTCCCATGGAAGACCTTTGACTTGATGATGGGGGACTTGATTAAACATAGCCCTTTAGTGCATAATGTAGCATATTTGCAATATAACTTTTACTATGACCCCAGAGGCGTCTGTTGGTTTCTAAGAGATATAATTTGCGATTCAGAGGTGAAAAAAAACATGCAATTAATGAAATGTGAACTTTCTGGCATTCGTGGAGAGGTTAAAACATGCCAATCCTAGATTTCTGTGAGTCAACCCATCAGGTCAGATTTTTCTCCCGCCGGTTAACTTCGGAATATTTATTTTCTGTGATTTTTTTTCAATAAAGAAAATTTAAGCGTCATTCTCAGGGTATTTTAATTGCTCTACAATAGTAAGTGTACAATTAATGTGAATTATTAATAAATCAGACCTGATTATATTTATGTTGAATATGAGCAACATCATGAGACAAATTGATTGACATATATTGACGTTTTATTTTCATTTGGTTATTTTTTCTGTATTGTATTCAATTAAATACATCTTAACAATACAAAAAAATCATACACTAAAGGGTTAAAGTTAGAGGAGGTGATACTTATATTTAAAGAGTATAAAATTTCATTATGCGGACATTTGTTTTATGGCTTAAATCTGACCATCTGGTTGTGAAACGGTCAGTGATTACGTCATGGTGATTAGAGTTGAATAAAGAAACAATTTCAAGAGATTAAAGGTTAGGTGTTTGATAAAACAGAAAACGGCTATGACTAGCTAAGGCTTGGCTATATTCTTGATGTGTTCGTGAAAATAAGAGCTAGTTTTATTTCGCATTTAAGTTATTTCATTACCAAGATTCGTAATGGTAGGAGGCGCTGCTACAAAACTTCCTAAAATATATCTTCCGTATTGTATACTCCTAAAGTCAAACTAAATACTTTCATAAAACCACGAAAGTTATACGTTAAACGAACAATAAGTGCAACAAAGAAAAATTATTACAATTCTCTCATTAGGGTGGGTCATGTAAGGAACCCTCTCAGCAAAGCAATAAGGCAGCCCATAGCAAATTTTGAATGAATCTTTTCGAGTGTAAACGGATTAGTGCGGAAAGCGCGTGGATTTTCGAGTAGGCGATCTCCCCCTTATGTCTAACATCGGCAATATTGTATCGCTAATCGAACCAAATGGCCAGTAGTGCGCACAAAGGCCTTGTTGAAAGGCCATGCTGCCTAACGAGGGAGTCATATAATCAATCCGTTCCGACCGGCAGCTGCGTCGCGTCGCTTCGCGTCGACAGGAAGAGTGGGCCACGTGCCGCCATTAAGATGCCCTGGACTGCATCAACTAAGGGGCAAATAAAGGTTTTACTGACAGGATGGGCTACGGAAAGGAGAGAGCGATACACTGCAGATCTAATGGATTTTCTCAAATAAATCTGAAATTACAATTTTGCTAGAATCAATGTTACCAAACCAAAGAGTTAATATATATTCTGAAGAGCTGAAAGATTAACATCATATACAATATAGCTACTGATTGTTTTCGTCGTCCCATTGATGTCAGTATTTTGTATCAAATTTTGGGCTTTTAGGCCCCGAACATTTTCAAGGCTAGGCTTACTATTGTACGAAACGTCGGCAAGAACGCCAGAACAAATCGCGGCCTAAATACCCAAAATTTGATACGAAATACTGACATAGACAATATACCTCCCAACTAAATAGAAATACTAGAATTTATATTAACAGAATTAAAAGTTTATAAAATAAAATAAATTCAGGTAAAGGTCATAAAAGTTATTGATTTGTCTTTTATTGAATTCTATTATTATTCAATTCTATTATTATCTAACGACACACGCTACAAGTAATATAATTTTAATTCGGTCACCTCACGTTCAGAGCCGTACGCAAATGAATGGGCGCATTGTGATAGGTGGTCAACGTTCGTGATTCACAAATGGCTCTCCTATTCTTGTCCGCGGACAGCACAACTCATACGTGAGTGCGCGACTGGTAATTACGGTGAGTTGCCATTTAAAAATCCTGTCCATACGTTAGTAGGGCCTATATACGAAGAGTCCGCCCCTCGCTCATAAATACAAGAGCAGACGCCGTTTGGTCACGCGAGCTCTGGCAGCGGAAGCGCTTGCTCTGTTTCTACTTTCCACGGATAGCTGTAATAAAAACAACACTACGTCACAATTAGTAAGAACGAGCCTTTATGAAAGACGATATAAAAATATATTGCGTCAGGTCTCATGATCAAATATTTTCAATTTGATTAACTTTTTAAGGACCTTCTTAACGGTTAACTAAAGTTTGAACATTCATTATGTACATTCATAAACAAATAATAGCTCATTAAAACTAACTTTAATCACCTGACGTTATTTTTCATTTTAAATAAATTATACAAATAAACTGCTAACATGTTGAATATTCGGACGCGTTTAGATTGAAAACATTTGAATACGTTTTATTAAGAAGCAAAATAGGCTATAAAGTTTTATAGCTACAAATTAAAAGAGTGGGTCTTGAGATTAACCTGTAGATGGAAAACGGTAATAAAGCAGTTACTGTCAACCAGTCACGGAGCTTTCCGAGGAAGTACCACTCAAGAACTGCCATGTGAACTGCAAAACCCAGCCACAATTCACAGTATTAGATAGCCCTAAATCTTAATATAAAACACACGGTGGAAAAAATAAAACTACATATAGAATCTATAAATGTTGTCTGTATAAATAAAACGTTAATTTAACTACTTGTCGGCCTGTTTGAGCAGAATAAATCTCAGAGAGTGCTGAACAGATTTAAATTATGTTTAATATTTGAATATATACTTTTTCAATGCACAATATAGACTGCATATTAGGTGCACGGGAAAAAATGTCGTTTTTTTACATTAAATTGAAACACATAAATTTTTAACAAGTTTTTATTTCAATCAATGATGTAGTCAACGTCCTTATCGACCTTTTTCCTTCTAGTGTGAAAATATAAAAATCAATTGGATTTTGAACAAAATATCTGAAGATGGAATTTTAGACATCATCCAAATTTTCAAATATTTTGCCACTAAGAGAATGTTGTAGCGATCGGAATAAATGGAAATCCGATGGCACAATATCGGGCGAGTATATTGGATGAGGCAATACCTTCCACCCCAATTAATTACTTTTTTTCCAGGATTCGTTTCGCGCAATGCGACCTTACATTATCGTGTTGCTGAATAACGCCTTTTCTGCTGACAATTGCTGGGCAATTAAAGACTGGAACCAATTTGTTCACTAGCAAGGTCTGCATTCACAATTTGTCCATATTTCAGCAAACAGTTATAAACCTGACTTAGCAGTACTTCGTAGTGATTCATTCGGAGAGAGCCACTGCCCTTTGCGTTTTGTATTATCATAGGGGTTCATTTTTCATCTCCAGTGATCAAGCGATCAGAAAACGCTTGTGTAATGTGCCGTTGAAGCTGGAAGTTGCATGTGGTGGATCGGTTTTCTTCAGACAGATTATGCGGGAACCAAACACCTTATATGCTTAATTTACCAATCTGATGCAAATATTCTTGGGTGTCCGACCACTGTTGACAGTTCCTCGATTGTCTGACACGGATTTTCTTCCACTTGCGCCCTTAACATATAATTGTCTAAAGTTGTTTGTCTTCCTGATCTGCACGAGTCGAAAAGATAAAAAAAAATGATTTGAACTTATAAAACCACCTTTGTCATTTATGAACATCAAATGCACTTGGATAAACATCGCAAATAGGAACTGTTGCGTTACTGCCCTTGTGAAACTCTAAAAGCATACAATGCCGGATATATACCTCTTTTGGTATCTGGATAGCCACTTCACCATCAATTGCAAAAAAAATAATTATTATTTACCAGTAAACAAGTTACTCTACGCTTAAAATGTCGTTGGCACGACTTTGAAGTACACAATGAGCTGAGAAATGCCAAACGAATATCGACATGGCCTAATCACCATTACTTTATGATAGATATAATAGTTTGCCGAATTTCAAGGAAGACTGGGATTAAGAGGAATGCCAAGTTTATTTGAATTACTAGTTACGGATAAATTCAATGTTTTAATTAATTACAGTTTCTTTAGAAATAATAATGGGTCTATGTCCTTTAGTTTCATGTAGTCAACGACAACTATCTTTTAAAAATCTCCTTAATGATCGTTACCAACGTTTAAAATATAATATATTGTGGAAAAACCCTCTAGTTGGATGTAAATTTGGAAAAAAAAAATTATGCGTTTCGGAGAAAAGAAAATTCATTATATGGAAATATACTGAAATAACTGCTTCCAAATAGAATACATTCATGCAACACTCACAGACTCGGCTCACGCGAAGTGAAAATAAGCGTGGATCTTAACACTAGCGTTATATACGATATTTGCATCCAAAAACGCGTTAGTAAGACGGAGACTTTCTAACCAAAGTGTTTGGTTATGTGAAGGAGGGGGGCACAATTGAGAACTGTTATGTTTCAATGGCGGGTGCGAGGCGCAGGTACACGTGTGACTGAACAAAGACCATGCAAGTCATGCACTTCCCGATCTTCATCCAAGCGGTAGGGAATGGAGAGGTCATGAACGAGACTTCATCACAACCAACTTACCCATTCACAACAGAATACAGCTTCTTAACAGGGATATGGTGTGTCATTCTGTATTGCCTTCCAAAACGGAATATCCTCAATCGATGCTCATCAGTGTTCTCGAAGGTATTGTGGAAATTATTCAAACTTACCATTCGAAGGAAAATCAGCGGACAGCATCGAGAATAATCTAATGATATATATATACATATATATATATATATATATATATATATATATATATATATATGTAAGATGTGGACTGTCATTATCCTTTGATTGTTAATGTCTTTGTAGTGATTGTCTTTGGACTGTGAATTTAATAGAGTAGTTGTAGTTGTTGACGAGACATTGGACGAAATTGAAAGCCGATTTCATTGTTTTATCTGCAGGTGTGAACCTACATGTATTTCAGGTCTATAAAGGGCTACTTGTTTACTCGAAAATGGATTGAAGTATAATGTGCAAGAAAAACTACGGCAGATTGGGAATCAACAGCATTTTAATAGTTTTTAAAACATACGAGCTAGTACTATTGAATAATATTTGTAAAGTATAATATTTTAAATAAGAAACAGCACAAGAAATGTTCCTAATTCGTGAATTTAGTTAAATAAAAACTATAAAATAGGATATAATAGTGGCATTACTATATAAAAATTATTTAATTATTTATTTTACTTTCAACTTGGGAATAATTTATTTAAATCAGAATTGATTGATGGTGTGTGGTTGAATATAAGTACTTTAATCTCATTAACATAATCCTATCTAAGATTTAGATTTAATTCACATTCATTATTGCAAAGAAAAAAATATTATCGGCGATAATATTACAGTTTGCTCTAAAGGTTTAATATTTATTTAATTATTTGAACGAGAAATACAGTATTTTTCTTGTTCCGCTGTTCAGACTGCAAATATTTGACCTTTATCACACACATACATATATTTTATTTATAATTTATCACTTTGAAATAAATGTAACATGTGCTGAAAGGAGTATTCATTGAAGCTATGATTACCTGTAGACTGGATTATATTTAAATTATCTCAGTACAAACACGTAGTATTAGGTTGTGTGTCATAATATTGTAATACAGCACAAATCACCTCTCATTAAGTAAGAAAGGATAAATATTTGATGGCTGACGACCCATAGGGCGACTTTGCGTGAATCGTTTTCGCTGCCTTCCAGGATGCTCATTTACGACTGGTTTTATGGTCGTTAATCTCTTTAACTGCAGGAATGCTTTGATTGGCTAACGACTAATGCTTCGAGTGAAAAAAAAAACTCTTTCCACTTAATTCATTTACGGGGAACAGTAATAAATTTTAAGATTAAATGCTAATAAATTTTACGCTAAGGATAGTTTCTATATATTAATTCGTTTAATATATTAAATCAAATAAATAACTGTCATAGTACTGATAAAATGAATCCCGTGAGTTAAAAGTGATATAAATTCAATATCATTTATTGTAGCGAGAACTGGTTGATTTGTAACTAAGTAACAAATAAAAAGTCGGATTAATTGTTTACCTAATTGAGTGTTGCAGTCTAAATAATTAAATTTAGCACTCTCGGTGTCGTTTACGAATTATCACGCTCATATTATTTTTCCCCGGTGTGTTTTTTATCCAACGGAAAAACGAAATATTAATTTTGAATTTCTTTTGTACTTCAATGAACTGTCTGGCCGAAGTAATGGAAAAAAATTATACCGAGAAAAATGGAATGTTCTAACATGCAATTAAGTTCTGCTGGTATGAAACAAGCGATTAATTTATTATGCCGGAACATAAATATTTAGTTTATTTCTGGAGCATTTATAATATATATTCATGTTGTAAAATTTTATTATAATTCATAAGTTAGAAAAGGTTTTGTCTTAAAGTAGAATACTCTTGTTTTTTTATTTTATATTTACAGTTAATTATATTTTCTATTGTTATGGTAATATATTCCACTTTCTAGATTATATCTTGTCTCTACTTTGATTAGCCTTATTTCGACAGTAAACTTCATATCTATGTTAAATTTGACACTAACGACAGACTATCTATTCCAACTGTACTAATTCAACTTCTGTGATGCATTCAATTTTATTGTCTTTCTCCTTTTCAAAGTCGGGTCAAGTAAATAAACAGGAGAATGCAGTGAAACATCCCAGCGAACAGGAAGAGCTGGGGTTACCTCAAATGAACCGTGGCGTAGTTTGTAGCAGCAAGAGTGGCGTAACTCTGATATTTTTCAGTAATCTGTGCTTTCTCCAGATCGCGATCAGCAGGGCAAAGCGCACTTCCACCGCCATACAAGGCGCAACCAAGAATCAAGATGAAGGCCGTGTAATTCGCTCTCAGTCGGCATGGCGCCGATCACCGATTTCATCTGGCACTAATGTATGCGTGCGCAGACACACGCTAAACTAATATTTGACCATTTCACGGTTGACCGATACCATCAAATGCACTTGGCCCTAAATGTTTGCGGAACCTGTTTTAATTGAGTTCGAGTGGTCGGCTTTCTCGAACGAGATGTGACAAGGACAGCTGTTCCTAGGTGACTGAGTCGCTGGACCGTGGAGGAAAACTCAGGTCTGCTTCGGACAGCTTGTGCAACTCTTCTATGCATCCAGAAACACCGCGTTGTCCTGTTCAGCTGTCAGGGCACCCCACGGTTGCGAACGCAAACCTACTTTAACCACAAACATCATGCGAATGTCTACAACGGGGGTGCCTAAGTCTATATTCATGTTTGTGACAGCTATATTTATAATTATAAAACATTGATGTGAACTAGCCACAAAATTAATTAAATATAATGTAAATTCTGTAAATTAATATTTTTAAAATTAACAAATCAGACAAAATTAAAACAAAACCGCACATAGTTTCTTCTAAGTTTCCGTAAAGCTCATGAGAGCACTTCCATGAACATAAACATACAGTAACATTAATATATCAGATTTACGTTTACCAAAGATGTTAAGAGGATAAAATATAGTCACGATTCATATTAAGAGAGTTTGTATAATTTTGTATATTAATTCTGTTATTATTTCACTTAATGCGTATTGTAATGGAGTAATTGTTGGCTGTCCGTAGTTTGCGTGGGGAAGGAATTTTAGGGAAGGAATATTAGAAAAGATCGAAATGCCAGCATACTTAATGGAATTGACAATGAGTTATGCTCAAAATAGAACGGTTCGGATTTCAATAAAAGAGGGGGTGGTGTCAAAAACATTGAAGAGAGAAGTCCCTCAAGGCTCGGTCTTAGGACCGTTGTTATGGAATATTTATATGGACGATATAATAAAGAAAATTAATGAGTTGGAAGAAAATGAAGACTCTGTTGCATATGCAGATGACTTGTTGTCATTAATAAGTAGAATAAGCCGTGCGGAACTAAATAAAAGGGAAATAGCGTTATGAAGAACAGGGACAACGGAGTCCAACAAGCAGTACTTCAAATTTCTACAAACAAAAGCAGAATAGTCGTTTTTGGGAAAAAAACTACGGCGACTACCAGTTATCAGGAGCAATGGAAAAAACATACCAGCGGTGAAAGAAGCAGATGATAAGCTAAGCTTTCTGCCACAAGCTCACAGAGCAGTGTAAAGAGGGGAATCATTCAAAAGGTCCTAACAGCAAACAAATATGAACTACCTCTAAAAACAAAATGGATATACTACACCTCAATATTTACTCCTATAGTTTCACATAGCTCAGAGGCATATGCTGAAAGATGAGGAAAAATGACATTCCAAAATGAGTCTGAAATAAATATCAAGGGAGGGTATTAAGGCGAATAATGGGATCATACAGAACAACAGCTACAGAATCATTGCAGATAATCTACAAACCCCCACTTGATCTTGCAATGAGAAGAGATGCAGCAAGGAGATGCTTAGGGTGGAGCATGGCGAGAGCCATTCAAATACTAAGACTACATGGAGAGGCTATAAATAAAGAATTAACCAAAGAAGGAATAATATGCTGATCACTTGTTTCGGAGATAGGACCCCACTGAAAATAAAGAGAATACGGGCAGTTACTCGGAGCTTGCCAAGAACAGTGGTTGAAGTTGGTCAAGGACAAAAGTAATATTAGATTTACTAATGTAAAGAAGAAAGTCGCAATTAACCGGAGATTTTCAAAGAGAGATGTTGTGAAGGACAAAAGTTAAATTACAAAATTGGTGAATCAGAGAGGTTAACTATAGTGTTGGAAAGAGCTGAGACATTCATTAATGACCCACCAAGTTTAGAACTTCTCATGCGCTGAGCCTAGTGCTTTTTTACTAATCATTAAAATTGTTTTAAATATGAAACAAAACTTTTAGATATACCAAATTGTTTTGAAAATTAATTATAACAATCTCATTTATATTGAAGACTTATTTCAGAAATCAACTTTGTATAATTCTATATCAAAACATTTTTTATTCATCCACAGTGATTGCTGTATTTGGTTAATACTGAATGCTTATCAACCGAAATTTTGACATTTGAGCGGAGTTCTGTAATTGTAGTTTTAGGACCCTTTTGTTTGTTCAATATAAACCGCATTACAATTGAAGAAATAAATCGTATAAATAACATAAGTGGTATCTTCGTAATCTAAAATCGATTTTAATATTAATTCTTATAACACTCATTACAATAAAGGTATTTTTATTTCTGAAAGAAATAAGAGAATACGACAGCGGTTTCAAAAATCTAAGTACGCGAAGTTATGGCTTCACTAGGTAATGGACATTGATTTCTGCTATCGACACAACTTTTAGGTGTACTAAAAGTTAATCGATTTATCGCAATCTGTTTGATTCTTCTTTTATTAGCTTTTCATGAAATTAAATTCTATTGGTTGGTTGGGGTCATACGACTCATTTAGCCTTAACGAATACATATATATTTCTTTACTGCGGAAATCGTTTGGCGCACCGGCTGGGAACTGTTATGGAGACAATTGATTCGTTGGTGGTATATTTACTGTGGAAGACCGTAACCGGGAGGTCTTAACTCACGATAGCCGCTGCAAATGCTTTGGTCACAGTGTCACTTGGATATCTTACTTTGAGGCTTGAGAGCTGTGAAAATAATCAAGTACAGCCGACAAAAGCCCCGGGGGTTAACATTAACTCGCACTTTTGCTCTAGCCTTTTACTCTCACTTCAGATAGGAGTGAGCGTGTAAATTAAGACTGAAGGGGCTTCTCTGTTCTACAAGCACAGCGTGGGCCTTCAGCTATCTCGATGGTAATTCCAGAGGCTATGGACGACTTTCTTGACGTTCTCTGGCCGTGAAATTGCCTGCCCTCGGCATCTTTTAAAATCGCAGAGCAATGCCTTCTACTGTGTTGTCACTTCACTCAACTGTTGTTGTACATAAATTTAAACATATTCAGAATAATCGAAGAGGCCGGACTCCAGTAAATAAAGTCTTGAAATTGCATTTGCGAATTGAACTATAATATGTTTTTAAATAGCGTTTCAGTGTAATTCAGATATCCCTGGTGAAATGGACTCTCACTTTAAGAGTTTTGTACTCAAAATTTGAATATTATAGAAATAATATACACAGCAGTTTCACGAAAATAGCCTTATTTTATTTTGATGGGTCGAATTCGGGGTCATATTACAGGGTATAAAATATTATATAGCAATAAGTTGTCAGGAAAAGAAGATTTTATGTAGAATATTGTCATGATTCAGATCAAAATCGAAAGAAATTCGATCTCATCGACACAGACTTTATAGTAAAACCATACATGGAACATAGTAACTACAATTCCTGAAACAGTATTATGTTTAAATAATTTTGTCCCATAAAATAGTTATTATAAGGAAATCAGAAACTATTTTAATGGAGTAGTCACAGTATTTCTATTAGTATAAAAGTTTTATTAAACAAATATATTTTAGGCTACGATGTGAGACACCACCGTAATTCACGAATAAATACATTTTTAACAATCAATGCTTCCATTATACTTTCATCTTCTGTACCTTAATATTACTATATAAAAGTTCGTATATTTTTCGTTAGTACAATATGTTAATTTAATGACTTTTGTGACAATAATCATATGGTTTAAAATTTAAAACAATTAAAACTTATGTTGATATATTCATATTTGTAAACTTATTAATTAAATTACCCCATATTTTTATATATCTGAGGAAATAAAAAGTTATATTTCCCCAAAACATAAATTTTGATGAAGATGCTTTCGGAATTTCTGTCATCAGCATCATTTCCCAAAACAATATTTATAAAATTCCTACAATTTATTAAATTTTTTGCAAAATTCCAATATTCAGGATAGTTATTTTGTTCTGGAAAATAAAGTTCCTACGACAGATATAAACAATATGCGGCAATTTGTAATAAATAAAGCTTTTTCAACCAAATTAATGGTTTCAAAAAATATAACTTCTTATATCCTGCGACTGATATAAGTAACACTAAACAATTCCGATTCCAATAAATCATAAATTACAAATTTATTTTTAAAAAAATTTAAGTTATTTTATTGACACAATTGGAACAATAATTTATTATAGTAAGCGCAGCGCCCGATAAACTTGTACAAACAGGTGTGGTGGGCCATTAAATGAATTTTCGAACTCTGCTCTGTCCAGTGATACAGTTCTTATGATTAGTGTCGGTGTGGCGTCTGCGACGGCGGTGATGGATGATGTTGGCTGCTTCTTGTATATGCCCCTATATATTGCTCCAGTCTCAGTCTCCGGTATTACTTTTGAATTCTATTTGGACTACTTCTCTTCACTGACCTTTCAGACTAACATCGCGCGGATCTCTTCGCGAGCCTTTAGAAGGTACAGTTTCCGTCTTCTCGAATTATAATCGGTTGACATCCCGGAAGCGTTGTATGTAACTGTTAGCATCTGGTTAATTTTTTAATTTATACCTGAGCACGCGTGGGCAGGCAAAGGAACCAACATCAGCTATGCTTCCGGCCATCAGATTTCTTTCCAACGTAAACTTCAGACAGCCAATTCCTTACCAAATTTAAAAGTAGTTTTTTATATTAATTAAACTAGCTTATACTGTGTAAGAAATTTAATTAATAAAAACATAAAATTTTATTTTTATTTTTAAGAATGCAATATCAGTTGTTTTTACGTTCATATTTTGAGTTTTTTATAATTCGACGTCTACGGTAATATTCCTACAGAGATTCAGCGACACAGCAGTAGATTCATTTCAAAGATGTCGTTATGAATGATTCATGAGGTCATATGCTGCACCTGCTGCAGCTTTAGTGGAGCACAAGTGAAGTGTTGGTCCTTTCTGGCCTTGGCAGTTGTCCCTGTCCCTCCTCCTCAACGCTTCAACGCCTCTCTATGGCTGGGCACGCGCGAAACTAATTGTCCTCCTCTCTACCTCCCGCGGATGACCAGTTTCCTCAAATGGGTACGTAATCGATCCGCAGTCTCAAATAACCAACACCTACGTGGTATGAGTCAGGTAAATCTAGGCGTTGTCCACGTCACAGCAAAGGTAACGGAGGTGTGCAAACAAACGTATGCACAGCACATTTCTAATAAATAAATACAGATATTTGCGAATAAAAAAATTATGGTATTAATTACAAAGTAAAATAGCAGACGATTTATAATTTAAGGGCTTCTACGAAAAATTCGTCCCGCTTTGTTATCAAAACAAATAGCCACAGTTTTCTCTTGAAAATCACGTAGGAGCTTTTTTCTTTTCCTCATTCATTTAGAAAAATTTCAGGAACAAAGCTTATAGAATAAACTTAGTTTCAATTAATTATACAATTACTTTAACCCTTACTAGGAGGTTATAAAATCCTATACTGAACAAATCTCTCAGTAGGTAGATAAAAATGTTAAAAAGCAAGGAACAGTGAAACTTGCATAGTTCGAAACTGAGAGGATGGGATAAAATTTCTAAATATTTCAAAATTCATCTAAAAATTGATATTTTATCAATAATAATTTTAATTAAGGCTACACACTAATTGTATTTATTTTTAGTATAAAGAGACTAGCACTCTATAAAAATACACAGTGATTGCAAATTTAGCCCTATACAGGAAGTGAATTAAAATTTTCCAAAGAAGATTCAAATATCATATTGTTTTACAGAATTTAGTTTGAAAACTCTTCAAGCACGTTTAGTATCTGACGCGCTGGCTTGTTCCTTCAAAGGACCGACGAAGTTACTTCTGATGACAAGGGAGACGGCATCTCTTCAGGGTCAAGTTATTCTTTCTCCTCTGTATGACTTGGTCAACGAATATGCTAAAATAAGTATCTGAATTATCCCCACACATTGTGAGGTTTTCCTCTAAGGTAAAAGCTCTGACTGTCATCCTAGATGACCAGTCGTGATACACCCTTCCTTTCGGAAACAGTTTGCTTGAGATGAAGTCCAACATTTTTTACTTCTGCGTTCAGACTAATTTTCGAATTAAAGACATTAAAATTCCAATTACATGTGATTTTTCTTCGCATTGCTGTAATTCAGAATTCAAGGGAACGAGAAAAATCTTCGAATTACAAGAATTAGAATTATCTACGTTCCGCTGAGTGACTCAATGACAACGGAAGGTAATAAATCGATATTGCTTTATATGTACTAAAACGCAAATTTTGCCTTTGAGATGAGAAAATAAAATAATCCAAAACAAACTCTTTTCATTTGTTTTATTGAACGGATTCTTGAGGATCAATGTGTAATAACCTTTTCACTTATATCTGGCGGTAAATTGGAAATGGTGTGAATGATGTTGAAAGTCAAGATAGTACGTGGCCTTATTGTCGTAAACCTGTGATTATAACCCCATAGGAAGAAACCCAAAACGCTAGAATAATAAAACCTGAACGACCAGTGCACATCACCATTCCGTGAAACAAACCTTCCAAGAATAATGGGTCATTATCGCACGCCGTGTAACACCGTTCTTGTAAGAAAGCATTGTTCTAGTCGACGTTTGCTAATTGACTATAGAATTAAGCACGCATTTTGATAATATTGTTTTATGGTTCCCACCCGTTGTTCAATCATCTGTCTCTGTGTGATTATTTGCTTAACACTAATTACCACATCTATTGCAATACAGCTATAATATTTCCAGCGGACTCATTATACAAATATTTTTCATTTAAGTATTTTTTCTCATCAAAGCATGAATATAAAATAGGACTGTAAATTCGCGTTGACACAAGTAATTTGTAAACTACTTATTATTATCATCGTTTTCATTGCATTATTTTACCTTAAAAATTTAGAAACAAAACGTTAATTTTTTTATTTCTATCGGAAATATAAAATAATGGACTCACTGACATAAGTAAGAAATTTCGTATCTCTGATTACTTCCTCTGGAAGATGTAATGCATTATATGTATAATGGAATTTTACTTAGTTATTTTTAAGATATTTAAATTTTTTAAATAGTTCTTTAACCGTGAAAATATTACATAAAAAAGACATTCCTGCATTTCCTGCTCTTATTGTCATCCTGAAATATTTTTCAAATATAAACAAAAGAACAAAACAAAAACAGAGAGAATTTCTTTCAGGGGTTGATGGGCCAAAATACGGTGGCCATATGGATTTAATGAACCGACTTTGATGGGATTATTTTCCGGTACATTGCAACTTGCAGATCTGACAGGTCTAGACATAGCAGATTGATCGTGTGGATGCAGCAATCCCACGTAATTCCTGGAAAGGGTCACCCAGCTGACCTACAGGTTTTCGGCAGAGAGAATGATCCATAGTTTCCTCAAAAGCTTACTATCCAAACCCTAATCACCTCCCGAAACTTTAAAACTAGCTTCTTCTCCAAAACTCAACTTATTCCACTTTCACTCCAAGGCTCACGAATCGCCAACTAAAAAAATTAACTTCCTCTCCAAAACCCAACATCCTCATCAAATCTCCAAAAGTAATTTATAACGTCACTAACAGACTAACTTATAACATCATAGAATTAACTTCTTCATAATTTCTTCAAAAACTCATTCTTCAAACCCCAATCACCATCCAAAACTTGGAAACTAATTTCCGCTTCCTCCAAAATTCACTCTCGCTAAAATTAAAAACTAAAATTTTGTGTCCAAAGATTTAAACTCGCCGGACATTCACAATATTTTAATCTTTAGAAAGGGATGCCGCGCAGGGGTTGTTTTCGATTCAGCTAGAACCTGGGAAGCGAGCATTGACCTTCGCCAGATTTAAGCCGAGAATATTCACGAGACTTTATTTTAATATATATTAAAATATATAAATAATAAAATAAAAGAACCCCCAATTATTTTTATACCGCTTGTGTAAACTAAAAAGAAGGATGAAGATTTACGAAATTATGGGCTTCCCTTAGTACATTTCCCTTCCTGAAGAACCATATACATTTTCTTGTTTAAATTTGTGTATAATGGAACTAACAAGGTTTTTCTATCTATTATTCTCTAAAACTTTGTGATTAATCTCAAAATGGGCTTAATTGAAATCCCTGACAGTTTTAGACAACTATTGCTATAATATAACAATCGCAGTTATCAAATACGTTATTTCGAAACAATCGTTATAGAAACTCAAGAATAATCTACTGTCATGTACGTTAACGACAGAATCGCACAAGTACTAAAAATAGAATTAATAGTCAGTTTAGGGTAATAATAACGTTCGTAACCCAGAGCTAATGTTATTGCAACCTCGTACAGGAGGGTTTTTCTTTTAAATGACAGTAATAAATACAAAGTGAACCTGGGCGAAATCCCGTGGGACACTTTAAGATACGCAGTCTGTTTTGAGAGCGTATTTTTCTCACGCATGGAATAAGGCAGAGCCGCTTAAAATTAGGCATTAGTGGCGCCTGTGTGTCTGCACACGCGACTCAGCACTGCCAGTCGCAGAACTCACACGCGAGACTAAAACAAATGAACGCCGAGACAGCGTACCTGGCGACATTACGTTAATGTAACGCTCTAATTGAGTAAAATTACAACATGCAATAGCTACAAAATATCCACACTGTCCATAAGGAATCATGAGTAGAAATGACGCGAAATTGTTGCAGTGGTATATCGGCTGATTATCCCTGAAGAATTTGTTACCTTTTTTTCTATTCATAGGAGTTTCGTACATAGTCAAAATTTTAAGTACTCTAAAACATCGATCTGTTCTATAAAGGCTAAACATGTCAAGTAGATACGTCCTAATGACTAGTAGTTAAAATGTTTTCGGGAATTAAGTGCTATTGCGTAAAACATGTATCTAAAAAGTGTTCAAATTATTGTAATCATCGCGATACTGTGCGCAATGAAAACCTTCAACAAATGAAAATACAACGAAATTTATTATAAACCTATCAAAATATTAAATGTAATATTATTTATTATTATTTTATTTATTTTTGTAGGCTCGTGAGAGTTGCGTACGTTTTAAGTGACAGTCTATTTCAGCGTTAGAATTAAGACATATAAGTTAGGACAGCTATAAATAATTTTTTCGAAATAATGACAGTAGCCTGGAAAGTTATATCAAATAATTTGATACTTCGGTATCACAAGCACCATTTTTTTTGTTCAATTCAGGATTGATAAATAACGAAGAGAGAATAGAAGAATTATTTCATCACCCTCCAACACCTTAAAGATAGTATGACATTAATTGCTACTTACAGTCAATTCGCTATTTCTTTTAACATTTTGCAAGTCAAGGTAACATCGAAATTAGCTCATCCACGATCCATTTTATTTTCTAGAACCGAATCTGTCCCCCATAGTTGTCCGAAAAAGTAGCGTAAAGGTGTTTTAATTTAAATTTATTTGCGGGTATTAGATATTCAAGGTCGTAATTAGTATCCTATATTTACTACAAATTTTGATATTTTATTTTACCAATATAGAAAGTATACTGAAAAATTCCATTTTTGTTATTTACTTTATTAAATACAGAATAGGACTTTAAGATCAGATATTTTAGGGTGATTTAATCAAAATACTTTTGTAACATTTAAATAATTTTTATTTAGAATTCATTTTCCCTGAATGTATATCAAATTAAATTGTTCGAGTCTAAGGTATTAGCTAAACAAATGAGTTTCCCGTAATTAACGTTGGTAGTATACGACGATTCGGAAACACGGGCGTGGAATTGTAAATCTGGGCGAGCAATCAACATTCTTTCAAAGATTGGAATTGGTTAACAACAAGGTTGCTTTTCTGTTACTTAGAAGCTATCAGGCAGCTTAGTACGTTTCCTATTCTGTTCAGGGGCATGACATTTCGCATTAGCTAATCCTGAAGTGGAGCTGAATGCTTCGGTTCCTGGATCCCGTTAGCGGAACCCTTATCTGGTCACCTTTATTACGACTTCGTGTCCCGGACAACGGTTATGGCGGTAATTGTTGTCATATTAACTGAGGAATGGGCCTTTCGCAAAGACTGATTGGAACTGAAACAATCGCGAACCGTACCAGTCTTTTCCGCCAAGAAGAGTTCCCTTGTCTTTTAATCAACAGTCATTAATTACTAGGGTCAAGAAGATCAACTTAGCATTTCAGTCAATCTCTTCCGCTTACTCTCTCCGTTTTTATTCTTTTATGTAACAACCAGGAAAATGGTCTAATAAAGAACGCTCAGAAGATAAATACAAAGAAACCGTTGTTCGTAAAGGGGAGTTAAGATTTACGTTAACTGCGCACTTATAACGGTAACTGTAACTCTACATTATTATAAAACCATTAATGACAGAGTTAATACTTATTCCAGCAATTACTCAATACTAAGTATGTTTGGAAAACGTTTCTAATATTTGTGATTTTTGAAAATAATATTACACAAAAACGGGTTTCAAAGTGTTATTTAGCATTATGACTTTGATGAGCAGAAAAACCCAAAAACCGTCTCCAAGTTTTTAAATTTATTAAATAATTAGCTGGAAGCTTTCAACTCTATGTTATAATCATCCTGAATGAACAATCAAACAATCAAATGATTTCGATTTTAATATATATTAAATTATATAATCAAAATATTACATAATAACATTCATAAAATAAAACTTTGAATAGCAGAAGCAATTTATATTAATCTAAACAGAAACAATATTGTTAATAACAGAAACGAAGGTTTCGAAATAGAAAAACAATATGCAGAGATACTTAAAATATTTATAAGTAGAACATCCAAAAATAATAAGAAATTGTAACCAATTATAATTAGGTATCTATGTTGAAGTGTATATTTTTACATGCATGTATAATCACATATATATTGTAATACTAATTAGAGTCCATTAATGATTTTAATAATTGGATAGTTATGATGGATTGTTAGCGGTACCAAATTTTCAAAGACAGCAATGTATAGGCGAGCATTGTTTGAGCCTAGAGTACTTTCTGGAAGTCAGTCGGTCTGGTGTAGTGTGGAAGTCAAAATTTGAGAGCGAACAACGAACAGTGTGCCCAGCCTATAGATCAAACCGAGAAGGTTACAAGTTTTAGAATTTGAGTAAAAGTTTGGACAGCGAGATACATTGTAATACTGCAAAGAGTAACCTAATAATCAGCGGCACATTAAATTTTCTACGAGCACCGAGACAATCATCAGTTTCCACATAGAGATAATTTTGTAACAATCTGTCTAACTAATAATCCGGAGGGAGCAGCAGTCCCAGTTCCCAGAGGAGTGACTCGAAAACTACGACCGTGTTTTGTAAATCAAGTGTACAGTCAGTGATTTCATGGCCTGGAGTTTGTGTGAATTGTGAGCGAGCCCAGGAGAGTTAAGTCTGGTACCAGCGAAATATTTTGTAAGTAGAAATCAATTTAATTAAGTTTTGTAAACGATAATTAAAGGTAATCGTCAGATTTCGCTTTCTCGTTTTTGTTTTGTTTGTTTAATATAAAGGTTGTTTCTTTACTTAGCAGGCCCAGATAAATGACCATGAGAAAAGAGTTATAAAATCTCTAAACATTGAAAACTTTAAGTGTAGTTAATCTCAAATTAAAATGTTATAAATTTCTACTGAATAAAAGTAAATTGTATAGTAAAGTTCAAAGAATGTTGTAATTATTTCTCTATCCTTCACTATAAAATAAATTAATTGTTTCATAAAAACTATCGATTTAAATTCATGGAAATCATTTCGTTTAAATCAATCATATAATTAATATCCTTTTAATCATTACATTTTGGTGACTCAACGTGTGCGATTTAATTATATCTCTCTTGTGACCATTACAAGTTGTCGCCTCAACGTGGGGAAAATTAATTGTATAATAAATCATTCAATTTTGTTTAATTAATTATAAATCCGCTATTATAATCATTACAATATGTATAGTTAAATAATAACTAACAACATGATAAATCGATACTATAGTATCGATTTTCGATTGTAATTATACACACTGAACCACCTAATGGAGCAGTTTAAGAACAGACCTTGTTGAATAAACAACATAGTTTTATATTCGTGACGAAGTACCTGTAGGTACTAATATTTTTTAAAGTTATTGTGATTTTAATTATGGGACAGAAAGGTATGTTATGCTGAAGGTTTTGCAATGTACTCTTAATTTGATGTTTTTTATATAAGTAGTAACGTTTGATTGTTCATTCAGGATGATTATAATAAAATAGTTGAAAGCTTCTAACTAATTATTTAATTAAAAACTTGGAGACTGTTTTTGTTTTTTTCTGCTCATCAGTGGTATTCAGCTTTATAACGGCACATGAGGACGAATCAAGATAATTCGCTCGTATTTTACTAGAATAGTATAAAGTCTGGACAGTTCATTAAAATACTTTTATTATTTGGGATACTGAATGACCAATCCGGACAGGGACACCTCACGGAAATTCCTTCTCCCCGATCATAAAAGTAAAGCTTCTCTTGAAGTACCAATACGAAACCCTGTTCCTATTACTGGTCGTACTGTGTGGCATTACCTGTTCTTGGAATAGTTCCCTTGTCAATAAATCGTTCGCACCCTCCTGCAACACGCCCATTCCATTTTGAAATAGCTGCGCGCCCTCGGTCATCCCACGTCTCATAAAAAAGCAGACTGCACTGTGGACCATCAATATTCACGAGGTAATTCATACTGCAATAACGCAGATTGCTCCGTAAATCAAGAAATGCACAATAGGCAAGACTTGTAAACTGGACCGCTGAAATGTTTATTTGGCTGAACAGATGGTGAGCTCGTCGCCGACAATAAGCAGACTTTAGTTATTGCGAAAAAAACCTGCATTCAATTTTTCGCAGTGTTGGAAATTATCTTTATATCTGATGTGGTGTAATGGCCAGCGTGAAAGTCTCACAGAGGTTCCGGGTTCGAATCCCGGCGAGGGCATGGATGTTGTGTGCGTGTTTCCATTATCATCAACAGACATCCTCTCACTGGAGAGTTTTCTGCAAACGTCAGTTAAATGACACCACTGTTCCTAAGCCAGCACATTGATCTATAGAATATTTAAAAATCTGATTGTCAATTTAAAATATAGAGGAAAAAATAGTAAGTATTTACCTATGTTAGAGTGGATCTGTTTGGATGAGGTATGGTTAAATGAGTTGCAAAGTCGGGGTCGGTGCAATTTGGATGTTCAAGGGAGAAATTTTAAAATAAGCTCGTCTAGTGTTCAAAAACCACCATTTAACTTGTACATAATGAAAAATTGTTGTTATCTTAATTTAAAATAAGCATTTGGTGTGTTTTTCGTTTTCTATAGAGCCACACTTGAAAGATTGGAGTAATATAAATCACAATCTGCTCGGAGAGTATCGTTTACTATGCCTAGTGGAGGAAAAGGACTTAATGTACTGGACGATTGCCAAGGCATGCGCAATGTGCAAAGTGAATAACTACTGTAGGATGTTAAATGGAATAGAACCTTGATTTCAAACAAAAGCTCAAATGGACGTCATGAGTACGTTTGGATAGGTTTAGCGATCTCTGATTAAAATAAATAATTTCTTTGTTCATGTACAGAATTATTATTATTGAAGAACCGTGATTGAAATTCGGCTTCTTTAGGAAATAAAATTCCATTTTTTTAATATAAAAAAATATGTGTATGTTACATAGGGGACCATTAGAAAGAAAAGGTTGGGAACCACTGGTTTAAATCAACCGTCAGCGCTGCATTCTAAAATTAAAGAAATACGCAAAACTGAAATTCGTGAGTGATAAATATGCAGTAAAGAAATATAATTTAATGTAATTTAGTTTTTAAACGACTTCTGTAAAAAATACAACAATATTTTCACCGTAAAAATCGTTCTAAACATATTTTCACATAAAGCACAATTCTGGATTTAGAAATCGGAATACATTCGTTACTCGCAAAACAGAGGGCTTTTTTCTATTCCATTGTAAGTTCAAATGCAATTAATGACTACTCAAGATTGAAATATGGAAACGTCGGTAGATTAACTGAATTGTTTTCACATGTATGAATGCCTTTATGCATGACAATGAGGTGTATATTTATGATACTTGACATATGTTACTACTTTAACACCTATGTGCGTCACGGCAGTAATATAATATTCTCTAAATAAATATATCATTGAAAAGGCTAACTGAAGTGGAAACTACGTTGGTAGTCGTCATAAAGATGTCAAAGTGAGCGTAATATTTGAGACGTCCCCCCCCCCCTCGCCCCCATGGAGTTATCAGCACAACATCTCACGGCTGAGCTACTGCCTGTGACAGGATTTTCTTATTTAAAAATTCTTTTCAGTATGTACGTGACGAGTGAAGAGTTATTGAGAATCTGCCCGATAGTACAATGAAAATAAAAGAATGTTTGCAGGGTGGTGACTAAACCCAGCTTCACACTTTGCTTATAGAAGATAGCAGTGAACACAAACGAAGTTATGTGCTTCCTTTATTGTCTCACGTAGCTGTAATTCAGAGATATCGCTTTAAAAAATTAAGATTGTCATGACAGTGCAATCAAGCAGTTTCCAACTACACATGAGTACTGGTGACTTTCATATATTCCTACCAATTTATTGTAAGAACGTTAATGTTAAACTCTCTCTTACTCGCAATTTTGTTATTTCAATATTTTCGTTAGCCGCACTACATCTGTTTCAACTTTCGTTCAAATAATTCCCGCATAGTTCTGCGTTTGCAGAACTTTCATAAATGTCCCATTTATACACAGCTCCTTGGTATTTTACCCTCAACGTATGATTGGGATCAAAAGTATTTGAATCCTTTCCTTCTAGTTTTCAATCACACGTAACACGCCTACATATTCTGTGAATTTAGTGTAACTGCCTTCGATTCTATCTTTATAAGTTTTTTAACCTTCGCTTGGACGGATATCAAGATATATTTATTGTCCAAGCCATCCATACTCATACATAACGATCAACTTACTCTACTGCCGCATTAGCGAGAGTCATAACTCCACTTTCCAGGAATCCGTAGAATTACACATTCTTTTAGTACAGACTCATTTTTTAATATACTGCAAATTCCGTGATCTATACTGGGTGTTTCAAAATTATAGGGCATAATTTCAGGTATGCATTCCCCATATGTAGGAAATAAAAAAAGTTCATTACAGCATGTCCCGAAATGATTGCTTATCGAATTATGGCCTTCAAAACAGTGATCTTCAGTTTAACGTTTTCCTTCCCGCAGGTTCGAGTGTGACTCAATAAGTAATGCCTCATATTTTTTCTCTTTTAGTTGTCAAGACAACTAAATGCAATTTACATAGCATAAACCCAAAACTTTAATAATTAAATTTTCACTTTTTTCTCCCTCGTTTTCCACAGTTATTGTCCACCTTTTAACAAGGCCATGTATTCCACTTTAAAAAGCGTGATTTTTCTTCCTAAGTCATCGACGCACGAACGTTTTCACGGTGTTTACCCTTCATCTTCGTTACAGCGACGTATATATCGCCGAACAGTGCTGACATCCACAGTTGCCTTTCGTTAATGCGAATAGCCGTTCCACCTTCCACATTTAAGAATTTTATCACAGAGCACTATATAATACGTACGTCAATGTCAGCCATTTTGCAAGAGGGTGCAGTGCCGCCGTCAGTTGACTTAGGAAGTTCTTACTGCAGTGGATTGGAGAGTTATGTTTGAGAAATCGCACTAAATTCCAAATTTTTAAATAACTAAGTTATTGAAGGAGATAAAAAATTAAGTATTACTTATAATTACCCTTGTAGTTGCCTTTACAGGAGATGTTCAAAATAACCACGTCCTGCTTGAATACAGGCCTCTCGTCTATGTGCCATGGCCCTACGGACACGATCCCAAATTCCAGGAGTATTGCGTATTTACTCACATCCTGCCACAATTCTTGCATGATAGCGATCCCTTCAGTCACTTCAGTCGTACGGCTCGCCGATACTTGAGATTTCATTAAACGATCGATTATATGTGATGTAAATATAATATTACTATGAATTATTAAAAAAATTCTGGTATGATACGATAGGAGATAATGTACCTAAAATATTACACAATACGTCTACTTTGAAACTGATCAACGATTACGTCTCTTCATGAGGCCTGTGATGTTACTCACTCGATAATTGTGACTTAAATTTGATCCAAAAACTCGAAAGTTCTGTGTCACATCATACGAAACAACTATTCGTACCCGGCTAAAATCCACGTGTTAAAGTGTACACAGACAATGCAGATAAATTTGACTTCCCTCTAAACGAAACGTAACTCCGCCAATTTTGCATCCTGATATAGTAGAAATAAAATAATGAAATTCATTGAAATCTGTTTAGCTGTTTTTGAGTTTGATATAGACGTTTTAGCGACTTGCCTACAAACAACCGTAGGGCGAAGAAAATTCTATACCATAAATTTTATTTCGCTCTATGTACTCAAGACGCTAAAAAGCCTATATGAAGCTCAAAAACAGGTAAACAGAAAATAAAATTTAAGGTACAAAATTTTCTTTTACTAGGTTATCATATTTACTTTATATATAAAAACAGTTTAATCTTAATTTGTGAAAAAACTAATTGACTGATCACTTGTCGGTTGCGGCCCGGCCCTTTCGCTGCTTTGGGCAGGTTGTGAGAGCGAGTGGTACGGCCAGCCCTCGGCCCTCACAACCTCACCTCCAGAGAGATTGAGAGCGTGATGCGGAACTCGAGAATTCCGCTCCCGACGAGACGTGATCGGCGCAGGAAAGTTTTATCTCACACATGTTTCTTCACCGCATCCACAGGATTTTACATGGCCGAGTCACGGAACGACATGACAACTACTACACGAGTAAAACATGTATAAATCACTTAGAAACTAACGTGAGGTTATCCTCAACATAATTAATGCCATAGAAAATGTTCTTGTTTTTAACTGAAAGTACATCTTATTTTTATTTTAACGTTGTCAAGTTCCAAATTATACATTTGAGCTACCGGTAATAATATATAACTAGTTGAAATGATTACAAACCGGTTTATTGTAACAGAAAATAAATAGCCGCAGGGATAAAGAGATAGGCAAGGTAAAGATGTAAGGGGCAGAGTAGGAGACTCTTTGGGTGACTCATATTCGTGGGACCAAGCATTCCGCAGCTTCGTAGGGACACGTTCAGATGGATTATAAACATAAGAAGAAAACCGGTTCCCTTTCAGTTCCTTAAAACATTCATCCTCTCCTTCACCTTAAGACTCGCCTTCATCTCTTGTGACGTTCCAGCACGGCTCCAATTAATAACGAAAGACCATCTTCTAACATATGAAATGTAAAATCAATAAAGGTGGGTAGAGGTAACAGAATTTTCGAAGTCTGGGAAAAAAAATGTACATTTCTAAACCAACATTGGAATAGAAATAATAAGAAGAAAAATAGCCAAATTAAGACTTATTTGGCTATTAATATTCATAACAGACGTTTATCTTTCATTTTAATATTTGACCCCCAAACGTATAATTAGCGTCTTTATATTTCATTTTTAGCGTATACGTTATGTATTTTATAAACTATATTATGCTCACTTAACCTAGTTTTAAAACTTGGTTGAAACTTTCAACAAATTAGTTATTACGAGGATCCAGTGAAATTGTTTACTTAATTTTAGAAAAGGTGATGCTTTGTCAATTCATTTACAACATTTAAATCATACGTTTACCAGTATTTCTTTCTTTAATTCGAAACTTTCATACAAATAATTGAATGTATTTGGCTATTTTTCTTATTATTAATTTTAAAAACAGACGCATAATTATAACTGTCATAGACAGTATTAAATTGTGGCACTGCTAGATTATAACCAGGTAAAACGTGCAAAAGAAACATGGCCTATAGTAAAACCGGAATGTCAGAATCAGCTGTACACCGATGCATGGGAATGCATTCAGATATTTACGAGAAAGAGTAACAATGAAAATCAATGAAAATTTTGGTTTTAGATCATGATTTTTGTGCAGATAAAGATGGATATTAGAAAACCAATTATTCTTATATAAATTAGGGTAAATTTTCTGTTCTCAAGAATATTTACTAATGAAGAACAAAATATATCGTTTTTTCACCAATCAACTGTGACGTGTAATTAAAACCGTCACTATATAGTTATGTAATTATAATTTGAAATTTCGTTGTTTGTAATTTAGTGACGTGGATTTAAATGTGTGTGATGTGAATACGCTTTGGAGAAAGGAACGCGGTTCGCGAAGTTGACATTATTGCTAATATATTAAATTGTCAAATATTAAAATGATAAATTTAAGTCTGTTTTGATAATAAATAATGAGAAAAAAATCCAAGTTTTATCTGTAATTATTAAAGAGGTAGGCACGCTAAATAATTGCTGGAGATAAAGAAAATTATGTAAATGTTTTTGTGTATTTGAATGCGAGTCGACTAAGGGTTCTTTAATATATATATATATATATATATATATATATATATATATATATATAGATATATATATAATTTTTTTTAAAGGCATTGTTTTCCCGAGATTTTTTTAATATACAATTAAACAACAAATTCATCCCCACAATTATATCACTGTTCAAATGATCTACACGGTATAAGTCGGAAACAATATATTTTTAATGTGCGCAATTATATCAAACTCTTTTCCTGCCAGTGTAAATCTGACTGGGGATAAAAATGATGAATGACTTTGGGAAGATTCTGGTTATAACTAAGGAGAGAGTGAAGAAATTAATTATTTAATTTTGGCCTCGAATTTTTTGGAGTGAACCGTCAGCATCTTTCTTACAACTGGCATAACAACATAAAACAAATTCGTGACGTCGATTATTGAAATGAAGGTATTCATTTCAGAAATGTCAAAGGATCAATATAGACACGGTATTAAAGCATTTGAATGTCCGTATTTTGTACTTTCTTATCTGTAAATGAGTTTTTCTTTTCACACTACCTCCTTCTTCGGCACCATATGAGGGAATGGTTGGTGTTCAAGAAAGTGGCGTCCTGATTGTAATCTCGCGACTGGTTGACACGACCGCCAACGTAGAAAGGCAAGCATCCAGGACAATTATAAACAATTATCGCGAAGGCTAGCAGGAAGTGGCGTGCCCGCTCATGTGCGACGTAGGCCGCTTTGCAAATTAAGGCGAATATATCGCCCCTGCTTTCTCCGGCACACATGCTCGCCCCGGCCGAGCCGATACCATCGAAGGGCACCAATTTCATTATTCCTCTCTAACAATATGAAAAGCCGCTTCTAATTACAATATTTCCATCTTATTTTTGTCTACTTCTATAGGCAATTATAGTTTCTGGACCTCCCAGGCTGTTTAAAAGAGAAGACTTATATGGATCACTGAAGTTATTCACAACACAGGTTAGAAACATTTCCAGAGAATTTAGAATTATCCCACAGATGAAATGATTATGGTTGGCCATAATTTCTTTTCCTTTATCAAGTTTTCATCTATCGCGTCAAAATTCTTTCAATCCGAAATTTCTCTTTCCTATTTTATTTCTCTGCCGATACATTCTTCGAAGAAAGTTTTTGTTGACATCTCGAGAAGAATTATGTACTAGTTGAATGTCTGGCTTTTCCCGGGTATTTATTTTTATTAGTCCGAAAATGTATTTATTATACAATAAACTGTCAAGATATGATTTAACCTACCTATGCAGACAGAATGATTATTTCATCAGAAACATCACCCCCTCACCCATGCCTTTGGAGAAACATAAAAAATCCCACCAACAAGTATAAAAATATTACCACTACCTAAACGCGTAAAATATAATACTGATGCGTTAAAGAGAGTCCAAATATTCTTCGAACCCTAAGATGGTTCTATTTGGTACAATTCGATTACCGTGTACAAGATGGAATTCAGAACATTTTTCTGTCATAATTAAACTCAGCGACATCCATAACAGCGGATTCTACTCCAATCTCGGGTTTTTCGCGATATTTTTATGCAACTCACCTCTACCCACATTCCTAAAGGTGCTGCCCTCAAATACAGGAAGGGGTTGTAATTATAAACAAACTACAAAGGAAGAAACACTGTTAATTTAATTTGCTCAGATATTTATTCCATGCAAATATCGGCCCGTTTTAGCATGTTTGAAAATTTCCACCCCTCCCTCGCCTGCGCTAGGGGTAGTAGTCGTGTTTTAGCCCGACAGTGGTTTTTTTCGATTTTTAAAGAAACATGCGTACAAAACTTGCTCGACGCGTTTGGTTTGTATAAAAATGTACACACAAACAAACACTCAACATTATCACTGAAAAATTTGACTACAAGAGGTAATAATTTTTGTTTTCAAAGGTAAAAACGTTTCTTAATTTAATGTAAACGTCAAAGAAATTATTGACAAAGTATTCGTTACATATACATATTCTCGATAAAATCTGAAAATTTTAGGTTAATAGGATACACGTATTAGTTGTAAACATGTCTTAAAAACACAGATATGTACATTTTTTATAAATAAAAATTTAACTGTTTACTAGTATGAAGTTGTACTGCTGCAATTATTTATTACTGTACACATTCGTATCACACAGGATATGATCAGTGACCGAAAACTCGATTACGAATATTTAAACGTATTAAAAAACTTTATGTTCTTACTTTATTCAGATTATAATAAATACCGAAACATTTAATCTCGTTACTCGTACGCAGACTGGTTTACCACTAAATTTACAAGCAATAATAATTTTCCTGACTTATTCAATTCGTATGACATACGTATTACTCATATATAAATACTGTTTGTAAGGTACGTCTATAAATTCCCAGTGATTTTAAAGCCTTGATAGAGGTATTAAAATATATTTCTTAATCGATTAAGTAAATATTTGAGAGTTACATCTGTCCAAATACAAGTAATTTTATTTTCTTATTACGATATGTAAAAATATGGTACAAAACGATGTCATAAAATTATCAGTTGGAAATTAAAAATAAATTAAGGATTATTAGTCACTTATGAAGTTTCGTTAATATAAGACGTACCTTTAATTCAAATTAAACACCTTGAATTTCATTGAGGCACTGGCAGGTGGCTTACTATTCCAGACAAGTCACTCCAAGCATATGATAAATTGTATTTATGAAATAATTATTTGATAAATTGTTCGTCATGGACTGCACTTTGCGAAGTGCTGACTCTGGGCATAAGAAGAGAAATTAGAAACTAAAGTCGCAGGCGGCTATGGATACATAAATTGGCTATGCGCTGAGTTCCAAAACGCTTTCTCGATGTCGGTGTTAATAAAAAGTGTTCGATAGGTTTCCTGTGGGGCGGAACTTTCTCTGGGACACGAGACGTGGCGGAGGGCAGAGGTCGCCTCCAGATCGTGGGGACCCCAGGGGTAGCTGACGCTAACGCTGACGCAGACAAGCTTGCTTCTTCCTCCTGCTTTGCAATTAGGACTGGAGCACAAACGCCACTTTTCGCTTCTCCACATACCGTGGGAGCCAATTAGTCCCGTTTCCTCATTAATAACGAAGCATTCATGACGACTTATGAAACAAAACTCACTAACAAACGAACCCACGTGCAATTAACCTTTGAGCAGTAAAAATATTATTGTTCACTTTCCAAGGTTCTCTAAATTGGAGTTTATTTATTCAGTTCCAAATAAATCAATGATCCCATGGGAGAGAGATATTAAACAGCAAACAAACTGTTTTGTCTTTAGAGGGCGAATCGCAAAAAAATTTCCTCTTCGTGCTCCACAGTAACGTTAGATTCCAAGCGTTCAGGTACGTCTTACAGTTTCTAAGCTGAAATGAGTATTTATATTTTAGAAATGCAATTAAAAATTTAGTTCCTGAAAAATAAAATATTTGCTAGGTTTTTTTTATTAGATATTCATTAATGAACCGAATCCGATTAAAGAAACAGCCATATAAAAACCAGATAACATGTAATATTAAAACGCTAAGCAGAAATACACTGAGTTCATTAATTTGTATAAAATGTAGTAGAAGAAATAATTATTAATGATAAGAAATATATCCATATACAGACAAAAGATGTGACTATATAAATACCACACAACTTTTCTGGACGCCTTGTTTCTTCAGGTGCAGAAAAAACGCAAGAAAGAGAGACACTACTGTACAAGTCATTTGAGAAAACTCAAAAGCTCTTCCGTTTCTTCTGCACCTGAAGAAAGGAACACGGCTTCGAGAAACGTTGTGTGGTTTTTACATTATCACTTCTTTTGTCAGTATTTGATTATTTTTCTTATTATTAATTTTCAATCAGCGTAATTTTTTCATTTTAAGAAATAATTCTTATTAATTTGATGATAAAACACCCAATAACAAAAATATTTAATTAATTAATTATTAAATTTCGGCATGTTTCAATACTCATGTGGCCTATATTCAGTCCAATTTATCTACGCAAAACTTTACACATTTTATAATTCTTATTAACATAAAAATCTGGTTCCCTTAAAGTACCGAGGACCTTTAGCAGATTTTTAATAAACTTGATTGGTGATTCTCACGGAAGGATACACAGAAAATCGGTATCATTTCAAGTATGGTACGCCCTATACTGTTACAAACAAAAATCTTAGGTTACTGCCGTTTCGAGCGCTGTGAAAAGTGTTTCTTCCCGTCAATAAATTTACTTAATATTGTATAGATGTAGGTTATAAATAAAGCATATACCTATACGAGTGAAATATGAGATTCAACTATTGGCATACTTCTAAAACGCATCCGTGAACTGAAGGATTGCGTTGGATATTCTCCTTGTGCATAAGTTATAAGACCTGTTGACAGCGAGCTTTCTTGTATGACAGATGTCGTCGACAAAAGAATTTCCAATGAGGTGGCAATACAACAGGTTGGCGCTGAAAGTTACAAGATATATGGGCGCATAGCAGAGGATTTTGAGAGTTGAAAGATATTTAGTCGTATTTGAAGAGGCGACAGGCCCTAATTAATGTATGAGGAGTAGTGGACAGGTGTCGAACCAAACCAATACGACCCATGACGGTACAGCACATGGAAAAAACAGCATTACCCCTAACCTTTCGCGCTCCACGTTTATAAACTTTCACCCAAATTGACATTAAAATGAATGGTTATAGTATATCATGAATAATTTCAGTTAGTATAAAGTTTGAAGTGCAAAGATTGAGGGATTAATTTAAGTTTATTAGTGTAATAATGAATCAATAAAATTTAATCTGTGTATGTATATAAATTGACGCCAATCAGAATTTAAATTAATTAAAAACTCCAAGTGTTTCAATCGATAAAGTGATACAAAACATACAATATTAATAAAAACAACATATACTCAGAAAATGATATTTTTCAAACGAAATTATAGTGTCGGTAGCATTATATCTAAACCGAAGTAGAATAAACAAGTTAATCAAAGCAATAATAGTTCTATAAGTCTTACATTCGGCCGACAGATCAGAAAAAATTTAATAAAAAAATAACACAAAGTTGATAAAAAAAATTATTAAATTTTTGGATAACCATCTTTTTATTGTTTGACTCCATTTAAAAAGTTCTAAATAAGAACAAAACGTGTATTATTTTGTATTAATTTTTATGACCCACTGACCGATTTATTTATTTATTAACCAAAGTATTGTTATAAATCACATCAATATGCTAATATGTAGGTCAATCACGATATGTTATAATAATATAAATAAAATAAAGGGCTCATTTAAAATTTTGTGCGTGGCTTTGTATTATCTTCTCTTAGCAATCACTGCCAACATATAATATCGTAACGACCATTAAAGTATATAATAATAATAATAATAATAAAAGTGCTCTCAAGTTGATCAGTAATCCATTTAAGAATATCAGAACACTTTTAGACGTAGTCCTCAAGTATCAATTTCTTATTTAGTTGCCACCAATCAAGTTCTCGGGAAGAAACGTGGCTTGTTATTCACATGCAACCAGTTTCCTTTACAGATTCATATTTCAATATGAATTCAAGAAAGCTTAGTTTCGTATAACAACTCACATTGACCTCAAATTTTAAGTAATGTGTTCTCTATAAATGGAATTTCTCACAGACATACAGTATTGCCAATAAATAAGGAAGAATTATGTTGTAATTCTGGATAACGCCTTTTTGATGCACATGAGGAAAATAACATCGGTTACTCAGGTAGTAGAGAGTGCGTATTCATCTAACTCACAAGCGATTTATTGTGTTGATCAGATCTGTCTTGAGTCGTAGAGATCCAAATGTTAATCTGAATCCTGAGAGAGTTATATGCATACGCAGAAGCTAATTACAGTTGGACACATATTTTACGGCGGCTTCCTTTCACTACTTTATTTTATAGAGCCACACCTTTGGCGGCCATCCACAGAACAAATTAAAATCGGTCCTCCTATAAACCCTAGGCTATTCATTATTGTTACTACATACTACCTTTAACAAATGGATGTTTGTTGTGCTTGTTAGAACTACTTTACGATCATATTTACCAATTAACTTTTGTGTTCTGTCATTGCCGACCTAATATCCTTAACATATGGATCTAACAGTTTTCAGTTGCCTTCTCCAGCTTAAAATGCGAATTTTATCGCCAAGCGCGTTTGGGTAACAGGATAAGAATGTTAAAGTAACTATTTTGTCTTCTTATAAATATTAAAAAAATTATTTAAAGTCAGTATTGACGTTGTTTTTGAACTTTCCCCAATGATTATCATCAGTCACTAATTTGAATAAAAACCAACTAATTAATCGTTCTGCAATTACAGAATTTCGAAAATTTGAGCTTTCGGAAATAACACCATAGTCATCTGTACAGAGAAAGAAGAAACACAATTTCATAGGTCACACAATGAAACAGGAATCCTATATAAAAAAATTAATTTGCATAGCATTAATTCTCAATTGTCCAACTGACGCACATTTTTCATTTATTACACAAACCTTCAATTGGTCAAAAAATTTATTTGTTCCCCGTAGAATCTTCAAGTCATGAGTGCATCGGTTTCCAGCAAAGAACGAGTCTGTCTTACAGAATATTCTGTAGAACAATATGGCTGCGTATCTGCGGTCCAGATACATCTGACTCCACGATAAAACGCAGTTAAGTTTTTGCAATTAATTCAGAAACGACGAACTTTAAAGTACCATTTATACTATATATGTATATATATATATATATATATATATATATATATATACATAATAAAATATATTATATAATATAAAATGTATTGTATATAATAAAATAAATCTATGACCGTTCTTCATTTCAAGCGAACAAAATATTTATATTCGAGAACTGGTACTGTATTACCAGAAATTGACACGTCTAATTAGCTTATATCGATATAAGTTGTTAAAGACGCGTACGCAATTTTTATAATTTTCGACTTTAAAATTTCTATAATTATCGAGTTTTAAAAGTTACGTCAGTTCTAATAATTTCCTGGCCAATTCTTAAATACGCCTGCGCAGCTTGGAGCAACGCACCTACAAGAAACTTCAAACCATGCAGAATAAAGTGCTACGTATTGCAATTAACAGCCCGTGGTTCATACGAAACAGTCAAAGGCACCAAGAATTAAAGGTTCCACTTATAACAAACTATATCCACAGCCTAAGCAGTAACTTTTTAAAAAATATAGTGAAGTGTAAAAGTGCAAAGAAATTAAATCTAGAACAAAAAAACACCTATAAAAGACTCAAACGAAAGCTTCCACAAGACTTACACAAATAAATGTCAACCTGCAAATACCTGAACCAAATATTCACATTACCCTCTCTCCAAATATTCTTAGCCATATGATTTCTTATTATATCATAGCAGTGAATTGCATTTTACTTGCAGAACCTGCTAAATAAAGTTTAAAAAAACATGTATTAATATTCTAAATTTTGTGTAGAGCTTTGATATCTTCAAACTTTTTCTACTAGCATTCATATCTTTGTTATTTATAAATATTATATACTGATTCTAACGATTCAATTTTATGGTAATGTATGTTTATGAAAAATTTTAACATTGTTAATCTTGGTAAAAATTTGATTCGATAGTATTTAAACTACAAATAGCCGTGGAAAGTTAATTATTTTATGCATCAGAAGAGAGAATTTTTTTGGTTATTTACAAATATTATTCAATAGCATTTGTCAGTTTATTCTTCCAACTCAAGCGAGCAAAATATTTATATTCAAGAACTGCACTACAATCTGGCTATATAAATTAACTAGCTAATTTCCCGGCGTTGCCCAGGTATATTTTTTTAGAGTAACAGACTACAGGAGGGTAACCCACCTGGTGGCAACTCTCCTTTAATAGAATAGGAAGGGATTTGAAAGGTTTAAGGACCCTACCCAGCATTCGCCGAAAAGTGATGCAGGACAAACCTTAGAAAGCCTGCATCCAGAGCTCTCTAGAATTCTCTCACAGGCTTCCTTTTAGGTATTTATTTTATTTTTAGTCCCAAATTTCTTTATACATGAAAATGAATTATTTATAACTGCTGTTAACGTATCATTTATTTTAATTACAGATATTTAAAAGTTCAAGTATACGATACAAATTATGACGATAAGTCTCTTACCATCTCACTGTTATGATAATGAACCTCAAACAATAACAAAATTTTCGATGCATGAAATATAAATTATTCGAAAAAAAAGGTTGACTTTCTAATCCCCATACCACATTGTCCAGTTCAAAATAAGTTTGTATCCTACGAAGCTATGTGAAAATAATTTTCAGTGTGAACAGCTTATATGTATTGTTAAACAAATATTTAACCTTTAACACTGCAAAGCACTTAGAACTAAGCGAAGATATATGCCGCGCGTGCCTGATTGTAAACGAATGTATTGAAATGAGTCTAAGAGAACTGTGATATATTTCGGTAAAACGTGAGGAGTGTTTCCATCCAGATTAATTTAATGTATTGGAAGTATAGGCTCAAACGCCACTCAAAATTCTAAACAACGTTTTTTGTCCAAAATTATCTAATCTATAACATGTACCTGCGTTCATAAATTTTTATTAGTCGCCAAACGATGAATTCCGTCATTAGGGTGGGATTTACTTTTTAAAATTTATGAACAAGGAGCCAATCAGGTGTTCTGATTTCGTACTCTTGTGCCTTGCCGTGAATGAAAATAAAATGTAGTTACAAGGAAGAAGCGAAAAATGTGTTTATCTAATGACTAAAAATGATCAAAGAGAAACGATCCCATTGATTCTTAGAATAAAGAGACTCCTGGATTTCGTCTCCGAAGCTAAATTGTCATCCGTTATTTGAAACGCTGTTCAAAATTAGAAATTGTCTAAGCTATTGAAAGTTAATTTTGTAAATACTTTTAGAGGGTCGCCAATGGCCAATAGGTTGAAGCAACCTTAAACCAACAAATAATAAAAAAAGAGACCGTGAAATATAAATAGCAGACAATGTGAAAATAACGATGAAATTAAGTCTTGCGCCATATTTCACACATATTAATTTGAGTAATTTCGTGTTTTTGATGGCATTACAATTGAAGAGTTAGAGCAATTATCCTTTTGACACTTGTACCTTCCTGGTACGAAAACATATGAAGATTCGGAATTTGTCACCGCCAGAGATCGTGAAAATAACTTAGTTATTTCCGGCGTCACCAGCATAGCTCCATGTAAATGCCACATGCATATAACATGAAAATACGTTTTCCTCGATAACACAGTCACAAATTTGGTAGCGCGACAAACAGCCACGAATTGGGAATCAAGCTGTGATAATTCATGCACGCCGGGACTGTATTTCACAACACTCTGCCATGACTTATCTTCGTATGGATTCATTCAACACGGATTTTTTTGACAAATGGTAAGCCTTTGTGATAAAGAAGATAGAGGCTGAACATCGCGCGTTGTCTGTATCATCTAAGATCCGAGTTTCCAAGGCTGCTGGGATTATACCAACGAATTGTGTGGAAAAATTACGTAACGCTTGTAATATGAACAACCACCATAAGAATTAAAAACAACGAACTATTAGTCAGAATAAAATTCTTCTTCTTTTTAAAACATAGTAACTATCAGACACAACGTTACGTTGGATATACTTGCGATATAGTTACATTCAATTATATTTTATTACAAGAAAATTTCGTATAGGAAATTCTGACTCGCGGTTGCGACCGAAGTATTAACATTTCTTTGACAACGAAGTCACCATAAGAATTTTTTTATCCTTACATATTTGTTAGCCAGTTTGAATTTCGCGATGTTATGACAATATAATTTACCATAAATCCTCATCTTATAAAACGACATTCAAGTAAAGCGCAGGACATAAGGAAAGAAATAATTTTAAGATTGTAAAAAAGCTTAACATTAAAAAGGGCGGGGAAAAGGTTAAAAAGAATGTGTCATAGTTATGAAGAAGGCTTCATACTTGATGAATTTTAAATCAAATCACACGTTTACGTATGGAGTGTAGTTAATAATATGGTGGGTAAAACTATAAGACTTACAATTAAAATATTTTCAAACAATGAAAAGGTTAAAGTTTTTAAGTTATGTAAAAAAACTGTTTTCTGTTTGAGTTTTGAAAAAATATTTTGCTTAATATTTTGAATACAGATAGTAATGTCCCTTGAAAAATAATAAATATCTGGGTAATATTCATGATAAGGTAGACAATAAAATAGGATTGCATAAATATTTTCAGCCTGTAAGAGAAAATGAAAATGAAAGATAAGGCTGTGGCAATAAAATATCCCAGTTGAAAGACCTAGGTATAAATATACAACTATTACGTATATAAGATATTTAATGTAAGAATTAAATAGAATTTGTCTTGTGAGTGGAATACGTTAGTTAAAATTAATTCCTAGAACTATTAATAAAATAGTTAATTATAGTTGTACAGAAAAAAATTAAAGATGTAATTGAGGTTAAAGGTTGTAAAGATAAACTGTATCAATTGTACAAATTTTATATTTAATTTTTTTTTCATATAATAAACAATACTATGGCCGCTATTCTTCTTAAGAAAAATAGTCATCTTGAAAATTGAGATAACGTAAAGGTTTTTTCACGGATTGAAATAATTTTAAAAGTGGATCAATAGAATAATTAAAAAATTTAGTTCTATAGAATGTATCAAATAAAAGGATACTAGATCGACTGTTGAAATGAAAAATTTACGTCTGATTGCAAATAATGAATAAGAAAGAACCACAAGGACCCACTTTACGCCTAAAGCAAACATTGTGTTGTTTACAAAGTCTCTTGTTCTAATTGTAATTCCTGCTGCATGGGGCAAACAAAACGTTCCCTTAATACACGTATCAAGGAACATATATCTAATATCAAACTTCCCATTGACAAACAATCTGTAGTATACAAACATATCATCAATTCTAATCATACATTTCATTGGAAAAGTGCTAAGATTTTAGACATTGACACCAGGTACAATTCCAGACTCATTTCAGAGATGCTTCAAATTAAATCAAACATCACAGCTATTAGTGTACAAACAGACACTATGAAACTCAGTAATTGTTAACTTTCTTATTCATTATTTTCTATCAGACGTAAATTTTTTCATTTTAATTGTTATGATCCCTTATTATTACGCTGAACCTTCTGTTTTCCCATTGTCGTTGCTCCCTTATTGTTACGCTAACCCTTCGGCTTTCCCATTGTCGTTGCGTTTTCGTCGCTTTTGAGTTTTGTCAATTGACACTGACGAAAGGCACAAGGATCCCAGAAATGTTGTGTGGTATTTATATTATCACTTTTTTGTCTGAATTGGCTATCTTTCTTATTGGATACTAGAGCGAGTTAATATTGACTTCATATTTTTAGAAATATAAATTTAAAAAATGCAATTATAATATATGTAATATTTCAATAAATGTATATGGGAAATATATAATTTTTCTAATTCGTTATAAACAAAATATTTGGAATGTGATTCCTTAATTGCATAGCGACGTGTTTATAAAACTTTGTGCTCGTGACGCATTTGGCATTGTATGTTCCTTATTTTAAAACTATGCCAAGGCGAGGTTATCAGAAAGAGGATAATATTATCGGACAGCTACACGGATACATGATTTCGATATTCCAGGTCAAGCATCAAATCATAATAATAATAATGTAAAAATATCTGACATTTATAATAACATAAAGAAATAAAAATACGACCTTGAGTTATGTATAAATAATGTAAAAGATTTTGAAGCAAGGCAGGAAAAACACTTTTTTACATGAAATAATTAAACCTGAATTGGTCGTAAAAAAAAGGAACAAAACGTCGGTATATTTAATTTTTGTTAATAGACAATTTTCTGACTCGAGGCCATTTGTTTATTTATTTACATGGCTTCCATTTTATAAACTTTTAATATGTTTTATATAGTGAAATAAATGTTTGTTTTAATATTTTAACGACAGCTCTGTTATCTACGTTGCTTAAAGATGATTATGACTATTAATAGTTGAAAGCTGCTGAAACATTGAGAAGTACATGAATAATTAAGTATATTTTATGCGAAATCCTTGAGAACGTTTATGGTTTTTATCACCTTACCATTAAAACAGGTTCAAATTACAAGTTTACCTTTTCTTTTTAACGATTTGAGAAATAATTTTTCAATGCATGAAGTTTATTGATTTACTTTGAGTATTAAGCCGGGGTAATTTCTATGTAAGAATAATTCGTGTCAAATCTGACAACATCAAATGAAGTTTTCTACGCATTAACTCCAGTCAAAAAACATATTCAAATAATTTCTACGTTACGTGAAGTGATGCTACCATCTCTCAAGAAAGTGAAAGGACTCAAGAAAATATCGTCAATATTTTCCTGTTAATAATTCATTCTAAACACACTGTAAAAGGAGAATACCTCAAATAACAATTTTGTGTAAGCTTCTTTTGATTTAAGAAGCTTCAGTAAAAAAACTTCCGAGAAAGAGTTCTTTTGATAAGTTTGGATGCGTTTGGAATGGCATCGCTTTGATGCACATAAGTCGAAAAACAGATGAGGCAAACGAAAATACATGCTGTGGAAACTTTGATATATCAATTTCTTATATAAAACTAAAATACTTAGACAATACTCACAAAACTTACAATTTTTTAAAAAAATAATCGAAGTCCATCAAAAACGTGGGATTTGTATTCTTACAATAAATATGAATATTACATGCTTATAAATTAGAATCTTATACACGTTTGGCTGTTTCAAAAACTAATCGTGTAAATGCAGAAATTGAGAAATTTGGGTTCGTTGGATTTTTTTAAATTTAGGATAAGTAAAACAAATCTAGTAAGAGTTTTCGAAAATATAACGCGTTCGTTGAAAGCAACAAATCTTAGTGCTCTCAAGTTCCATGGGCTGTTTCTATATTCAACTATATTTGCTACTGAATGTTTATGGAGAACGAATGACTCAGATGGAGTTGTTCTAAGTGAAAATCCTGTTATATTTCTCAAATATACGCCTTTTGTCTCGCTTGAGCGCATAATAACGGTTCAGGCAACAAGGCAGGGTTACATAACATTGCCTCATACATAACGCGATAGACATTATTCAAATGAGCTTGTCTGCGCCAGACGGTGACACTCATAAATTTGAGCGGGGTTCGCTTTGAGACCGTCACAGAACCTATGCTACACGATTCACAGTGGACTGTTTTCAAAGAACCGTGTCGTGAAGGAGAATACAATTGAAGCTATAGCTATGAAGCGGAAGTCACAAGCCACGAGGGAATATTAAACTTACTTTGGCGACATTATTAGTTATGGACTTCAGTGGTACCTCATGTTCACTTCAGCATGACGAACGTCACGCCACTTCTGACTCGCTCCGTCGTCTACTGCTTCATGTGTCTATCTAAAACGTCTTTATCATTTACTTATGATATTTATTATTATTTTCGTGGAAAGTAAATGCACTCAATCGTTTTATTTATTTATTAAGATCGACAATAGACAACTTTTATTTACATCATATCACTTTTCTTTTAAATACACTTGGCCCATAAATCCAAACGATTCCTGATACCATAAGGTACAAAGGGTTTGTGTTGAGCAGAAATCCACGTACCCATCACTTTCTTCAACTGCCCCTTAGTGACAAATCGTCGGAATTTTTAGGTTCGTAAAATATTTTATACTATAATTCTCAACATGCGTTTGACGCTTAATTTTTTTTTTCTGTGGAAACTATGGGTGTTTCCATTCCATGTTCTGGGGATTCCATCGAAATGATGGATCTACGTTCTTCTTCTGTAGTGAAAACGGTCATGTTTACTCCTTTACAAGGAGAATTGAAGTGATAAGCTGTCACAATAGAAAATGATGGCATCTATCGGCTTTCGTGAAAAGAACGTAGTACAGCTAAATAGCAAACTATTAAAACAAAATTTATTTACTTTTTGACGTACCCTCAAATATTTGGATGTTGTACATAAATAGCGCCAAAGTTTTTGCTTTTGTAAAATACTACAAGAAAAATTTGATGCATCTTTCTTGTAATTTAAACTACTTTCTATTTATATAATAAAAAAGGATCTATGTTTGTATGTATGTTTTTACGTTAATTTCTATACAAATTTAAACGCGTGGGCAGACTGCAACAAAAATTGATACACATACTCTTCAAAACACGAGAAACGGTAATATGTGGGTTAAAAACCCTAGTATAAGGCTAGAAATAATTATACTTGAAAAAGGTGATCATTTTATGTTAAATTACTGCGCGCCAGTATTGTATAATATTAAAAAGGGAGAGACAGAAAGTATTTGGGTTACCTGAATTTGATATCAGCTTAGCCATCTGTCGGACAGGAAACAGTTCAAACTTTCGAAGGCGGTAGCTACCTTCGTCAGGCGATAGTTGTGCATCTCATGCCGACTGCCCGCACAGTACAATCAGCCTTATTTGTTCATGTATCTATGTATGTGCTTGCGTGTGCATGTTAATTTGATTTCATTTATTGAGCGTCGTCCACACGAAGCGCTCAAAACATTCACAAACGTTTGTAAACGTTCGTGAACAAAATATTTGAGCGGTGTGAACGCGTTCGGGCGCACTACGTTCGTTTGTGTTTGTCGTTGTTCCCACAAAGTCGGTACTACAAATGATGTTCGTCGTACGTGCGTGTTCAGTGTGCATGCTCCTGAGAGCGTTCTCAACTAAAGACGCGTTTACACCCGAGTTGGGACAATGTTGACAGTTTTAAAAGAATTTTAAAACATTTTTTGACTACAATTTTCAGACGTTGGGGTCAGCGATACCTGCCTCGCATCAAAGAGGTCCTGGGTTCAAATCCCGGCTAGGGCATGGATGTTTTTGAGCGTGAGAGAAACTCGTCAAATCAGTTCCCCGACAAGGCAAAATGAGTCGCTAATAGCGAGAGATGTTAATGGGCCTGTAAATAAATAAATAAATATAAAAATAACATTTTCCTGTCATAAAGATTTCCCACAGATTGTGGCAACATTTAGTGACATCAATGTTGACTGGTCTTGTTGCCAGCATTTGTTGTCAACTTTTGTTTCTCAAATTGTTGGTGACAAAAAATGTTGACAACATTTGGGAGTTAAATATGGCAGCGATCACATGCACACAATAGATAATTCTTTGGAATGAAGCCCATAATTAATCGTAGGATGATAGATAAATATTTAATTTATTCCATTCAAGTACGTTTTCACCACGTAAAAATGCTATATCTTCTATCGTTTTGGTTTGGAGATTCAAAGGACGAATTTTTCAATGTTTAGTACGTTAAATAATTATTAATTATTTACATTCAAATAAAAGAAAGAATCTAATATTATTATTTTTATGTCTAGTTTAAATGGAATAAAACTGACGAGAACCGAATCGTGTAGTTTGATTCGTTAAATTATAATTGTTATATTCATTTTCGGTTAATTTATTATTGAATCAAATATTGCGTAAATTATAAATTATATTTATTGTATCACACAAAATTTATTTAACTCATTAGTTCATGATTGTTTTGGTGTTTTTTAAACTAAATTTTTTAACATGTATTTTTGTGAATACAAATCAGAAGAAATAACTAAAAAATGTTAAACAAGACCAAAATCAATTTGGCTAATTATGTTGCAAATATTAAAGAAATATAATTAGGTCCAAATTATCAACAATTCACATGGGATAATTAGTATTTTAGAGTAATTATAATACCCGGAGAATGTTGCTTAAAATTTCTTTATTGAAAAAAAAACAACATAAATATTCTGTAGTTGACCAGCTGGTAGAAAAATCCGGCTTGAGGGTTTGACTCACAGAAAGGTAGGACAGGCATGTTTAAACTTGTTCACGGATGCCATAAATTTAATATTTCCTTAAGTGCATGTTGTTTCATATATGCATCACAAATTATCTCTCTTAGAAACCAACAGGCGCCTCTGAGGTGATACTAAATGTTATTTTGCATATATGCTACAGTATGCACTGAAGGGTTAATCAGAACCACTCAGTAGAGAGTACTCAAATAATTTTAAATATAGAATCAGCTATCTGACAATTTTAATATGCATATACTATTGCGGTTTTTTAATCACGACAATAACCAGTTAAAAATTATAATATGGATCTTTTATGGTCCTTCTGTTAGCTTAATTATAAATCATTAATTAGAAGTTACTGTACATGCCATTGTAACATTTGAGTTTAAAAATTTCAATATAATTAATAAAGCTGTTCCTTGAAGCAACAGGAGCAGGCTACATGGAAAAATTCTATATATCGAACTCTGCTCTTAAGAAAATTTGAAACCCAAAATTTCCTCCTTCTGTTTTTTTTACCCGCACCTCCTCAGCCAGCTGGGATATTAAAATGTATGAGTAATACGCAGCGCTGAGTTTAACGATAGTTTTAGCCAATATGCGCGCAATACGAACTCATGGCAACGTTTGCGAAAACGGTGTGGATTTAACGTTCCTAATGGTCCGCAGACGTTTGCGAACACTTGCATACGCTGGTTCGTCGTTCACGCTTGGTGTCGACGAGAATTAACATTAAAAACGATTTATAGTACATTATATTTCTGAGATATTACTATTTACAGTATTTTTCCAACTTATTATTTCAATAATTATTTGACTCAAACACGAATATATGCTAGAGGAAAATTTAGAGCAGAATCGTGATAAACAGTGAACCAATTGAATTTTAAAGCATTAACTGACTTGGTATTAAACGCAAGCCGCATCATATTTTTCCTATTACAAGCATGTTCCAAGGTTATAATTTGTAACTTATTACCACGACCCTAACTTTCACTTAAGCAACAAACGAAAAGCGTAACGACCAGCAATTCAGGTAATGGTCTCATGCATTATGGGGTGATAAATTGTCTGTAATCATCAGCTGTGTTTTAAAATGTAGTGTGGTCTAGTGAACTGCGGAAGACGTTGCTGTATTTTGAAACAATTAATGTTTCGGTAAAAGTAATGGACGTCAGTATTAAAGCAAATGACAGGTAGCATATCTGAAGGGGCAATATATGAGAGAAAGTGATTGATTGTTTCGTCTTGTGTGTTACTCCATAATTAGTACAAGTACAGAATGAATGATCACGGGAAACATTGTCGTGACAAATAATTTAACATTGCCGAACAAAATCACCGGAGACGACGACGAAGAATTGATACATCCTGATATCTAAGGAATACGCAATTACTTGCTATCTATTATTTCCTTCTAGCCAATAATGTTCCTGTATCTTCGAACCACTGGGCCGCAAACAAAGAGATCCACAGACTCTCATAAAAATTCCTAATAAGATGTAAATTAGACTATGGAACCACCAAGAGCAACATTTTGAATACACTAAAATCAATTTTTTTTGGACCTTACAGGAACAGCCCTTCTTTAAGTATTCTAACAGAAAACTACGAATAATATAAGAAGAAAATTACTCAGCATCAACTACATAACAAAAAATTCTCCAGACGCCTACAATCCCTGACTACAACAATGTTATATCTCACAGAATAAAACAACAAGAAAAACTTCCTAAATACCTTCCTCTTCCACCTGAAGAAACTCCTAGAAAAAATCAACCATTCGCTATCAACAGTCAAAATTTCCTCCCTAGTAACCAAACACTGTAAAAATTAACATATCACTATCCGACCTTATTTTTTTAAAAATTTATTTTTAAACCTTATATCGTTAGATTGTACATTTTGTTAAATAATTCAATAAAAATGAAACCAATCCTATAATCATCCAAACACGCTCCAACGAATTATCTGTCAAATTCCCTGACCAGCAGCCAATTTTTAGTTCCAGATCAGTCACTGCAAACGGAGCTGGATCATGTGCAATCGTATGAAGTAACAAAATTACAAGGCGAAAACTGAATAAAACAAGCTCAATCTCTTTCTTCGAAGCCTTCGCCTTCAAAAACCGCTAAAAAGGATCCAAAACTCGAAATTACAAAGATTTAATCTCACTTAAAATTATATCAGAGCTTATCGAAGCTTCTATTAATTGAATAGTCGTGAATTGTCATAATATGGTAAATATCGATATTAAAATTATATGCGATATTAACTTCCGCAGTAATAATAAATACCAAATAAAATTAATCCAAAAAACGAAAATTTGTGTTACTTCTTAAACACGCCTCGTATAAGTTTAATGTAAGCGTGAAATATACGGTTTTTTTAGTGAATCGCTAAAAGGATTTGAATTTTTGTGTTGATAAAAACTATGGTAATTTAATTTCAATGATTTTGCCATTCAGTTAATCGCTTTTAATTTTACGTAAATTCTATTATACAAATTTTTACTATTTCTATGCCACAAATATTATTTCTCGGTGAGAACAAAAGTTTATTCTTAATTAGTTTACTGAAATGTAGATACCCCCTATTGAAATTGTTGATATTCTTTTACGCAAAAATAGATATTTATAATTTTATTTAATTTTTATGCATTTTACTTTCATTCAGGGTGTGTGTTTTCTCCGCTAAAGACAAAAAAAGAAGAATGTGCTAGGACACCATTGAACCAGTGGCTGCTGCCAGTTGTTTGCACACCGGCAGCCTTAACAAATGAATTAATTGCTACCTTAGCGAAGGATGTTAATTAGGGTATTGTAAGAGAGCTCACCTCCGGTGGTGAAGGCGTGCCGCCTGCTTGAGCTTCAGCCTCAGCCTCGGGGGTCTCCGATCGAGCATCGTGCCACTCCGTGTTGTCGACGTCCTGACTCGTGCCCCCCTCTGTTCTGGAGTCCAGCACGTCTCCAGGCCCGTCCAGCCCAGGACGACCGTCGCCGTCGCCGTCGCACACGGCTTCCCGCTGCTCCACGAACTGACAGCCGCGGTCCGCGTTCGTTTCCTCGCACAGCAAGTCCCGCGCACGGTACATCTCCACGTGGTCCGGGGGCGGCAGATCCGCCACCTGCTCCTCACTCACGAGCTCTTGCGACTCCTGCGCCACGTGGTATTGTTCCACGTACCAAGACGTGGCGGCGGTCCCATTGTCGGTCTCCGCGCCGCCCTTCACCGCCTCTCGGCACTTTTTCAGGTAGACACTGACGCGTTTGGCCCGGCCAGACTTGCGTCGCGGCGCCGAGCGCTCGGGGGCGGCGTCCTCACAGGGACTCTCGTCTCGTTTCTGCCACAGTCCCGAATCAGCGGTACTGCTCTCCGCTGGGTTCACCTGTAAAAACAATCGAGGACTGTAAGTTAAGTGCGACATTTCCTACTTTGGGTTTCTAAAATCTGTGCGGGAAAGCGTGAAAGTATTAAGGAATTCAGAAGAAGCACGTTAGCTTTCTACATTTAAACCATACTTAATTCATACATACATTATTGAAATTAAATATGGGTAAACAACTTTAACTACTTCCATCTTGAATATTATGGTTCCTTAAATTGTTAACCAATTATTTGCAATAAAGTTATTTGAATGACTATTTGGAAACTTAAATGACGAATCGAATTTCTTTAATAAATTACTTCTAATTTTGAAGTGTAATAAACGTAATCTGATAGATTGCATTTAAAAAAATTATATCTAAGTTCAAAAGATAATTTACCGATTTGTTTTTCTAGTTTTTTATTACATATTAACTTATAACACTAACTAATAATGAGAATTTGCGAAAATATAAGAGTGTAAGCCTTTAATTTCTAAATTTAACCATTTAAATTGTAATAAGCTGATAAATTTGATACATTTCAAATTAACATTGTTATTCAAGAAATTCAACTTCAAAATATTTAATTTAATCTGAATTAAATGTTTAGGCAATAATGCACACTTCCTGCCATTGAGAAGAAATTTTAATTGTAATCTACATTGAAGCAATTTTCTCGAAAAACTTAACCAGATTTTGATGTCTCAATGTAATATATTTCCATAGTTATATTGATGATATTTAAAAATGTCATAAATACAAATATTTCAAAATCATAATAATAGTTCAAGGTCAATTATCTGCACACGAGTATTATTTGCGAAAATATAAATTAATCAAGTAGTTTACTTTAAACATAATACTACATTATCACGATACCATTTGAATTCACTTGATATTTAACCATTTTAACCCGCAGATCAGTGAGTTCATTACACTCTCGGGTCCACGTGGTTTATGAACATTCTATTCTCCGGGGACAAGGTATAATCCGCTGTGTAGTTATCTAGCACGCTTTTCACAGAGACAAACAGCCTTGGGTGGCTCTGCTTTAACGTTTACGTAAATCCGGATTTTAACGCAACGATCTAAAAAAATCGTCAATGTTTAAGGTATGAAATTGAGATCTGTTGGAAGGAAGGTTTGTCCGACGTGGACGATATCTCTATTGGAGGCGACGTAAATTCTTTCAACGATATCTGTATTCCTTTTTATACTGTTTCCAAACACCAAAAATTATTTGGTTCAAGCAATGAAGTTGTTGAACATATTTCTGTGAATATTTACACCCTAAAATGCAAGTCGCAAGTATCGCTCATAATTTACTTAACAGTATCTCACAGAATTTCTGAAAACGACTTTAACCAATTCAACGTTAAATTTCAAACATTTGACACCATTCGTTGTACAACTTTAAATTGTTATTATTAAAATTTGTAAATAATCGAATTTGTATTTTATTTCCGTTAGATCTAATTTTATGTATATATAATCTACATTGCTCTTAAAACATGTGCACAGATTTAATCACATTAACTATAGTAGATCAAAATTTACAGCAGAAATATAAGAAATACGAAAAGATCATCTTTGTAAAAAAAGTACTCGCTATGACTTCTCAACTAAATATCTACGAAATAAAAGCCGTTGAAATGACGGGTAATTGATAAATTGTACAGAGGCGTTATGAAAAGCCACAACAGTAAATAAACTGATCAAAGAACTTCAAAGTAATGGTTATTTATATTATAATATTTTACTGGTTCAATTGAAAATATTATTACTTCGAACTACTTGAAACCTTTGTATATTCGACGGATATATTAAGAAAAATAGAAATTTCTTCTACTATATTCTATCGAACAGTACGATGATGTGGAACTTGATTTTCCTTAATCGGTAATGTGTTATCATCTGTTCTTTCTTCCCAAAACCGACGAGAAATATAATAATTTTTGAAATTGATAAAGTAATGTAGAAGTTGCACATAGAAAATTAATATTTAATTAATTATACGATTTTATTTTATTAACGAAATGTCCTAGATTAAAATTATTTTCTGAATGCCGAAGAGGAATCCAGGCGACGAGCACTACTACTATGAATAACATTAATAATAAATGGCACTCGCAACAGCAGCCCGCGACATCACATTCAAACTGGCTTGATTAAAAATCTGATCCTTTAGCACCGATGCTGATCAAAATAACTGGTCAGAACCTTGTGAAGTAAACCACTCTTGACTAATTAAAATGGACCTTGATGAAGAGTTATTGAAGTACTTGACCTGAACTCAGTAGCTTTTCCATTCATGGTCACTAATCTCCATATATTTTGGGCGATAGAGCAATTATTGCTGCTTTATTAAATGTTAAATAATATTTAGAATGCAAGTGTTTCACATCGTTTCACAGGGAACGGAAAGGAATCATTCAATTATGTCTAGTGTACGTATGAAACTTTCACAATCCGACAGATTTAAGGCGATATATACATTGACGACTTGTTTCGCATTGTAGAATGCAAGTTTAAACAAAGAAATAATAGGATGGTGTTTTAAGTAGAATCTGAGAATGATTTAAAAACGAAAATGTAACTTATTATGCAATTTCTATCTCTGAACTTATTGCATTAAAATATGTCCACAATTATGTGAAAGGAGAACGAAATTGCCGCATTTTTAAAGGGTAGGGTAAAGATAGAATGTCGCTCTAGGTGAACAAAATACTTGATGTATTATAATTATTAATTAATTATAATATTTGTTGATAACGTTGGCGTGCATGATTATATCTATTCAGAGAAAAATATAATTCCCGAGTTAATTATACTCAAATAATACGGGAAGCTCCAGAGGCGTGTCGAATTTATTATTTTTATCGTCAGTACTGTGCAGATTATGAATTTAATTCCATTTATTTGTAATCTTTGTGAGTGAGTGAAGAATGTAGCAGAACGGCACTGAGGGTGGAAAGCTGGGTGCTCCAGATAGACGCACAGCTTCATGGCTACCTATGGCTTTCCCCGCCCATCCGGGGTCAGCCACAATTCTGCTGCGTGGATCACGATCGGACCCATATTGCCCGTGCCAGCCATCAATTCCGCACTCACGAACGGAATACATTAAAGCCGTCGAGAAAGCGTCTTGTCCGAAGCACATGTATGTCCGACTCGCGTCTACGTCCATGATTTTGGTGACAATATTACCTCGACATCCCTGCTTAAAACGATCGAATTCAAAACTTGCAAACTGTACTTCAGTATTCGATATTGTATTCGGTCTAGATAAAATGAATTGACAAAAATATTTCAGGCCTGAGCTAGAATAACGTAATAATTATCAGTGACCACACCATTATTTATTTCATTTTATTCATATTTATTTGTTTTAAATGTAGAAAAATCTTAGAGAAACAAAAGCTACGGTCAAACTTAATTCCATTTTGGCATTGTCATAAATATTTGACTGACGCAACTATAAGGTCAAACCGATGATACAGTTTAATAAATTGTCCTCAAATTGTAGACCAATTTAGAGTCGAGTTATGATATTCAGTCACGTAATCTCGTAACAGTATTCTGCACAAGAATAATTTCTTTACAACTGAATTTTAGTTCAGTACATAACTTCATTCAAAATATTTCTTTGTCGTAGACATTGGCAGAAGGAACACAAAATAGAGAAGTAAAGAAGTGTTAATAAAAACGGGAGTGAAATTTTTTATTTTTATTAATATGATTCTATCAGTTTTAATAACAAGCAAACTTGTTACACGTAGCACTTAAGATCCAGGAACAAACCCTGCGGATTAAGAGATAACTGTAGCACCCTTATGGGTGTGTAAGCAATGAAGTGGCATTTTCAACATATGCGATAACAGCGTATATTGACGCCGAATTAGTAGTTTACGGAGTGGCTCACATTCATAATGTCACTTTCATTGTTTTCAGTAACTAATTTCATGAGGACAGTTCTAGGGGTGGGGTGAAAGGAAATGACAAATTGCGATAACGACCAGGATTGGTGTCTAATCCAGTGTTATGGTGACTTTCTAGTCAGGTTAAGTTAAAGTATAGCCTCTAGAGTTAGGGGTGGAAGGAGGGTGATATTATGAATTTGATATCTTCCGAATTTAGTGTCGAATCCGGAATTATAGGTGACGTTGAGTATAATTCTGATATTCAAATTGCCGTTTAAGTTGAATTTCAGTCCATATGAATGGGGGTGGAAGGGAGTAAAACAAAGTTCTGCGCTAAATCTTAAAAACCTGGAGAACATTTACCGAATTTTATACACATGTTACTTGCGATCGAGGAAAAAACTCTGGATGGGCAAAACACCTAAGTGTTAGTGTACCTGGAGTATTTTTGAATCTCTTAACGTATCGAAAGTAATTTTGCCTCTCCCAGACTACCGGTATTATTTTACACTCTTTTACGGTTGGGGTTTGTTCCTGGAACTTAAGTGATATGTGTGCCAAGTTTGGTTGAAATTGTTGTACGCATTAATGAATAACTTAATTTACAATAATAATAATGTATGAAAAGGTAACTAGCATATTAAGTGTTCGATTATATCAATTTGATACTTTACTTCGTAAAATCACACGTTTCGGAAAATTATCAGTCCCGAAAAGGTGAATCGGCATAATGTTGTCGGGGAAACGTGTAACGGGCAAGTGTGTGTCGGGATTTTCGTACTAGACGCGTTTAGAACGTATATACTGCATTACATATATCAAGTTTTCTACTGTCAGAATTATATTTTTCGGGAAATACTTACAAGCATATATATATATATATATATATATATATATATATATCGTGGTTTCTGTAAATAGTTGGTAGTATATAAGAACAGTGTGAGGCAGCCCTTCCCATCTACGGTATAATTTTCAACATATCTATTGACGCTGGTTTAACATTCATGGAAAGTAGGAGGAATTCGTGACACTCGTGTGCACAACGTTAACGTTTTCGAAATTGGCAGAACTTCTATCCATCTTGGATGTGCCGAAACCGAAACCCTTTGTTAACAAGACATGCTGAATCAGAAACCTACCTGTAATGAAGTCTACTTTATAGTAGAAATTTAAGACAAATTAGGAGTCATTATTAAAAAAGATGAGGTCCTCCTAAGCAGCGTAATTCTTAACACAATTTAATCGTTTTGAATGTCTACGTAATATTTTAGTTCAGAAATAAACAAAGCTAATATGCACACTCGTTTGGGGTTTGTTTCACAAAAACATGTTTTATATTAAGGTTTTTATAATATGACTTTCTAAGATTCAATTGGTCCACTGTGCAAACAGAAATTTTCAATTTCATGTTCCCATTGATTGTTTTTATGTTTCTGAACGACTATGCAAAAGGTCGCGTGTGTGGTCTGTAATTCTCACCTGCCCGAACACGTCCTCATCTCGTGCTAATTAGCACGCAGGCGCCATTAGTTCCCAGCCGGAGTGTCGCCAAGCAGCGAAGCGCAATTTAGCTCGCATACAGAGGACAAATCAATTAACTTCAACCACGCGGAACTCTCGATAATCATAATTATCCCACGCTGCGCTCAAGCTCGTTCTCCTTCTATCGCTTCTCTAATATTCGGCATGGTAGAGAATTTGCATAACATGTTTCGGGTGGACACAAGGAACAATCAGCGCTTAGAACCTCAGAGTGGGCGATGCAATTGCATTTTCTCGACTGCTTTTCGACACACGAATAATTTATCGGTTCAACTGACTCGCTCCTACAGAGCAGAATTACTGTACTCAGCATGACATCTCGCATACGCCAGCCCTTATGAATCGTATTTGATAATAATAAAAGTAATTTATAAAATGGTGAAACACTTGGTTGTGCTCCTTTAAATGTGTGAAGAAAGAAGAAGAAGGTGTAGACAAGGTATGTTTAGGGTAATCCACATAGTGGCAACTCCCTTCTTATAGCATAGGAAATGCGGGATGCGGAAAGGTAGAGCAAGATAGCCAAGGGTTAACTAGGGCCCCCGCGCTATGGTTTAAGGATCCTACCCGGCAATCCGCGTAAAAGTGATGCAGGGAAAACCCTAGAAAAACCTGCATCAGTTAGGTCGGGAGAGGGGTTTTCTGTGAGGTCGCAGTTTTCCCGTCGCTATGCCTTGACCAGTTTAGGAGGCAGCTGGCCGACTATAGCAATAGGAATGGTAGCATGTGGGAACCTTAGTTCAAAAAACCAGAGAGATGTGAAGGCATCCCCAAAGGTAGCCTCCTCCAGGAAAATGTGTGAATGTATACGCTGGTTATAGTCGGAAAATATGGGAATTCACATATGAGTGTGCTCCTAGGTCTAATAATTAAATTGCCAATTTATGTTTTCAAATCGTTTGCGGAACAGATGGAATTCACAGGACCCAAAGTTTGGGGAATAGGTTGGATTTTATTAGCATTTACAGAGAAAATCCCTCAAATATTCATAGTTCTAAAAGAATATTTTTTTTATGGAAGCCGGAACTTTTTAATTAAATATCATCACTTATTACTTTACCTTCTTAAAGATAGCAAATTAACAGAATTAGTTTCGCATCACAAAAAACTATTCCCGTGGCCTTTTCCACTAATGGCACCGTCTCCGCTTTCTTCTGATCTGAAAAATAGCTATCCACTATGTGGACTGTTGTTTCGATTGTCGTTTAATTCACTGTCACACATCGACTCAGAATGACGCATGAAACGCACCAAGCACTGTTGGGAAAGTGTCGCCCGTTATGGGCATTCACGGAGCCCATTTTGCAATTACTCTCCAAAAATGTATTCCACAAATTTTTTGTTTCCCTATAGTATTGGAAATTTTAGTCTTCACCGTACTCCGACCTTCCAAAATCAATTTCACTTTCTGTATGATTTCTAGTGTCGTCACACTTTAGGACCCCTTTCACGTGAATAATCTTGGACGTTCACACGGCCACGTTTAAAGTCGCCGATATTACTTAGCCATTAATATTGAAGGGGGAAAATTATCAGACACATTTACGATTTACGTCAGTTTTAAAACTTATTTTTTGATGAATTAAATCATGATACACCTTTCCTTCATTTTTAACGAGAGACGTACCGCAGCTGATTTAAACAGCTGCCTACAAATGACTACTGGATGAAATTACTTGCAGTTTCACTCGGAACCTACTGACTCTTGTGACCATCTGAGGGGAAAAATAACTAAAAGAATGCTGTCATATAAGCACGGGCCGAGAACATTTCAGTGAAATTTTACTAGTTTTATAAATATAACACCAACAACAAGAAATTGTTGGGGTATTAAATTAGAGACTTACGACGAGAAGCCTGTTAAAGAAACTGATGTCGATTAATTATTTTTATTATATAATGGAACTACTTTCATATGTTGCATTTTTAATTAAGCCTTTCAAATACTTAAATGTATCATGTAAATATATTTTATAGATTAATCGAAAATAAAAACTCGTTGATTTTTAACTCTCTTGCCCAATCTTTAATAAAAGTTTATAAATAAAGACACTAGGCGCTACATCGAACTTAAAATATAATAAAAGTTGAAACATGTTTGAAAAGATTTTTAAAAAATTATTATAATTAAAAAATGAACTTTTTCTGACTTCTATTAAATATAATTGTTAGAAATTGACTAAAAGTCACAGTTCATTTATAACCATTAAATTTACAATTAACTAGAATAATTAACGTTTTATCCATTTGTTTAGGGACCTCTTCAGATGAATCTAAAAAATTAATTAATAAATATGACGAAAAAACGAATCGTTTGGGAATAAATCGTTTATTTATTTTTTGACTAATCATTCTTAAATAATTTTTAGAAACATCTGCAGAGGTCTAAACAAAGGGATGAAACGTTATGTATTTTAGTTAATTGTAAATTTTAATGTGTACAAATAAATTCTGAGTTTGCTTCAAAAATTTATTTTAAATGGTATTTACTACGTCTTCTGCATATTCAGAGAATTTTCTGAGAGAAAAATGAAGTGCTCATTACATATCCTGTATATTAGAATACCGTGAAATTTTTTTTAAAGAGGATCTTAAACTGACCATCGTTTCCTGTTTTTATGAAGTAGCTGTTTCTAGTAAAGAAAAGTTTAAGAAACAGACAGTGTTTCAATTCCGTACTTTCACTAATTGGTATGTTAAAATTAAGTGAATTTAATGAAGTTATTCTGAGTATGACATGCATCTACCACAATGTATACACGGCAATCACCGTTGTCGTCTGGCAGATTAATGAATTTTATTTTGTTTGGAATTTCATGAGGCATTTTTCTATAATAATTGCCTTTATGGTAGAATAATACTTGTGTAATACTTATTATTCTATTACGAACACTACAAATTAAATCGTAAATATTTAAGTTAGAATTCAAACTAATAAGATGAGTATGGAATCACTGAGTTCCTAGCAACTATTAAGAAATGCAACTCAGTATTGCAGTTTTAACTAATATAAAATTCGTAAAGACGAAAGTAGTTATGATTTTGTTGTAAATCTGAGTGTTAAGCTGCGCGCGTGTTTGCGTGTATGAGGATTACCTACCATCTGGCGTGCGTAGGCAGATCTAACGCAGGTGAGAACGGAGCCGCGGGTCGAGGGTCACGTCTGATTGATGTATGACCCTGCTCTAATGTTCACGAGGCAGCTGCTGCATCGCGAATCAGCACACACGGCGATGACATGTGTTAACTGCTACTAGCACTCACTGCATTCAATAATCAGCTCAAGAAAGACCTACTTTTAATAAGGTTATCTCTACAAACAAATACAACATAGTAACAGAACCGTTTCCCATGCTCGAAAAGAGAAAACGCAAATGAAGGTATCGGATGAAGACTACGCCATTTATGTAAAGACTATGATTATCTGAACAATCTTGCCTACCTGGACGATATGTATTAAACAAGTCATTCCAACGATTCGACAATTCTAAAAAGTGCCTAATAACAAATGTATTTATTTATAAAATTCCAATTTGTAATTAAAAGTTTCGCATAATGAAAATTAAATGAAGAGGAACGAGTAAATACGAAAACAATATGACTCTTTGAAATAAAATATTAGTCTTACTTCTGGAGAACGTTCTGCTTTCACTTCATAGCTTAAAATTTTATGAACATTACACTCATTCTGAAACCCCTTAATCAAGGAAATACAATTCCGGAAAGCAATGTGAAATTCCAAAATCATGACATGTCAGCCTGTTCATATTATTTACTAATTTATAAAATATTTGTTGTAAAGAAAATATGTTAAAATACCATTCCAAACTCTAAATGTGTATGTAATATTTTTTCCTGTTAGCTTCTTGCATTAATTACCTAATATATAGGGAGTAAATGTCAAATTCGGTATTAAAAATGGCCCTATACATAAAGCAAAAATATTTTATGTATTTAAAAATTACGCACCACATTAGTTGAACAACATGTCGTTGGAAAATAAAAACAAGTCTTATCAAAAAGTTATATGTAATTTATTCAGTAATTGTTTTGGAATATGCAGTATGCTTATATTATTTCATTGCTATATGTATGTATTAAAAATATAAAGCTAGATATTCAATAAAATTTTGCTCATTACCTCTCTGCTATTATTCAGTTTACATTTTCGAGTATGAGGTACATATTAAACATCTGTTCTTTTTAAAAGAACGCTAAGTGGTCATTGTGGAAACTTCTCTATAACAGCGTTGAAAGGGGGTATGCGAAAGAGAAAACAAGATATCTAGGTGTAAGAAGAGTCCTCTGGCAATAGGTTAAGGAAACTACCCAGAATTTGCCTGGTACGACAGACGACTGTATCGGTGTATGCTGTGCGAACCCAGCATACCCGTCACCATGCCTCGACTAGGTTTGCCGGCAGTTGAACGACTGTTCCAATGGTTGCCCTAAGCCCCGAGCGTACACATATAAAAGCTGACCAAGGTTCTAGACTTATGAGAACATTAATTTAAAAGCAGAGAGAGAAGAAGGTAAGCCCGTCGGTAGTCTCCTTCTACTCCATTGTCAAGTTCCAAGTGCAACAGGTAAATTTCTGAAAGACGAACTCATCATGTAGGTCATCGCCGCGCTCGACAGCCACCATTTTATTTGCTCATAACATTAATATTCGGTTTGCGACAACCGATTGAAAAATTGATTAAAATGTAATAAATGTTTAAATGTGTATGTTGAGGTGTCGGCTTTTGATTGGTACTCGAACATTGCCTTGGAAATATGTAACATCGCAAGGGATTTTGTATCTTCGTTATTATCCTTAATATAAAAAGTTTATCTTCGAAAAGTTTTGGCCTCTTTTCTCTTTTCAGTGACTACTGATCGATCGCTGTGTGACCTGTAATTTATTTCATCCTGCCTGATTCTCCAAAGACCCATGCGAGCTCAGATTCACACTAACTACATTGCGAAAGTTGTCAGTAGTTATGACATAAATTTGGTCAATTTTTTCGTTCAATAAGATGAAACTCCTTCAAATCCTTCTCTGCGATTCGTACGAATATGAGATTCCAAATTGACAACTAATCTACAAATTATAATCATAAGTATGGATCTGCGTCAGAAAATTATTTTTGTGAATAGAAATTAAGTAGTTACCTAGTAGTATTGCTTGTAAATATTACCACGTTTTCTAGTCATCATTTAGTTTCAAGTTAACAGAATTCCCTTCGCATCGCAAAATACCAATGCCTTAGCATTTTCCAATTATGCCACCGTCTTCGCGTTCTTCTGATCTTAAAAATCTCCACTACGAGTAGTGTTCTTGCGATTATCGTGTCTGCTAACGATCAAAGTTTCATCTATTGCCACACACGGACGCAGAAAAACATTCTATTTTTGTATAAAATGCACCGAGAACTGTTGGGAAAGTGTCGCCCGTTTTTTGATCTGCAGTGAGCATACGCTGAAGTCATTCGCGAAAAATGTAACCCACGCTTTTTTTTGTATCTCTATGGTATTGTCAATTTTATGATCCTTCGTACTCCAACCTTTCCGCATATATTTTTGGGCGATTTCAAGCGTAGTTGCTCTTAAGGTCCCCTTTCAAGTGGACGTTTTCAGGGGATCGTTTAAGGTAGACCGATATTACTGAATTTATTTTACGCTATAGCTACCAGTAAATTATGCAGCCATCAAACTATTTTTATTAATTCGAACATTCAAGTCACGATGTTCAATAGCTGAATATTTGTCACGATATCGACTGAATTTAAAAATCGATAGCTCGGCGAACTATCTGAGCCTGTTATTATGTAGATAGTTCATTACCACATGAATACCTAACCCGAAATCCATCCTATTTTGGCCGAATGACTTTGCAAATGTTCTGTTATTACACGTTACGACCGTTTGGATGATAATGAAAATCATTGATGGTAGCCTGATTTTGAATATTTATAACCTACTCTATCCTTGAGTTGTTAGTTTTGTATCTAAAATAAACTTGACAGATACATAAGTCTATTTTATAATTTCCACCCAGACATTTAACCACAATCAATCTGTGCGTGAAACGTTAAACGTTTTCCCACTAATAATCTTATTTGATTGTAAAAATAGTAGACCAATCAAATTTATCAAATATTTCTTTTTCTTGGAACCAATTAAATATATAATGATTAAAATTACATTGTTTTAATTGCTTCAAAGGACCGATAAAATTCTACAGGAGCCGTTAGTATATCTGATACGTTTTTATGTAATACCGTTTTGTTGATAATGGCACAGAAATTCTTATTGTCTGAGATCTCTTTGAGCGATATTTTACTCAAAAAGAATACTATGAAAACGGCAGCATGTGATCCTGGATCAATTTTCAACGAAAATTAAGAGTAATCCAAAAACATATCTCCTGTTAACTTGGCTATCATGGCCAGCTTCACTGACGAGGATGGAAGAAACAGTCTGTAGCAGGTACACGTGAGGTCAAGAGCAACTTGGGGATTCCATCAAGACCTTCAATTAATATCACGACGCAAAACCTGCACGAGCTGTAATTAAAGATAAGAAAGCACTTTCTCGGATATCGTCGTTCCTTGCGAAAATAGTAATTTGCAAAACTGGAGAGAAGATGGTGCGCAACTTTCGTTTTGCGTGCGAAAACTCGACCGCGTTGCAACTTTTGATCCGGTTTCGCATGTCGTGTCTTGCCCCGAGTTCGTGTAGTCTCTAAAAGATCGCTTCCGTGGCGGAATCCGATTGTGAAATTCCACGAAACAATCCCGAATACAAATTTTGTAACCAATGTGAGTAGTATTAAAGATTTATTAACTCAATAATAATATTCTTTGATATGAGTGGTCTTGTTTCACGTTCCAAGCTTTATATAGAAACAAGTATTTGGCAATTGAAATTTTAACAAAGAATAAATAAGCATGATTCTTTTTACAAGCAGCATTTCGTATTCTTGCAGAAGTCTGTTCCGTGTTTTTGTTTCATTCGAATTTAGCAAGCGACAACCTACTCAACAAAATTAAACGTGTTTCACGTAAAAAAAAACAACTGAAATTCCCCATTTATAACGATAACCACTTTATTAGACGAGACGTCAGTCTTTTGTATTCCAAATTATATTCAAACATAAGTTGTTGAACTTACAACGTAATTAAGACATACTTTGTGTTCATTTTACCGGTTGTTGTTCCTGGAATTTAGTCATTCAAATATTATATTCAACCGCAAAAATTAATTAATTCAAGACTGTTTCGGATTGTCTGAGATCCCTTTGGGCGATATTTTTCTCAAAAAGAAGACTATGAAAACAGCAGCATGTGATGCTCGATCAATTTTCAGCCAAAAAATCTTGGTCATTTCGAGTATTTTTGTAATTAACCTCTTCTCACCATCCATCATGCCGATGGGGCCTGAACTTGAACGTAGCCGGCATGATAAATGCTACCATTCAACTCAGCGAACCCTAATATACGACGGAGAGATGTAAATATGCCGATACCTTATGCGTAAGTATCGGGATAGAAACTATTATAAATAAAATATATCAGAAATTGTTTCCAAGAAATTTTAAGTTTAAAAGTAAAGCGCCGACTTTAGAAACTCGACCTAAATTAAAACTGCGTACATCGGCAGAGTATGAAGGCGAAAAGAGATTAATGGAATTTTGTACTGAATTAACATGATTATTTAAACTACTACTGATTTACTAATAAGTAGCAATGTATTTTAGAGGGCACGAATTTATAAGTACGGGATTCAGTTAGTGAGTCATGTATTCTGACATTGGTTTAAATCAAGTATGTTGCGTTTGTAATGAAAGATTAAGTAAAGCAAGTTATTTCGGAAGACGTTTGTTTTATTAAGTGGATAGGCGACTGAACTCGAAGATGGCATGCGTCCCTTTTGGAACAAAGGAAGGTGGTTACAATGGCTCCTAAGATAATGAGAACACTTTAACAAGGGTGGCTGCCAGCTTTAAGAGAGCACCATTATTATTAGCCCAGAGAAATTGACACCCAGAAGTATCTGTTTAGCAGACGGGCACAGCAAAATTTCAGACATATGGAAGAATTTCGTTTGGAGGAAAAAATAATATATTTCATTGGTTACCATCTAGACTGAGACAAATCAATGACGTTCAAACAAAATTATCAGTGATTGTTCAACTTGGAAATATCGCGTTCTCAGGAATAAAAATAGGAGGAGAGCAAAGAAGAATATTGGCAGTCAGTGACCAACCACAGTAAAGGGTATTCGGGTCTAACTCAAGACCCGAATAATAAATTATTTTGTAAGTGCCAATCCTCTGTCCGACGCCGACCACTGATGTACTGGCAGAATTAGCATCCGCGATACTGTCCACACAGCAGCGTAAGACCTCACACCACCAGTCAAAACAAATAGACATCCGTCAGCTCGGTATCGTGATTATTATATATTTTTCAAAGTATCATAATACCAGTGTCCTCAGCTGTTGATTAAATTAAATTAAATTTGTCACGACTTTCGTAAGAACCCTGAGACTAGAGGAAGTTGTTATAATTACTTGAATGTTTCGATTTCTGATATTAAATTCCATTTTAAAGTTTTGTTTTTTATCATTGAATTATTATTTTAAATTAAATAAATTATTTTTAATTTTTGTATTTAATAGTAACACCACCCAATCATCTTACACCCAGTATTTAAATATTAGAAATTATATACAAAAAGATTGGCTAAACAGAAAGCTTCGTACGTGAAAGCAATGCGTTATGGAAGAGAATTGTGCTTGTAGTTTAAAGTGTATTGTTATTGTTATGGAAAAGAGCCCGCGTGCGGTTGATCCGTTGCAAGCGTCGACGCTGATGACCTGACGGTTATCGGCATATGCTACGCGTTCTCACCACGCCTATCCCATAAATCAGCCTGGCGAATTCTCCGCTGGTGTCCTCCTCAGAGAAAGTGCACCGCAATGCATCACCCTCTACGCTTTATCAGAGATGAACATTCCGCATGGGCCTTAAATCTCACCATCCTAACAGTTTCACGCCTGGTACCGCCACTCTGACTCCAACACGGTCTCTACAACAAATACTGTTCATAAATATAATCAAAAGTTTTCAGCGTCAATTATAATATCTTCAAGTACTGTGTAAAACAGAATTTCACATAATTACGTATGGTTTTTCCTCCAAATTCAACCTATTAGAAACAATAAATTTTAAGGCATACAAGTAAATATGGTTCTAGAGAGCATAACTGATTCATTACTTTCACTACTACATTGTAGAGGCACTGAACATCAAAGAAAGGTCCATAATTACTTATTTCGTATTTACTCTCTGTCCTCTATCGCCCCACATTTTACTCTGTCCTGAACATGTTCCGGTATTGTTGCGTCTGAATGTTTTGTGTTTAGTTTCTGGGCCATTATGTTAAATTCTGAAAAACAGAAATTTATTTGATTCAGTTTCAATTTGATCTAAAAGGTTAATTTAGCACATATTTTTGTCTGTTATCGAGTTAAAAATTTAAAAAAGTTTCTTAATTATAGTATAGTTTCTAAATGGTTTCTTTCTTCACGGATATTTCGTGCATTCACAAATTTCTGAATGAATGTCTGTCTTAAAGCCTTTTCTGATATTGTAATGTTGGATGTTGACTGACTGCAGTCTACGATTGTTTTATCTACTGCTGTTGCTGCCTCACTACTGTTCCAAAGTAATCTCCAAGTTTGAATTTAAACGCCTTCTCTCTGTCTCAACAATATAATTAAATTATCGTCATATCGTCGATGAAACCCAACTTCAAACGACCTTCTCGATCCCATTATATATATATATATATATATATATAAAAATTTCAAACGTTTCAGTCCACGTAAACAGACGCAACTCAAACTATAGTAGATACCAATAGCTCCTCTGAGCCCAACAATCGAGCCTGCAGCAAACAGACAAGGCAACATTTTGCGTCGCAGCCTCTCTACAATGGTACTTCGTGCAAGTATAGAAAGAATAAATTTTCATGTTGAAAGGGAAGTCACTATTACTACTGGAACTTGACATTAAACAGGTTTCTACTGCATAATTTTATAAAATCCTCAGCATTTATAACTATAGCTCATTTCAAATTATTTATACATATTCTAGTAACGAGGCATAAGCATAATTTACTATCGCAAACGTGAAAACCGTCATTTTCTCATCCTTTTTATGCGAATAAATTGATTAGTGATAGAAATATTCCTGTCAAAATGCAATGATTGCACGTTTAAATAATATTAGTTTCCCACAAAACACTTCGTTTCAATGTATCAATTCAGCATGATTACATGCTGTCCTTTTAAAACTACAATATTCTGCCCATGTTGTATTTTATTCTCAAGCTCGACTTTCACCTATTATTGTTGTATTAGTTTTTCAATAATAATTAGCATGGTATACACGTTTTTATTTGTCTGTGATCGTTTATTTTTATGTTTATATATATTGTATTATATTAGACTTTTCTAATGATTATTATATATATATATATATATATATATATACATCATGATAAACGATAACGTATGGTGTACAACAAGTGCCTCAATTTCACACATTAAAATAGAAATTTAACTTTCAAAAGTAAATTTGAATCACTTTACTCTAGAACTGGAAAGCCTATCTATTAATTCAGTTAACAGTACATCTTTGTAGATTTACAATGCTTTCAGTTAATACCCAAGTCATTCAGCAATTAGATCTGATATAAAATTAAATAATATGTTTTTAAAACTGTATAGACGTATTGAATTGTGTTTTACTAAATATTTCCCAAAAAGGTTTGTTAACAATGTATTATTGAACCAACATTATTAGTTGTTTGCATTATGAATTACAAGTACCGTATTCTCTTTCTTCTAGTAATTACTAGATTATATCTCATAAAACACGAGTATGGCTATATTTTGACATGCATATGTACTCGTTAGTATGTTTGTATGAATAGATCCAGGTTCTATGCCTTCTTTTGTGTATGATACAATATTCAATTAATGATTAGATGAAAGAGCCAAATGCAGACAAAATTACGTGATGATCTAAATATCACAAAACGTTCCTTTCGTCAGGTGATTGGAAAAATCTCGAGAGCCAGGAGCAACACAACTGCACAAATCAAAAGCCTTGTCTCCGTTTTGGGTTTGTCAACTATAATTGTGCAGTGTCTTTTTCCAATCACCTGCCGAAAGGACCAAGGATCCCAGAAACGTTGTGTGGTATTTATATCATTACTTAATTTTGTCTGTATTTTGCTATTATATATTCTATTAATGTTGAATTATTTCAGCCAACTGAAACTGATCTGCATTAGGGATAAGACTCGAGCAGCAAATAACATTGTACAAAACTATCAAATCAAGACTAGTTATACCCATTATTTTATAAAAGATAGGAAAACATAACAAAGGCAATGAAACGTGTTGAACCTTTGTGAAGACATACAGGAAGTTGTAAGACCGAAACGTCTACTGCTTCTGTCTTGAACATTCGTCAAAGAGAGAAAGACGAAGAGTTTGTATTCTATAGCAGTGTGAATGACAATGGAATTCTTGTGGAGCCTTGTCTCTGTTCAATTGTTACAAGTGAAAGGCGTTGGGGCAGTTCTTTACTAACCACTGACCGCAGAGTCATAACCCCACTCGACCTCAAGAGATTTCCTCTCGGGTCGTCACGTAACTTGGTACTTCTGGTATGAAGAGAAGAGACGAGAATAATGCGGATATTCGATGATCACTCAACTGTCAGTATGCGTTTGAGTATTGAGATGTTTTTGAGGTGGCTGTGAGCGTACTGCTTTGAACTGCCGTGTCCCGGGGCTTGGGATGCTGTGGTGATGGATGTCTGGAGTTAAACGCACAACTCCGGGCGAGAGCCACACACCGCGTCAATTCTCTTCCTATCTCGGCCATTACACGACGCTACATCTCCACGAGGAAACTCTCTCAAAGTATTAATACATTCTTTGTATTACATGAATGGGAAATTTTATAGCAGAAGAACACCATAATTAACCTCCATCATCCGACGAACTTCTCCTCAAATTGTTGGTCATCAAACTTCACTTAGACTATACTAGCATCTCACGGAACACGAAATCGAAAATAGAAGTAGATTCTGTTTCTGATCTTAAATCAGATGTCTATGATAACAATACAGATGGGAGGTCTGCGTGAAGCGAAGGAAACAAGGTATAATAATTAAATAAATTTATTCAGACTAATTGATTGTTGTTCAAGATACGAAATCGAAAATAGAAGTAGATTCTGTTTCTGATCTTAAATCAGATGTCTATGATAACAATACAGACTAATTGATTGTTGTTCAAGATACGAAATCGAAAATAGAAGTAGATTCTGTTTCTGATCTTAAATCAGATGTCTATGATAACAATACAGATGGGAGGTCTGCGTGAAGCGAAGGAAACAAGGTATAATAATTAAATAAATTTATTCAGACTAATTGATTGTTGTTCAAGATACAAAAACAAAGTCGATCATTTTGGTTCATTAAAAACGAACAGTTTCTTAGATGATCATTGGACGATAAAATAAAACTATTTATTAATTGCGCCAAAGTGTTAATGATATTTAACGTCGTTACTTTCATTCAGTCTTAAACGCATCATGGATAATCTTCAGAAAGGAACTCATTACTGATGGCAAAGATTCAAAGTAGAAAGGGCTGCAAGCATTCGCTCGTATATACTATAATATCATCGTTGATTTTTTTTTCTGACTTCTGCCAAACTGACAAAAAGTTTGTTCCTAAAAATTCACATTTATGCAAACGGCGATTGGAGAAGTGTTCATCTAAAAATAATTGCTTTTTTTTCGCTTGTTCTCAGAACCTTGGCAGAAGCTAAGTTAAATACCATAAAAGCCCTTGATTTAAGAGCATTTTGCATATATCCTCTTGAGAAACAAAGCTTCAAGTAAGTGCTCAGAGCCATACATGTTACGTTGTACGTATAATTAATAACATTAATTACATAAGAACAATGTATAATAAAATATCTTAACATATTAAGAATTTTATCTGTATAAGATGATGAAAATTAACTTTTTCTGCGTAAAATCACTATAATATTTTCACTCACAAATATTTCAACAATTAAAGACTACTAATAATTCTTGCTAACTATTAACACCATTTTATTAAGATCCCAACCTTCTGCATATTATTGAAACTTTTTTCTTCAAATTTTATGGAGATGGTGTTTCAATAGTAATTTTAATACCGTTACTGAATTTTTGTCCATTTTCCTTAGTGTGTATGCATTTACGAGAAAATTATTAATTTCAATAATCTCATGTACACAGTAGAAGTGACTGAGTAGAAATTTTTGAAGATGACTTTTGAATGCAAACGGAGTGTTTTCTAATTTTTTAATGACATCAGGATAGTTATTAAAAATTGATATTACAGCCCTTTTGTGCAACTAAAAAGTATTTTAACTCTTATATAAAATATTTTATTTTGTGTACGAAATTAATCAAAGGTAATACTAAATTTATCATAATAATTTATTTCAAATACCATCAGAGTAAGTGAGTTGACGTGACCGAGTAAATGCAATCAATTTCTTGAAGACCCAGAATTTACCTGACATTCGTTTTTTTGTTTGAAGGACTACCTTTACCCGTGGAGTTACCGCAAAATATAATGCCTCAAAACACGAAGGAATGCAAATACGCCAGTTTTGCTGCAGAGCTGAGTTTACTGATTAATATTGACATGTTCTTTCCAATTAAGTTTAGTAGCTAGTGAAAGGCCTCAGAATTTTGATTTTTATATTTCAATAATCGGATACGATTCTAAGGTTAATTATTTCAACGAAAACGTTTTTTTTTATAAATGTGAGCATTGAATTCCCAAGCTTTGTTGATGATTAATATATCAAAATTATTTCGTGATGCCCAAAGTCGAAACGTTGGTCTATTGAACGCATTTGAAGTCTGTTGGTAATGCGATTAGGTTACTTCAAAAATATATAAATTAAATAATATTTGTAATTCAGAAACAATTAATTGAAGAGGCGTATTAATTGGAGTTTGTTGCTCACTACACAATTTCTCAAATCTCGAAATCAATGCGGATAAATCTACCCTGATCTCCTGTTGAACGTTAATTTTTGCACGATAATTACCTTGTTATTACAGGGATGGTCGAAAACCCAACTTCGCTTAGATAGGAACTTGGAAATGTAATTAATGTTTTCTGATCAGAAGAGGATACTCATATTTTATTAATATCCAAAAACCACTGAGTTCCAGTGTTGCCAAAGTTTGTCTTGTATGAATTGTCACAAGATGTAAATTCAGACGGTGTTGTCTGGCTCGAAATGGGTCTTAAATCCATGCAAATTAACCAATATTGTCTGTCTGAAAGTATTTTTCGGACTATTTCAGAAGTCGTGATAGTTGACTTTCAAAAACAGATTTTATATTTCAACACAAATGGACTTTATTGGAGATTGCAAACTGGTACAACAAGGGAAAACAATAATTTATATAATATTCTTTAATTTTTCGTTTTCATATATATTCTATATCAGAACCGTTCGTGAACGTAAGTCAAGGAATTTTTAATTATCCCGTGAAAACTTTTACTTTGCTGAATGTGTCTAATGTTGTATTTTCGCGGTGCACCTGTTACAAATCCGTGGCGTCGCGGCGCATAGCTTGGGAATCGCTGATTTAAACAAGGTTTCATACACAATAAGTAAAATTTATCACAATTCGAATAAATTTGAACGTTTTCATTACAATGTGTTCCGAAATATAGCGAAGAAACGTTATGTTTCACTTCCATTTTTATTGCAAACTGCAGCTGATTACCTAATGTTCCTTTTAATTAATTCTTTGAATAAATTTATTTGGGCTGTTTTTGGCCATATTTGATTATATTAACTAAAATCCTTCAGACGTGTTGATTAATTTAACTTGAGATGGAAAAACAATCATAACAAAGGAATAACCACCAACAAAATTGGATTTAGTTCAAGCGTGGCTGCCCTGGCGACTAGCTATTTTCGTGTAAAGGAGTGTATAAGTGCGTAATATCTAAGCTATATAAAGGAAAATCCACTGTTCCCTGAAAGTAGTAAAAAGAGGAACACCTGAAGATGACGTCCACACAGAATATGGACACTAGATTGTATTCGAAGATGATGGCCACGGAGCATAAACCGGATAAAATACATGCCATAATTCTGGACGCTGTTGCAAGTTTAAATACCTAATAGGTTTAGCTAACATTATTGACCCCATCAAAATTAAGTACATCCCTAAAATAGGCAATGCAAGAATATGCGCATTTGTAACATCTAAGGAGGATGTCGAAAACCTAATAAAAGTTCATAAGTCAATAACAAAAAGGGTGATATGGTGAAAATAAGACCTTTAATGCAAAAATACTGCCGTGTAATATTGTCGAACGTATGTCCAGTTATCCCAAACGAGATTATTGTGCTAGAACTAGAAACTATAAATATAATTCAGACTCTAAAATATCGGATATTAGAATAAGTACTGGTGACCGAAGATTTTCTCACATCAGATGACAATTCTTCATTAACCCATATAATCTAAATTCCCTTCCGGATTCGATAATGGTGCAATATGAAGACACTATCTATAGGGTGTATCTAGCAGCAGAGAACCATAACTGCTATCATTCTAAAAATCCTGGGCATATCGCGAAAAATTGTGCTAATAGAGATGCAATACTGAAGAATAATCTGACTGCAAATGGCAATTATGACCATATTCAGAGTAAGAACCCGGCGCCCGCAATTAAAATAATTAATCCTCAAAAAATGGACATGGATAATTCACAACTAACAAACAAAAAAGGATCTGCAGCTACGACAAGCCAAGCTGAGAATAAAGACGTAGGTAAACCTGAACAGAAGACAAGCACTAATACACTCAAGAAAACCAAACAAAACATTCAGGATCATAAATATAAGGCGCTTAGTCAATCATTAAGTCCCCTAAAAATATTATATGAAGAAGAAAACAGTACTCCACCTATCCCTTTGGAACAGTTAAAGACTCTTATACTAAATGCTATGGACTCAAAGAACCCAAGGTCCATTATTAGAAATGACCAAATATCCTCTACATCATTCATAAATATATTGGAATCTTTTTACCTACACTTAAATGATAAAACGGAAAAAAGTAGAATAAAAAGTCTCATAAATTTATTTAAGAAACAAGAGGGTGATTGATACATATTCATATTCAGAAACAGACTATGACTACAGTACAGTGAAATCTGCAACAGTCGCAGCTGCAAACCAGTTAAAATTAATTATGCAATTATTATGATAAATGATTAACAAATGCGAATTCTTAAAATGTAAATGTAAGAAACCCACATTTGAAACGTATAACTTATAATTAATCTTTCAAACTGTTCAATTGTATGTCTATTATTGAAATCAATGGGAATCGCAGGAAAAGGTATGTAAATAAGCACTATTTGTAATTTATTTATGGGTCGCCAATGACCAAGTTGTTAACGCGTCCATTAAAAGCTTTTAAATAAAAATTTTAAAAAAATGAATGTGTCAATTCTTGAAATGTGTTGACAGTTGTGTGAGAATATTCCTTTTTTAAAATATTTAAAATTTGTTTGTGAAATTTTACGGGAACAATTATTAAATAGGTCGTAGTTCTTCCAAGTAGTGAGATAGAGAGAGGCAGCGAGAAAAGTGTGACACAACATAATCTCTTTATTGGCTATTAGGACTTCTCGCTTTTGCGGCGTCACTGCGTTGCCTCCGGCGCTAGATTACAGGAGAATGGGGCCATCATTTTCTCCCGGATTCACAGCAGCCCCTTCCTGTCACAACCAGGACCAGGTGCTCTCCTCAGCAACAATTCTATATTCCTTTTCTCAGCTCAAAACCTGCCCCAAATGTCACAGTCAAGAACGGGAGAAAAGCTCAGCTAAAAGGCTATGGTACTCAATCAATAATTTTTCTATACTAAACTGTACTTCCCAAAGATTTTGAAGACTCATTTTTTTCTCATAATTTATAGAAAATTATTTTGAAAGTTTGTTTCATCTGAACTCCAGGTGCATATTGACCCACTGATTTAAAATAAAACTAGTGTAAAACTCCTCAATGATGATTTCATCATAGGGAAGGTATTTATTGTTCTGGTACTGGATTACTTCAGCCTTACGTTTTGGACACAGACTCATAATTGAAATTATATTATCCTCTTTAAGATTAACATCGATAATTCTAAATAACGAACTATTTCAGCAACAACTAGTTCTTCAATATAGAATTATTCTATTTATCTATGAATATTTACCTTGTAATGTCAAAGAACTAAGTGAAACAGAAATGCCATTAAAAAACTTTACAAGTAAAGCGCCGTGTCTGTCCGATTGAACAGGATAAACGTGAAAGCGGCTGAACACGTCTGTACGAATTTTCATTATTGTATTTCTTTTTTCTCAAAGCTAAACCCAGGCTATAAGATTTGGCGACAAGGAAGAGTTAACAGGTAAGTCAAATCAAATTTGAAATATTGACTACTGATAACTAAATAGCTTTGAACACTGGAAGCGTATGAATGGCTAGTTAAGGAAGATGATGAGGATTAACTCTAGTGAATTTAATAAAATATACTTTCAACTACATGGGAGAATAATGTCTTATATTTTTCAGCTAATTTATTCAATCGTAGTAAAAATAATTTTCCGTTAGATTTTTTTAAATAGAAAACCGTAGCGAAGCACGAGTGTTACGACTAGTACATAAGAAAAACAAATTAAATAATAAACAAATTTTTTTTTACTAAATATCTACTTCTATAGCTACACTGTAACGCAGAAAAACACAACGTACCATCCGTAATTTGTGACCTCATCAGAAGAGCATAATAATAGTTTAAAACATACGAGCCTTAATAAATTTTTGTTAAAAATATCTTGAACGGTTTTGATATTTTGTATCGATTTCGTTGTTCAATGTGCCAATACCTTAAATTATTAGATTCCTATATATATATATATATATATATATATATATATATATATATATATGACATTCAACGAATGTAGAATAAATTTAAAATTCAATGCCTGGTTAATAACGAAAATAATTTTAAATATTTTTTTCAATGTTTTACATTATATTAATTTTTTTTAAATCTACTAATAAAAGAATTTGGCATTTTCTACAATACTATAGGCACAAAAATTTTAATCCATTGAATAAATCTGTATCACTGACATGTTGAAGAGCCAATTGAGGGAGAAAACCAAGCATTTTTCTGTTTGGATCGATTTTAGTGGCAATGCAGCCATAAAGTAGATATTAATTGGCCATTATATTTTAATTTTGTTATTATACATCTAAATATATCAAATGATAATACAAACTATTGCATACGATAATTTTGTTCTTGTTGAGCACGACTGGTGAAAATATAAAAATATTTTGGCGCATGAGGGAGGAAAATTTCTCAATAATTTCTAGAGGTACAAAAGATTGAAAGACTTCTCTAGGAAATTACGACTCCATAGACAATGACTAGTGTCTAGTCCCGATGTGTCACGATGTATTTCAACGCTTCACGCTATTGGCGAAATAAAATTCGTGACGATAAACATTATATTTGGACAAGGACGTTATGAATTAAAGCACAAGTTTTAATGATTTGTAATTACACTTATAGAACGGGAGCAATTGTCTGTTTATTTTAGAAACATTTACGATAGTCCTCTATGGAATTTTATTCTTGGCTTTGAAGGTAACTTTAAGATAAAATTTTAAAAAATTACGACTATATTCAAAGAATTCCAAACATTTTTCGATACTCTTTAAATGAAATTTCGATATAATAATAACTATAACCAAATAACATCTCTTGATAAATGTTTCCCATTTTGAGACCAAAAAAATCTTTTTTATTATTATTATTTTGTGGTAAGGGTTTTAGTTTTTTCATTTTTTCTCTACTTAAGAAACTGAATTCAAAAGTGTTACCTAATCACTTCACTGTGTTAATTTTTCATTGGGTAAATTTTTGGAACAATGTAAGTTTATGCGGAAGATAGCGCAGAACAGCTTTCTCTACCCTGACCGTTCCCAGAGGGCGTTATTGTTCGCCCTCGTGATAATGTTGGATGCATTAAAGTGAAAACAGTTCGCAGATAAGCGAGGGTGGGTATAATTAGAAAACAGAGCGAGAGTAGCAGAAGAAACCGCCGCGAGGGGAGCAACGGTAAGAAAGAAGAGATGGGGTGATAAAAGGCGAGGAGAAACAGCCCAGGAAATAGGCCACTCTGGATTCTTAATTGCGCTTCTGTTCGACTCCCCGTAGAGATTCTAATAATTTTACGACTTTGGTAGCACGAGACTCGCCTCTCCGCTCATCTTTACGAGCGCGATTTTTTGCGGCAGTAAACTGGTTCCAAATAAAGCGGCTCTTCTTCAACCGCACTATCGACAACCTAATGTCTACATTATCCAAAATCATACTTTTTATACGTAGTATTAGAAATCTATTCGCTCGTAAATTTCACATATCTGGAGCAACCTGTTTCGGTCGAGAAACGCCTCTCATTACGTGTACAAAATATATACTACTAAGTCAATTCCTCTATTTTTATGGGGAAAGAAAACGGAACAAATAGTCACAGTGAAGTCTAGTTTAATAAAACCCCAGAGAGAAACTTACTACAAAATAAATTTTGGCTTGACCTGGGACAAATAAATCCTTTTCCTAAAGCTACTTTCAGCAGTCGCTCTCTCTATATTAATTTATCGCCTATACTAACTTGCAGGACTCAAATTAAATTTAGGCAAGAGAAAGAAAAATTAATAAGCACATCCCTTGAGATAGACATCTTGTTATTAAAAATAATACATTTTTAACATGTGTAAAGCATATCAGAAAAATTCAGGGTAGAGTGAAACATTTAAACGATATTCCTTTTATAAGGTTGCATTCAAAACCATTGATATATATTATTTATAAATAATTTCTTAACCAACTGGTCATTATAAGGACCGGTGCTGGCCTATTTTCATAATTACTTCGCAGTATTTCGTAAACAAATTGAGGAAACTCGAGAATATTACGATTGCTGATGACCCGAAACTCTTTCCCCAAGTGTTGGGAAATATAAAAAATTGTAAGTTGAGGCGTTTGAATGCCAAGATTGGTCCGGACAGGACATGTGATGCAAGCCGTACGTGCCACTCGTCTCCATTAAAGAGGAGGGAAAGTGGGGGTGGGGCGGCACGTGACTGCGGTGGCGCCCAATCGTGGACCCTCGGATAACTTTCTCCTGTCTTGTGTCTTCTCTGTGCACAGTGCAGAGGGGGGATGCCCTCCACTCCACGATCCACGATTTATTACTGCGAGCTCAAAGCTCCGCAGCGCATTCAACTAAACGTTTAATTTACTTCACACGCTTTTCTCAATCAAGCCAGGAAATTGCAGCTCTCAGTCATGTTGTGCCACTTAAACATAAGTCCCACGTATGAAATATCTCGAATTCAAGCATATTCATTAAATAAATTGTAGGCTTTGTAGTGAAGGTATTCATTGATCAATCGTTGGCTAACACAATAAAATTGTTCGTGGTGAAGTATCTGAAGGTAGATTATTCTTCTGGTTATTGTAATCAATAACTCAAATACTCTCCGAGTACGAGTGTGAGAGTGAATTGATAGTAATAGCGTACAGCTCAGAAACCCAAGCTCCTGATATTAAATTACTTGCACGAAGGAGAAATGAGATGCTCTGATCTTAAAAAGGAGCCAAAAGGACGAAATGCAATCTAAAGTCTGCAGTCTGTTACGAGCAGTCGTGGTCAGACAAAATTCAGCAAACCCGCGTATCGCAGACCACCTGTTGATCCTCTATGCAGTCCAGGTCTGACATGCCTCGGTTTCTTAAACCAAACCAACGTTCCATATAGAAGAACCCTTGTTGGGGTAAATCTCTTGGCAGAAACCAAAACTGATGATTTGTCAATCAACAACCGTCCAGGAGTAGTAGTACCCGTATAAGCAGTTATCAATTGTGAGAAAGTATTTATTTAAATCAAACAATTATACCACATATATTCAGAGAAAAAATTGGCACTAAATACATTCATTAAAATTTTATTAAATTATTTAGCATATTGTCAACTACTTGGCTAAAAGAATTAATTAATTAATACTGTATATTAAAATACTTAATGCAAAATTAATTATGAAAACATATAATGCATGATAATTGATCAAATATAAAAACAAACTTGTCTAAATAGTCTAAAGGTTTTAACGAAAAACTACATGTATTCGTTGCATTGTTAACTGACGAGTGCAGCTCTAGGCTCTTCTTAGCACCTGAAGAAAGAGACGAGGATCCCAGAAACGTTATGTGATATTTATATTATCACTTATTTTGTCTGTATTTGGATATCTTTGTTATTGTTAAATGTATTGGTGTTAAATGATAGACATCTAAGATATATTCTGTACAGGCGGAAAAATAAATACTGATTTGACTATATTATTCTCAATTTCTAGCATTCTGATATTGATTCATCTGAAAACTATTTGCCTTGGAGTCTAAAAGGGACTTAATAACAAGGAAATCAGAACCCAGGAAATGGATCGTCACAAAATTAGGTTCTATTGCATATCAATTCTCAACTTAAAATTTAAACTGCATTAAAATGTTTATTCAGAAATGATATACATTTCAAAATGGCACAAATATGCGACGACACACAGCTTTGTGTGAAGTGAAGCCTAGATGCTGACGAAAGAGCTGTGCGACATCGAAATTCGCGTTTTAATCAATGTTGTATCCGTGTCGAAACCCTATATTTTTAATTATTCTTATAATACTTCTTTAACGATACAAATGAAATCATTGGGATAATTTCTTAGCACATTGCTTCATAAATGAAATAATATTATTAGTTAAACAATTTTTGTGAATTTATTAACACTGTTTTTTTTATATAGCGTTATGTTTTCAATCAGTCACGTAACAAATAACAAGGTAAATTTATTTAAACCATTTATTTCAATGATAAAAAGCTATCGGCGTTTTCCATCATCAGCTTCATATTGCAAAAATTATTATAACGACATTATTATTGTTCAATCAGTATTTCGGTCTATGATCAAAATTAAATTCTTTCGAGTATTTCCAGGATGTATTAATTGCCACTGTACGGAATTCCTGAAGTTTGGCAATTATAGTTAACTTTGTGTGGATTGAATAAGAAAGATAGCCAATTCAGACAAAAAGGGTAATATAAATGCCATAGAACCTTTTTGGGATCCTTGTTCCTTTCGTCAGGTGCTAAGACAAGCCTAGAGAAACATAACTGCACTTGTCAGTTGACAACACTCAAGGTAATTTTTTCATTCGTGTGGAATAGTTCTGGAACATGGCCCATGATTTTCTCCAAATATAAAATTTCTTCCATGTTATAGTTAGTCAGGGCTAAACTCTGACGTTTTAGGATTTGTGTACAAAAATGTTTTAGAAAATGAAACTGATGCTGTAAAAAGGCGAAAGATATAAATGGTTTGAAGAAATTTACCTTGTTATTTATTTATAAATATGGGGCCATATAATTACGAATTTATTTTTCTATACCTCGAAATAATTTAGAGAAAGTATAAGATTGATCTCTCCGCTGAAATGTTTGAGGTAGAGTAGGAAAAAAGGGGTGGTTATGCAACGATCTATCTAACACTGATGTGGTAATAATACGGCACACTTGGTCCAGGCAAGATCTCCGACACTCCACACCCTTGGTGTGGGAGGGACAGGTGTATCATAAATCATGTGCTCTCCGGAGTTTAATTTAAGCTCTCTAAGAGAGCTGTAGCGTATCAGCTCGGAAACGTGATCAATGCTGCGGACCGATCAGCCACTTGACATAGATGTTGTGATACTTTAACAATGGTCAGAAACGAAGACGCTGGGGTTAATTAAACACGGGTTCCTCGATCACCGCAATCCCCGTTGACTGTTGACGAATAGGCTCGTCGTTAACCCTGGCCCTTGTTCCCCGGCGCATCTGTCTCTGCCCAGCCTCCCGCAGGCTCCTCATTTCACCCGACGCCATTGTGGCTTACGAGGATACCCGCTCGTGCTCGTGCATGCTTCTTGAATCGAAAAATCGCCCAACTCTGCAACGTCAACTTATTAATAATATAACACGACTTTTCTAGGATCTATTTCCAACAAAAACAAGATTTTTCTGAATTGTATTGGTCTGAAACAAAGAACCAGTTATTTGTTGTACTCACTTCAGTATTTTCCTTTAATATCTCTGTAATTAATTATTCTGCAGTAGGAAACAATGGATCCTAACTGACGCTCGAATCTTGGCCTAAAAATAATTGTTTGAGTGGATTGACTTAATCATCTGAAAGAATAAAAACTTTCAAAGAATTCTGTTTCACACAAACTTTTATTTAATTAGAAGCAATTTAATCATAAACTGTGTTTTTTACTAATTAAATTTGATTGGAACTTCGACCTTATAGAGAAAATTGTAGACCTCTCTTCAGAGCTCTTGGAATTTTAACGTTACCTAGTAGACACATTTTGCAAATTCTAAAATTCGTAAAACGTCTTCTAAATCTATTTGTCACCATCGAAGAATTCCATGACTACAAATACCAGAAACCACGCGTCTTTACGGACAAACACCACCAGTCACTTTTTGAAAAAAAAATAGATTATTCAGGAATAAAGCTATTTAATTGTTGTTAATCTTAGCATGAAAATCGTAACCAGTTAAAACGTATTTATTAACGAGTGCATAATTCATCTCATTAACGGCGCGTATCACTAGGTTAATGAGTTTATAAATCGGTCTGAGCCTAACGCACATTTGATTCCTAGAAAATACTGATTAATTTATGTAATACTAACATAAACATATATTGTTTTTTATGTCCAACTGATACGTCACAATTGTTTATTTCATGTCGATCGAATGAGATTTCCAGTTGCTACGAAGAGCTGGCAGGTAAATTCTTCGGGAAACTACATTTTGAATTTGTATATCATCTTGTGTAGTGTTATTTGCGCAATTCAGTGTTACTCAAGAAATTTAGTGCTACTAGTGAAGCTTATAATGCAAATAATAATTGTTATTCTTCACTCTTATATTGAATTGTTCCTACTTCATGCATTTTCAAATATGTAATTTTGTAATTCTTTATATTTACTATTTTTGTATAGGCCTAAGTAGCTATTGTATTTATTTATAACTTATTCTACTCATATTTGTAATCAATATCAACATGACTTGTCAAATTACTCAGCAGAGTACTAAAGGAACTAATGATTCTAAACTAATCTTCGTATTTCAAAATTTAAAAAACTGTGTTATTGTTATAAATTCCCATTTTTTTTTAAAAAAAAAAAGAGTGGGTGAAAACTACTACGAATGATTTCTTAACGTAACAGTCCTGTTACGTTGGCCATAAATTCTTGGGTGGAAGGCCCAGACAATGACTAGTAAGATGCTTACTCTGTGCATTGAAAAGAAGTTTCTGAAAAGGAATATGAATTTATTTCTCGAAGCCGGATGCATTTTGGATCGATAAGTTCGTAAATACCCAGTTCCAAGTTATTCGCGCTGTTGTGTTTCTTTCAGTAAAAGGTTGTATGCTTTTGTTTCTTTATTCTATAAAATTCACTAAGTTGAACAATGTTTTTGAATAAGCGCTTAAATTACACCGATAAGGAGTAAATAGATCGGTGGAAATACTTAAAATTCTTATAAATATGCTCAGATTAGTTTAGTAATATCTATGATATTATACAAAGACCTCAAGTTATTTGCCGTTATAAGGCCATAGGAGAAAATTTTATTAGTCCTGGTAAACTATTGATGAATTATCTTTGTTTTATAAGTATAATGATTATAAAAGTTAAGCATTTCGATTAATGGAAGATACTTTCGTGAAAAACCTAGGCATAATGTTAAATGAAAAACAAATCAGTCCAGACATTTTCAGTTATCTATCAACAAAAGCCGAAACGTTTGTTTTAACATTTAATTGTTCCTCTATTGCCTGATATGTAAGAATAGCAAGTAAGTTTTTATTCAACTATGCTCTTAGGCAGACATTTTGTTGTCATAAACTGAAAATTCGATTTCACATAAAAGATTCATTCGTTATTTTTACAACTATAAATTTATTTTAGAATCTTATATAATAATATTTTTATATTATTTATTTATACATAATAAACTAATTAATATAGTTACACAATGTATTTCTAATTATTTTTCAATAACAGTAACATTGGTTTTCAGCTGTATATACAATTATAATACTGTCGAAGTATGAATTATATATGTCAACCATTGTAAAATTCATTATAAATTTTTTTGTCGAGAAAAAGTGACACATATTCAAATACCCATTTTTGCATACTTACATATTTACGAGACATATTTTTATAGTAAAACAGCAATCTATAGTTTATTCTGATTGATGGCTAATACGTAAATAACATATTCAAGATTATATTAAAAAGTTCAATTAATTTATCTCGATAAATAATATTTTAATGAGTTTTATAAATATTTATACAATTTATAGTTTTACAGAACGGTAACAGATCCTGCTATTTCTAATAAATAAAGTAATGAGAAAAGCAACAATTTTCGACTGTATTTGTTTATTAAGTTCAAACAAAAATAATATAATGCAACAGTCTTGATATTGAATATTTAAAAAGTTTTTATTAACTTAAATAAGTTTTTAAAAAATGAAAAAGTACTTTCTATGAATCCCTTCATTATTAATTTATATTTAAGTTGAAAATTATTCCACCCTAATTATTGTCTCATCCCTTTGAGTGATTTCAATAAAAACAAACCAAACTTTTCAGCAATGAAGGAATTTTTTTCAATTATTTTCTAGTATAAAATTATAATCAACGAAATACTACAAAGTGATTTATTATTATTGTTTTCCCGCCGGAAGGAGGTAATAGGTCCAGTTTCGTAGTAATCACAGGAATTGACAGGAAGTAGAGTACTCTCCCGGTCGTGTTCTAAGGCCGCACGACCTTTGTCTCAAAATGGAAATAAGATTGTATCTTAGGCGCAGTCAATTGGCCTACTTACAAGTGTGAGAATAAGCCTTTGGGTCCGTACACTGACCGCTGGGCAGAATAGTTGGAATCGAAAGGTTGGAACGAGAACGCAGCCGCAGGAAGTTACGAATAATAGCACGCTCGTACAAATAAGTTCTGAGACAGCTGAAATATTTATTCAGATGATAATTTTGAATTATTACTTTTGTTTATACGTTTATTATATGTAAAACTAATCAAATGAGAACGGTCAACAAAATATCAATTTAGATATTGAGAATGGAGATGGCGTGATTTATCGGTTTAAGTTTCTGATGTTGAAATAAATTTACTTGCAGCTAAGTATTTTTTAGAGTCTATGTCAATATATATTCTGATCGTAGGTTATCGAAGTTTGATGTGCACCCGCTAATATGCGGAAGTATCCTGCGGCTGTTAGAGAAACGCATAGATAACATAGAATTCATTATGGTTTACAGCTACATTTTGCATAACGGCGGTGTATTAACTGGACTGTCGAGTCCAGACATGTAAAACATCATTATTTAAATTTATTCTACGTCGCAGTTGTGTTAAAAGTATTATTATCTTATTTCTAGGCATAGCCATTAATTTTGGCGAAAACGACCAGAAATTTTGAACGTTGGACAAGGGGGAAAAAAAGATAGGACATAAGAACGCCGTAATAGAAAGTTATAAAGACAAGGAACGGCCAATAAAGGGACAGAACAAGGTTATAAAATATATATTGAACACCACGAGTCTGAAAATCCTGATTGTTTAACGTCGCCTAAGTGGTGTACCTTGAATAGCAGAAGCTGTAACTTATAAACTACACCTGAAGAAAGCAACAAGGTTATCAGAAATGTGGTATGGTATTTGTTTTATCACCCAGTGGCGCCTGGTGCATATGTGCTCATGTGTTACAGCACATAAATTAATTTAGGAATAATTAATTTTTCTTAATTTTAAGAAAATTTATGTTAATTGTGTTTTAACAGTGCAAATTTCTGCTTCGATATCGGGGATACGTAAAAAATTTACTTATTACTCGATTTTAAATAAGAGTACATTGTAAATATACTACAATTATATTTTTTAAAAAGTTATCGACGACTTTAAGCTGCTTGTTTTGTGGCGCAGTCGCTCCCGATAATGCAGCCAGCTGGCTATGTGAGTACTACAACCAGCTTTAGCTCCAATTGCAGACTGATACGCATGAGCAGTATTGCGTTTAATCCCACTGTCCCGCCCGTAAAGTTCTACCAACTGTCATATTTTCGTGCTACGGAGCAAACGGAACAGGGCCCTGCCGTGCAGGCGGATGCAACAGGCTGAATAAGCAACGAAATCCAAATAAATTATAACTATTGAGTAATTAAAAATCTTATTTTAAAGTTGTTAATATTTTCAAAACTAAAATAATTTTGTTATATTTTGTGCAGTATTTAAAAAACTCACAACCAATTTCTATTTTAAAGGAAAAAGATTTAAGGGTCATTTCATTGTACGAAAATCTACCGCAAGACCCTTCATACAATATTACCATCATGATGGCTTGTTCCAAAAAATACCTATATTTATTATTAGTATTACGAAGGAAGAATACTTTGGTGTTAGAAATGAGTGCAATTTGATGCTAAATTATTTTCTTTTCAAACATAGAGACTACTGGAAACTTTGGAATTAAAAATGTAATTTATTAAATGTCGGACAAGAGTATTGGTAACACTATCGCTGTTGTATTATTATTATTTTACATTTCTATCCTCGTAAAAATGGTTGCTGGTTGTGCTGAAGCACATAATTTGAAAAACTCACGAGCTGCCACTGTTATCACCTTATTTTATCGATTCATTGCCTCAGTTCTTTATATTTCTCTTAATTTTTAACTTATACAGAGTTTGTTTTATATTTTTACCGCAATATAAATTCTAATAAAAGTTAACATACTGATAATAAATTACATTTCTAATTCCGTCTATATAGTTTCCAGTAGCTTCTAATATTGAAAAGCGGAATAATTTAGCACCAAATTGACCAGCATTTCTTATTTTTCCTTCGTACATATTTGTACTATAACTTTGTGATATTTTGATGACGAGTTTTTAAAACACTTAAACGGTAGGTGGCTCACACAGAAAAGGGCGAGAATCTCATCATACTTATGAGAAGACTGAATAAAACAACTCTGATTTGATATTGTAACATGGTTACTGCATTCAACTAGATACGAATGAAATTGTTAAGTACCTTTAGAATAATACGTGCTCGAAATTCGAGAAGAGAAGGGAATCTAAAGTGGAATAGTTTCGGACACTGTCATGATTTTAATTTTACTACGTCTACCGTCCCATTGAAGCTTCGATCAACGATTTGATTATGCCGATTGTTTACAATATCTGTAACAATTAGTCGGCGTACAATGGCGATGAAAGTAGGGAGATAATAAGTACGTGTGCAGGTGGGGGAAGTGATTCAGCCATCGGGTGGGCAAATAACGGACAAGATCTGTATCACTGCCTCAGAAACACGCAGGTCAGCCGAGAGGGTCGCGTCGCTTTCTCCAAATTCATTATACAGTACTTACGTCGTGACGCCGCATTTGCACGGACTCCGGCAATCTCAACATGGACAACTGTCATTGATAACTTCATCTCAAACTTTTAAATATCTTACTTATTCAGGAGGTAGATCTCTTTCTTAATATCGATTTAAATGAAATCTTCAGGTACTTTCAGATTGTTTGTAATTAACAGTGAACGTCGGGGTCCCAAAATTCTTCCAGGTACCACCTTATAATATTTCATTTATGAAAAAAATGATTTGAAGAATTTGAAATGCAATGCTCGACTAGACTGCATTACTAGACAAATTGAACTATCTAAATATAACGAAAAATGATTTATAAGGCCAATTAATATTCATTAAAATATGTTATAACATTCGAACGTTGAAAAATCCTAGTAAAAATTGCATTATTTGTTATACGGAGAATTCCATATCCAAACGACTGAGTGTTTAATTTTCTCTTGAGGTCGATCTGTAATGGCTCTCGTTTTCTGACAACTGTATTTTCCAGTCGTATAATTTTTATTAAACATGATTTTTATAGTAATTCTATAAAAGGACTCAGATGTCAGCTTATTGTGTTATTTTGGTGACGCGAAACCACGGATTTCGTACTTCTTAAGCTTAACAAAAATCTAGTATCCACGGATAATATTAAAATATCTAGTAGTTATCAAATCGTACCAAAATAAATATTTCCCACAATTACTTCACCATGAATCGTTGATAACTCTTATTCAATATTTAATAAATTATATTTAGAATTAGAAATTTAAGTAAGGTTAAAATGAATAATTTCAGCATTTTGCAGTTCATTATGAAATTTTGGGAGGTGTTTTGAACATGTTTTATTTTAATATATATATTAAATTGAAACATGTTCAAAAACATATGGGAGTTACCAAATTTTTATAACAGTTCCCTTTTTTGATCATGAAATTTAGAATGAATTATTAATACATTTTCGTTTCAAAACTACCCATAGTTTTCGAGTTCCACTAGTACTATGTAAGTTTCTATTATTATTACGTACAAGGAAAGGTAACGAGCGTTGTCAGTTTATAATATGATCACTGATAAAAATCAAGATAAATTTAGTAATTTAAAAGCTGAGTTTAATAGCCACAAATTCGTTTGAGGTACGTCTGCAATAAAATAATACACAAAGTATAAATCGTGTATCGTTTGTGTATGTTTCACAAAAGAAACTGTTCAGATTATCAACATTAGTCTGTCACAAATAAACGAACTTGAACAGAAAATAAGTAAAAATACAACTTTACTGAATTATTCAGGTGACTAATATTTTGGTTTGCCTTCGCTGAGGTGAATTCGTAAGACGTTTCGCTCGTGAACATTATGTAAGAAGATGTTTATTTTTATCATTAAACTTAAATTCATCGTTCTGTAATTAATTATGAAATTTGGGAGGATTTTTTAACACGCTTCATTTTAATATATATAGAATTTATAAAAATTTTATCGTAGTTCCCCTTTTTCTTTAAGAATATTGTTGCAACACCAGAAGACGTAGATGATGATAACACGTTTTGTGGTTTAGCTTTAATTTATTCTGGTAAGTGTAATTTATTAAATATTGAATGTAAGTTTATTTATAACTCATTTAATAAATTTTTCTCACTTAATTGGCCGCAAATCATGGTTTTAATAAGACATTTCGTTTGAAAAGTAAATGTGGTCTGAATTTTTAAGAAAATAATCGTGTGTACACGGATTTTCCGTTTCCTGCAGATAATTTAATGAAATGGCACCAAAAGGTGGGAAAGAGGCGTTTCATTCTCAATTTCCCAAAAATGGATCAACGAAAGGCGAGGATAATACTTTGGCGTCTCTTTATAATGAAAATGTGTCAAATGTAGAATCTATGAGTTAGACAGTCGTCTTGGTCGTTAACAGTTAGTCTTCCATGGATAATATTTAAGTATTACCTGTAGAAGTTTCTATGAGAAAAGTCATAAACAACTTTGATGGTTTATAGTCATTGGACTTCTTTAATAAGTAATTGGCATTAATAATCATGGACATTATTCCTCGTTATTATAAATCAAATGAAAATAATTGAAAATTAGTTCGCAGAAGCGTTGTGTCGTATTTATTTTTATAACCTTATTTTTTATTTGCTTTTGGTTATATCATAATTTTTAATCGTTAATTTTAACGAATTGAGTCGTTATTAGATTGACTTATTCTTGCAGTCTTAGAGAATTGACAACAACTACTGCCCGTGGCCATACAGTTATCCAAAATACTCAGAAACTACAGCGGGACAAACTGCCCACCTTAAAGACTGAGGAAATCGGAAGTAACGTATTTCTTTTAATTTTATTCATAGTCGCATCAACTACTAATGACATTAGCGACATTGTAGACTGTTGGATTTTAACTTTGGAACTAATTTCATCGAGTTTATCAGTATGGAAAGACACACCACTTCCATGCCCTAGAAGGTATTCGAACCCGTGACATCTGTAAAGTGAGGCGCTGGCCACTACACCACGGGAGGTTGGCTGAGCAACTTATTGCTTTTGTTGAACTGTTGCATTGCTTCCTGCTGACATTCCTTCCATAATAATTAATTATACAGATTTATTTATCGTTTTTCAGTTAAAATTAGATTGAATACCCTTAGATTCAAAATACCAATTAATAAAGCTTCATAGTGTTACCTCATCTAGTAACCAATATAAATTGACCAACCTACAAAGAAATTATGGAGTTAAACTTGTTTGTAAATTTTTTAATAACTTATATTTGTAAAAAAAAATTAAAAAGAAATAATTTGGATAATTATAATGTTATTAAAAATAAACTGCAATGGATGTTATATTGAACAAACAAAAATAAAATTGAGATATTGTATTAAATATCCTGTTCAAAAGCATTCAGTTATATCCAAACATGTTAACTCCATAAACATATTTTTTTGTGTTCATGTAAAACGTTTAGATGAATAAAACAAATATTTCCCTAGACTAATGAGTGAAATGTTTCATATTAGGTCAAATATTAATGCTATTAACATTAACATACAAACTATTTAAACAGAATACATATTATTATTGTAACCTATTAAAGCCAAAGTATATCACAAGTATTTCGTTTTACTATTCGTCAATTCCATTATGCACACTTGAAATTAGAAAAATATATCAATGCATTGTTATAACATATTGCGAATCTAAACTTAAATAATGCCATTCTTTCTTTATGTTAAATGTGTTTATTTTTGAACCGGCAAATTGGATGTTTTCCACTTCTACGAATCAAAATTTTTTGATTACTGAAATTACTTTCAATATATAACTTTGATTAATTGAATAAATTATTTTTATCTTTAGCTATAAGAGCAAGAATTTTTTATATTAATTTAGGACTCCTTTCTATTTGAGCCATTATCTGTTGAAGTCGCAAAGTTCGGACAAAACAATTAATTTTTTTTTGTCATTTCACGAAATATAATTTTCGAATTAAATTGTATGAAATATCCCGTTTTTTGACGTTATTGGCTAACATAATTGTTGTATTCACTTAATGCCAGATAAATACCAATTCAATCCTAAAATTAAGTTTTTGGAATAATGTTGCGTTATTTCCAACAACTTGGGATTGTGGAAGTTATCGGCCCACTAACCAGTTGCTGCCCTTAAATTCACGCTGAGGTGTGCAAGTCGCTTGTCTTTTTGGACCCGTTAAGAGCTATATCGTCGAAAATGAATCAAGAATGAAATGAAAGGAAGATAAGGAAATAATTGAATTGGAACGGGACCACCACACTGTGACTTCTGCTGCTTTCGCTGTTTCTCTAATGGCAACGTAGAGAGTGTCATTAGTACAAGCTAAACTTAAGATGAATAGCCTATGCAAAGAAAACCAGTCCACCTTTGTGTACAGAGTTAAGTATCGACCTCCTGTGGCGAGGGGATCTGCTTAATAGCCTCACATTGCGAAAGATCCGAGATCGAGACCTGCGTGGGCTCCCAGCTTTTCATCAAGACTTTCGCATTAGAAACAGCAGTGCAGGTGACAGGATGTACAATAAATTCACTGTTACTCATTTTTTTTATCTTGCGATAAAAGACTTCAACCGTTGGTCCCACTTGTGGTTCTAAGCCAAATTGGGACGAAAATGCATCTTTGAATGTTTATAATAGCTGCTTTAAAAAGTATTTTAAATGTATTTTGCAAAACGTACTTCATTTATTTTTCGCTATACTTATTAATTAAACGTCATTCACTTATATCGAAATACTTATTGCTTTAGAAGACTTATGCGTGTCATATAAACAAATTCGACTTTTAAGGAACATCTTAAGTTCTTCTACGAAATTTATAGCATATAAAACTCTAAAGTATTAAAAAAATTATTTGATTTTAACAAAAAGACTGCACACAACATGTAGTTGATATTAATAAAACCAAATATATAATTATACTAGAACTTTTATTGTAAATAACAATGTACTCCAGGAGCTTTCGGTCTATCATTGACCATATTAATAATAATGATAAAATAAATTTACATGAAAAGTTTTTGGACAAGCACGTATAGTAGTAGCAGCATCGCATTATTCGAAACAATCTTTAACTGAAAACTGTTCGTGGCATGTGAGGTGTGTCGTTCTATAAGCTCTTGCGTTTTTTAATCACGTTATTAAATATTATAAATTTTTTAAATTGAACACACTGCAACAATTCATTCGAAGGAAGGAAAATTAAACCAGTCACGATCAGTTAAAAAGGTGATTTTCACTCTTATTTGAATTTGGAGCAGAATGTTGTAGCAGTAATGAATAAAATGAAATAACTATAACAAAAGTTTGCTTGAAAATAGTACGGACGGAGAACATGAACTGATGAAAGAAACGTTCTTCAAACGAACAAATGGACAAAATAGGAAATATAAAAATGAAGTATTTTTTAAAACTTATAAAAGAAATTAATTCAATATATACCGAAATTCTGATACAACATTTTCATGCAAATTACTCAGTCATAAAGATTTTTAAAACATTTGTTATTATATTTATTAATTCCGCATCTCCCTTTTTATTCTATGATATAAGAGGGGATATACCACCACGTGGATAACCTACACCAAAACATTATAATTAATTATTTTATATTCTAATATATAGAAAAATTAGTTTCCAACAAAGTTATCTAAATAAATGTAAACTATATTTTATTTAAAATTATCAACAAATATTTTATACTTAATTATAGCGTTAACTGTAACATACAAAACAAGGAAAATGTTAAAATATTTATTCAGTATATAAAATATATATATATACACTTACGAATTTAGATAACTAGAGTTATTAGATGTTAAGTGTTATCACATATCAAGATTGTGATCGTGATGTCACCGCCCTCTCCAGAACAAAAACCAAATAGCGTGCTACAGGCAGTCGGCTATGCTTATATTCCCGCCTCACTCAGTTTTGTATTATTATAATAGAATTCAAGTGTGGAATTCCCAGAATTATCTTATTGCTTGCTTTATGTCTATTTCCGTATATGTGGGTACACAGCGGTTTGCAATTCCCTTTTTTTAACTGCTTTTTGGAAGTGAAGATTCTGAGCATTCGTATTGAAGAGCGCTGGCTGTCCTGCATAAACTATCAAATACTATTGAATAAATTATATTTCATAAGACTTTCCACTAAATTGTCAAAATGTTTTATCACATACAATAATTATATCCTCGTTTATCAAGATATTTGACAACAATTTTTCTGATACGAGTATTTATTTACAATGAGAAACTACAGCCACCCAAGTCTAATTATAGATCTTATTTTAACTGAATAGATTTCGAATTTTGTTTGATATGAGAGCGAAATGGTGTTCCTCGGTTATTATACTGTACAGTTGGTTTGAAATTATTATTTTTATCTGTCCAAAGTTAAAATTCTTGCTGGTTTATTTGCGACTTGTAGGTAAAATACTTTTTTTCGCGTTATTCTGTCAGAATTGTGTCTTTCTCATAGTTTTCGAAATCGTGGCCTGTGGTCTCCAGATTCGTTATCTGGTGTGGGACCTGGAATCGCAGCTGCAGGGCGGCGAATTATTGTTGTCGATAGGGGGAAGATACGCCCTCCGAGCTTGTCCAAATATTGGCACCCCCCGTCGGGCAAGGGCCCACAAATCAAAGAGCCCGCTGTGTTCCCATGACCTCGTGTCACCGCGACTCTCACCATTAGTTTGTTCGTGTCGGTTTTATGGCGTTCGGTCGGCGGGCTTTACAAAAACCTGGGCGATAAAACCGACGCACGCGATAAACTCTTCCCGTGGTCGAGGAATTCTCCGCACCGTCTCAATTACTCCGTTTCCCCTCGTAAAAGCTCCGTGATGACTCCTGACAGGTCGACACTAGAGGCCTACACAATGTTGTAACTAAATAAGTTACTCGACGGTATAACAGTCAGGATACTTTCAGCTTGTAAGACGATTGACTCGATCGTTCCTTTGAGGTTTCACAGGGGCTTATGACTTTTACCTCCTCATTAGTGCGCTCTTCAGCTTGTATTGCGTCTTTCATGTTCACCCCGAATGGATAATAAATAAGGTATGTTTCACATATGATTATAATTTTTAACTGAGATCAAATAACACACATTTTCAGTTGTCCATTAGAATTTATGAGCCGAAGTTTCAGTTTTCATATAGTATTGATTAATTTAACTGATGTTTCAATCGGTCCTCTATAAACGCATTAGGAGAAGTCAAAAGCACAATTACACGATAACTGCATGAATAAAAAATTAAATATACGCCAGTAAGGAAATAATGAAATTATGATAATTTATTAAACTATTCGAATAAATATAACATGCATACACAGACAAATAATAAAATACACGAATGAGTTGAAAAATAAATTAGAAAATTAATTGCAAAATATTAGGTAATTAAATACATATATCACAAATCGTAACACACAGACTGATTATTCGTACTGTAACATAGATCAATCCAAGTCCTCATCATACAGTCTGCGGTAGGATTGAACACATAATGCTTAAAACACATATTGTTATTCAACTCCTTTTTATATATTTTATTTAAAACATGAAATACAATATGAACTTTCAATGCCTAAAATATATTAAAATGAAATATGGTACACGTAAATAAAGTATTTCAGGAAAGTAGTTCAAAGTATCACGTTAGTTTATTTAATTACCTATTACTTAAGTCACGTATGGGTTCAATTTTCCACCATATCCAAAAAATCAGGAAGTTAAAAATTACACCTAATACAGTTTATGTACAAACTAAATGTAAAGCAAAATGGTATATAATTTTTTTTAGATCGTCAATTGAACTGAGTCGCTCAAGGCCCTTGTGTTTTTAGATTTCTTAGCACCTGAAGAAAGGAACATGGTATCCAGAAACGTTGTGTGATATTTAAATCACTTCTCTTGTCTGCATTTGGCATTTATCTTATTATTAAAATGTTATATTGATCTTGATTCATGTATGACTTTCCACCAGCAAGTCTGATGCACAAACCATTTTCGCTTATGATTGTCTTGGGCAAGTTAGAGGCTGAATGTTGTCGCCGGATCGTGGAGCTACGTCCACCACTGTTGATCTGAAAGGCGTAACCCGACAGCTGGCGATCGCGTGCTCAGATGTTCAAAATCGATAGTTGCGTCTGCCCTTGACCGCCAGTGATGGACTGCGAATGCCGACTGCAGCGGTTATTCAGCGGCTTTATATACAACTCAAAGGTTCCCTAAACACGCACACAAAGGGATTTCGAGCAAATAAATCCCCAGACGTCTTAAAAATCCCTACTAAAACGGAGCCTTATCCTGACTTGTGCTGGTCTGCCATTAATATTCTGAGATCAAGATAGTTACGCGGAAATGAATCTTCATTTGGCGGCAATCATAATCATGCATGGGAAAATCTCTTGGTGTAAATATATCATAAAATGTAGATCGGCATTCGTACTTCTGAACTATCGATGCTCCAAATAAAGAATAGATTTGCGTGAGAACCCAGGAAATTAGAAATTTCATAAAGAAATCGCTGATATAAAGTACATTTTTCATACGTAGAATGTTGGAATTATTTTGATTTAGTAAAAATATTAGTAAATTCAGACAAATGTAATGCAGAAATATTCAATGTTCGAGGGAAATTAATACTTCGGACATCATACTTCAACGTACTAATAAGATTTTATTACGGACACTAATGCATTATTCGGAACCTCCAGTGTCTTTCGTGATTGCGTGTGCTGTAGAAAGAAAAACTTTAATATCTTTGTACCAAAAGTAAGATATAGTTTTAACAAAGACATATTCGCCCGCCATAAAATGATACTTTATTATGTAATCATAACACAATGCTGGTGAATAACACGCTTCCGTCTTAGCAACGATTAATTCGACCATAAATCAACTTTAAAAGCAAACTTTGACATACCAACCAGTACTCCAACATATATTTACTGATATCCAGGAGATTCAAGAAGGTTGAACCGAAATAGCCAAATGGTAACATCGTTATATTTAATTGCATTATCTTTTCGTACGATTAGATCACTCCTATTGAACATAATAAAATTTAATTAACTAATTGGTTCTGACTTTGAGAGGTTTAAAATTACTGTTGTTTGAAACACACATAAAAAACAATTAAGATATAAATTAGCGATCGCCAGACAACAAAAGATTATTCCCGCTAATGCTCTCAGCAGTGCAAGTTTTGGTCACATAGGAAGATCTTGATTGATATTCCCGAAATGTTTCCGTCATTTTAAAAACATATACATCCATTTGTGGTCAGTGTTAGTTCTCGACCGAAACAGAGTACATTGCCACCACACACTCTTGATTTGTCCTTCCTAGAAATTTAGGAACTGTTGGCGGGATGGTAAAACTCATTAATCTGTGCAATTCCACGGAGACATCTGATGGGAAACCAATCTTGTCTGTAGCAGAGGAATTCCTTTCCTGGATAGCGTGACCAGTTTGGAATTCAAACTCAATAGGATCTGATGCGTTTTGAGATTACAGAAGGCCGAAGTGGTCGTCTAATCAATTTGGTTTACGTTGAGAAATTTCAGCAGAAAATTTATAAGAACTCTATAAACGAAGCTTGAGATAACAGAGAAGTAGTATAGTGGTATCCAAGAGAGTCTTTACATAGGAGCAGTTGGGCTAGAGGAATGAGAAGAGTGGCGTGGAGAGGACACACAAGAGCGAGATAAGTATACGTAATAAGTCGTTAATTGACTTCATAGACTCCTATGGAAGCATGCGGACGTGGCCAGTGAATATCAACCGATTGTTATAATCAAAATAGGAAAAATACTCCAGAAAATAGCCTAAAGAAAAAACAGTATTAGAAATAAATTGAGCATTCTTGCGTAATTATATTATATGAAATTATGCAGCTGTAAGGACTTGGAGAAATTATTCAGCGTAATTGGGAATAGTAATAAATACACCAGTGGTGTATCAAGTAATTCTGTAGATGAGTTGATTAATGACAATTATATGCGTTTGGCGTTGCAAGCGTACTGCCTGTTTCGCTGACAAAGCGCGAGGTAAACGTAGATCTGGATTGTAAATTCCGGTCATGTCGCCTTATAGCATTGCGGACCTCCAAGACGCATGCAAAGAAGGCCGAACCATTGGCATGCGACACGCTCTGACACGTGATACATCGCTGCTTCCAAGGGCATGTCAAGTAGGGATCCACGTGCGAGCCGGCTTTGCTCCTCTGTCGAGCCGTTGCCCTCAACCAACAATAAACTCAATCTCTTTTTATTTTACCTGTAACATAATCGTTAATTTATTTTACGTATAAAATGCAATCTCAATCACAGTAGTCTCCTAATTCAAATTAAATAACCACCGTTGCCTTTAGCTTGGAGGCGAGACAAGAAGCGAAAATTGAAGTGAATGCGATATTGGTATGGTAACAAATATAAGAGTGATTAATTGAAACATTGCAAATTAACGGAACGCGGAAGAACGAGAACTGAATGAGAACAGTCAAGAAGCTACGTGAAGGCGTTAAAGAGAAAGTAAGAAGATTGTTCCAAAAGTTAAGACCAGTATCAAAACTCTGTTCGTCTTAAGAGAAAGAGGGAAGCTGAATTCACAGCTAAACACTCGAACATACATAGGGCCCCTTCACACCAAACGAATCTGAATCAGTCTGAATAAAGATGAATCAGACTCCTTACAGCTTCAGAATCAAGACGACTCAGACGCACCAAGACTCTTGTCGCGTTTTCACACCAGGAGAATCCGGTTTAATCCGTCTTGATTCATCTTAGTACTTGATTTGGCGCGTTAGAATGTTCTTCACTCATTATTCACGAGTCAACAGTCAGACAGGATGGATGTGATGCTTTTAATTATGAAACTTAAAGCAAATAGAGCCATTTATGACGCGAGTAACAAAAATAACAGCAACGGAAATTTTATTGCCTTTGAGTAGAGGAAAATTGGCGATCATTTATGCATTACAGGTGAGTTTATTGTATTGTTTGTATGTAATTATTATTATTCTTTCAAAACACCGTTTCTTACGAAACACTAGTGTTAATTATTATTCCATCCATGCTGATAGCTCAGAATTAACTGAGAGACTATTTGAATTGACGTGACTTAATTCAGCAGGTGTGAAAGCAATGATTATATATATATATATTATATATATATATATATATTATATATATATATATATATATATATATATATATACCTGAATGTGTCAAACGAAAGTTCGTGTTTAAATTTTGAATATTAAAAATGTTTCTTACTAAAATGCTGGTATTCTTATTATTTACTTTTTGTATCTTAATTTAAAACCCAGTTTATATTACACGAAATAAGTATTCAGTAATACGGAAATGTGAAACAAAATTGATTAGATTAAATAAAGAATTTTCATTTGGTTTCCACATACTGAAAGCAGCATCTCTATAATTTTAGCTTACGTTAATAAGGCTTATAAAGCCCCAAAAACATGAATTTATATTACGAGAAGAGAATAGATGGAACTGAATAATGTTCCAAAAAACTATATTTCTCACTTTTTTTTTTCAAAATGGTGTTCTCACATAATTTTCATAATATTCATTTTCACGATTTTAGCTTGCTACGTGAAATAAGTTTACATACATGCATACCTATAAATATTATTAATAAACTCATCCACAGAATTAAACACTAATTCATTTATTGCTATTCCCCACTACAGTGAGTTCTTACAACTTCAGAAATATCTTCCGTTAGGAATAAACTACGTAAGAATTGTACGTCAATTTCTAATATTGCTTTTCTTTCTGTGCTGATTGGAGAATAACGTTTCTCAATTTCTGTTTGAAAAATTAATCAACTTTTTGTATTTTTAAACTTGAACCTGACGAGGTCGTCAAATAAGCGACGAGACTTTATTTAATTGTACATTAATTAATCCTTTTTTATGACTTCAAAGTGGTTGATAGATATTTATTTATTAGTTTTCTAAATAGTCAGAATATATTGTGGTAATAAAAAACGTAATAAAACAAATGCCCTCCGTTGGAGAGCCAAATTATGTAGTAATCAAAATGATTTAATGAAATAAGTTCCACATTGGAGAGCGAAATAATGTGGTAAACACTTTTAATTAAATGGAACAAAGGAAGGAAATCGAAATTAAGCCAATATTTTAAAAGCTAACAAAAATTATTTGACAAATTTGGTCTTCGTTGAATTTACATTTTAATATTGTTAAGTAAACGCCTCAGTTTTTATGAGAATCTAACTTTCAGGGCCGCTCATCGGGCCTCTAATAAATACAGTAAAAATTAAATTAAAAATAAAAATAAAAAAATTCTATACCAATAACAAAAACTATTGAAATCTGAAAAGTTATATAAATCTGGTAAATGTATAGAAATCTGGTGATAGACGATATTTACGTAAAGGTTTACAGAAGAAAGTTTGTTTTTATTACATACCATTTATTTAGAGCTTTTCTGGTTTGTGCACACGTAATTATTTAATTTTTATAGAACACTAAATTTCATAGACAGGCCATAGCAATGATTTTATTCTCGTCTCACTTTTCAACACTTTGCAACATTTTCCTCGCCTTTCTACTTCGACGAATTCGTATTGTCACTGACTCTAGCTCGGATAACCATGTTCAGCTCTTCCAAAACACACTCACTGCTCTCTGAATATCTCAGTTCTCCGCAGTCTCCCAAATAAACTCTAATCTCTGAATATCTGAGTTTTTCTGACTACATACTGCTCTCTGACTATCGTGTTTACTGTCTCCGCAGGCTCCAAAACACTCTTCCTCTGAATATCTGAGCAACTGTCGACGCTAAAGTTGTGAGCGTTTTATATAAGCTTTCTCGACAACAATTCGTAGCACCCATGCTGCATTCTCGCGCCAAACAATGCTCTGTTGTATACGAACCAGAAAAATAAATATGGCGACAAACCTATTACTTACAGTGGTCACATATGGATTGAAAATTTAAGCTTGACTCATAAAAACTGCTAACACAGCAGATAATTGAATAAGAACCCGAACACTAATGAGAAACAGTTTTTGCGCTATTAAAAAAACACTGAGTAATATATCATACGATTTTTTTCTCAATAAAATATATTTCAATACAAAGGAAATATATTATAAAACACTCCTGTAAAGCGTAATCACGTACCTCATCATCTACATTGATTTACAGTTTGATGTTTATTGCTCATAACTCCACTCTACTCCTTGATAGGAAACACATTTAATTCATTTAAGGAGCAGGCGGCACGAATTCGAGCTCCTTAACAAATGCATATTTGCCTCCCACGCACGCAAGACACTTTCACGCATCGTTGGAACCTGTTTCACTTCAGAAACGATCCTTCACAGAACTCGATTTAATTAAAATGTTATATCAACATCGCTTGACTTTTGTAAGGTATTTCTTCATTTCATCAGTATTAGTTATATCAAGCAATAATGCCTTCTCTCGACGTTTATAATTAATTTTAAAAGCTCATTCGCTTGTGTTAGGCTTCTACGTAATTGATTAGATTGCATATTTGGTATCAAGGCTAAATGATAAAATTGTTTATGGCACTATTTTCCATATACAATTTGTTAAATACGTTTTACGATACTTGTACTTTGTTGTAAACTATAGTACACGACATGTGATTGAAACTTTCAATAAAAACGTTCGTGAGGTTTTTCATTGCTGGTTTTGTTCTGCAGAAAACATTCTATGGTTTTCTTACGAAACGTGTAACAATATACGTGTTGGTTCATATCTGATTTTTATAATTCAAGTTTTTGTAACGTACACAAATATGACGTTTTACTTTAACAGTAAAAGAATTATAGGATAAGAGACCAGGTGGCACGGCTATGCGTGATTCGATCAAACTGCGTCTGTCTGACTCTGATGAAAGATATAAAATTATATTACTATTACTACTATGTTTATTTGTTACTTAACACTAATTTTTTGTTTCTTGCCTATTCGATTTATTATGCTGCGATGATAAGAAAAATATTTTTTCTTAAGTTTGTGAGGTAAAGTGATGAGCGAATAAGAGATCGTCCCACTAAACTTATTTCAACATGTCTGACATAGAAATTTTTAAAAAAGAGTACGTGTTAAAGCGTCGATGTCTCTCACAGTGATACACCTTCACAGACTATCCAAATTCCGATTTTCTGCGTCTCGGCAGTCCACATTTCAATCGTCTTTGCCGCAATTGCTTGCTATGGTTATCATTTTCAATAATTTGATATCTGCGTTTCCGATAACTTGTTAAACAATTATTCCTTATGTCAGCTCTGTACTCTCTCTCTCTTGTGTTGTAAATTCTGTTCCCTTTTCTTTCTGTTACATAATATATAATACTCTTTGTGGTACAGAGCGATGACGTAATAGCATCGTCATATTAATTTCCCGACGCGACACATCAGATTAGATCCGACAGAGATAACTTCTGTATGTTTCGTCATTGACTGTATAATTCTATCGGCAAATAATTAACATAAAAAAGATTAAATAAATTTTTCTTCTTATTTTCAAATTATTAGTATATTCTGTCAAACTGTATTTTTTAAATATTATTTACTAAATATTATTGAATAATAACCAATGCGTTCTCTGATTACGGCGCATCGACGTGACAGGCAGAAGTTACAATACTGCGTAAATCGTATGGTGTTACGAGACAACTTATAGGATAAATTTACAATTTACAGACTATAAATGATAACAAAATATGTAGGTTCATAGTTTTACCTTACATTGCATGCTTGCAACATAAATTAATTGGACTGTTAGAAAAGAATGGTGTCAAAATTAGTTTTTAGTCTCACTAAAAAGTTGGTTAAAGGAAAGAAAAATAATATAAATAGTAATGTTAAAAATAATTCAGTTTTGTCATAACACATTTACTTAAAGAATCATAAAATAGATAGTGTAATGTATTAATTTTAAATTTTGAAACGAGCTACTTCTCGATTTAATGAGTGAAATACTATATATTAGATCATATAAAACGACTATCAATATAAAAAATGATACTAACAATTTGAAAAAAAATAGGCTTTCGAGTTTTGTCAACTGACAAGAGCAGCTGTGTCGCTCTAGGCTCTTCTTCGCACCTGACGAAAGGCACACGGATCCCAGAAACGTTGTGTGGTATTTATATTATCACTTTTTTGTCTGAATTGGCTATCTTTCTCATTCATTATTTTCAATCAGACGTAAATTTTTCATTTTAATTTATATATTGTTATAAGTTTCAATTCTAAATTGTTTCCATTGTAAATAGAACTCAACAATGTAACTTAATTTTTCATTGTCGGTTTCGTTTTAAATTGTGTATTTCGGCCACAGTAGTCAAGGGAGAACGACCTGACTATCAAAATTTGTAAGTCCACCTAAATTTATATTGTCAAATTTTTCTTAAAAAATTAATTTTAATTATTGTATTTCTTGTGTAGGGTTAAACTTCAACCTGAAGAGGTCTTAAATTTAGCGACGAATCGTAGTTTAATATTCCATACATAGTTTTTACTTCAAATTGGCTGTTGTTTACTTATAAGTATGGCATTACGTTATTCAATTATTATCCTAATTATGTGTCACAGTCTAGGGTATACGAAGAAATTTTCGTAAAGCTAACTTTTCGTATTTGCTTGCCCTCGGAGTGATTCGTTAATAATCTGAAAAACTATCACGAATCTTATACGGAATTGCCTGAAATTGTGCCCCGTCTACAGAAAGAATCATAATTTTCGGAAGCATCTTATTGAATCCTACTATCACTGAGAACAATGAGTGAATGAAGAATTCAAATAACACTTTCTAATTATTTCTGATTTTGATAAAAAAAAAAAAAAATAAAACCACAATGTATTTTTGTCGCTTCGGAGTTTGTTCTAAATTAGAAATTTTGGGAATCCAGAATATATTTTAAATAAATATGTCAGTATTTCCTTATATCTTTGTGGAATCAATTTGTGCTGTGGTTCTATTAAAATGAGAATTTATCTCAAGGAATAATGTTAAATCAATATATTTATTTTTCAATTACAAATAACTGATCTGAAAAAGTCCTGCAGTCCAAATTGGTAAGAGTATGAAATAAAATATACAGAAATGAAAATAATACAAGTACTAAATCAGCAAACGATTAATATAGAAAAAGAGTAAATCGATTAACAAATGGCATTATGTAAAATTGAATAAAAGTTCGTTCTAGAGTTCCAAGTTATTTGAATTAGAAACAAATGTTCCTAGCCATGAAACCTAAATAAGCAACAATTAAAAACGACGGAGGACTTATCGGTATAAACACAGCAGCAATATAGTAAAATAACCATTTTAATATAATAACATAGTCTGAGAATATTATATTCGATTTTTTCCAGTGGACTGTTGGCGGAATAATATTATTCCGGGACGCATTCAAGTTCTTGTATAGGAATTAATAGACACCAAGACTTGTTATGCGCACGTGGTGCTCAGGTAGAAGAGCCACGCAACAAAAACAGAGCGCCTCTAATTTCCATTCATGAATGCAGCTCGCTCGCCTGAATGGGAGGAATCCGATACCGACCTGGCTCCAAGTCAGTAATTGCGTTCCCCGCTCCACAAATACTTCAATGCTTCAATCATGAGATCGTCAGAGAAGTTTATCGAACTCAATAATATTTGTTTACTTTGGCGGTATATTCACTCTGCTAAATGAAAGGCCAACGTTTAGGAATTATAAACAGTTACGCACAGCTTACGGTGGCATTAATGAAACACAATATTATTTATCTATTGATAAATATACTAACATATTCAGAACATAAGTAGCATGGCTATAATCTCAAAATGCTTTACTTATGCATCACTTAAACACTGTATACTAAAATATTGCCAAACTCCAATGTTGTTAAAAATTCTTCACATACGCTGTAAATACTAGCAGTGACAAGAGCGAGGTTTACATCTCACGCCATATAAGCAGCATTTTACTTCACTACGTTACGGTCACAAAAATTGTTATTCAATTTTTCGTATTTCAATGTATTCAAACCAATAGAATAATCACGAATGAGATAATTCAGGCACGAAAACCATTTTAAATAAAAAAAACTGTTTAGCTTATGTGATCACACTGCATAAAGGAAATTAAGTATTCAAAATTTACATTACTGTTATGATACATATTTTTGTGTAACATTAGGATCTTATAGAATGGCTTAACCGATATGTCAGAAATTATTGGCCGTGATATTTCAGTTAAATTCAATATACGAGAGATAAGTAATAATGATCTTGGTATCAACTGAAAATTGTGTGACAAAGATGAGCGGTTAAATCATACGTGCCCAAATATTCATTTATTCTATTAATTAATTATTGTTAAGGATATTTATAAAGAAAAGCAAGTGATAAGACTAAGCATAATGAGTACATTGGACTCCTGATCCAGAAAAAAAAGCAGTCGTCGCTCTTCGCCCTTCATGAACTCAAGTGAAAACGAATATGTAAAAGTCAACATTATTAAAATGTAATTATTATATACTTAATAACTGATGTGAAGAACTTTTACCTTAATTATAGACTAGAAATTTTCATAATATCTTGAAATTTAAAGTTGTCAAATTATATAAATATATAGTTTTATAAAAATATGTAAGTCAAATACAGTATAAATTTATAGTCGTTAAGGGCCCAGACGTTAATGAAATTAAAATCAATAAAAAATACATCTATGACAGAATCTCTGACGTGTCATTTTGGTTTTTATAACTTTGTATCACATAATTGGTCTCCAACCTCTGTTTATCTATAACCCTTGTTTGCCCTATTAGCATGTGGAATCGTCGCAATTTTCAATATCAAGAAATCAATATTTCTAGGCCTTAATTATTCAGAAGAAACAGAAGCAGCTTACTTTAGAATCTCAGCCATATAGGCCATGGAATAGTTCTAATGACAATATCAGGCTTGGTTAAATCGTGAACGGACCGCGAATCGATCCCGGGTCTCCCGATTTGTACACGGGCGCTCTAACCATTCAGCCACCCGCATCGATTGCTAATAATAAAAATGCCTCTCATCTGTCTTTCATAATGTAAAAATTTAAGCAGTATTCCGAATACCATTATCAAACACCACTCGTGACGCAAATTCTGGTATTGTGTACAGCGTTTTAAGGAAACAACAGAACAGTAATGACGATGTTCTGACTGTACTGCGTAAGACTATTCCAGACAAAAAAATATTAAGAAAATTTCAGAAGAAGATGGAATATTTTAGTATTTATATGCTAATGTGTCTTCAATAACTCGGTATTTTAAATTTTTCTTTTCTTCTAAAAATTATTTTGAAGCGTTTGCATTTTGGCTTTGTCGGAAAATGTTAGTGGAGGTTGAATTTATTTGCTTTGATGGTAGTTCGTTGCCTGTGTGCGTAACTCGCCTCGCCCCGCATGGCGTGCGAGGAGCAACAGCTCGCTCGCCGAGATAATTTTCGAAACAATGGCCGCGGCCTACAGTTTTTATCGAGATGCGGCAGCCCTTAAGTACACGGCGTCGATGGGTCTTTTCTCGCTGCGTCTTGCTCATTAATATCTCCATATGTTATACAATGTAATCATGGCGAAGAATTCTCTGCCGGGCCTGGGAGAATAAAAACAACAAAACGTGGGAGAGAAAATGAGGGAGGGAGTGCGTGAAGACGCTTTCAGAGCTCCAAAAGGATCTTCTAGAACAATGAGTCAAAAGCACGGAAAATTGGCTCATGATCAAACATGGAATTCCTACTTGTATTACTATACGACGAAAATTGAGCTTCTGAAAATTATTTCTACAATGTTAATAGAATTCTCGTATATTACTACTCATAGTAGTAATTAAACATAATAGCTCTGGAGTGTTGTCAACTGGACAGTGCAGTTGTGTTTCTCTAGGCTCTTCTTAGTACTTGACGAAAGGGACAAGGATCCCAGAAACGTTGAGTGGTATTTATATTACTTCTTTTTGTCTGTATTGGCTATTTTTATTAGTCATTATTTTCAATCAGACGTAAATGTTTTCATAATAGTTTTGCTCTGTTTCCGCAGAACTTGTACAAAGAATGTTCTTGATCGTTCTCCTTATAGTTAAATGAATTAGCCTCGAAAAGTGTTGAGCATCTGTTCTTTAGTGCGATATATTACATAATTTATTAAAGGAACAAGATGGGAAAATATCGACCGGGTCGGGAATCAATCTTAATACCTGAGCAGAGGTCTTGGGTTAGATTCCCGGTACAGTCGCGATTTTCCCATCTTGATTTTTAATTCAGTGTCATAGGCTTAAGCGCTGAGCTTCTATTCTTTAAGTAAATATTATAATTATGTAAGAAGTTTTATGATATATTTTCTATCGTCATATGCTGCATGAACTGACGAAGCATATGAGAATTCACGTAGTCTGTCAATGAGTCCTTTTCTTAAGACGTTTTGTAGTGGTCTTTTGATTTTGTAGAGTGGTTTGTGTTATGTAGCTTAACATTCAGGCATTCGTCGTCATATTGCTCATTTTAGTTGTGTTCCTCTCATAGCTCAAGATTTTTTAATTAATTGAATGGTTTGTATAAAGTAATGACTAATACTGTTTTATATTTAAAAACTATTTCGCTCCGTGGGTTACTTCAATTATATCTTACAATTATTGTATTCAACTTTAACTAATGCAATGAATTGTTAGTAATTAATCACTGTTTGAACATTGTGTAAATCACGTGTGACGTAATCTATGCCTTTAAAAATGAATAATCTATTATATACGACGGATCATCAGAAAGTAAGGGTATAAAACGTGTACATTTTATTTCATACAACCAATACAGCTACTCGATAGCACATACAGTAAGTTATTTTCCAACATAGTCTTCATATTGGTTTAGGCACTTTTCGCTTCGTGGGATGAGTTTGAATATTCCCTCCTGGAAAAAATCCTGCTACGTTGCCCCGAAGATTTCATCTCCTCGTCTCAACTGAATTGTCTGCGTCCTAGGTGCTCTTTCAAATGAGGAAAAAAAGATGAAAGTTTCTTGGAGCGTGGTCCGGGAGGGTGGTCGTTGATGCCCCAGCGAAACTTCTTAAAAACAATGTAACGGTCTTCTGGACTGTATGAGGTCGCGCGTTGTCGTGAAGAAATATGAGTCCCTAGGAGATAATTTCACCTAGGAGACCAACAATTCCCTCCAGACGAGGAGGTGAAACACTTTGCGGCAAAGTGGCAGGATTTGTACCAGGAGGTTATTTTCAAACTCATCCCACGAAGCGACAAGTGCCTAAACCGATATTGAGTCTGTGTTGGAAAATAACCTACTGTATGTGCTATCGGGTGGCTGTTAAATGCAATAAAATGTACATGTTTCACTATATGCTTTGTAATCTTAGTTTCTGATCCCATTAACGGAAAGGACATTATACTGGAGACCGAACAGACGATAGTTTTCTTTAAATGATTATTTAATTAAATTATTATTTCCCGTAGAAAGATTTGTGAATTTCTAAATTTTATATTTCTCAAAACACAAACCTGAGAAAAATGGTCCCAAATAAATGGACAAAAAACGTTGCCCTCTTTGAATCGAGCACTCGTTATTGCAACATAAACCTATATAACAGTCTCCTAGGTGTTATAAAATATCAAAAAAAAATTATAAAACATTGCAAAAACTTTTTAATTAATGGATATTTTATACAGTAGTGACTTCCTCGAAAGGCCCAAGTAAGTTCTTGAATATACTAATAGCTTCCTGGAATGCTGTTACAGTTGAGTAAATATGTACAATCCTGACCCTTTACAGAATTATATTCTGTTATCTCCTGAATCAACGCTAGAACTGCATGGAAGGCAGAATGAGAAGATCAGTGTTGCGTTAAGTGTTTAAGTAACACCCAAATCATGTTTAATTATTAAGAACTTTTAATATTTATGTATAACGCAGTAATGTTTACATTAAGTTGTTAGTATTAAAAATTCATGCGGTTAACCTGTTTGTATAATTGTGTATGTTTTGTATTGTCGTGTCCTATTTCCTCTTTCGAAGACTAACGGTAAAAACAAATAAATCTAAATCAGCTGTATGAAGATAAAAATGAAGCTGATTTAATAGTACAAAATCATACAGTAGACAAACGGTCACTACAAAGGAACTCCAGATCATCAATTTCTAAATAATGAAATAAATGCTAATTTTTGCTTGAGATTTAAAGTAAACACAGTTCTGTGGAGACATTCTGGTGGCAAATATGGGGAAGTGCTGGGAGTGGGTGGCACTCAGGTAGAAGCCAGACGTTGCCCCACCCTGAGTTCACTCTTCTCTCAATGGAGCAGCACGAGACCCACTTAAAAACGCTCGCCGCCCAAAAAGAAGTGGAAGAGGAGCCGGCAAAGTTATGAACGAGGAGTGATGTGTGTGCTCTCGGCATTAGCACCTGCCAGCTTGGAATGTCTCCGACGGTCCACAGCCAAGTTACTTCAAACCGTCAGCTGCGATTTCCTTACTTCTACACTCTTAAGCGAACGGAGAGAAACAATTTCTAAAATTAACTACTCTAAAGATAATTATCTGGATTCACTACGTAAATATCGTCAGTTTTATCCACAGTCTTCTTCAGTTTTTTTAAAAGAATTACTGACTTGCATAGTCTCTGTTACCTACGTCTTTATGATATTCAGATCTGAATTGAGACCGAATTATCTTAAAGATTATAAAAACAATAATTAATGAGTTGGAAAATCAGTAACATGAAAATTTTATGTATAAATGGGTAATTTTAACGTTAATAAAAAAATTACTTTAATATATATTCAGACAACATACCTAAATTAAGAAATAAAATTACATTTACATTACTTGGTTAATATTCTATCCCTACAATCGCTACTTCAGCTCCAACATCAGACATTGTAACAACCGAAGAATATACAAATTTAATGTTTGTATTATTTTGCATAAATAACAAACTTACTGCTATACTCCTTAAATGCAATAATGACAAATATACAAATTTCGGTATGGATTTCATTTTACGTGTTTTATTCTAAGACATTAATGTATTTACACTTTATACTGATTCTTTATAGCTTTAACTGCCAAATTACACTTAAAAAATAAATTTATTCTCAATATTTTTTATATTAGAAGTTACAGGATTTTTGGCTGTATTCCTCATTATCATTCTGTAAAAGTAAAAATTATATGTATTAAGATGTACAAAATTATTATATTATTATTTGTCGAAAAAAATTGAAAAGGCAAGTTTTCACATTATTTATTTCAATTTTCTTTACGTCATTACCATCAATCATCAAAAATTATATTATCTTTTACAACAAGTAAACACATGTAAATAATTAATTTAAATATTTCTCTGTGATTCTAATTCCAAAATGCAATTGATTAAAAATATAGGCATAAAATTTTCCAGTATCGCTACTTTCTTTACGAGCATTCACACCATATATTATATGAATGTGAACATATTTAAAAACGGAAAATTTTGGAAGACATTTATAAAAATGCGAAAACATTTGTATACTAAAATAACAATATATAATGTTTGTCAATTGGGGTACATTACATAACATAAGGCCAAGAAGTAATTTAAAAATGTGCCCGTTAATTTTTGTCGGCGAACACTATTATAATAAAGTTTATAAATAATTGTATATATAATTTATACTTATACAAAATGATAATGATGAACACAGAATCAGTTGTTGTTAATATAAGAAATTGGAATAACTGCATTCTTTACTGTAATTTCGTTATTATCTACGAATATAAAAATGCAAAGAAATATTTTATATTATCTTTTCTGATATGTGTTCATAAAAGGTTTTCTCAATTTAGTTCACAAACTATACAAATATCCCGGAAAACTTTAAATACATAATTAACTGAAACTAACATTTCCTCTTAGTGTATAAGAAACTATTTCTTCAAAGCGCATTTCTTTGCAATTAAAATCTTCCTCAAAAATTATAATTATTTTAGAGTGCCAGGCTACATTAGGGTAATAGGTGTGGTGGCAACTCCTCTTTGGTAACAAAAAAACTAGCTACAATAAAAAAGTACGTATTAGCTGCATCTCTTTACAGCAAACTTTTTTATTTCCGAAAATATGGCCAATATTTATGAATATGACTTCATATACGTATGAAAATATGAAATAAGATTTCTATCAATCAGAAAGTATTGCATAACAGTACGATTTCGTGCATCATTATTTCACTTTTCGTCCGTGCGCAGGTGTAAATGATGCAATGCCAATGTACTATTTCCATAAGAACAAGGCGTTGATAAGATTTCAAGTTTAATGGTCATTATTTCGAGCTTATAGAATGTGCTGCTTTCGTCCGGCCATTACGCTGTCATGGCATGTAAGCTGTTGTGAATGTTCCTTAATGTGGCACCGAATAAGAAAGCACGGGCTATAACAACAAAATATTTCTTTCACTTTCTCTTTCTCTCGACGAGAGTACCTCCCAGTCGGAACGATCATCTCTGACATAATAACGCCTACGCCTGACATGTCAACGTCCAATCGGTAGCATTGTACGAGTATATAGTGTATGTAGTTCAGGCCATGCACGCGTAAAGCTCCACAATCGTAACCATCACTGTCACCACCGGACAGACGGAAAAGGAAACAACGACCCCAAGGTGACTTCTCCAGCATTTCTCTTTTCTGGGCTCCTCATTACTCACGATTAAGGAGCAGACGTCGTGTACATCTCCTCAGATTACGAGCCTTGTTATGGTTAGTCATACAAAAGTGAAAGGGATCACACTCTCATGCCATATTCTTACTCAATGCCTGAATCAACAATGAGGCAAATGTGCTACCAAGGTTCTCGTTCAACAATGAATATATATTTGCATATTATTACTATTAGTAGCAGTAATAAGAAATGTAGCCAAATACAGACAAAAAAGTGGTAATATAAATACCACACAACATTTCTCGGATCCTTGTCCCTTTCTTCAGGTGCTAAGAAGAGCCAAGAGCGACACAACTGCATGAAGAAAGGTACAAAGATCCCAGAAAGGTTGTGTAGTATTTATATTATCACTTTTTTTGTCTGTATTTGGCTATCTTTTATATAATTAACTTTCAATCAGACGTAATTTTTTTTCATTTCAGTATTAGTAATAGTATTAAGCCACCTTTCATAGACTATCGAGAAATGAACTTCTAGGGGGTGGGACGACTGACGCCTTGACTAGAATTTATATTATCCATTATTATTTATTGTAACGTATAAACGAAATTACATGTTTTAAATATCAAATCACACCATAACAATTTTCACAAATCAATGCGACTGGAATAACTTTAGATTTCTACATATTGAGATCTGCAGATATATTATTGCTACATACTTGAAAACCTAAATCGAGTACTAAATAAATTGAATGAAATCGTAAATGTAGGCAAGCATTACTCAACCTGCCTAAAATTAATAACTGAATGGAAATAAAATGGATAAAAATTAGAATGTATATATATATTTGTGTGTGTGTGTGTGAGTGAGTGTCTGTGTATGTATAATGGCCATTCTATAGTAATGATGCAAACTAAAATTAAGCCTTAATTATCCAAACGAAAATTAGAGACGTAAGAAATTATAATATAAAAATAATTATATTGTATAATATATGTGCTATTTGAATTTTTTTATATATACCCTATATAAACTTTATATGATATATTTTGTATTGTATTGTATATTAGCAAGTAAAGACACTGTAAATGAAATGGCCAACGTAGTAAACGACGTGACCATCCGTGTTCCATTACTTGATGTATACCGTCTACAGTAGGAAGTCATGTTATACTTGGATATGTGATTATTTAAATGAATTTTTAGTTGATTAATGTTATAGCAGATAAATATTTATTTTATAACAAATATATTTCATCCATAATAATTTTGTTAAGTTAATGACAACATTGCTGTCTATATGTTCATGATTTTACAGATGAACATGGCAGGCAACGTCGAAAGCTACTGCTGATGTACAATAAAATATTAAATAAATTGCTGATTTGTGACAAGTGTTATGATTTGATATGAACTTTAAAAATTGAATTGTATCCATATAAATAGTTATTAAATTACATGCTTTGGAATGTGCCATAATATTATTTTTAGAGAGTTTATTTTAATATAAAACTAATTCTTTCAATTCATTAATCGCAGTTGGGAGAGTAACTAAACAAAAATTTAGATAGTTCTTGTGACCTTGAATTAATTTTTAGCCTCTTTCCGTGTAATTGACAAAGTTTCACCTCGTCTATTTAAGTTACTTTGATTTCTATTATCCTTCATAAAGAGTGTTAAATACAGTAACTTTAAGAGTAAGAATACTTAATTTTTTAAAACGTCCCCTGCATGATGTTCTAGAAAGAACTAAACACACATGCCTAACAAGACGTTCTGAACAATAAAAATTTACTCTTTCCCTCACAGTAAATTATTTCTATGTCAAGAAGAGTGAAATTAGTAAAAGTAAAATGATTATCTGTCAAATCAGTGCACTTTGCTCTAATTATAAAATAACTATGTATTCTGTTATCTTGTATTTATTCAGGCTGTAAGAACAGATACAAAATTTAACTACGTATTCTGTTATCTTCTATTTATTCAGGCTGTAAGAACAGATACAAAATTATTTTTATAAAGAATATCTAAAGATAATAATATATTTTCACGATATTAAATGGGTCTGGTCGACAATTTTCCATCCTGATGCTCTTAATTCAATTAACCGTTGTCATTACGGGTTGTAGTTTGTGAAAGCTTTCTCTCTATATTCTCGAACGAAAATATAATGTAATAACATTCTAGATATAAAAATTATGACGTTCTATTTAGATGAAAGACAATGAACATGAAAACGACCGAAAACAACTGACGAAAGTATTTTTTTAATTATTAATTAAATAGAAAATAGATAAAATCTAGGAAATTTATTTTAAAACTATCAATTTAGATAGTAGGAATTCATTTTCGAATGTTTCTGAAGGGGTGAGCAACATTCAGTTTATGTATTTTTTTGCATATAATGTTGTATTATATGTATTTCACGCTTCACATAAAATAAGTGCACTGCTAGACTCCTACTACAGACCCCGAAATTATACCTGTTTAGACGATACAAAAGAATTTATACCAGCCATCATTGGTCTCATGAGGAAATCTCATAAATTGCCTGGCCTGCAGATCAGTGGGAATTGTGGCGATATTTTTTCGAAAAGATCACTAGCCAAGAGTGAAATGGGTTTCTGGTTCTAGTCTTGACGCCTGTCTCAAGTTTGACATGCACCGTGGTTGCAGACCTTGACCCTACAGCAAGAGTTTTTTTCTGTCACCAATGAAGCAGTCGGCGAGCTGCCTCCAAATGTGGGCCGGGGATATGTGTCATTACAGCAAATGACAATCCTAGTCATTGTAAGGGCGTGGGACACGTACCGTGAACCCAATCTACCTTATTCAGGTTTCTATAGGGTTTTGCCTACATTACTTATAGGCGAGTGTGATTATTGGTTCCATAAATTTTAGCCCCAGGCCCTCGTAAGCCCTTGACTACCTTGTTCCCCTTTCTGAATCACCCGTTTCCACCCTTCTGTTGTTATAGGGGCGTAGCCGTGGATTTATTCTCATGTAGCGTGAATCTAAAAAAATATACAAGTAAAAGGTTAGAGGCAATTTCATTCTGTGCTGTCTTGTGCTTCTGTTCCTTCCATCGGCGCTTCCGAACAGAAAGCAGTTCCATGCTTTCCAACCCGAGCAAAATTCATGGACGAGCACATTATTCCTTCAGTAGGAATCGTGATTTAAAAACTGCATTATCGCAACAACAACAACAGGAATTTAACAAGAAAACGACGATCCTTCCTTTTCACTGCGGTATAGAAACATGGAGATTTGTGTGAGCTCTGTCGAATTCTTTTTATACCGTGTACCATAATTCTCTCGAGAAACCCTATTGGGAAAGGATTCCTTTATTTCTAGCTCAGAGAAAATAAAGCTAGTCGGAAAAATTTAATTGTAATATTTTTAGATGTTCGTTCTGTAATAACTTTTAAATGCAATGAAAGGGCTCTTAATAATAAAATTTATATGATTTAATTTACAAATATAAGCTTACACATAAGGAATCATAACTGCAATGAAAGAATTGACGAAAAACGATTAATTAAAAGGGAAGACTTATCCGCTCATATAAACAATAATTACCAATCAGCGATAAAAACTGCATATGTGCTATGCCAATTCGATTTTCATTTTCATTTCTGTTAAAATAGAATTTTCTGTTCAAAGAACAGGCAAGGGTGTAGAGGAACCAATAGCAAATATTTTCTCACTTAATAATTTTATTAAGCGTTAAGTTAGATTTATTTTGTCCACTATGGTAGATTCAGTGTAAATTCAGTCAAACGGTTCATTATGGATCATAAAAGGCGAAATTTAAAAGAAATATGGAAATTATCTTCCTTATTTTCAGTGGTGAAGAGTAAACTTATCGAAATATATTATTTAATCTGACAGAATTGGCGAATTTCCGTCATCAATTGCTTGTTGACTGACTGCAATGCTATTTCTTCCTTATTTTCAGTGGTGAAGAGTAAACTTATCGAAATATATTAATTAATCTGACAGAATTGGCGAATTTCGGTCATCAATTGCTTGTTGACTGACTGCAATGCTATTTCATACCTTCAAATACAATTTCAAGTTAGTACATTCAAAATATTTTGAATATATTCGTAATATATTCATTAAATTTGGTTCTTTTGTGACGAAACTGTGTAGTTAGCAAAATTTGTTTCGTTATCTACATTACGACATGATGACAAAAAGGGCAAGATACTAACGGTAAATGAGTCATGTTAAAAAAGGAAACTAGTTTACTGTTCCCATTTGAAGGGAATTCCACACGTATTCCATTACGCGACAAGAACCCAACAAAGCGGGTTCTGCCTTTATTGTGACTTCCCTAGAAAGAACCAATTTCCTGTTTCCGCACACATTGATGGGACAAAAATGGGTCACACGAAGCAACCTTGACGGTAATGTACAGGAGTATTTAACTGACACTGGTGCTTTCAGCATCCGCCAAATGCAGACGTGGGAATGCAATTAGTTCACCACATACGAAAATGTATTCCCTTGATTACTTCATTGCAAAGATCAGAAATGCTCAATGCCAATAAAAGTTGCTTTACGTTTCTAATATAATACAGTAATTTGATGAAGCCATTGTTGACAATATATATCTAATGCATTCTTTGTTTTTCTTCGTATCAAATATAACTTCATATCCTTTTTGAACGTCGTCCACTAATTACATTTTAAGTACAATTTTATCGTTACAAAAAATTGATGAACTATGACCAGTTTTTTAACTATCTTCATTTTTACGGGATCCTATTCTTCAGAAGCACATCCTAAATCATAAACTAAGTAATCACAAAATAATCATACGCAGACAAATTTTATTTAAATACTTCCACCATTAAGCTGGCCACTCTATGCTACGGAGATGTAAATCGTAAATTAACCTGAATTACGAAGGTACGTCTGATATTAAATTTTACGTGAAAGGAATATTATGTGAAGCCGAATAAAATAGTTAACTACGTGAAAAAAAAATTGCATTATAACTAATTCAACGGAACAGTTATGACTTGCCAGCCTCAACAAAGCTGATGACGATGGCGGATCTAGCTGCGTGTTTGCCCCTCGTCTGCCTGGGTTCTAACTAGAGAACGTTTTGATCAACATATTGACCGGGAAAGCCTTGATTTCTCACCTTATTACTTGTAATCAATAATTATTAATGCAAAATAAAACATAACTTCCTTGCACCAAATTCTGGAGGGACAGCGGATTTTACAACAGTCACGGAACGTGAAACTAAGGGAGCTTAAATCCTGAAAACTTGGTCGCAATATTAATGTAGTAAATATTTACGTATTGAACATGTCATATATATATAACTCATTTAGATAAGAAAGAGGGTCAGAATCGACACGTGGTGTAGTCAGCTGGGACGAAATAAAATTTAATATTTTCGACGATATTTTCAGGATAGTGGGTTTATTTCTAAATTTACTTCGCCACCTGTCAATATAATGTAAGTCAACTGATCCCTGACCCGCTTTCCTATCCAAATGAGTAAAAAAATTTAAACTTGTCACATTTACTTATGATGTATTTTGAAAGTGCCCCCATTACTTTCTCATCTTCGGTCCTTATAGAATTTGAAGAGATTCCAACTTAAGGTATCCGAGATTTAACCCAATCACAGACTATAGCTCTTCCGTGACCATGACCTATTTACGAATTAATTTCCTTCAACTTATTTTCAAGAAATTAAGAACAATTTTTGTTTCAGAATGAGGGACTTCCAATAATGGATTGGTCAACATATTATTTACCTACTTTAATAACAGCAGTTTGTTATAATCGATACAATATGTAAGATTTTTATTCCACTTTACGTCGCGGGCCAACAATTATATTTTCATATATATTTATTTTCATATCTCTGTCTACACTTCTAAATTATACTTCTCTATATATGAAAACCTGACATGTATGAGTTACTCTTGTTTATTTCACCTCATTACTCTTAAAAGACGTCTAAATTCATACATATTGTGAAGTCATCAACGAATAATCTCAATTTCGACTTTCCTTTTCTGGGAAAAAGTGAATTTGAGCCCCATATTTCACTTGTCCACAGTGTATTTTTTTGCGGAAATGAAAGTAGACGGTCTTCATAGGATTATATGCTCTGAACACGAATATGACGATTAAAATTGTCTCCTATCTCAGGGTTACATCTTTACGTTTCACGTATATTGCTACCGTAATTAATGGGACATCAATTGAACTTGCCTAGCTTATTCGCGACTTTTATTTGCTTTCCTCTTGTGGCGGGTGTCTATAACATCTATCTGTGGCTACCCAGTAGAAATCAGTCAACATAGCTGTAGTCAACTGTCCTGTGTACCGCTGTTCCGTGAGAAAAAACACTACACAGAGAGGGAATGGTCTCCACGAATAGCTCTGGGGCCTGGGTCAAAAATATTTCCGAAGAAAACCTGAAGAAAATTGTTCTCCCAGCATTGCACATTAAGTTGGGACTCATGACAGCATTTTTTAAGGCCGTGGACAGGAATGAAGCACCATTTCATTGGTTCACAGATACGCCAGATGTTGGGGGAGGGGACACTTTGAGTCCACTCAAAGCTGATCCACTGATCAGTTGCAAGCGTGGCATTGTTTTCGAAACGTGACAACTTTGTTCTTGGGAAACAGGAGAGTCGAAATTTACAGGACCTTGTGGACGAACTCATTCATGCTTAACATGACCCTGATGATGAACTTCCTTTATTTCGAACCTCGATGTGTTTCCCAGAGAACTGTGGCGCGCGCATTCAGTGATGAGCACCAGCAGTACAGTTCTCTCACGGAACAGCGGTACGCAGGACAGTGGACTACAGCTATGTTGGCCGATTTCTACAGGATCCTACAGACACCACTCAAAACAGGAAGGCAAAGAAAAGGTGCGATTAAATTAAGTAAGTTAAATTAATGTATATATCCTATTGATTACAGTAAAATAAACGTAAAGTCCCATCGTACTTACAACCTAGCTACGTATACCATTTTAAGCGTGATATTCGTGTTCAATGCATAGAAATCCAAAGCATGACTAATTTCGTTCCTGCAAAAAATAAAAATTGACCTAGATGTTGATCTGAAGCTTTCCAAATTTGGCCAGTTAGATGTGTAGGAAAGTGAAGGTGCTAAAGGCAGGGTTATAGGGCGCCTGTGCCAGCCAGGTGACTAATGGAAGCGTTGATCGCAGCCAGACACGACTCGCCACTTACCTTATCTGCCAGAGAACTGTGCTGCCGCCAACGGTTCGCAACACACTCCAATTAGCGCCCAAATTTCATTACTTCCATTTCTTTAAAGCCGTCTCAAGTTGAAAAACACTTTATAAATAAATATATTATTTTTACTGTACCAATATCTTATTCAAAATTAAATGCACGGAAGTAAAGTAGATAAATATATAAGTTTTTTGTTACCACACGGATGGAAGATAAACCAAGGTTTTTAAAAAGTTTTCAAAATTCTTTTGTAAAACTTGAAAGAAAATTGGAACCTATTCATTGAAAATCTAATAAAATTTATCAGAATATGAAAGATCTTCCGAGAAATTTTAGATTACAAAATTAATCAGTTATTATAGTCTCATCTTCCTTTTACTTTTCACCTGATGAATTCCCAAGTTAAAGACGAAACGTAGTGTTTTATTGTATTATCACAACGTTAATTAACAAACCCTTTCTGTTTACCATTATATGGTATTCTTTCATATATTGTGTTATTATAGTCAGATAAATATGTAAGTAAAGTAGGACTGATAAAATAAATGAAGTATTCAAAATTACACTTTTTCTCACCATGGTTTCACGTGTAAAAATATGTACATAACAATAGATTATTGTGCCCATGATTATGGAAAATAGCACGTCTCCTCACAATAAACTTAACAAGTTTGCGACACAATTTTTAATGCAGCATAGCTATGGCAAGTTTATGTGATAAAAGTTATAGCTAACTTTATCTACCTTTTCCTGATTCTCCAGAAAAACTGAGATATCCCGAAATTTTTTTCACTAAAACTGAAATATTATGCTATATTTTCTAGTAAAACTGATATAACCCCAGATATTTGGCGATAAAACAGAAATATCCCGAAATACTTGTTGGAAAAACTTTTAATGCAGGTTATGAAAGGAACACAAGAGACAAATAACAGGAAACAATTCTCATGACATGGAAAATATAAACTGCACAATTGTTGAAACCTAAGCACTTCAATTCTATAAGATGTAATTCAATTTTATTTCCTCTACGAAAAACCGAACCTCAAAGAAACATTTTCTATTGAATATTTACGTACAGGGAAAGTTATTGTGAGTTTACATTCTGTAATATTCCGTTCATCATAAAATAGGTATATCTAAAAAAAATGTTGTGCAATTGTGAGAGTATTCAAATAAGAAAATGCATTAAATACACAGGGTTCTATTTCGTATCGGCATTATAATGAATTATAATTAAATTCTATTGGCTGTGTTGACATACTGGAGGGACTTGAGTGTCAAACACCACCTCATATCACCGAGAAGCTAATAATTGGAACTTGTGCGTGAGACGGCCGCTGATATTAAACTGGGAGCTGCGAGTATTAGAATTGCACATGAGCTACTCTTAAAGGGGACAGCCTGGAGAAAGTATCGATCCCAAGAGTACACTTCCTGTGGAACCAACTGCAAAGTTTCCACTCGATTGTAGCTAAAATTTCTTGTACTGCGATTGCAGTAAAACAGCAAACTAAAGTTCGATGGACACTTTAAAGTCATAGTTTCCTTGAGGCTGTTATTAAAATTGTATTAAATCACGCAACTATTCTAACCTCTTGATATGATTGTAAACATTATGCATAAATGTTGTGAATTTTTGTTACTCTATTTTTTACCGATATGATTGTGAGATCTATTAAAAGATTAAATATTTCTACGCGAACGGTCCAAACATTGTCCATGGGAATCATCACAACGAACACATTGCAATTTTATCTGTTATCACTAAATTTGTGGCACTATTTTTTTAAATTTTGGGCGAATAAATGTATGCCTTTAAATAATAATAAGCATATAACTGTGTCACAAATAATTTTTTCTTACTATTATTTATTAAGATAGCTTTTGGATATATATATATATATAATTCTGTAAAATATTTTACATATACATATAAAGGACAATTATTTTAAAAATACGTTTTTCAATATAACATAAATCATTTAAAAAAATTTCAGATCGTGGCCATTACAAAATTAGCAATGTGTCAAACTATTTTTTTCTTCGATATTTAGAAACATTTTAAATTTATATACAAAAATAGTTTACAGAATAATGATGTCAAATATAGTCTAAAGATCAAATAATAAATAATAGAAGAAAAACTACTTTGAGATTGTCAAAGTATGAGTTTTAATTTCAGGCACTGCTTCCAATTATATTGTGCAGCGGATTATTTTCGTGCCGGTTATTATTTCTTTGAAAAAAAGAATTTCTCAGACCCTGCAAATTATAGAAATTATTTATAAGTTGCACTAATCTGATACGTAGATTAGCTACAACGTTTATGAAACATGTTTATCCCTCTGAGGAGATCATTCTTTCAGCAATGTTTTCCTTAAAGATATTCCAGATTAAAATAACATTAAGTAATAACCTTACCAAGTGCATATAATCGACATACCCTCTACTTTATTACTTCGAACGGATATTTGAAACCATCCCCCAACCCCCTACAGTTCTGTTGGTTATAACACTTGTCTTCTGTCTCCCACGGAATCCAAAAACTAGAACTCACTCACTAAGCTCACCATCCCAGATCGAGATCAGTTTCCCATCATTAAGTGCTTAACTAACCAACCACCAATTAGCTTTGTGTCACAATCCAACATATTTAAATTTGAATCAATTCATGAGTACAGATACCTGCGATGGTTACGATACGAATAAGTATAGTTGATAGCCAATCAGCAAGTCATTGACGTGAATGGTGTAAATCGTGCGTTAACTTTCGCGCCACACTGTGAGGAAAATATGGCGCAAGCACGTGCCACAAGCAAGATTTGGGGGAGGGGGAGGGGGCTGACTACCTGCACTGCTTTTAAATACCGTTTGTTTTTGAGTACGTCACCTTCAAATGAATTTTGGTTGTGATCAACTATTGATTGTGTGTATGTGCAATAACGTGCAGACGTCACCTTGTTGCAGCGCCTGAAGCTGTCGACGCAGCGAGACATCCCCGTATGGAGGACACAACGCGGCACTGCATGCACGTCACTGCACGGAACTGCACGGCACAAACCGCTCACCCACGCAACAGAGGCGCTACTGAGTACAGCGCCGCGCCGAGACGCCATGGCTGCTCGCCCCGCGTCTGCGTACTCACGGAATACTTCTAGTTTATTATATACTTTTCCCTTTGTGGTTTAGTTGTTTCTGTATTACCCAGCGAGCTGGTGCTGTCGTAAAGACTTAGGGCTCCACCCTTGTATCCAGACATAGTTTGAAATACTAATAAATAATATTAATAAAATTATGTACGGCCAATTAAGTTACAAAAAATTATTAAATGAGTTTATCAATAAAGTTTCGTTTAATATTTAATAAACCACACATCGTTTCACCTTGCCATTTTCATGTGTTACAGTATTATTAATTATTTTTTAATATCTAGATATACCCAAAAATAAAGTAAATTATATCATGTAAGCAGCTGAGTACCGGAGTTGCCCAGGTATTTATTTAAATTAGCCCGGATAAGGAATTGATTCGACACTAACCTTTTGGTCATTTAACCAGCATCAATAGCGTCAGGGGTATCGAATATTTACCCATGTACGTTCATCTGTCTTAACTTCAAATAAACCAAGGTGACGTCTGAAGGCACTTTAACAACCCGGGAATTGCCCCATTACATGAAATAAAAGTGACTTAAAATCAAGCCGATTTAAAAGTGAAAAATACTCGCTAACTTAATAAAATACCTCCGGTACCTCGAAGGGGTGCAAAAGTAGAAGCTTTATCTACTTAGAGATCAAAATATAACTGGTACCCAAAAGAAATGCATCCGGTACCTTAAAAGGGTCAAAACTACTTCGGGTAACTTTTTGTCAACCATGTCCACCTCCACTACGAGAAACATAAAAGTTTCCCTAACCATCATGGTTAATACGAGAATTAAACTCAGAAAGTCCTATAACCCAGGAATCGACGCTAATCTCGGTCTTTTTGTACATTATTTTTTCTGTAAACTCCTTCCACCACCACCCGTACGGTAAGGGTACTTCCTTTTTTGGAGTTGAAATTATATACGATAACACTATCAAATTCAGGGACCCCGATAAAAGGTTTTATTCACTAATAATGGCCGTTTAGGAATGTTTTTATAGGACAACCCCTCAACCACCCACCTTAGATTTCGTAGGTGTGTTTTAATTCTTCGGTGTTTTTGTGCATCGTAAGTAACATGTGTATAAAGTTTGGTACAAATTTTTCTACGTGTTTAAGATTGTACGCGGAAATTAGTTTCGCCCCCTAGCATCCCCACTCCAACTGGTTTTAGCTACATCTTAACCAGTGACTTTCATAACCCCAAATTCAAAACCAGTCTCAGTTGTTTACTCATTACTGTTATATAACGGCAATTCACCCACTTCTTTAGTGGTGCTTCGTTCCCAAGCTGTGAGGGGTTGAAATTATACACTGTAAACATCTGGAGAGAAACTTTGATCTCATTAACCCCTAAAACTATTTATTCGATGCTAAAAACCGCCGTTATATCATGTTTTTTAATTTTCCCCCGTTCACCCCATGGGCAGTTTTCTCGGTAGCCGATACATGATATTGCAATAAATAAATTATCTAAAATAAATAGACCCGACGTGTGGACAATATTTCAATTATAAAAAGTATATAAAGAATAATATTAGGTTCAATTTGGAAAATATATATAAATATAAAAATAGTATTCTTTTGTCAATAAAAAAGAAAACACTATGATTATTCCTGAAAACTACGGAGATATTATAATTTCAGTTTAGTTGATTGAGTACGGATTGTGAATCTTATTGATTTTACTAAGTACTATCACTTCACTTCACTTCACTGCATTAATCCATATTGCCTAAAAAAGTTAATATTGAGCTTCATTGTATTTTCGTTGGAGGAAATATTCTTTTAGGTAAATTTTTCCAGTTATTTTATTGTCTTATTTAAGAGTATTTGCCAACATCCATATTTTGCTCAGTTGATTTCTTCATAAATGCTGTAAGTTCACTTGATAATTTTGTAAAATTTAATTGTTCGTGCGTTAATAAATTAATTTGTTTCTCTATTTTAAAATTTTGATTATTATTTAAACATCCTTTCATTTTTATATTTAAATTATTTAAATTAACGCATTAACGTTTTATTTAATTTTCTCTAATTAATGATTACCACAAAATTGGCACCTCAACGTGAGGCTAACTGTCATTTTAATTTTCTTTCATATGTAATCACCACAATATATATATATATATATATATATATTCAATGAACTTTAATATTCTAGAGCAGGAATTCTCAACTAGCCGAGGGTCGATTGAAGTTTGAAAAGGGTTTATAGAAGTTCCGGGGTTGACGATAATTTTTTCTGCTTCTAAATTTTAAGGATAGGGATTATTAGATAATTTAATATGGATAAATATAATATAGATTTGCATATGGTGGTGTTATTGTCAGTTATTCATCCGAATTCCCTTTAGAAGCGACTCGACCAATATTAATTTCTCGAAACAAGAAGAATTAGGGACATAAAATAATTTTTGAAACAAGGTGTGCGAAATTTTGGTATTGTGAATATATTATAAAAACATCGTCAAATTAACCAATATCAAAAGGAAAAAATTTATGTCCGTTTTGAAAACTTTAATAATAAGAAAGATAGCCAAATACAGACAAATTAAGTGATGATATAAATACCACACAAATGCTTCTGTCAACTGACTTGTGCAGTTGTGTCGTTCTAGGCTCTTGTGTTTTTTAATTTTCTTAGCACCTGAAGAAACGAACAAGGCTTACAGAAACGTGGTGTGGAATTTATATCATCACTTCTTTTGTCTGTATTTGGCCATATTTATTATTATAAACCAATATGATGATTTTTACTTTTCCTAGTTCTGACTTGGTTGAGACAGGATTTGATCACGTCAACGGTTTATTAAGAAAAACTAGAAATTGATTAAATCGTACAGAACGTGATGATTTACTGTTATTATTTATTACAGTAATTCCTGAAAGGTGGAGAATATCTTCGCTTCCGTCAGACAGATAATTAGAAAAGGCGGTCTTTGATGCCTTTTTCCTCCCTTACGATCTCCATGTCGGTTGTTAAACCACCCCGCTAAAATACGAAGTAATTTCTGTTGGATACGAGTAGGTCCTTTTTACGACACGACACAATGTTCGCGTCGGCCCCCGCTCCTATTACAAAGGGTTCCCAGCGTCTGCGTCTAGGTTTGATGCTCTTCTCCCCCATCAATCACCGACGTCAGCAAACCCCCTGCTGTCTTCCACAGGGGGTGGAGTAAGTGGAAACAGCGCCGGCCCAGCGATAATATTGTCGCAACGTGTATTTATTTGGCTTGTCTCTCCCCCGCTTTGTGGTTTCAGCTGCTTGCTCTAACCTCCACGTATCTCACAAAAAAAAATTAGCCGCGGACATCCCTTAATGAATTTCAAACGAATATAAATACAAAAGTAACTCTCCTGAATTTAAAAAACAATTTTTTAAATTAATTCTGAATTCTGTGAAGTAGTTAATGTATACTTGTTTAATTATGCATGTGATAGTTAAAACAAAAAATAGAATATAAAACAAATTTTACAGTTTGTCCTATCTTCATGAAGGAAAGTGAAGTTGCAATAGCCTGCAGATTTCTGCTCATCATAAGGGAGCTGCTGAAGTTCATGGAAATAACTGGTTTATATTATGAACTGTAAAGTAAATAATTAAGAAAAATTGTATGATAATCAAGGAGAATGAATTAATAATTAAGCTATAAAAATGTAAATAGCGTAACAGAAGTGAACTTAAAGGTTCATGCGACTGTAAATAAAGGCTAATAATAATGATATAAAAACTATTGCTAAACTGAATAGTGAACTCTTCATAACACGAATATCACTAAAAATAGCTCAGAGTACCTTCAACGAAGCCATGACAACTAGGACTATCATAAATTTTACATGCAATACGTGTATATTTATTAATAATTGGTACAGTTAGAAGAGATCAGATTAGCACGTGATGGGCTCTATGATATTATTGTGCATTAGCGGAATGCTTTTGGAAGGTCCATGGGATCACGACTGTTATTTCGTAGGGGAAACCACAACCGTTGGTGTTACGGATCAACCTAATCGCAAAAAAACGTGGAGATGCTTTTCCGAGCAATTACGGCTTTTAGCATGTAGCACATTGCGTAAATAACAGACACAGAGAAAAATGCCACAAAAACGTGCTTTGCGGTCTAGTAAAATTGCCTGAGAACGTTATTATTTTTGGAAGAGTTCGTCGTATTCATGAAACTGTATTGCTACATCACAAGTTGACTTCAGAGCTGTGAGAGGGAACGGAGTTTTTTTTTTCAAAGTTGGAGAGTCGGAAAGGGATATTATAGCTACGACAGTGGTAAAGAGAGAAGTGATAGTGAAAACTTGGAAGCAGTTTCCGGCATTGGGATCCAAGTACAATAAAATAGAACTCGGGAAATGAATACGACAGATTCAAATTTGCGAAATCGTATCGAAATTTTATGGTGGAGTTCAAATTGTTGAGAAGGAAAGTGCCATAAAAGTATTTGTTGGCGTTGGTTTCTGGATTCCCATGAGTGCCTCTATATCTCATTACACACACACACACACAGAATCTCCATTTAAAAGAAACTCAACGGAAAAAAAAACAGAATAACCTTAAATATTTTAATCTGATCTCCCAACAGTTGAAAATATTGTACAAGGAACGTTTGCAGATGGTACGGTGATTCTTACCACAAATACTTTATTACTCATGCAACAATATCTGAAATTATGTATGGCTTCAGAAATAGAGAATGAAAATAAGTTTATTAAAAAATCGTCGCGTGTGACTGTTAAATTATGTAAACAAAAGCATGTTCTCCGATCTATATAAACAACACAGAGATTCCTCAATCATTTTCTGTCAAATATTTGGGTATACATCTCGTAGGAAAGCTCAATTAGAAAATTCGCATTACCAAGAAAATAAAACAAATGGATATTAAACAAAAAGAAATGTACAGGGTACTAGGACGCAAGTCGCACCTCTCCGTAGAAAATAAACTTCTACTTTAAAAAGGCATAATTATACCAATACGGAGCTACGGGATAGAATTATAGGGATGCGCCAGTAAGTCCAATACTTCAATAATTCAAAGATGCCAGTCTAAAATATTAAGCGCCATCTCAATTCCCCCTGGTACAGAACAAATGAGCGAATTCAAGATGACTTAAAAATCCTCATTGTTATGGAGACCGTCCATCAAAAGAGTGTTAGTCATCACTAAAACCTCAAGTCACATTCAAATCCGTTATTACTAACACTATTATAAAGTGATGTAATAAGAAGAGTGAAAAGGAAATACCCATCACATCTGTAAACATGATTTAGGAGTTCTCTTCGCTGGAAGGGATCTCATCACGGTATCATGGAAAATTTATAAATAACATGTTGAAGCTACCACATTGACTTACAGATGAAAATGAAAACTAATTGCTGGTAAATAAAACAAAAAACATTAAATTACTTCCATGTTATTTTTATTTTTCTAATTATATACCTTAATGTTTCCTTAATATATTATATCTAAAAATTTGAATTAATAATATTGAAGTGCTTTTCATTAAACATTTTTGTTCTAAATAAAATTATTAACACCCCTATTTATGTCAATAGTTATAACCTAAATTTATTAATTTATTAATTTAAGATATAAAGTTATTTTTGGAGAATGGTAAAAACCAATTTCAAACAGTATTCAATCAGTTTGCGACTTTGTACTGCATTATAAAATGATTTATTTGTTTAAAAACACAAATATGCTGTCTTAATTATTCAGTAAATCAGTAGACATTAATAAAATCACGAAGTTAAGAAATCTTATGTTGAGATAGAAATACTCGACAGGAAAAGGAATCGATTGATCCTTAGTTAGCGGACGCTCTGAGCTGCCCTTGTCGACTCTATATATAAATTATTCATTACATTCATAGAAATTAGGCCATGAAGAATGTAATTCAGTAAATTGTAGGTGAACCACTGATACAAACGATAGAGAAATATCGCTCGAGAATAGTTCCGAAGTTAGAGCGATTTTTTTGGTTTTGATTCGCCAGTCCTGTACAGATTTTCGATCCTAACTTTTTAATTCACTTTCATAACCTTTGTCTGAGCTTGATTGAAAGAATTTATTCTCTTATAGAATTATGAACTTCGTGTGCCACTAGGTAATTTTAGTTACGAGTACCAGTCATTAAAAAATTATTGGCTCTAATCATTGATAGCTAGAACTGTAACTTCCCACAGGTCACAATTGTCATGCAACTTAGTGTAAAATGTACTGATCATCAAAATGTAATGTTAAAATTAGCCTTTAATTCAGCTAAAACTCCTAAACGGCTGCAGTTAGCGACCTGCGGTCAACGTCAGCGTGTTCAGCGTGGCCGCTTTCATGGGAAGAGACCCCTAATTCACGCGAAAACACGCAGATTTGGAAGAAAACGAGCAAAGTTTCAAAAAAACAAAAAAAACGGCTATAACTCCTAAACAAATTTTTTGAGTCGTTAAAAACCTTGAAAAATTTTCTTGTATAAAATTGTATAATATTACGAAGAGTCGTAACGGTAGTCAATATAATTTTTTTAAGCATTCACGACATACATAATATATTGTAATGCCTTGAAGGAAAGGCATAGTTGCTGATTGATGGGCTGGACCGGTCACTTGTTGACTTGGGATCGAGGGGCAGTTTGGGCGGTCTGGAGAATTTAGAAACGCGCACGTGTGAGCGAGGGTAAGAAGACAAGTGCAAAGACAAATTAGACCTGTCTCGATTGGTGGCGTCGGGACACGACAGAGTGGCTAGATATTTTTCTAGCTAAGGAACAGCAGCTGCAGAATGTAAATCTCGGGATAATGGAGAAACTGTCAACGAGCAGTTGCGACGTAGTTTTGGAACAAAGAAAAAGAGAAGGGACTGGAATATGTAAAGGGAAGATAAGATTTTTGCAGGGTTAGTTGAGTTTTGGAGCTAGGAGGTGGAGTTAGTTCAGTCTTGGAGTCAAGAGGGGAGTGAGAGTTGTGGAGGCGTACGGCGAGCACCGAGTATGGAGAAATTTTGCAGCCTGCGAGAGAAATAGCAAAATTATTCAACCATAAACATTTTTGTATGCAGAAGTTCAATCTGTTGTAATATAAAAATTTGACCACTGTCTTTGGTGGTAGGAGACCAGGACACTGCATCCAGCGTCGAGTAGTTTCACCACGAGCAAGTGGGATGTCCTTCACGAACGGAGAATCAGCTATCGTCGAACCAATAATATGTGTTAGAGTCGGTGTTTAAACGTCCAGTCTACAAAGTGTGTGTGTAATGAACGAGGCAAATGTTCCTGAGTAATCGTAAGTTGAAATTTCATGGTATTAATATGTGTAAACGGAATTAAAAGATACAGTCAGATATCATTCTTTTCCTTTGTGTTAATAAAATAAACTCTTATAATTTAGAATCAATCTGGTAGAATAAGTTCGTTAATAAGTTTCGTCGATGTCTAGACGATTAAATATTTCTGTTTAATTTAAAGATAAATGTTGGGTTCTTTGATTATTTAAGTGTTCTGTCCGTTATCAAACCCAGTAAAGACCCATGAGAGAAAGAGATATATGTTTTTTTATTAAATTGTATAATGTTTCAAGAATTATTAAATAAAATGTTTGTTTGTTTGTTTAATTATTTTTTTTATTTCGGCAACCCGTTGATTATTACAATATATTTGAATTTCCATTCGTTAAAAATATTTACTGTGGCTTTCTTCGATTTTCCTCAACATAATCATCTGTTCGGTCACTGAAGGCTTCATACTCCGAACAAATGATTATATCGAGGAAAATCGAAGAAAACTACTGTAAATATCTTTAACGAATGGATACCTTATATCTATAAAATTTTATTTACAGGAATAAAGATTAATTTTAATATTGAATTCTTCACCTGTTTTAAATTGGATATAATATCTAATGATAATAATATTACTAACAATAAATAACCTTTTCTAGAGTTTCAGATTTACTTTAAAAACTTCCGGAAGCTTTCTACATGATGTCATAATCATTCATTAAAAACAAAGTGGTCGAATTAAGTTAAATCATCTTACATTAAAACACTTGAATTGTTTTTAATAAGATAGTGTAGTGGTACCGATATAGGCATTCGTAGCGGGTCAAGAAAACATTGTTAAAAACATTCTCCAGATGAATAATATTATGAACTAAGTGCATTGGAATGATATTATTCATTACACATTTTTATAAATAATTCTGATTACAGTAAGAATTTAGCAATTTATATATTTTATAAAATATGTATTTCATATAATAAAAATAATATAATATATATTATTTTTTTATGTTAATAATTCATTCCTGATTAAACATAGTATCCAAATATTTTAGATTTATTCGTAATTCGATTGGTCGTCGTGGTTCGCCAGTGGAATGATACATTATGTAGTATTTAATATGTTATTAATAATAATAAAAACATTTTATGTAGTCTCCGTTTTATTTTAAACACTTATAATTTTTATAAATAAATCGAATAATATTGTATGAAAGGTTTGTTATTATTATTATTATATTAATAACAGTCTAATATTACGTAATGGATCGATATCTAATGTAGGAACGCTAACTACTAAGCGGAATCCAGACTCATACATGCCTTCCGATAATCCCAAATCATATATGTTAAAATAAATTAAAGATTGAAAGAATGTAGAAAAAAACAACGGCAGACAAGAAGCCGTGGGGTACCAATTGAACGATTAATAAGAAAAAATAAGGATAGAAATAATAAATAAAGGAATCAAATGGCATGAAAGAAAGTAGAATTAGAATAGGAGAAAGGTATTTGATGTTTGAAAAGAGTTAAGAGTAATCAGTTCAGTAAATACTTAGATTATGAGGGCAAAATAGAGGTTTCTTCGTCCAAATGAAAACTAGCAGTTAAGCATATCAGAAATGTGCTATAATTTAAGAATATTCAAACTAAATGCCAAAGCAATGCTGAAAACACCCAAACTTAAAAAAGTTTATTATATGAAAAATAAGTAAATTTGAATTTAAAAATTCCGGACGTTTCTTAAGTTTTAAATTATTTACCGTTAGAAAAATACATTAATCCGTGTCGAAAAGTCCGGCATTTTTAAATCCAGAATTACTTACTTTATTGGTTTTTCTCTAGGCTTTTCTTAACATCTGCCGAAAGGAACAAGAATCCCAGAAACGTTGTGTGGTATTTATATTACCTTTTTTGTCTGAATTGTTTTTCATTTTTTACGTACTTTATGTTTCTCCTTTTTAAGTTTGTCTGTATAAAGGTCGTTTTTACCATTATTAGTTTTCAACAGACATTAATTTATTTGTTAAATGCCAAAATTTTATCCATTTGAATTTATGAGGTACAATAGAATTTTATTTAAAGTGTCCTAATGAAAAACTTTGTAATCGTGGATTAGTTTCCCCTGCTGTTGGCTTTTGATCTAAAGCAAAGAGGGGTGTTTAAACAAACAACGGAGTTGATTTAGTTTCGTTTCACACAGAATCGGCTCTAGAAAGTCCTGACTGGATCAATAATCCTGCCGTACGAAGGCGACAGATAACGGGCGTCCCCTCAGCACGGGATCGTTGCACAAAAGTTCTCACAATATTGCGGCTCTATGTCATCCGCGGTGGGAGTGGCGGAAATTACATTACCCTCGGAAGTCTTGTGCGAAAACCGCCTCACGCAATTAGGGCCCATTCGGGGGATTACGACCCTTCCTCTGCGAAGACGAGTTCCTTCTCTCTGGCTTGGACAGGGATTTTAAATTGGGCGGACGCTGCCCCCGCCCGGAATTCTATACCCGCCTCCGCCACAGCAAAAGGGGAGTATCAATAATAGAAGTTGGCGAGGGGGATACCGGCACAAATGTTTTCAAAGGTTTCGAGTACCGAAAGGGACCGCTAAGTGGCTTCTCTTTACTCACAGGAATGACTTAATTAAAAGCTATAACTTCTACGAACAAGTAATCGCCGCGCCGCGAAGGAAACATCACCTAGCACACTTCCCATGCAGAAAAAATGGTTTTATAATATTTCTTACGCCATTCTATAAACATTATTGTTACATATAACCACTAATATCCGCTGTGTTGACTTCGTTGAAGGCACTGCCCTTTAGTTTTTTTCGAATTGTGGTTTTTATAAGATTTAGATTTCTTTTAAAGGTTCCAAATATTTTTGTACTCAACTCTCCACTTATGTTATTTTATTATACATTTTTATAAGTTTTATGACATTTATGAATAATATAATAAATCAAGGCCTTACAAAGTTGGAAAAATATTTCAAATTTCCTCTCGACGAGGACCAAAAACTCGTACTAAACGTCGTATGATTCTGAGACGTTTGTTAAAATTTATTTTTCTGACTTTTCGAAACCATAATACATCATATTATATTTTCTATACTACTACTTTTGTTTTAAATTATATTAATCATTCAAATACGTAATACAGAAATTTTTTACTTTCAACTAACACTAGAATAATTTCGTTTCGCATTGTGAAATATTTCTGGATCAATAATAGATGAACGCAACATTTTCAAAGAACCGTAAACATAATAATCGAATGGGATAGACAATTAGTGTATCTTAAAAATATTTAAAACATATAGATTACTTATAGACATAATTTAATTGAATAAATCGGCCCGTTAAAACACCGACAAATTGTAATAATCTAGAAAAGCAACACTACGTTGCTGCCAACGTCCTAACTCGTAGTTATGCCATGTGGCTCATTCTGAATTATAGTCGGATATCTAATTTGTAAGAATATTTGGTCTATTTTAATGTATTGAATTCAATATATTAACGAGATACCATTCATTGAGATTGGACCCTAAACTATTTATGTCAACAGGAAAGATTAATAAGAAAGATACCCAATATAGACAAAAAATGGTAATTTAAATACCACACAACGTTTCTGGGATCCTTGTTCCTTTCGTCAGGTGCTAAGAAGAGCCAAGAGAAACACAACTGCACTCTATTGGCTATCTTTATTATTCAGTATTGAATTTAATTAAGTTAAAGTTGCAGGTATATGTATATACATATGCATTATATATATATATATATATATATATATATTAATTCTGTTAATTATTTAAGCATTCAAACTGGATTCAGTTCATAAATTTTTATATTATAAAGCATATTTTTTGTATCTGTACAATATTAATAAATTACCCTGTTCTCAACATTATGTTTATACGGATTTTCTCTTTACCTGAATACACGAGTTAATTTCGGAGTATGAATTAGAGTAGAGCATAACGAAAAATAAAACAATATTGCGTCAGTTCTCTAACCCTTGCCTGCGTGAGAGAGCGCTTTTACTCGGGCTTCCTCGCCTAGCCTCCTAAATGCTCTTGGGCCAGAGGCGTAACTATATTTATTTATCAACATCATTATCCTTCATACAAATATTTGCTGTATTCAGTATATTTTCTTGAGGTTTCAACACATTCTGCCATTATCAACTACATAAATATCGTTGAATATTCAAATTACTTATTAAAATTTTGTATTTGTAAAAATAAATTTTGTCAACAACCATCCGTAATTCAAAAGGGAATTCAAAAACTGATAATCTTTAGGAAAGCACGTCTGTTGGGAATGAGTAATCTGAAATTTTTTAAAGAAAAATTATGACTGTTTTTGGTTACATGGTATACATTTGTCCCTTTAGTTATATTTAATTACTACAGATATAAATATTTCTATTATATTATATTTTGAGTTATTTGGTGAGTACTTGGATCAAATTTGCATAATGAAGTGCACCAATGAATTATCTCTTAACTTTTGGTTGCATACCATGTTTGAATTACATTGGACAAGAACGCTTGAGACACAAAGAAAGGAAGATTATTAAATGATACACGGGCTATTTTGAGTGAAAATTTCCAAATTTCGGTTGCTGGTTGAAGATATTGTAAGTCTTTTTATTCTTCTAACAATCCAGGATTAGGTCTTAGGCCTTTTCCGGTCTCACCATCTCTTCCACGGTCTTCTCATATCCCTTCTTCCTATTGGGTTATATACACATAAAATCAGTGGTCAAATTCACTTGGGGTCACCAATTTGTTATTCGTTTGCATCTTTAAAATCTGTAATGAATCTAATGAATAAATTGAATACACGGTCTTAGCATGAGATGGGTTGTCGTCCACTGACCATTTCCTAGTATGCCATTGTTAGTTTAAGTTTATTTAGTTGCTGTTGTGCATCAGGTCCATTCTTGTCAGTCTTCTCTCCACCTCTGGAGGATTGATTATTTCTGCTACCAGTTCGTGATCGTGTCCTTCAATACGTTCAAAGTAGAGTTCTGACAGTCTCCTCATTGCCACGGCAATAAATGGTATGTTGAGATCATTGCGCTGGGTGAAGTTCGACACAAAGCAATGTGCGTTAGTGATGGAGCGTTGTATTTTAGTGCCTCGGGAAAGTCTCGGGCGAAGGCCTCAGCCAGTGTTTAAAGCCAGCACAAGGTTTCCTGGGAATGAGGCGAGAGGCGAGGAACCACGAGTGTTCCTTGCACACGGCCGGCCTTGCTCACTTAACTTTTGTACAAATTTCCACTTAGCAACATAATTATTTTTCATACAAATATAAGCAATTATTAATAAGAAGAAAAATATCCAAATACAGGCAAAACAAGTGATGATACCACACAACGTTTCTGGAAACCTTGTTCCCTTCTTTAGAAGCTAAGAAAACTAAAAACACAAGAGCCTAGAGCGATAAAACCTCACAGCACAGCTGACAAACTGTTTATAACATCACTTCTTTGGATATTTTTTTTAGTATTCATTTTTCAAAACAGGCGAATATTTTTCATATTAATAAGCAATTATTCATTCAATATTCTTGATCTTTCACACATTGTGCTATTATCATCTCCATAAACATCGTTGAATATTCAAAAAAGTTATTACAAATTTATATCTGCAAATTTACAATTCTCACAACAACCATCCTTAATTCAAACGGGAATCAAAATCTGGTAAACTTCATGAAAGCACATCTAGTGGGAATTAGTAAGCTGAAAATTTTCGTATAATTTTTTTAGACTGTTTCTGGTTTATATTTGTATAAATTATTTGCTCAGTCTTTATAGTTATATATAATTACCATTGACAATTATTTTTTGATATTATAGTTCAGAGACATCACTTACAATTTTAAATTACATTAAAAGGAATGTATAATAGAAATCAATTTCAAATTTAGTACCAGTATTTAATATATTTCTAATTAAATTTGCAACTGGTTAAATTCTCTTAAGGCTGTGAGAAATTTATTTTTTAATAACTCTAGTTGAGTTGAGCTGTACCTTACCTCTAACATTGTATTGGTTACTCTTATACTTATACCCTAAATACTTATTAAAATATGAAGACAACGACTTATTAATATATTCAGATCTCAAAAAATGAGAGTAAGTAGTGTGGTGACTCGTTTCCCCACAAACGTTCGTTAATGTTAAGTGAATATAAATTTTATTATAAGTGGGAAGCAAAAAGAATTTTCCTGATAAATTTTGTCTCAGATGTTGCGAATGGAAACAAAGACCAGGAGGGGCAGTCCCAAGTCTGGAAGAATTGGTGCTAGGAGTAAGGTGACTCCATTTCACAGAAACAAAATTTATTATTCAAAAAACCTTTCTTACTACTAAAGGAATGTTGGGCCCATTGCAGACCAGATAGACAACATATTTTTGGCGACCAGCGCGAGTACAAGCAGCTGACGACGTTTTCACTTCAAGTGAGGTTACAAGGACGACGACAGCCAAATCCACATTCGTCAACGAGAATTCGTTTCCGTTTGAGTTACCGGAGGACCGTTCAACAAGAGTGTCTACGGAAGTCACTAGGCAAGACACAGTAAACGTAATTTTCCAACCTTCAACCATTTTCGTCTAAGCACGATATTTACATTATAAATTTAATTTCTTTAAATTTTCTCAAACTTTCCTTGAGATTGGGCTTTTAGAAGCTAAATAAAAATATTCTTTTGCTGTCTAGAGTTATGCCAATTAATTAAACATCGATTTTTGTACATATTTAAAAATTTAATAAGTTGTATTACAATTAAATTATTTAAATTTTTTATTTCATTATTTAAATACCCATAAGAATTGAAAGTAGTGAGTAAGACATCACGGTAGTATTTCAATTGACTGCTTTATTAAAAGAAGACATTTTCGAATCTGACGTTGTGTTATAATTCCTGCATACCCGTACTGGAATTACCCAGCCATTAAGTAAACCTATATACGTTCATTTTTGCAGAGGGAATTTGGATTATGACATAATATCGCAAGTTAATATCGTTAAGGGGAACTCAACTGCTAACTACGTTTTCATTTCACCACAAGTATTGAGTTCAAAATTGCAGAACGTAACGATCCCATATACGCTATGAGTATGTTTCGCTTTAGTTCCGACAGTTACGCACAATTATCGTCCGTGTTTACAAATAAACCTCAGAACGCTATGGGGAAGTTATGCGGGGCTGATCCCCTCTTGCATGAAGCCGGATTAAAGCCCGCGGATTATACAGCCTCCCGCTTCCATCACAATTTACAATTCGATTTGTGAAATGCAATTTCATGCTCGGCTCTGTGACGTTACACCTCCTGGAAATATAAAACCATAATTTCACAATCAAATTATCTGAAAGGAACAACCCGGCACAATTAGATTAGAATTCCGCAGTACTTCTCATTGTTCATGAAACTGATGTATAACTATATATATATATATATATATAATAGTAACCCTACATACATTGCACTCAAAGTAAATAAATAATGGCCAATAATTCAGAACTGATTTAATATTAAATATTTATATCCATTTTTACATTGATATTTAAATTAATAAAAATATAAAATTACAAAGTTTTGTCCCTAATTTATAGCTTCGTCAATTAACATATTCTTTGAAAAATATTTTTATTTTCGTCTGTTTTTTATTAATATTTTAAATTACAAAATTAACGACCCTATCAGACAATTGAAAATATTTTATTTAACACTTCAACGACTTTTTAATAAAGTTATGTTACTACGGTATCAATTTTGTTTCATACAATATTAAAGATTAGTAATATATATTTCTTCTTGTTGTTCTATTATAATATTTAAATTAAAAACAGATTTTTCAACATTTTTTAAATTTAATTTTAAATGTTACCATTTACGAAGTAAATATGAAGCCATATTTTTTCAAATTAAAATATCATTTTTTTATAAAATTACATCAAAAGTTAAAAAATAATGTATTTTTAATATTTATTAGTTAAAGTGTCGTTATGTAAATTTAGTGTGTTAAAAATTGTTTTAATATACAGAATTTCTGATGAATTACGTATTAATAAATTTTGCTCAATGTCTAAAATTAATTCAATTAAGTTCGTCATTAATTTTAAAGATGATTTTCAATATAAAATATTCTTAAGCAGAGGTAATGAGAAAACAACCTAATTATTCTCAATAAAATTGTGGAAAATGTTTCATAGGGCAAACTAAACGTGCTCTTGAAAATAAATTAATAGAACATAAAGCATTTACAAAATTTTAAATGAGAACAATGTTAACTTACATAAATTAGAAGAAAATCATTAATTTGATTGAGAGAATGTGGAAATTTCATCCATTAAACAAAATTTATTAAAACGTAATATATCTGAGACGCTATACATTAATTCAACTTTTAACACACTAAATTCACATACTGACATTTAAAATTAAGTATTACTAACAATACACTATTTTTAACTATTGATGTAATTTTATTTAAAAAAATAATAAAAATATGTAGTTCTAACTTGAAAAAAATGGGTTCGTATTTACTTACTAATTGCTAACATTTATATTAATTTAAAAAATGTCGAAAATTTCTTATTTTATTTAAATATAATGTATGAATGATAAGAAATATATATATATATATACTGTTGAAACGTAATATTTAAATACCTTAACTGTGAATATAATAAAATCCATTCAAAAATTCTACATCAAAACGAAAATTTTTATAAAAAAAAATTAATTATTAATTTCTCATTTTTTCAACTATATTTGATGAAGTCGCAAGTTAAGGACGAAACGTAATTCTGTATTTATATTCAAATTAATTTCAATGTCGGTGTAAACATTAAAGTAAATATTCAATATTAAACTTCTTCTGACATATTGGTTATTCTTTTTATTGATTTTGTTATTCTACTCCAGATAAAATATCAAGGTTCGTATATTACATACTATATTAGTCTTATTACACACTAAACCAAGTTTATGATAAACTAGACCTATATTTAAGTTCATAAAATGACATAAAATTAGTCTTTTACATTGATAACGTGTACTTTACATACGTTGGTGATGATGAAACAGAGTAGCAGGTTTACGTGTGCCTGACATTACGTCGTTTTAATCCGAAGAGCGCTTACCTGAAACGTGAAATAATTTATATTTTAAAAAAATATTCAATAGTTTTGTTATTAAAATGGCGACTGATAATTAAATTAAAACAACAATAAATCACATATCAGTAATATTAAATTTAAAATTCGTGAAGAAAATATTATCTGTTAGTCAAGAAGTCAGTGTAGGTATAACATTGCGAAACTAACTTTAGATTACAATAGAGCGATATTTCATAGAATAAAGAAGTCGTGGGTGTGACGTGAGCGATGTAGTGGGCGAGGAAAAGTTTAACGTTCAATGCGTAGTACTCGGAAAGCTTCTCATAAAAAATGTTGCTGATAAATCATAACGTTATTTATAGAAACAACATTTCGGGACTATATTTCCCTGCGGATACTGGTTACAAATTGGCATACCTGATCCTGTATATATTCCAAATTAAGAGATTATATGTTTAATAATTTCTGGAAGTAAATTTATTATGACAGTTGAGCATTGGGGAAACGGTTTTGCGCTATCTAAATCACATCTAAAGTCGTGTAATACGTCACATTGTCTCGAAGGCAATTAGAATTCATACTATTATCTGCTCTTAGTACTTTCTTTGGCAAAGATAAAGAAACTTCCATTTGATTTTAAATGTTAACGCTAATCAATTGTTCTCATGTTCAATTTATTCTATTTTCAACATTAGGGCATAGACCGTATTGAGAAACAGCGTTTCATGAACTGTGAATGAGTCACGAAATGAACATAAATTATAATAATACTGTATTATTATGTTATAAATAGGTCTTTAGAGGCACGTGCCATTTTGTAACATGAGGCATACTTCAATATAAATCTAACAAACACTCATTATTCGAATAGAAACAGTGGCTAAGCAAAAACTAAGACCGTTCTTTTTCAAATTTAGGTTTGCTATCTTTTAACCGGGTAATGTTGTGTAGTAGATTGTCAAATATATTAATATAATTATAATTGACTTCTTCCTGTGTAATTGAAAGTGAGTTTGTCTTTTGTAAAAGTAGGTTTGGTTCTTGTATTAAATTTTTTCACATTAGAGGATTAAGAGTAGGGGATTATTAAGTATTACAAGCAACATTCGAGTAAGAATGAACAATTTTTCGAAAGGTACCTTGCATCATGTTCTTGAAGAAAGTTGACATAACTCTAACCACATTATTCTTTCCCAGTGTATTGATTGAATAAAATATTCTTGGTTTATCACCCGGCTCAACACAACGTTTCAGCGAAATTCATCGGATGACGGCTGAGATGAATTCCGCTGAAACATTGTGTTTTAACAGCTTAAAATTGGTTGGGTTGGTAAACTGAGAATCTTTGATTCACCTTTTTCTGAATCGTAAAAAAATTCACTTTCCTTGAATAATTGCTCCAAAAGCAGTATCAGTAGCATATTCTAAGATTACACTCCGACGTTCATAGAAAGCTCGCTAATCATTTTCCCCGTACGTTAAACTCGTGCTAAGCGATCTATTACACCGAAACAAGGTTTTGTTATGGTATTGAAATGGCAGTAGGCGTACTTTTTACCCTAAAGCGATTTCCAATTGTTGCTTTTAAGGCTGCAATAGAAGCTAATCATTGGTTCGAAAATAGTAGTGAAAGTTTTATTCACGTATGATGTGGGCATTCCGAGGTGTGCACACACTGCTCAGCTGTAGCCTTTGGCTCAGTTTGAAATCGGAAGGTATAATCGAAGGCAGCCTAGGCTGGAAGCCTCTTACAGTCAGGTCACGGTCGCTTTCTACCCAAATCAACACCCCAGGACGTAACGGCGTTTCGAGAAGACGCGTCGTAAACTTGTACGGGAAACAAGGCGGCAGCTTCAAGAAGCATGTCCTCCCTTTGTCTGTGCCGATGGACCACTAGGGAAAAATCTCTGCATTGATAAGTCCCACATGACGTCCAAAAAAATAGCCTGGCTTTCTTTTCATGCTATAAACGGTCTAGGAAGTATTCAATAATTAGGTTCGAAATATAGATTAAAAGTGAACAATAATTTTCTATGGCATTTGTTATTACCTGAATTAGGTGAACATAAAAAAAATTTCATTTAAGATTTTATTTACAATTGACGTTTTACTTAAATAAATATATAAAATAACTAATTTTCGTTGTACAAGTACGTTATATTCAAAACCAACATACTGCAATAAACTGAAAAAAAATATAATTAATTTGCAATAACCATTATGTACAAGAATTTATTTTATAATTTGGCCTTACCTTATGCAACATGTTAAATTTATTCAGAGGAAAACCACTTGAAATTTTTGTCAAATAATGTAAAGTTCACTTATAGAAAAACGCAGTAATTTTATTTTGTAGATCTATATTGACAATTCTTGAAAGCTGTCATTAAAACAAATAAAATTTTTTGTAGTCTCTTTTAGTGTTTCATTAATTCCATTACGGGTTTATTATTGATGGTACTGATTCGCCTACATATAAATTATATAATTTTTGGGGGGAACAGCTGATAGATATAGACAAAATAATTGTTAAGAAGTAAAAAATTGGGTTGACTTTACAGATAAAATTAAAAAATTAGGACTCTTGGATAAAAGTATAGATGTTGTCACTTTCCATGTAAAGTTGTAATGGATGTAGGGAACCGTGACTGGCTTAAAGTCTCTGAGTATACATATGCTTTTAGAAAGATTACTGTTGGCTGTTGACAGTTGCTATTTTATGTATAATGCATGACTTTATAAACAGTTGCTTGGTGTCCCGATTGGAGGTTATGTCCCCCTTAGTGTTTCTGGCATTCTTATGAACTATGTTTCAGATAACGTGTTGAATAAACCTGTAATAATGTAATTATCTTTTTGCGATAATTAACAATGAAGTAGATCCTATTTTGGCAGGGCTCAATAATATCACATTAGATTAAACGTTACTTGTGAAAGAGAGGTGAGCAATCGAATTAATGTTTTGGATGTCACTATAATTAGAACGGATACTGTGTATTAGCACGATGTGGCATAGGAAAAAAAAGTCTTAAGATGTTACTATGAAGTTTTTTCTACACATCGGTATGTAAAGAATTGTATAAATATAATGCAGAATATAAGATTATGTTTAAAATTTTAAGATTAAGTGTTGTATAGTGTGTATAAAGTGAAGGATAAAATAATTAAATTTGGCCTTTAGTAAATGGTGAATATAGGAAAAAATTTAAAACTAATTTACATTAAATATATGATAATAGTTTCAGTCTAATGAAGAGATTATCTTTGATTTTGATTACGAAATGAATCAGAGGTCTGAAATGTTAAACAGAACACTACTTATTGACACCAAGGTTGGATTATATAATTCTTTTATAGTACGGAGAAAAATTATACTGAATAGTGATAAAAGTAATGATTCATGTAAGAAAGCTTTTGATAAAAGTAAGATTGGTAATTTATGTTTTAATGAAAATTTAATGCTTATCTGAGAGAATTGGGAAAGTATTTGTGGATAATGGTACAAATGAAATTAATATAATAACTTTGTAGTAATAATTTGATAGATAAGGAAATATAATGGAACGTAATATGTATTAGATTTTCTGTGGAAGGTGTGGGATGTTTTAATACATAAAAATACAGTCCAAATCTAATACAGCCTGACCTAAACAAAATAAACATTTAGTGACTTTTAAAGAGGTTGAAATCTTGCATAAAGTAAAAAATAAATGTAAAAGAACGTTATTAGAAGGGATCTATATATTTAACAATATGAGAGTAATGAATAAAAGATCTAAACTTGGTTTTGTAGGTAATATTTATGTAGATGTACTTAACAATAATGAGAATGTAAGGAAAGTTGATTGTAACACTTCCTGAGCATTTACAATATTGTGGTCCTGATTATTTGTTACGTTTACATAGATAGTTATAATAATGATCACCAGGTGTGATGATCTTTGTATTTTAAGATATTGCCTATGCATTACCTTGTAATTCAACTAAGGTGGGAGAAATGTGATGGGAATGTAAATATATAAACAGTTATATGAACAAATAATGTAATTTAACTAAATCAACTTTGTAAACTTGTTGATTGCATAACGAAATTGACGCCATTTTTTATTTGACTTGACAGATTGATTCGATTTGACTAAATAAATGTTTTTATGGGCCAGGCCATCGTTTGTAAGTTAACGGTGCAGGTTAATAGTTTTATATCAGATGACCGATTATGACGAAAGCTCCTGAATTTTTATCTCTGATATAATAATAGATTATTTTTTATATCAATTTATTTACAGTCGCGTCGAAATCTCAGGACATTAGCCACTCATTTTGCCTGTTCGGGTGATTAATTGACGAGAGTTTCTCCCCCACCGGGATTCAAACCCGGGACCTCGGTGATTCGAGGCAGTCACGCTGACCCCTCCGCAATAGTCGGCAATAGTCTATTGTACTGCAATATAATGTGGACTTTTGGTTATTTTTTCTTCTTGTAACTTGAACAGTCCTGCGTTATCATATGTTAAATTGATATAATTACATTCATATAAAGATGGTATTTTTACGCCTGTTTATATTTAATAAATAATGCAGTTTTTTTTACCAATATCAGAAAATATTTTTTTTATTTACGACAACGTTTCTGTACGTTCTTGAAATACCTGATAAAGGTACAAACGCGTACCGAAACGTTGTCGTAAATAAAAAAAATTGTCTGATATTGATCAAAAAACTGCATTATACATTCATATAAATTAAAACAGCCTTCATTAACGCGATACAATTTTATGGCATTAAGAACAGATGAATATTTCATGCACAATACGTTTATTGCTACAAAATGATAACAATTTCAAGTATCAAAATTCATTCTACGAAAGTTTGAAATTAGCTTAGATGCTTTGTAATGTACGTTCATATGAACGTGGATGTAAAAATTCAATATCAATGATCTGTCAAAGAAAAAGATTAATTTTTCTACTTATTGATTAGAAAGCATATCTTATATTTCTAATTTTTTAACGAAATCATTAGGTGAAGTTGCTTTTATCGCGTGATACTACATTACGTGCTGCATAACGACCTCAAATGTAAAATAATAGTTATATTAAACGTATTGTTAATTATAATCCTTATCATTTCTTTACTAGAAGCATACAACTGTATGCAATACATCATAGCTTTAAAGGGTGTGTTGAAACGTAATAAAAGTCTAGTCATGCTGGCTCATTTCGATGAGGCGACTTGCTACGTCAAGCCTCTAAAAAATACACTCAAACCTTCACTTTCTCAAGCCCTAATTTGACAATGGTAAATTATTCTCCGTGGCAATTTTGTCTAGTGTCTTAGATTGAAATCTTTGATACAGTTTCGAATGCTGCGAACTTTCTATCGGGAACATCACAGGCGCTGCCCCTACCCCATGACGTCCTTTGATGTATGATTCTCAACAGTAAATGTATATCTGTGCAATTAGTCTACGCGTGGCATTCATTGATATAAATTGCCGCACCTGGATGTCTATCACGTTCCAGCTTATCTTCCGATTTCTCGAATCAGATTTCAGCTTAAAACGAGAAAGTAGGTAACAGGTGAAACGGGTTAAACAGCTGCTATTATTAATGCTACAATTATGTGGTTCAGACAATAGATTTAGATTTATTGATCCAGTTAGTCCTCTGCAGAGGAAATAGGACAAGTCAAAGCGCCATTAGCTAAGTATAGCTAATACAATACAACAATGAAGTATTCACAACTATGAAAATGCATCAGTGAGAAAAAACAAGTAAGAATAATACGTAAAATAATTTTAAAAATAATAAATACTCAGACGAGGAAATATATAAAACATAAAATTTGTAATGATAAAAAATGAAATTTTTTAATAAATTTGACATAAACAGAGAATCATGTGCATTTTAAAATTTTAGCATGTATTCAATGCAAGTTCCTCAGATTTTTATGTGCATACTTATTTGATATTTTATGAAATTCATAAATGAAAAATTATTAATACGTAAACGAGTTGAAGTAGCTAACTTAATCAGATAGTTACATTTTAACTCTACATCAATTTCATTGTCAGACATCTAACCAAAATTTCAGTACCTAGATTCGGAGTTAATTTATTTAATTTGAACCAAACATTAAGTAAAGGTTAATAAAAATATATAATAATAATAATAATACGCAAAATAAATATAAAACAAAATATAAAAGTAATAAATAATCAAACGAGTATATAAAAAATCGGCAATTATTCGATTTGAGCGGGTTAATCTATGAAAGGAATCAGTTTATATATAATATTGAAAGGAGAGTGCCTAAAATGGACAACTGTGGCCCTCCAGATGTTTTCTGCATTTCGGACAAATCCATTCTGACACATTCGTTTTCTAGCAAAACATGTTTCAAATTATGTCAATGAGATTCTTATAACTTAAAGCATTACCTTTAATACCATAAAAACCGAGTTAGCGTAAAATTATTATGTTCAACTATAACGAATGCTTTAGACAGATCCGCGACTTTACTTTTAGTTTATTTTAGAACAGCCTTTCAATTTCGTTATTGTATAAAATTGTACATTCCTTCTAGGAAACCATGTTGTTGTTGCGACACGACGGAATTTTATTCATGAAAAGTACTATTTGCTTATAACAAGCCTTTTAGAAAATTTAGGAGGGCTTTCTCGGTGAATCTGTTGCAAATACAATTCTCAGGCCAATGTTTGTTTCAGCAACGTTTCGACGGCAAGCTGTGGAATAGTTGTCGGGTTGAACTGAAAAAAAACATTGGCCCGGGTTGAAACCCGATAATGGTATTTGCAATATATATTATTTACCAAAAGCAATATATCCATTTACTGAGGTAATATTGTTTGTAGGGCTAGGAGTTTATTAAGGAATAAATCTGAGGCTGGTCCTCATCTATTTGCATATAAATTAATTGCGAATAAATATATTTCAAGCAATAACAAAAATCGGGATCATAAGAATAAAAAATATATAAAATTTCTGAATTTCAAAATTCTTAAGTTTATCTGTGTTCAATAAATTACATTAGAGAATACATTAATATAATTACAAAATAATTCATCTCTGCCACCTTAAATAGTCAATTTTCAGTGTTAAGAAAATTAGGAAATGAGTTTACATTATATACAATCCGTCGTTATTGATGTTATTGATATATTATGTGGTATATATTTTCAAGGCGTAATTATCCTGGAATAAGAGAATTGACACTCATTAAACATGGCTTGTTAAAATTATGCTTCACGATTCTTCAGGAACATAATGCATGTTTAATTAAAATTGGTCATTCTTATTCTTACTTGTCCGTCAATACTATCATTTTTGTTTTTGATAAAATAATCATGTTCTATTCACAAGAAATTTATATAATCACAATATCAATGCAAGAAAAAAAATCTGATACCAACAGGGCAAATCACTGCCAATTAATGAGAAAGAATTCCATTATATTGGTATTACTAAATAGAATTTAGTCACCGACAACGTAAAACAGGTAAAAGTTAAAATTAAATTCAAATAAGAAACAAGATGTCTGCTTAAACAATCATTCTGTTAATTAATTGACAGAATTATATTGACGATAAAATAATCTTTCCGTAAATATTATTATGATACAGGAGTAAAAACTAATTTAAATTATTTTTGATAAAATAAATAAATAATAAATTTATGGTATTAGGAAAATTTGTCTATGATTGAAATTCCAAGCCCTTGAAAGCCAACTTCTCGATAAAGGTCATGGATTATTACCTAATAGTAATAATTATGGAAAACAAAGTATGTGAACCATGGATAATTAACTGTTTAAAAGATAACAACAAAAAGAAAATAAACCTATTGTAAATATTTTTTTAGAATCTTGTCAAAATTACACAGATGGTTTTTCGAACTTATGCTATCACGCAACACATGCATCTCAGAAATTTAAAAATTCTAATTGCTTATTAGTGTGCTATTATTTACTCTGCTAAAATGGAAAATATACTCATGTTTGTAAAAATTGCAACACACCGAAGGACGTAAGTTTATTAAATTTCATTCAATTCGAGAGAGTCCTTCATGGTGTTGCAGACATGACTTTACTTTCGCGAAGCGTTTCATATTCCTCTAAAAACTCATAGATTGATTTTTCAAAATACTAAAATCTCTCGAGATGTCATATTCTTGTGATTTTAGATGTTTTGCAAATATTATGAAAGAAAATTCGATTTTATATGCTTATTTCCAGAATTTATTATATTACGATTTAAATTCCATACGTTGAATGTTAAATATCATATTGAAATCACAAACATTCAAAAAGAACTTTCTAAGCGTAATCACTAATAAAGTCAATGTAAAAAAGATTACGTTAAGATATGTGTAGGCTTAAGTGAGACGGATATTGAAGCTTTGCTCATTTATAGTACTGTTCGCCGAAAACAGAAATTTTACTTTAATACTAGTGTTTTGAAAAAAAAATTCACACTATCTCATTGACATTATTATCCAATAAATACGTACATTTGTGTACAGACATATATTTTACAGGAATGGCCTTCAGTACATCTTTCTACGTACTGCGAATGTGTACCATAAACTCGTAAAGGGACTGAGTAGAAAATCTAAATGAGGTTTCCGCTGAGAGCTTCGCAAACAAGTTGGAAAGCACGTCAAATATACTGAACCAGACGTAGCAAAACCTTCTTCTGCCATACTTAAGTTTGTAGTAGACCCACTCGTATTGTCAAAGTATTTCAATCGTGATCTATAATAATAAAATTAACTGTCGCTGGTCAATTCGATTTACAGAATCTGTTTTAATCGACAATTTCTTTTTGGCGTCATGAAATAGTGTTTGCTGTGATTTGTAGGCCAAATTAATGTTTCGACTTAACAATAAAAACTTGTCTAATTTCGTCTAAATAAAATCCCATAAGTGAATTTAGTAATTAATGGACATTTATTAATTACATAGCAGGTAATCTCACAGTCAGTAGTTTCTTTTTCATCCAATTCTTTGCATTGTAGGTTAACGAAAAGTTCTAGTATTTAGTCGTATCCAGAAATGGTAATTTGGGAAAATAAAATAAAATGTGAAAATTCTTGTTTAATATCTGTTGTACTAGCAAAATCACTTCAAATCAATACATTCTCTGTCAACAGCCCCCGCCTTCGTGTCCATAATTGATGATACTTTGAAGTTGAAACCTTTCAAAGCAATATGAACCACTTCAGGTATCAAAAATATAGAAATAACATTTTTCAGGAAAAGAACAGGTATAACTAATAAACAAGCAATTTTTTAAACTTTAAAATTTTCTGAGAATCTTATTTGAAATTTTTATAATGCTAATAATAAAAAACTAACTCAATACGATATTATGACTTCTCTAAAAAGTGGAATATTATTGATCAGGTATTTTCCTTTCCCTGGACCAACAATATTGAGCGTATTTCTGAAGTAAATTTATTTGAGTTGATAAATAAAACTTCAGATTGCTGTTGAAATATGCTTAAATTTCATATTAAGCTAAGAAGATCTACTTGATTTGAATCAGTTCTATTCTATTGATGCGTTTTGGGGATCAGTTACGTCAGAAACTTAGTTCTCATTTACGGTCGTTTTTGGATTCGCTGGTCCACTGTGTAAGACAGGCAACATTACAAAATATAATACTTGATGGGATTCCCTTGATGTTAGTTCAACAGAAATAGTAATTGGTTATATGACTTTTGTGTTTCCATCAAATAATGAGAATTTTAATGCGCATATGATGAGTGTTGTTTTTCGACCCACTGTCCAGCCTACTACTTAAAAATGAGAATATATTCGCAAATTCCACTTTGTTTTTATATACGCAACGTGAAAATTCTGCTCTTAGACGTCAAACTGATACTATCTTACAATACGCAAACCAATTGTAAATACAAAGTAGTTAATTATGTATGCAGTCAAATTTACACCACGATTACAGATCTGAACATGTTAAAACATGAGGTATTCTGCATAATCTTGTGTCTTGGTGATTCAGAAAAATACATGCAATTTCCTTCTTGAACTTAACTGCTGCATATAAGTTAAATGGTCATACGACACGAAAAGATGTACGTTAATGAAAAAGTAGCGCCCGCATAGAAAGGATGCCCGATGGGATTATTCTGAGCATGCCTTTGATTCAATGTACTAGATTCGCTATTTATATTTGTTAGGAAAAAGCAATGTTTAAAATATTAATCACAAAAATTAATCTCAAATTTCAGGTTACTTGAAGAAAGCCAGCAGTAATTTTCGTGACTTGGCTTCACTTCCCTTGTTCGACCAATTTTAGAATTAGATTCTGTTTGTCGGGATCCTTATCGTTCTCGGCAAATAAAGTCTCCTGAGAGGGTACAAAATGTAGCTGTAAAATTAGTAACGAGGGGAAAACCTGAAGGGAATAGGGCAAAATGGGAGTCATTTATCGGAGAGAACAAGCGAGACTGTGATGGCCATTTTCAAGGCTTAGAGAGCTGATCCGGCCTGGGCAGAAATAAATACGAGGTTACTATGTGGGTAGAAATTACCACTGTAGGAAAATTCGTAATAAATGGCAAAAAACAGATGTGGGCAAATTCTCAATTGTAAATAGAATTTAGAAAGCTGGAAAAGTTACCTGCAGCCCTCCTGGAGCCTATCTAACTCAGAATCTTGAATAAGAGACAAATCATAGTGAAATTCTGCATAACGTTATATAAAAAAATATCAGCAAAAGATAGAAATCAGCTTTGAATGTATACTGCGCAATGTCATAGAACACGTACAAATTCGATAAATATAAGGGATGGAATAAAATATCGCTCAACAGAAAATGAAATTTGAGATGAAAATAATCATGTCCTATACAGTAAATTTCCCCACTGGTTTTAAAAAATAAACACGAACAATCTTAATCCGCATACATCGTATTAAGAGCTTCAGTTGTCAGTAAGTGAATGGATGGCTTCGTTATATATTTTAGAGAGCATTCACGTCTTGGGTTCTCTGACGAATTAACTACAAAAGAGCATACTGTTGCTAAATGAGTAGTAACTATACGTATGGATCGCTGGGAGCATTGCTTCCAGGCAGTGCCTCGTTATGCTGCCTGATGACTGGAATTACAGTTCATTGTGGGAAGTCTTCCCTGCGGCTTCCAGCAGCTTGACGGCTTAATCCCCCTACAACAGTTTTCCACTGCCAACAATAGGACCTTTGTCTTACGTATAACTGCAACACGAATGTTTTTTCTTTGTCTGTTCGTTTAATTATGTCGAGTTTATTATAACATTCCCTCCATGCTTCTCACATATTCTGAATCGGCTGAATGTCGCAATCCAAAATTCTCTAAAATATGTAACATCCTAATTTCACGAAAATATGATGGAATTTAAATACCGACCACGATATATACCATACAGATACTCTAAAATATTTGATTATGACAATGGGCAGTCGACCAGCACAAAGGATGATAATACCTCCGAAAATATGAAGAACAACAGATTTATATATATATATAAATATATAATTTCTTAAATATATATCCATATACAATTTTGTGTTTTGACGGCCGTCCTTAAATAATATGTAGTAGAATATTTTTGACGGTGACGATATTAATATATCTAAATTATAAATAAATGTTTATGCAATATTTAAAGACCGAAACGTTGGTATTATAAATACTTTCTACCTTAACACCATATACGTAATGTAATATGTAACGTTACATATTCAAATATATGATTAATTCATTTCATTTCTCAAAACAGTTATACAACTTTTTTGTGAAACCCTGTTTTATTTTAGTTGTCAAATGACTCACTTGGTAATATCAAACATTTATTTTAAAACTACAGCACTATTAGGATGTAAAGCTAAATTTGTGGTATAAATGACGTTTGAATCGGAGAAACTTTATGCTTTTGTTAAAACTTTTGGTACATATATTACTCTTAAGTAATATTTTGCAAGACGCTATTAATTTAACGCACATTAGCTTTTATAAACATTCTTATCAATTATAATTAACGATGATCAAGTATTTTATGTAATAGCTTTATTTAATGTATCAACTGAGGTAGTTCGAGTATTTATTTATTATTCTATAATACATTATTCATACGATCCAGAAATAAATACACAGCTGAAAATAAGTCAGCGTATAGATAGTTGACGGTTTACATATTTATGTTTTTGAATTCGGCGGTGTTTACATATGCGGTAGTAGTTCTGAAACCTCCCACAGATCGCAGTCTGGCCCGGACTTGCACGTGGCGCCAACTGTGGTCACAGCGAGAACCAATAAATCGGCCCACTTATGTTCGTTTAAAAAAATCTAAAAGTTCATTATATTAAATCACCGACTTGAATAATTCATGATGTATGAACGGAAGAACTATGCGTCGTTAATGAATGGCAGTTTTGCTGCATTTAAATAATAAAGCCAAGTTTTGGAAACCAAATTCTGAAAATCACTTAGTAGTTCTAATCTTGCGAATGTAATATTTGGTTTGCTGAATCATTTCTTTGCTAAGTACAGAAAATAAACTTAATTAGGAATTCCAGTATTAGAAATAGCGTAATGTATAACAGGTGATCTGGAGACTATTTTGAGCGATCGAGCAAGAATTAATATTTAATAGTCTGAGTAATTGAAAGTTTTTGGAATGCTTGATGTATTTATGTCTTTATAAGATATTGGTTTTATTTTAGAACACGAAATTAATTGTCATTAACTAATAAATTGTAGGTTATGTACATAATATTGCTCTAGATTGGAAATGATTTAAAAGAAATGTGTTGTTTTAATGTGATTAAAGCTAATTATTAGTTCCAAATACTAATTATAGTTTCATCATCAACAGAATTTCTTTCAAGATTTCAATAATAATTGACATAATGACGTAAAACAGGCACGATTAACGAAATTATTTCTTTCATTCTCATGTAAGCTAAAAATTTAATTATTTTGTCGTCTGTCATAGTTCTGAACACGTGCAATCCCTTTAAAGGGGAAACAGAGAGCACTACGGTTTGCACAAGTTGGTATTTGATAAGGACAAGGACGCAGATAAGTTTCAGCAGTTAGCAGCACTGCGTGTGGCGTCACTGTCGGCGGCAACGATCGGCAGTTTGCAGCTGGCTGTATGTTGGTTAGTTGGTTGCAGGCATTTGCGAAGCGAGCAATGAGTGGTATCGCACCCAAACCGAAAGTACTGTTTGTACTCGGAAGCCCTGGAGCAGGAAAAGGTACGCAATGTAAACATATTGTCCAAGAATTTGGTTATGTGCATTTATCAGCCGGCGACTTATTAAGAGAAGAACGTACAAAGCCGGGATCAGAGTATGGCGAGCTAATAGAGACCCACATTCGTAATGGCACGATTGTACCGGTGGTCATCACTTGCAAACTCATAGAAACTGCCATGGCAAACTCGGGTGCGACCAAATTTCTGATTGACGGATTTCCCAGAAATCAAGAAAATTTGGATGGGTGGTCAGCGAATATGGCGGACAGGGTGCAGCTGTTGGGAGTGCTTTTTCTGGATTGTCCTCAGGAGGTTAGCACTCAGAGATGCTTGGCAAGAGGAATGGGAAGATCGGACGACAACGCAGAATCACTTAAAAAGAGGTTTGATACATATATGAATGACACGTTACCTGTTATAAAGCATTATGAGAAACTTAAATTGGTTCACACTGTTGACTCAACTAAAAGCGCAGAAGAAGTGTTTGAAGATGTTAAAGCAGTCATAAGAGCCATAGAAAAAGATTTCCACGTGTAATACTACTTATAAAGTACTAATCACACCCTGGTTGTTATTGGTGATGAGCTTAAAGGAAATGACAGCACAGTATTCTTTTTGTATGCAATATATTCCTGTCTTTCTCTTATGCTTTAATGTGATTACAATTCTTTTGTATATATTTTACACTCAAAAAATGGTGTCAGTACACAGTTTTAATTTTATATTTTTAAGCATTTATGAAGCATTTTAAGTGTCAGTCTTTAGCAGTTTGAATAATTTTCATCCGCTAGCAATTTTCTATGGTATATTGACAGTAAACAAGGAAACCCAGTATATACCAATTAAGCAGTAATTAACAATATTGAGTGATAGCACACAATATATATGTTCTACTTACAAGATGTTTATTGTAAATAATTGTGAATATTTACTTTTGCATTTATTTTCAAATTATTGTGACATTTAGATAAAAGCCAATTATTAAATAATTATTTGTCAGTTAAATTGTCCTGTATTTTATGTACAAATGTTATTGTATAACAGTATATAAATGTTAATTAAAAGCTGGTGTCTAACTTGTTGGGTATTGAGAAATAATTATTTCACTTTTATGTCGGCTATTTATCTGACAATTGTTTATTGTAGCACTTAAAAGTGTTTGTAATTTCATTTCGTAAGGACAATATTATTTGGCTATATTAAATAAACTTTAAATATGGAAATGTTTTCCTTCTTTTACCCAGAAATTTAACTAAAGAAAAAGGATTTTACTGTATTACCTTGTTTGAAGACTGTAAAATAATGAAATATTTATTTATCCTTTTAAGTTTATTAAAAATCATACATTTATTTTTCACAGTAATTATATTCCTTGTTAGTATTTGTATCAAATTTTTTTTTATATTTCCTGTAAAATGAAAGTTCAGTTTCATGAAAACCAAAATTTGATAAAATTTATTTAACAAATGTGAGTATTAATGTGTCTTTTAGCATGTTCATTTATGAGGTTCAACTTTAGGATAAATGAACTGTAGGAAATTGAAATTTTTACTGAATAGTAATTGTAAGTTTTTAAAAGGAAATTATATATTTTTCTTACAGTTTCTCTCAAATTTTCTTGTCTGGTCCAAATTACATTATTTCAATGTCAGTATTAAGTAATATTCTATAAAATATGAAGAGTACATAGAATGAGCTAGGATTTGTAAACATAAATTAAAGTACTTTTCTTTTTTACATTCATGGTCATTTGTCAATACTCTAAAAAGAAGCATTATATCAATTCACGTTTATTTTAAAATACATCTATTGCCATTAGTTCAATTTAAAGGCTGGCAAAGTAAAATTTCATGTTTTAATTTTATTATTTCCTTTGGTGCTTGACAAAATGTGGAAGTTTATCAAAAATAATTACAACACACCATAATTATCTTTTCTGTGTAAGTTTCCTCTTTGAGATTTAAAATTGCCTGCTTATGAAGTGTTTATAATAAGTGAACGTTATTTATCACAAACATAATTCACAAGAGTAAGAACTGCCATACAGGTACGAAGTGAATGAAAATGTATTAGAACCAAATCCTTTGCAATTGTAAAATGTGGTTTTTGTATTGAGAATTCTAAGTGTCGGGTGAGAAAATTTAATTTCAATATCTGTATTAGAAGTAACACTCTCATTTATGTTGTCAATTTTGTTGGGACCATTCCTTGACATCTGAAAGGTTAATTAAATTACATGTTAAGTAGACAATCTTCAGCCACTTTTAAAAAATAACGCAAATAATGTAAGCCTGGTTATGGTCCTAAAAATTCTTCACACTTTAGGAGTTTTTGGTTTATTATCTGATTATTCTGTAGAATATAAGAATCATTAGTTTAAAATCAATTTACACCAGGTAAAATTTGTCAAGATTTTATAAAATAGATTTTACAGTATATATAGTTAAGCTGTTCTGTGTTCAGATGTTAATTATATGTAAAATATATTTTTTAAAAATTAGACAATTTATTTGATGTAAATTGATTTAAAACTAATTGTTCTTATATTAGACAGGTGAATATGATAATAAATCGAACGCTCCTGTATGGGGGGAGATTTGATGACCATAATTGGGATTATATGGTTTGTTTTTTACTAATCCTGGTACACTGAAGTTACTAATCAAAGATTAAAAATATTTTATTTCAATGTTTAGAAGGAAATAACGCAACGGAAGTATCGAGGTATATTTTTTAAAAATATATGTTTTAAAGTTTAAATGTTTAATCTGAGATTAACGGACTCGGTCGTGTTACTTTACTTTCATATTGGCTTGGTAACAAATAATTACGACTTACACGTAACATAAGTGCCAACAAAATTGTAATTATTAAATTTTCTGATAAAAATGTCAAGGAATCATCCAAAGTAATATTTATTTCATGGCGGTGTTGACATACTTCTATAGCTTTCATAAACATAGTTGATTCTTACAACGTGGCTAACAATAAATGTGATGAATGAGAACACAATTTGTAGCATTTCGTATTGAAATTATATGTTAAAACAGGAAGAATGATTCAATGTTGGGATAAAAAAGTGGACATAACGTCATCGGTTTTAAAATGATATATTTCTGATCGAAATAATAACATTAAAATGTAATCGCTAATGAAAGTTCGTAAATTTATCAAATTTCTAAATAAAAATAAATAAAAAACACAGGTATTGGATTTTTTGGTATAAGGTTTATAGCAGAGTTGCAAAACTTGTGTCGCTTGACTTTAGTCAATAAAACTTTAATTGTGACAGTCCAACTAGCAACAAGTCTGGCAGTTATGTATAAGGCGCATCACATCGATTGACGGCGAAACTTGTTTTTACACAAGTTTATAGAAAGAAAAAAATACTGTAGCTAAATATGATAGACTTTAGTACCATTGATTTAGCAACTTTAAACTTAGTAATTTGAAATTTATATTTGTTTCGTAACGTTTTAGGCGTAGTAACGCCAATTCTCAGAGTTCCTTGGAATTGTCATGAGTGAAAGGCATCTATAGAAAATTCTCTTGGAACTGTGATAATACAGGTGAGTGCTCCTGTACTGTGCAATGGATCGGATACTCGGTTAACATTCAAGGTTTGTAAAGTTGTGACAAATTATCTGTGAGAGGTAATGCATACATAAATATAAGGTTCGTGTGGTCTTTCTTTTCACTAGTCATGCTTGAATCTGCTGATGCTGAGCTAAATTATACTTAGATCTACATGAATCAGCATTTCGCCAGCCGTATTTATTACGAATGAAGTTGCGGCAATCTTTCTTCAGGATGGGCGGAGACCAAAAAAATTGCTCCTCACGTTTTCTTCGTGATAACTTGTACTGTTCGATGATTTTGAGGTTCAGTTACCTTTTTATAGTCATTTGCTATTAACAGGAATTTAAATTTAGTATCTCATTCTATAAATTTTGATTTGCTATATTTAAAAGTTTTTCTTTATAAGGACTATGTAAATAATTATTTTTATTGACGAGTTTAATAACACAGTGCTCTGTTTATTACGGTTAACTATTACAGCCATTTTTAGGAAAAGATTTTTTTTTTAGGGCAACAGGATACATGAGGGTGATCCACATTGGGCAACTCCCCTTTAATAGCATAGGAAGGGATTAGAAAGGGGGGATGCGGAAGGGTAGAGGAAGGTAGCCAAGGGTTACTAGGGTCCCCGGGCTATGGTTTAAGGATCCTACCCGGCATTCGCCTAAAGAAATGCAGGGAAAACCCTAGGAAAACCTGCATCAGGTAGGTCGGGCATTTGGTACTTGTCCCACGCCCTTCCGATGACGGGAGAGGAGTTTTCTGTGGGGACGCAGCATACCCCTCGCCATGCCTGGGCCTGTTTAGGAGGCAGATGGCCGACTATTCCAATAGGAATAGCGGACAACTCTTGCTGTATGCCCAAGGTCTGCGACCCCGGAACATTCACCTCTCAAAACAGACCGAGGAGATTTTTTTTTTTAGGGCAACAGGCTACATGAGGGTGATCCACATTGGGCAACTCCCCTTTAATAGCATAGGAAGGGATTAGAAAGGGGGGATCCTGAAATTCACTCTAATATGTCAGTATTTCTACAGAAGCCTGCGAGAGGATTCTCTCGCGGGTAACCTGCGAGGGATTTTCTCTCGCAGGCAGAACCTTTTAGGAGAGATACGAGGGGCCTACCTTTGGGTATGCCTCCTCCTCTCTCTCCGTTTCTGAACTAAGGTTCCCACAAGCCGAGGCACCTCGGCCTGTTCTGAGAGGTGTATGTTCCGGGGTCAAAGACCTTGGGCATACGGTAAGAGTTGTCCGCTATTCCCATTGGAATAGTCGGCCAGCTGCCTCCTAAACTTGTCGAGGCACAGAGAAGGGAATGCTGCGTCCCCACAGCACACTCCTCTCCCGCTATCGGAAGGGCGTGGGACAAGTACCCAATGCCCAACCTACCTGATGCAGGTTTTTCTAGTGTTTTCCCTGCATTTCTTTAGGCGAATGGCAGGTAGGATCCTTAAAATATAGCCCGGGGGCCCTAGTTAACCCTTGGCTACCTTCCTCTACCTTTCCGCATCCCCCCTTTCAAATCCCTTCCTATGCTATTAAAGGGGAGTTGCCCAAAGTGGATTACCATCATGTAGCCTGTTGCCCTAAAAAAAAAGTATTTCTACAGTAATTTAAATTTGTATTTAAAATCTAGTCTGCCTTCAGGTTGATTCCCTCGGCTTTCTAAAGAAAGCTTATAGTGATTTTTTACAGTTTTACGCAAACACACATATGACTTATTAATTTGGACAAGTAATTACCATACATGGGAAATAATTATTTTGCACAGCGATATTTTTGAGTGAAAAACTGTATTTAAAATTCTCTGACAATATGGCGTCGACGCCCGCTCCCATCTTGTTACGCCTCAATTATTTCATGGTGTGACAACTCATTTTTTCTAAATTTACTAAACACGTGCTTCACATTCTACATTGGGTTTTCTAGCCGCTTTATTAGTTTTTTTATTAGTATGTTCCAAATATTTTCCCTAGTTAGTATTTTGACTATTTATGAAACACGAAGGTTTCTCACATTGGTTGGCTACATAAATCTTATTTTTTGTTATTGTTCGTACAGTTACAAAATTATTATTGAATGATTGAAACATTTTTAACCTCTTTTTCCTGCGCCGATCATTGATAATGTGATCTCTTCTCCGCAGAAAAGTGATATTATATGACTGTCAATAATGTTATTCTTTTTACATCACATCACCACTCATTTTCATACATTTATGGTGAAATTGGTGTTTTAACTTTGTTCTTTCGATGGTGATTTATTTTTGACTACTGATTTGAATTTTGTTCACCATTACTTTGTACTAAGATCCAGCATTATAATTCTATATAGAATATATCTACAGGACCTGCTATTATCTGAAAATAAAACAAAAGCCACATGAGGTCCACAATCATTATATGTTTATGCTATCACCGTCATTCCATTGCCAAGAGCTTTCGGGTGGTTAACCATATTCATGTGGAACTGATAACAAACTCTTATAACCCACAACCACTTTTTTTTTCTTATTGTACAAATCACTCTCTGAATAGCACACAAACATTTATACGAAACATCCATCGTCAATATGCACGCTTCACACGAATGCCGAATGACATCGCATTACTACGTTATAATCCTTCTGCCCTTGAACACCCAATCAGAACGCTTCTACTCCGCAAAATAGTTAAAATTTTTATTTTAACAATTTTAATTTATTGACAATTGTTCATACAACACATATAATATTTATAATTTATCGATACATTTTGTTATTTACAATATTATTTCACCTTCACCAAATTTCCTCGATGCCAACTGCATTCATTATTGTATATAACCTCTTTGCGATTATTTATTTTAAAAATAAAATTGAGTTATAAGAGTTTGTTATATTTTCACTATGTTGTAATTAGTTTCAGATGAATAAGGTTAAACAATCGAAAGCTCCTGGCAATGTATTGATGGAGATATAATAAATATCTAATTATTGTGGACCTCATGCGGCTTTTGTTTTATTGTTTTAATCCATCTAAATAACGACGTACCTACAAGACAAGTCAAATTTGTTTGGACGGCAGTCTGCCGCCTCAATTCGCAATAATTGCCTGAGATTCATTTGTCCCGTAATATAAGACGGTCCTCGCGAAACAAAAGGCTTTCTTAGAAGCTGTTCTTTGCCCTTGACCTTTGGTACGGCTTCTGGAGGGAAGCTAAAGCCGTGAACAGGGCTGCGGAGCCTGGGCTGACACCAAGGAAACGACTGTTGTCTGAAATTCTCAAAGCTCACCATTGGGAAACATACATATTAAAGTTAAACTGGAGCTATAGCACATAAAAATGATTCACCAATACACTGCTGACACAAAACGAGTGTGAATACGTGCTTGAACAGCAGAGTGGGTTTAGGACTAAAGAAGCTCGCAGTCCGTCCGATCCTTGGTCATGGATCAGTGTGCTAGGATCCGTACAGAGGGATTAATGTAGATGGCCTAGAAAAGGTTCAAGATAAAGCTGACAAATTTCTAAAACGGAATACTGGTCCTGGATATGAAAAGCTAGAGAGCTTCGGTGGGAACAGCTTAAAACTGAATAATATAAAGCACGATTGCTCTCTCTCTTCTTGAGGTATATTAGATCCTCTTAAGTCGCTAATTAGAAAAACCAGAATTCTACAGCAGAGGTGATATCTGTTGCGAAAATAAAGTTCCCATGGTAATTACGTCGATTGGGAACTGGTTTTCTAAAAGTAGTTTTGAAGAGGAAACACTCTTGACTCCGATAACTGCAAAAAAAACTGAATAGTGAAACGGTAGTGTGAGAGAATTTAGCTTTAACAAAATCTGACAGACTATTGTTGTCTAATTGTTCAGCAAAATATAAACGGAATATGTTATATCGCTTATACGAAATGGAGCTACTGCTATATTTTCTTCTTCTATTAAATAAAATTGCATGTGTGTAAGTCCCGGTACAAATCTACAATCCTGGAGCAAATTTCACCGAATTTTCGTACTAGTGTTCTTTGCAACCAGGAAACAAACACCCCCGGAGCGGGAGAGGAATTTTTCAAACATGCTAAAACTCCCTATATTTGAGTCGGATAAATATTTGTCGGTGTCAAAGATATAGACAGTGTTTCTACCGATGTTATCTGTGTATAATTTCAACCCCTTATGGCATGTGTAGGGAGCATCTTTAGGAGTGGGAGTGGATAGGCGTTACAAGAAAATAACGCGAATGCAATCGAGAATTGAGTTAAATCCGGGGTTATGGATGTCGCTGAGTTAAATTATGACAAGCCGGGCACCTAAATTTTCTAATATATTTTGTTTTTCCAGCTTTTATTTACATTCAAATGCATTAAAGGTTCCGTAAACATATAAAGATTGCTTTCATAAGAGCGCGAGAACTTTCCTGGTGTAAGTTATGAAGGAAACATTCGCGGCTTTCCAAACAGGCAGGTTAATATTGATTATTACACACCGTTTCCATGGCGTGCAGTGCAATCGTTGTAATGTGATTTGCGGGAACATTATGTATTGATAAATACTTAACCAAGTTGGAAGCCCGAGAATGTTTTATCCACACTATGTCCTGCCATCATTCGTCGGAACGTGAAACCTGTTATAGGGGAAAATTTGTCTGAAGATATTGAATTTAAAATTATCTGCAACTTGTGTGTGCCCATTAGCTTCTAAAACGCGTCAAGAAAATCGATACTACCACACGTTACAGAAACACCGATAAACCTGTACCTGGATTGGACAGAGTCACATAAACGACCGATTAAATAACTGATTTGCCGCCCCAAAGGAACAGCCCTAATAATGAACAACCTGTTAATTCACAATGGAATTCACAGTGGAAAATAAAGATTATACGGAGGTTCTTCTCCTTATATCCAGCTGTTTATTATTATTACATTTTTACATCGCGCGTACAAATTAGGTTTGTGTCATACAGACATTACACGAACGATCAAAACAATTTATGGATGTGTTTTCTCAGAGGCAAACCGGTGAAGTTCTGAAAGAAACATTCTGAAGATTGTGAATGCATCAAAAGCTATGTGAAAATACATTATATGCTATTATTATTATTAAATAAAATGACAAAATGAGAAATTATCTCGAGCTATTGATCTGTAAAAACTTGCTGCTTTCGTCGGTATAATATGTAGCTGCGTGTTTGTTTTTTAATTAGCGTGCCAGAGATTGAATTTTAAGATATACCTTATCACTATGACAACAAAACATTAATTAATAAATCGATGTGGAAATAGACATATGGTTATTTTAAAATACTAAATAGCTAAATATTGGTGACCCCGTAACACTGAAATCATGTCTGCTGATGATCAACATGTAAGGCCCGCCGCATTGGCACTGGACGCTGATCACCTGAATTCGACCGTAAATGCAGTGGATTCGGTGAAGGTGCCCCCGGTCTGGAGGAACAACCTGTCTCGATAGTTCATGGTGGTAGAACCAGCATTTCATCTTAAAAAGGTTACTTCCGATCTGACGAAATTTCACTATATTCTCGTCAACCTTGACAAATCCCCGTTGGATAGCCGCAGACATCGTACAGAACCATCTACTTCATAACACGTATGACGTTTATGAGCTCCATAAGTGAGATTCCAACAAGAAAAAACCATCTTATAATTCTTGATACAACGGTTTAGTTCATTATCGATACTGGCGCAGATATTTCTCTACATCGTTTGTGGGGACTGCCGTAAAATGAAGTTGTTACAACACCTGATAAGTATCCCATATCTCACATTCATGATTTTTCACAGAAATTACATGGCTGTACAATTTTTACAACCATGAGCGAGCATAACAATGGCTCAAGAAGACATCACAAAGACGGCGATTATAACACCTTTTGGTTTCTTTGAATTTCTCGTGATGACGTTTGAGCTGAGAAACACAGCACAAACGTTTCAAAGATACATGGACGCAGCCTTAGGATTAATTTAATATTTGTTGATAGAGTGTTCCATTGTATATGATAATATATGAAGCAAGATAAAGGGAAATAAATTAGTGAAGGAGGAAGACGGTATCAAAAAGGGTGTAGGAAAATAAACCGGCGTGTCTCCGTGCGTCTTCAGGGCATAAGGATCAGTTCAGAGAAGAAGCTCCCGAGTCCGAAACTTATGGACCTACTTGGTTCAGCTCAGCCCAGGAAGACGGTTGCCGACGACTCTCTGCATCTTTCATAGCCTGGGAAGGTAAGCTTTTATAAGCGGGTGGGAGAAAAGCTATTCGGAGTCGCAGGCTTTGTAGGAGGGAAATGAACTGACTTAGATTGAAAACAAGTGAGCGCAAGATAAAACGTGGCTGCGAAATTGCTTGGTTTAATTTTCGGAACATAGCACTAAAATTTTGTACGGCATCATGTCTGATTCCTCAAATATGACCTATATCTGTAAAGAACTAACGAACGTCTGTAGTGTGAGAAAGCAAAGAAACCGACATAGATTTATTTATTGATTTATTTACAGTCGCATTAACTTTTCAGATCATTAGCGACTCATTATGGGTACCCGTTTTGCCATTTCGGAGGTCTAATTGACGTGAGTTTCTCTCACAAACATCCATGCCCTCGCCGGGATTCGAACCCAGGACCTCTGTGATACGAGGTTGTCGCACTGTCCCCAACAACACAGGAGGTCTTCAATAAAAGGGATATTTTGTAGGAGTCAAACAGTGGAGCTGTGCCGTGTTTGTTGCTTCAGAGGCCGGCGAAACCGACAGAACCTATAGAACTGTGCGTTTTGTAATCTGCAGATTAGCAAGGCAACACACGGGCCCGATCATTGCTCCCGATTGCCCAATTAGTCACCCGGACACGGGGTCACGATCTCAAACCCAACGATCCGCGAAGGAGCCGCGGGGCTCTTCGAATTTGCGTAGATCAGTCGCTGGAGCGTGGTGAATTAGAGCGGCCAGTGAGTCACGAGCTCTAAGTGCGGATGACTGCAAAGGTACGTGGGTTACCAGTGACTCACGGCTGCGGAGGTATTCCTCCTGGGAAAGCCGAGGTGCCGTACTACATGGTGCCAACTGGTGGTCCAAGACGTAACAACTGTGACGCAGCGCTACAGGACACAATCTTAGGTATATTTAGACATTAAAAAATACTTCATTACTGAGCCAGATTTGTTTCATTGTACTAAAAATACTCTAAGTATTTTATCAATACAAGAATTCGTTGAGGTAACCAGAAAATTTGGGCTTATAGGACAGAGAACTGGCCGACGCCATAAGGTACAAGCCCTTATAATAAATCTCGTAGACAACATAATTGTATCTGTTACACTTCAACAACTCATGGTGCGATTCATTGATTATAATCACGTCTTTAATCAAATCATGGTAACCAACCATCATAGGAATTAATTGAAATAGAAAATTACGATTATGAACATATATGGCCAAATAACAGATCTCACAAGAACCTAAAATTTAAAGGTCTTTTGCAGCTTAGAGTAAACTTGAGAAGGTCCACTAACGTTAAGCGCGTTATGAGAAAATTAATTTAGAATACAAAACTATAATATACACTATATCGCAATCTTACACGTACAAATGCACATAACTACTTGACCAAAACGTTAATCTTTAGCAGAAAATTCTTTAAAAGATTGTCCATCCGCTTGGACTTAAATATCTCAGATGTAACTATGATTTTCCCATGTTTTTGACTATAAAGCGTATCATTGATAACAGCGTGCCTAGAACTTAACTGCAAAAGGGATTATAATAATATAATGTATCCAAAGTCAAAGGTATCCTTATCAAACATAGGGCGGACATATAGGCTATTGAACCTAGCGGAACTCCCACGTAAGTCCGCTATTATTCTTACATAAATCGTATACATTACTTCTTTAAGCCAAAAAGAAATAAAGAATGCAGTATTTCTCAGTGTAAGAAAATCTTCTCGGGAATGTGCTAGAAGACGACGCAGTGAACGTTATCGAAATGTCGCGCATTTTTTCTCTCTGTTAGAAGCCCAAAAAGATTTCCCGCTAACGGAAGGGCGTGGGACAAGTACCCAATGCCCGAACGACCTGATGCAGGTTTTCTAGGGTTTGTCCTGCATTAATTTTAGGCGAATGCAGGGTAGGATCCTTAAACTATAGCCCGGGGACCCTAGTTAACCCTTGGCTACCTTCCTCTACCCTTCCGCATCCCCCTTTCAAATCCCTTCCTATGCTATTAAAGGGGAGTTACCACGATGTGGCTTACCCTCATGTAGCCTGTTACCCTAAAAAAGGGGGAGGAGTTGCCACCATGTGGATTACTTTCATGTAGCCTGTTACCCTAAAAAAAATAAAAAGGAACTAATTGTAAAAAATTATGAAAATGTAACGTGTTTCTGACTCAGCTATTGGAACTTCCGCCACCTTTTTCTTTGGGTAATCGTGGTATATTACTTACAGGTAAATAATGTCCAGCGAAATGTTACAAATTACTTGGATTGCCAACACAATCACAATAACTTTCGTAACGTCCAACTGGCCGTGGCCATGACAAGGCTTTGTGTCTTTCTCTTTTACGAATTTTGGTTTAATACGGTCCACATTTTTATAAAGTTTTGGCATTGTCAATATTAACCAAACCGTTTTTGGGTTGCTTTCGTTCTGATCGTAGCGAAAAGAAAATATTCACGGTGAACAATCGAGCAAACAGGTCAGTTCCTGTCTACAACTCGGAGAACGAGGAAGTCTGGGAAGTGTAGAAGTAACAAAATTTAAAATTTCGAAATATGTTCTTGGAGAGGACTGTTCATAGCAACAACTCGGAGCGAAACGTAGGAGTTCAGATCTACAACTTGGAGTGAATTGAAGAGTTAGCATATACAACTTGGATTAGAAAAAAAGGTCCGAACGAAGGAAGAAGAATCTGTCTAGAGTTGCTAAGGATTGTTACGCCGACGAGGAAGTGTAAAGGAAGAAGCTGCCAGAAATTCCTGTGAAGATTTTCTGGTTAACCTGGGAGAGCCATCTACAAAAGAGAAACAGGTGTGTTTCTGTCTGTGACGTAAATAATGTAGATTTCTGCCGCACGTATATGCCCTCACATACGACCCCTTTCTTTATGTTCAGAGTCTCATTAAATCGCCCTGAGGTTTGCCCATTTAGCGTATTTGAAATTTATTTGAATATTGAATGTAAAACATCTAAAGTTTAAACTTATTAGTGAATAAATTTTAATTTACCTAGATGCAATTTAAATAGACCCTCTCGATTTTTTAAACCCTTAATTAAAAGTAAATTAAATTTTAATATCCATCAAATTTATTTCATATTAAATTCACCACCCTGCAGCATAATATTAAAGTATAAAACACTGTAGCTAATAACGGTCATCAGAGTACCTGTCTAACTTAATGAATTCGTCAATTATGCCTATTTTAGATTAAAAACATAATTATCGTAAAGAATCAAGACGCTTAGGTAGAAACTGCCAAAGAAGTTATAAATTAATTTTCTGACAATAGAACATTAGGTTTTAATTGCGACCAAACGCACACAATGGTATTTCACGCAAATTCGCAATCACAGCCCATCACTATCTTAAGATGTAATGTGTATGTTGGATTTTATAGCAATTCGTGCTAGTTCTTAAAGTTAAGTAGTCGGACGCGTAAAAAGGGAAGACATGTCAAAGGGCTTAAAGACACGCTTTGGACAGAAAAGGATGGAAAGAAAGAGAGTTATTTTTGTCATCCTCAAAGCGATGAAAAGATGGGCATTAATGAGGCTACAATAAAAATCATGGGTCAGAAGTGCGAGTACTTCGCACTACCGGGAATTTTACCGGAACAATAAAGTTGTTTCGGCAGCTAAATTAATGGGCCATCTCAAAGTTCGAGACAGGAACCGCATTTAGAAAAATAAATGTATGCATTTTTCTTTGGACTGGGGTGAGGGTACCAGGCATCTACCAGGGATTAGAATAAATGTGAAACGAGGTTGAATTAAGGAAGATGTTTGTGTTGTCCCACAACGAGAATCATGCCGGACCACGCTGATGCAAGAACAATCCACGAATCGCAGATGCAGCACGTGAATATATTGATTTATTTACAGCCGCATCAACCAGCTCAGGTTATTATCGACTCTTTACGGGAACTCAATTTGCCTTGACGGGGGGGGGGGGGGGGGACTGATTTGACGAGTTTCTCTCACGCACACAATCATCCATGCCCTCACCGGGATTCGAACCCGTAACCTGTGTGATGCGAGGCAGCCACGCTGACCCCTACACCACAGGATGTATGAAGGACTTACTGATATGATCTCCTTCCATGTCTTTCCCAATCGTAAATAATTTCACTTGTCATAAGAGTTTATTTTTGAAACGTTTAAATTATTGAAATTATTTTTTATATCATAGAGTAGTATATATTAAATTATATACGTTATACATTCAATGCACAAAATATTCTATATTTTTGTAGTCTTTCAACATCACTGAAACTTCGGTTACCTTCAGCGACTGTAATATAATCTGAAATTGATATATGGTATTTCAATACTACTTTTACAAACCAGTAACAGGTCCCTAACCAATAAAATTTGTTGATCTTTACCTGCAAATACAACTGTTTTTCCTACTTAACATTCAAACTCATGAAAAAGCGATACATAATTTCCAGAAACTCTATTAAAAACCTTAATTCTGCCACGTAATCCAGAAATGAGCATTTTGTGAAGGGATAATTGTGTTGCAAAATGTATGTTGACATCGATTGAATCGCAGTCATGGCTGCGTTTTGTGGGATATTGTTCGCGGCACCCTTGTCGCATTTGTGCTAAACCTACAACCGGCAACAGCGTCACTTCCGGTAGTCCTGCTTCTCTGCAGAACCCCAACCGAGCCTCGCCTTTCAACCTACAACTTCCTTACCTGACATAATTTATTTATATTATAGTATTTCTAGAAAATTTTGTATTTAGTATATGAACTCAGAAATGCAATAGGTTGCTTATATTAATATTTTACTTACTAATTGGGCACTCTTTGACCTTCTGTACCGCAGTTGGATAAATCACTGGTAAATTGAAGTTAAAACTAAAACGAAGAAGCGCGGTAAACCCTTGGCTACCTTGCTCTACCTTCCGCATTCCGCCCTTCCGATCCCTTCCTATGCTATTAAAGGGGAGTAGCCATCAAAGCGAATAACACTCATGTAGCCTGTGATTCTAAAAAAAGGATAACGGAGTAATAAATAAGTTGCTTCCATAGTTGCATTTATGGAATGAAACGTCCTGAAATATTTTCAACTTAAGTCAAACGTTGAATAGACGGTCTACTTCCTACGTACATTCTCTTTAATTGGAGGTACATCCTTCATGTGCACGAAAAAGTTATTCATATCAAACAAAAGAGTGGGTTTGGCCATTTTGTGGTAAAATATTACGACCTACACTATCATATTTAACTGGGCAAGTACTACACTGAATTCCATAAATTACTTATTATAATATTGATCAAACATGGAATGATATAAATATAACATGGTTATTTCGAAGGGTGAAAAGACTTGTTGAGAATTACGTATTTACAAATAATACCACGTTGGGTACGCCTGAAATTGTAACAACGTTTTACAATTATCGAACAGCAGGATGGAGTCTGGGTTTTCCACGGTGAAACGATCTTTTAATTAATCAACATTCTCTCGTAAATAAACCGGCTTTATGATTCTATTCCATGCTTTAAAGGTTTAAATAGATAACCTCAAGTATCACAACGATCAATGTTATGTGTAATAGTTATTTTTATCTGATTTCAATATAATTACGAATATATGAACGCTGGAAATTTATTCAGAATTAATTTATTAACAACGTTTCTTCCTCAATATTGGACATCAGATTACAATGGTGTAAATATAAAAAAGCAAACAAAACATCAGGAAACTTTGTTATATTTTATTCTTTTGTTAAAAAATTATTTCTGACTAATTTTGCCAAATTCATACATTTATAACTTTATATTTATATGTAGGTTATGATAAACGTCATGTTTCTGACTGTAACTTTTCTTCTCTTCTTCCTTGTATCTCCTATTTTTTAGCCCGTTTTAAATGGTTTATTTTTACTATTCTTCTCCAGGATCAAACTTTCATGGTTTCAAAGGTATTTTTTTATCTGACTGTTCGGATTCATATACCGAAATACTCCCGACAAGACACTTTATCCTGGTTTAACTGAACGCTACATTAATTTTTTCTTATTATCAATAATAGCATTTCTGCAAAAGCTTTCTTTGACTTCGCTATCGTTTCGCTAATTCTTTGATTCTATAAAGTTCATTACTTTGCAGGCTTCTGTTGCTTTAAGTAACGGGAACTTCGGCCCTTTTAAATTTGTGCAGTGCAGTGTTCCTTTTGGAAAACAATTTAGTGCTATTAGTTTTTATTCCTTACTTTATATTTAAGATTTCTTACTTGTGCAATGTTCTGTAATCCTAACTTATTCTCCCTTATTTACGTATGTAGTATTCCTTATATTCTCCCTGAACCTATTTAATGTAATTCCAAATATGTACACTTTAAAATTCTTCATATCACTATAAACATATATCACTTAAACATCTAGAGTGTTTATGTATATCTCATTCATACATAAATAATATCAATTTGACTTGTACTATTTTCAGAGGACTAATGGAACTAATAAAATCTAATATAATCTAATCCCTTCCTATGCTATTAAAGGGGAGTTGCCACTATGTGGATTACCCGCATGTACCCTGTTACTCTAAAAAAACTTTGAATTTAAGAGGATAATCTCATTAAACTGGAAAATATATTTACTGGTCTAGAACACAGTTCCTTACACCATAGCACAACGGTTGGCAACCCCCGTGAAAGATTTGTCCGGTCTGCCACTAAATTGATCATTACGAGTTATTATGATGTTAAGAGAAAAAGTGTAAACTTTTTTGTATATGAAGGACAAATCCACAATAGTTGAACATTGAGAAATGATGTATGCTCATCTGATTTTGTATTTTTGGTTGATGTCACCAGTTACTTGAAGGAGCTAAATACGAATATTTAAAAACCAGGTCAACTTGCCCATGAGCTGTTCGCCCACGTACAATCTTTTCAAAACAAAATTCCAGCCAAATATATACATATATATACGTAATAAAAGTATATATATACTTTTAAATAATAATAATTAATAAATAAAATAATAATAAAAGCATATATATATATATATACTTTTATTACATCAAGAGCATCGAAACTACTCCCGGTGCGTTGAGAAAGTAAAAAAAAAATCTTCTTGCTACTCTAATACACTTCCTTAAGAGAGTTAATTACACTCCGGGTGCCCTAAGTGAGTCAAAATTTCTTCATGTTCCTTAAGAGTGTCAGTTCAGATTAAAAAATACTCCCGGTAATTCAAGAGAAATTAATTTCTTTGGCATACCATAAAGAAAGTGAGTCAAAGTTTCTTCATGACAGTGTAAATAAAACTTCCGCTACCCTAAAAGAATCCAAATTATTCTAAAATACTCAATATTTCCGTTTCAAAAGGAACATGTAAACAAAAATTTGGTCAAATTTGCTTCTCGGGTGTAGATTTGTATGTGTAACATACAAACACGCACACAAACAGTCAATTTTATTTATTAAAAGGCTATGTTAGAAGATGAAAGTATTTTGTAATTAACGCCAAAATTTTAAATACTTTGTAATTTTTTTTAGAAAACATTACAATTTGGAAGATAAGGATTATTTTTACATTTATAAGCTCGTGAAGTCTGAAAAACCGACGGCACAAAGTGAATGACTATTTTGTCGTAGAAAAATGAATATTAATTTCTAATTATGTAAAGTATATGTTGTCTTCACAATCCATAAAACATATCTTACACATGTATATGAGATTTGTTCATAATATTATGAATAATTTAATTTGTTATAAATTATTGAGACGTTTTAAAATTCATTCAGACCTTTATTAGTGCAGCACATGACGACACAAAAGAGTCTTACCAAAGAAGTGTTGGCGTGTGATAAACAGCTCGTGCAAAATCGGACATGGTTTGTTAGGAAAGTAAATCGCTCGTGGGAAATAAATCAGGTTATTACGAGATTGCGCGGAACAATTTATCTCCTTGTTCTCAGCTTTCGTAACGTATTTATATTTATAATTGCCTCCTAATAGGCTAGCGTATTTCGAACATGTGAAGGAGAGATAAGTTCATTTCTGTAAGTGATGGAGTATCGTTTCTATGCATGTAGCTATTACATTTCACTTATAAAACCGACTGCCATTGCGTAAACCTTTGTGCCTTTAATAAACTTTACAAGGCACGAACACTAGACGCCAAACATTAAACAACCAGACTCGCTTTTCCAATTATGTGAGCCATAACTTTTCCCAAGAACAATTAAACAGAAACTATTTCCATTTTATTGTTTCCGTCTCAATGGACTAACAAAGTTTGCGTTCTTGAAAAATATATCAAGAAACAGTCGGTTTACTGACTGATTAGATTCGTTCGTCGAAGGTTTGAATGTTACGTGATTTCATGTTGACTACAACCTGTCTGTACTTCACTAATGTTCACATTGCAGTTTATATCCTTTGCTTAAATCACTTAGTTGAAGGTCTCCCTCGTCTCCAACTCAAATAATAACATTTTTATTAGTATGTAATTAAGGAATATTGATGGCTTATTGTCGGGTAAAAATATTAATTAAATTAAATTAGTAAAAAAATGAAACTGCAAATTCCCAACATACCTTCAACTTTGAATTGACACTGCTATTTTAGATACAACTTCTGTAATTAGATGTATTACTTCTTTCCCCCTTTTTAAATATTGGAATGATTTTTGCTGTTTTCCATTCCCTCCGTATTTCTGAATTCTAAGAGATTTAATCCGTATTTAATCACTTCTAAATTTATTTAATCGAAACCTGATGCTTTCCGGTTTTCATTTTTTTTAGGATTGTCTTCAATTTTATTATGTCTATGTTATCTACTCCATATAATTGTTCAATTGTATTTACTTCTTTAATTTCTGGATCATACCATAGATCTTTATAATGTGTTATCCAGTCGGATCTTTGTATTATATTGAGATTTACAATATCTCTCTTCTTTCTTCTTTGTTTAGATGTTTCATAAATTTGTATGCTATTTCTTGTCTTCCGTATATATCATGCTCGACTCTACTTATGAATGTGCCCCAAGATGTTCTAAGTGCTTGTCTTACTATTGCTTTCGTTTCATTTCTTCTTCGTTGGTATTGTTCTTTTGCTTCTACTGATTTCTTCTGTAAGTATTCTTTGTATGCTTTTCCTTTATTTTTTATTTCTTCTTGTATCTCTTCGTTCCATATTTTTAAACCTCTTTTTCGATATGTTTGGGTTGTTTCCCCTAGCACTTCTTTAGAAATTTGTTTTATAGTTTTTTTAATGTTATTCCATTCCTCATTTATGTCTTCGCTAGTGAATATATATTTGAGTTGTTGTGTTAGTCTAATTAGGTATAATTTCCTTAAACTTTCTTCTTGTAGTAAGAGCACTTTGTATCTTTTGTTTATTTTATCTCTGTTTTTATTCTGTTTTTTTGTATTTTGTTTCTTCCATTTTGACCAGAGCTAAAATCTTACGATGATGATCTGTATTTAAATTTTTACCTCTATATACTTGTGTATCGCTTAATCTATGAGATGAACTGGGCATACAATCAATAACAGAGAAGGCGATCCAACTTAAAGAGAAATGGAAAGAACATGTACATCGTATGCCACCACAAAGGATTAACAAACAAATAATGGAAATAACCCAATAGGAAGAAGGAACGTGGGAAGACCGTGGAAGAGATGGTGAGACCGGAACAGACCTAAGGCTTAATCCTGGATTGATATCAGAAGAAGATTTTAGATACAACAGGACGGGTATTCAGAAATTTTCTTATTTTCCATAAAGAGCACATTTTCTACTATAAAATAAGACACGTCCTTCATAGAAAATTACATGTGGAATTAATACAAAGAATCATTGACCCGAAACCTACTATGGTAGGTGAAAAAAGGATACAATGGATTGTTGACAATATTAGCGGGGCAAATCTTCCTACAATACTATCCTAGAGCTGGAAGGAATTCACGGATCCTGACCGGAGAGAAATTCTGTATGAGAATATAAAAATGAACAAATAATGTTGAGATGTCAATCAGAAAAATTATAGTAAAGCATGATGGAACTTTCGAATCAGTTTGAAACATTTTAACAATACAATCACGAGTACCAGTATGAGGTAGGGGTGATGCTTTTATTAAACGACATTTACCTCAAAAAGTTTCCTTACAAACAGATTTTTATTTTGTTACCGACTACTTGTTCTCTATTTTTTTAGGGGAGGGGGGAGAGCAGTTCACCAGTCGACTTATTTACATACTAAGCTACAGTTACTTTGAAGAAAAAATCTTGATAATATTTTCAGTGTACCATTCAGAATCATTTATTAACAAAAACTTGCTAAAGCACTAATAGTCACAGTATCGAAAGGATCTAGATATATTGTAATAATTAAATATAATATGAATGTGGCGTTTCTAAATGAAAGAACTTAAGTGAAAACTATTAAACAACATTTATTAACAATTTTAAAACAAGTATAAAATACACAAAATATTTGGGATCTCAGGGTCTTGAACTGGGTTTGATAAATGGCAGAATTTATATAATCAAAATTACATTTACTTTTTATGGAAATCAATGCGTCTGAACATAGACGAAATTTGTTGCGGAAGAAATAATACTAAAGATTGAATTTAAACAATTTTAATTTTATCAAGAATTAAGGATCTCATTTTAACGATAATTAAATAATTAAAGAACGATCTGACTTTTATCTTTTAAAAGTGGTTTACAAATTATTTTAAAGTTTTTCTCTACTTACGGCCGCCCAGGTCTCATTTTAGGTTTTTCGTGCACAAAATTTGGGGATATCACTGATTCTAAGTACTCACAGACTCTAAATGTTCACAGGCTCTAATTGGCGTTGTTTGTTAGTTGGTTTAACACAAATTGGTTGGTTCTCGATGCTTTACTGCAACATGGATTTGTAGATCTCATGACTTTAGTTGAAAATGGACTTCATTGGTTCGTCTATGGCCAGCATGATGAATCTACGCTCGACCACCGAATACACACTAGTTGCTCTGTCTCCTTCCCGACTGAATATTGCTTTACTTTTTAATATTTTAAAGCATGTTTGTGACTGGACCACATTCTTTCGTTCTGACTGCCGACTGTAAAACTTTTCGTCTGATCTATTCGCTGTCTGCTGCCCGACTGAACTGTTCGTCTCGTAAATTTTGAGCGCGTAAAAACCCTCTCGACCGATCAACAATGCTTTCTTTGCCTTGCCGGTTTGTTGCGGCGTCTGCTCTATATCCACTAATAATGAGTCCTCTATAATTCAACTTTTCAATTAGAACAATGCCTTAATTACCAATTACTACAATATACAAGGTGTGTAAAAAATATCCGAATCCCCCAATATCTCGATATATACACTAGATGTCGGGAATAATTATATTGAATATTTTTTGGAACTATTTGAATGGTGTAACCACAACCACCCTCATAACTGGAAATGCAAACCTCCTGTTTACGTTTTTATATTTTAAAAAATTACTCGCGCCTCTTCCAAGCGGTGTATGGTGACGACGAACAAAACATCATAAAAAAACGGCCACAAATATTCAAAACGCTTTTTTCGATTTTTCATCGAAATTGTATTTATCGGTTTTACACATTCCGCTCACATACGTATAGACATACATAATTTGGATGTATCTTCAGGTGACAGTATTTGCTTCGTCCTCATCCCTAAGTAAATATTGTAAATATTATTGGACAAATAAGTGAGAATAAATATTTTTATATAGAAATTATAGTATTATTCAGAGATAAACACGTTTCGTCCTTACATTATGAACTCTTCAGCCCTCAGGCCTTCATGGTAACTAAAAACTGTTGTACATATAATTTATAATTATTTTTATTATATTATGTTTCATATTATATATTTACATATAAATTCGTTAACGTGCAGCCCAGAGAAGTCTTAATTATAAACCTGAGAAATGTAAGAAACCCACATTTGAAATGTATAATTATTCTTTCAAACTGTGCAATTGTATGTATATTATTGGAATCAATGTGAAGCGCAGAATACTTACGTAAACAAGCACTATTTGTAATTTATTTATGGGTCGCCAATGACCAAGTTGTTAACGTGACCATTATAACCTTTAATTAAAAAAAAAGTTTCTACTGTCACGAACCATCGGGTTTGTGTATGAAGAATTTGGCAATTTATTTATTTATTACATATTTTACCCTGATTTTTTAGCCGTTAATATTGATTTTTTTATCTATTAAGAACGTCAGCTCCTGTGGTGTAGGAGTCAGCTTTACAGTCCCAGGTTTGATTCCCGGCGAGGGCATGGATGTTTGTGTGCGTAACCCCATACTGATAAACTCCCGTCAATTAGTACCCCGACAAAGATAAAATGCAACTCAGTACCTAATTAATTGCTCATAACTTCACATGATCTGCGACTGTAAATAAAAAAATTAATAAAAAGAATATAAGATAATTTTTAATATATATAGGTCTACATTGATCGCTGCCATCCCTACCATTCTTGATCTGCACTCTAGCTAACTCTGCATGTTTTAGTATTATCCCTACTAACTTGGAATTGGTCTTGTTGGTGTGCAAAAAATCTTCAAATCTCAATCGCCCATACTTTTTAAAACTCTCGCGTTCCTTATACCAGACAATTTGAGCAGCACCATTTATTTATACTTCTAGAGAAAAACGTTTACAGTTGTAGTTTTGTGTGTTTCACATCATGTTCTTTAGAGATTGTTTCATAAACATTTTCCTCAATCAAATTCCAAATTTGGACGCTAATAGGTTTCCATTCATGAAAAAAAGTCTCTTAGGATATTCTAATTTGCTTTTGCTCTGCTGTTTATTTGGCCTATACGCTTCTTCCACCATATCAGGATCTTTTTTGGACATTTTATTCTAATAGTAACTGTAACTGTAACTGAAATTACGGACTAGGACCATCAAAACACTTAGTTGATTATAAATTGAAAGTGAAACGAGAGAAATCGAGGAAATGTAAAACATATCTCTAAATTTCGGATAATATTTTTAGAGGCTAATGAGTTGAAATGAAAAGCAAAATCAAACACTAAAATAGTGTTATCATTATTCAGTGCTATTATTAACGCAATCATAACAATATTTGATTTTCAGCGTCAGAGTGTGAAGCGCTTCCTGTTCACAGTGTTCCTTGATGAGTTGTCCCAGCTGCCCCGTATTGATCTGCAACGCCAGGACTTAGTACAGGCTCTATACTACAACCACTTACTTTATATTTAATTAAAATGGGAGCGAATCACTAAACATTAAATGCATTTTAGAATTTCCATTTGTCACGTATAACATACGATTGTCTATTGTTCTGAAATTTGCAAGATACAAGTTTATATCGACTCCAATACAGTATGTACAGAAACGGAGACGATTGCAAATAATACTAATAGACAAGGAGAAGGCAATGTTATGGTCATAAATGTTTAGATAATCTACCAGTGCGTGAACGTACGAGGGTTGTTCGATAAGTCTGATAAATTTTGTGAAAGAGCGGGAAATATTTCGCTTTTGCGCCATTGTTGGTAAACGTAATCCTTTCAAAGATATTCCTAAAATAATTAAACATATGCCAGTCGTAGTTAATTGTTGGCAGCCTTGTGTAGTGTTAGATGTGTAGTCAGGCGGAGACAACGAAAAAAAAAAAGAATTTCGCGCTGTCATTAAACACTTTTCTTTGAAGGGTTGGACAGCTCCACAAATCAAAACCGTATTGTATGAAGTTCAAGTGAATTCTGCGCCAGCATTGAAGAACATTTACTTCTCGATTAATGAGTTTAAACGAGGTCGCAGAAGCTCAGAAGATGAAACTCGCTCCAGCCGTCCAATTGAGGTCACCACTCAGGAAAACATAGAAAAAGTTCACAATATCGTAATGGAAGATCGCAGACTAAAAGTGCGTGAGGTAGCTGATGCCGTAGGCTTCTCAACTGAACGAGTGCATTTCATCATCCATGAAAAAGCTTTGTGCGCGATGGGTGCCGCGACTGTTGACATTAAACCAAAAACGGATTTGAAAAAAACATTTCAACGTAGAATCTAGAAATGTTAAGGCGTAATTCACAATACTCTTTGCGCAGATTCGTAACCGTCGATGAAACTTGGATCCTTCCCTACACTTCAGAGACCAAAAAAACTATCAAAAAAATGGATAAAAGGTGTGGAAAGAACACCGAAAAAGGCGTTATGTCCGCTGGAAAGGTGATAGCCAGCGTCTTTTGGGATTCTCAAGGTATAATATTCATATATTCCTAGGAAAGGGGCACAACCATAACTGTGCTGTATTATGCTGTCCTGTTGGATCGTTTGACAATGCGCCAGCGCACACAGCAGCAGTCTCAATGGCGGCAATGTACGATTTGGGATTCGAATTGGTTTCTCATTCACCCTATTCACAAGGCTTAGCACCCGAACTTGAAAATTTGGCTTGGCAGTGAAGAAATTTTCATCAAATAAAGAAGTGATCGAGACCGTGACGTTTTTTTTTCAAAATATTTAACAAAACCTATTTTTGTGATGGGTTGAAAAAAAATTGAATTTCGCTGAGTCAAGGAATGAGAATATGTTAAAAAATAAAGTAAGTTTTCTAAAAAAAAAATATTTTTTTTACATTTTTACCAGACTTTTGTACGTTCAAGGAAATAGTTATTAAAATTAAAAATATTCCCAAGGCTAAAGAAAATTAAACTATTAACCACCTAAACAAACGAAAAATTTTAAGTTCTTTTATTTAGCGTGTAATAAGCACTTCTTCCTATAACTAACACGTAATTATAATGCAATATGAGGTAACATGAAACAGGAGTAACACTTTTGCATCTATATAAATTATAAGTAAATGCTGGTGAGGGTAGAATTAAATTAGTGTGAATAGAATATGTTGAGTTTTTAATAATTGAAATTATAATACATTTCGTACTAAACTTCACCCGTTTTCTTAATGAGTTATTGAAACTTCAAGTCAAATATCGGTATATCTAAGATAGTGATTGTAGATAAAAAGATAAATTGAAAGATGTGGAAAACTTCCTTCTCGAAGAGAAATTATGCATTCCACACATTAAAAACAGGCAAGAGTGTTGAATATAATGTTACTTATCTAAATGATGTGTGCTGAAGACACAGTACCTTCTCAGTTTCATAAATAATATAATAACGCAGCGACGATCGTGACAGCTTCTTCGATTGGGGATGCTAGTTGCTTTAACAAATCGAAAAGAAGTAAATCTACTCATGCGAAAAATACTGTTAACGACAGGACCGTCCATTGTTTAGTAAGAAGTTCGACGAAGATTTATTTTAAAGAAACATTACAGTATTGTGATGAACACAGCCATAGAAGCTCACGAGTCATTCATGACTCTTCACTCTAGTTGAATAAATGATACATTAAAATATTAGTGTTATTTAAAAACAAGTATTTTATACCAATAACTTCAAATGTCTGTTATTAGTCCAAAATACTTGTAATAATAAATTAAAAACACGTGTAAAAACTAAAATATATTAAATAATTTTTGTATTCACAAAACCTGTAAAAAAATATTGCATCTACAAACCAGTGGTCCTTTTACATTTCATACATGCTATAGAAAGGTTTCATACGATTTAAGTCAATGTTTATTTTTATATTCAACTTAAATGGACTTTAATAACGAAACGGACTACTCATATTACACGAAAGAATATTCGCTTCGAGTCCTAGTCATGCTTACGGTATTAATATACGCCCAACATGTTAAGATAAGGCACTGAAAATAAAACAAGAGTAGCTGCGATAAGCCTGTTGTATCATTTTATGACGATAAAGACACCGGCCACGTTGCTAACATCGTCAGACTCCCAACGTCTCAAACATTATAAAAGTAAATAAACGAAAAATGATTTTATCGACTCAATGGGTAAATATTGCTTCATGTTTACGAACGCTCCTCGTGTGTTCTGATGGGAAATTCACGTATAAACCTGAGACCAACATAGAGAATATAAATAATTGTATTTCGCTAAATTGCTTCAAATTCTACGAATTTTAGACTCTACACGTTGCACATTAAGTAAATCTGGCTTTTTCCGTGGTAAATCTGGCTCTTTGCTTGATAAATCAAGGCAGAAACAAATCTTGATGAACGATTACGACTAAAACCTCTATTTACTGTAGCAGTAGCATATATATCGGTGTATGCCGATTTTATTTCTTTTTAAAATGTTATATTTTAACTTTGTTTTTTCTGGTTATATTCATTAACTAAATTCAAGCATATTCAGTTAATAGCATATTTAATACAACTTTTCCTGTACGAAGTGTACCTAAAGCCCACAGTTAATGCTGATTCCAGTAATTCAAGTTCAATCAATTTCAAAAATATAAAAACAGAAACATATGCATAAATACATCGCTTAGCGTCGCGCAACAGCGCCCATTTATCTCTAAAAACAATCCCTGAAGAACTAATACGGAAACAAGGAATATATTGACTCTGGCTTTTATTATTCAAGCTGTGCGACAAGTTACAGACATATCAAGGAACTGTTCTCAGTACCAGCTTTTTTACATGTTAAATACTTTAAATAACTATATAATTATTCAGCTGCTCCCTGATTTCCTGTTAACATGGTAATCTCAAGTTACACATCTCATACAATAAAGAAAAAAAACGTATATTGCAAGTAAAACAGAGACAAAAAACTTCCGCTAGAAGCTCACGTTTGTCCATCCCGACTGTCCAAAGCACCCATTTTGATTTCCATTGGTTGTTTTATTTTGCTGACTGGAAGAAATTGTGTAAGTATTGTTAATGTGGTCAAACTTACCACATTAGCTTATTTATGAACTAATCAAGTTTGTTTAGAAATTCATCTTTGAACATAATTGAGATATTCTCTAGCGGATGTGAATCTATCTGATACCACGGATCACGTTTCTCAAATGATTTCTTTTCATCAAGAATATAAAAATTATATTAAAAGACTTCTAGTTGGTAAATTGTTAATATTTATAATTTAAGCCAATGTTTATAATCAGTCAGCAATTTAAAGTCTTTATGTTAGAATTTTGTGGAGCTTTCTGCAGTTTGCCATATTCATACGTACAAAGAAAATTTTTTTATAATAGTTTTAATTATAACTATGGTCCTACATTTAATCTTTTTATATATAAATTTTAATTTTTTAAAGGCAAACCATTTATTCTATTTTTTTTAGTCTCAAAATTATCTGTACAAATCCGAAATTGTTCAAAAAAATTGGAAAGACATGAATTGAAAATTCCGCGAAAGAACAAATAAGTATTTTAAAAATTAAAAAGTATTAAAGTGATATATAAATTTTTTAAGAAAATAATTCATGTAGGATCCTAGTTAAAATGCAAATGGTTCTAAATTTTTTTTCATTTGGACAGAATAATATTGAAAACTGCCTAAAGCGCCGAAAAGTCTAAATTAAAGATTTTAAAATGAATAAATAATTTTTCATTTAAATTATTGTCTCGTTAAAAGCATTGAGGTAATTTATAAACATTTACAATTGTTTTTCTATTCAAAGATGAGAAAATATCGATATTGATGTTTATTTCAGTAAGACACAACGATTTTATTTTATGTAATTTTTAAAAAAACATTCTATCTTTAATTTTTTTGAGCTTCTAATCAATGAACACCAATTTTCCGGAGAATGGCGTCTATCAATATTGCCCAGGTAGAGATTGTTATGATTTGTTGGAAATATGCCTATAAGTAATTTTTTGCCTTTCTGTTTACTTATGGTCTTCATAATACGTCTGTTTGGTTATTTGCGATCGAAGAAAGTGTATACGAGTATGTACGGATTTAAATTGTGGACTACATGGAAATATTAATATTACCACACAGTCGTTGTGAAATGGAAAATAATTAACATTCAAAAATTGATACATTTTATAAGATAAACTGTTTGTATGCGTGTAAGTAACTTACGATTAACACTTTACGCAAATATATGAACGTTCTTTTCGGTGAACAAATATGCATTTTAATTTTATACACTTTAAGATTGTGGTAAATATTTCTGTGACTCAAACTGTTTATAGTTCGCACAAGAATTGCGGAAGAAGGGGTTATAAATCAAGTATGATGAGGCAGAAGATAAAGCTAATAGAAGTCCGGACAGATAAAGGCCAGTAATTGTTTTCGTATCGGTTATAACAAGAAAGGCGTAGGCAGATCGATAAGAACGCGGGTCTGGATGTGGGCCAGCGACCCTTGGTGTTCGCACACGACTTTAATTAGGAACGTCCCACGGTGCGTGCGACCATCTCACAACCTCCTAGTAGCCTTCTGTCCAACAGTATCGAACGTAAAATGCCACTAATGTCGAATCATGTACATGTACACTGATGAATTTATTCCTTTCGCGCAGTCAACACATTTGGATTCTAGTTCGGTAGACAACGCACAACTATCAACGAACTGCACACATTCCACAGATTAACGTTGTTATTACTACAAAAGTTAGTCTTTTATTCCCAATTCATACTTTCAGCAACTTTTATACTTCCAAGTTACACATGTAAAGTTTGTTTTATGGATGAAACATTTTTTTTGTAATTATTCTACTGACTCCAACAAATGTGTCCCTTTACAGACTTTTGGAACTTGTAGAGGAGACTCAGTAGATCTCGTTTCGAATGTACCCACATATTGAAACGTACCGTTTGAGTGCTACAACAATTGCAAACACATTTTTTACTTGACCACCTTCGCATAAGTAATTTAGTAACCGTTGCATCATCAGTTTTATTATTTTGAAATTAGTTGAAAAAGGTGAGGTTATATTATTATTATTACTAAATGGGAAGAATATACGATATAGGAAGAATTAAGGAAAACAGTGGATACACTTTTGTTCAGAGTAACAGTCTACATGAGAGTAATCCACGTGGTGGCAACTCCCCTTTAATAGCATAGGAAGGGATTTGACCCAGAAAGAAAGGTAAACAGGAACCGACCTTTGTCGATCTTCCTGTAAGTATCACTTAAAATACGCCTTTTTTGTTAATATAATATTAATTTATTAAGTAACCTATGAGCCCTTTTACAGCTTGTACGTTAATGTGATATATTACTCATATTTACGATTCTTATATATATATATTTACCAACAAATATTTATTTACATATTTATTTTTATCAAACCCCCCTCCTTAAAAGCCGAAAAATTAGAAAGGAGGGAGAGCGTCGGCCGGAAGATGAAGCGGAAGGCGAAGAAGCAGCAACAGCAGCGGTAAAAGTGAGAATGAATGAGTGTATGAATGAGAGTGTGAACCCAACAATTAGGTAGCTGCAAAGGCATTTACAATTGTTATGTATGAATGTATTATACATTTTAGTAATGACAGAATATTAGTATGTTACACGATTCCACGTGGAAGGAACTCCGACAACTAGAAGAGGAGGCTGGACCTCCAGTTAGATGTCACCGCTGCTTTGAAAGGGGGGATGCTGAAGGGTAGAGCAAGGTAGCCAAGAGTTAACTAGAGACCCTGGGCTATATTTTAAGAATCCTACCCGGCATTCACCTAAAAGTAATGCAGGACAAGCCCTAGAAAACCTGCATCATCTAGGTCGAGCAAAAGGACAATAAAAAAAGTAAAAACTAAAAAGGCACAGAGATACAAGAAATAAGACAGATAAGACAAATAAACCAGACAAGTTTACTGTACGAAGTTTATAGTGGGTAAGTAGTAGTGACTGTGCCTTACAGAGGTGTAAGGATGAAGTTCATGCAGCTAAGATATAAAAACGAAGATGACACATTTCAGAGATTCAATATTAAAAATTCATAGACATTTTTAAGGCCAGTCGTATCTTGTCTGAGGAGAATGGAATTAAACTTACTTTTTATGAGAAACATTTCAGAGGTAATCTTTTTATAAATGGATTCATTATCTAAAATAGATGTTTTTTCAAAGTAGAATATATGATGATTCAATTCTAAACATAGCTTGGTAATTTGGATATTCAAAATTTTGTAATCATTTATTCTAGGAATCAATGACCTTTTAGTCTGATCAACAAAACAGGGGTCACATCTTTAACAATGAGTTTTATAAACAACATTATGTTGATCAAGTGTGTTGATAGGATGACCTTTTTGAATTTGGAATAAGAAGGTTTCAATGTAGTTATAAATTATATTGTTGAAACAAATTGAGAAAAATTACATTTATGAGAAAAAAATAGGCGTAATAAAATTATTGGGTATATTTTTTTCTGGTAACGTATTGATATTATTGCTTGATTTTATATGCTCAAATATTATGCTGATAGACTTTTTAATAAATTAATATGGATATTTTTTATATAAGTGAATATTAATGACATATTTCAGATCATATCATAAATTTCATCATGTAACAAAATTGAAAATCATGAACTTATTTTGGTAAGGTTGATCCAGAAGAAAGTTAAAAATTTTACTAGAGTGGATTGATTTATGAAGCCAATTAGTTTGATAGATACTGTTTATTTCGAATAGTGGACACATGTCCACGTTTCTCTATGAAAGTAACAATTTATTCAATTATCTGTTTTTGTTTTTGATTGTCTTGGTTCTTATATTATCCATTTCGAGCGTAATTGGTTTCTTACTTTACTGTTTTCATTTACTTACAAAACATTATCGTCCGTGAAGCCCTGTGACTATTTCCTGGTAACTTTTTCAATAAACTTTAAACTACATTTCTTCGTTAACCACGTGTTAAAATTCATTTCACGTGATTCTGAAGTGGAAAATTAGAGTAACTGTGACAAAGCGGAGGGAAAGACTCATCTGTCTACGTGCATAGGGTTTCTTTCCTCTTTGAAAGGCTTCACAATTCTTTGTAACTCCAATAGGATCAGCGTGGGTCATGATTCATTAATTTTGGGTAAGTTTAATTACACGCTAGCAAAATAAAATAGCTACATTTCAAGCTGACAAGTAAATATAATTTTGTCCTTACTTTACGCTCATAGAGACTAAGCAGCTATAATTATCAATTATAACAACAGTTCATTATCAAGTTTATAATATGATATACTGTGTACATGAAGCACCTGTTGGTAAAGCTACGCATTGTTCCGTCACGAACGGAACTAATTATAATTTAAGGCATCCATAACTAACAGGCACTAATAGGGAACAGATAACACCAAGATTCTAAGTCGTGTTAAACTAGTTGCAAATTAAGGTTGTATAATCTGGACATAGGAATTGCATCAGCTCTCGTGTAGTTGCAATTTAATTGAAGTTTCCTGTATCATTTAGATGGCAGGATTTATTTAGTAAAGCTATATGTATTGTAGCATGGTGTGGTCTCCATGTACTCAAGTGAATATTGATAAAATTGGAACTGTACAACATAAATTTTTCAGAATAATGTCTTTGAAGTTTAAACTGGAAGATCCTTATTTATATCATAACTATGATCTTCTATTATAAAAATCCCTACACTTAAGTCTTCTAGAATAACATCTGATTTTAAATTTGTTTTTAGTATGATTGATTGTCCAGATTTATTAAAATCATTACATTTTAAAGTTCCTGATATAAATTCAAGAAAGAGAAACATGTTTCTGATAAAATATTATAAATTAAATTATACACAGAATAATCCGTTAACAAGAATTAATTAATATGATTTAGATTTGTATAACTTGAATTATTGTCAATTGATGAAAAATTGATCATTTCATTTATAATTTTTAATATTTAATTTAATTTTCTGAATCTTACTTTGGGGCATACATACATACATACCATACATACATATGTAATAATTTTATTATTAATTTTTTTAAACATCCCGAGTTATTGCTTTGTCATTCCTAAATCATAACATTAATGATTTATATTGTTAAACTTACGTAATTTATTGTTCCTGATGTATTTCAAAGATCTAGCATTTAAAATCTGTTCCAAAATTAGACTTTTTGCTGATTACTGTATCCTCTATAGAAAGATCAATAAAGATTCGGATGAATGCGATTTACAAAACGACTTATTTGCGCTAAGTAGTTGGGCTGAAACGAATAAAACATAAATAGTGAACAAAGCAAATCAATTACATTCAATAAATATCATGAAAATACACGATTGGGTTATATGTAGAGAAAATACCTCAAGTAAACAGTTACAAATATTTAGGAATCATTTTGAACTCAAATCTATGGTGGGAAGAACAAGTAAATTCTGTGTCTCGGAAAGCTAGGAAATATTTACATTTTGTAATGAGAATATTAAAAATGGGGAGTGGCAAATCAAAACAACTTCCTTATAAATCTATAGTTCGACCCATACTCGAGTATAGTACAAGTTGTTGGGATCCTTAAAGAAAACACCATATAGAAGGCCTAGAAAAATTTATGAGGAAGGCAGCAAAACTTGTAATACGGGGACCTGGTCACGGGCGAGAAAAGTTAAAGAAATTAGGGTGGGAATCTTAAGCAACCAGACTGAAGAAGGACAGATTTTGCGAACTTTTTAAATCATAAACTGGTAATAAAGCATGGAAAGACATACGGGAGAAGATCGAAAAACCAACTTACATTGGAAGAGGTGATCACAAATTTAAAATCAAAAGAAGACCGCAAAAGCAGACAGGGAAATTTTCATTCTTAACAGGTCGTAAGGCGGTTGGAACAATTTACCTGCCGAAGTGTTTGAGAAGAATCTTCCAAAAAGCAGTTTTAAGAATAATGTAAATATATTAGTGAAGTAAAGTGTAATTTTTTATTATGTAATTTAAATAAGTTTTATGTTTATATTTTTCTTTAGAGAAGTGAGTGTAGTGTTGGGGGATTGAACAAATTCTCAGGACAAATTTCTAAGACTTATTATATTATTATTAGTTTTTCTTCTTCTTTCAATTTTTTTTAATTTCTTATAGTTTTGTTTATATATTTGTTTTATAGTGCCACCGGGAACGATCCCAATCGTAGCTAGTAATATAAATACATATTATATACTAGCTTGGTGTCCGGCGTTGGCGGGTTGTCATAATTAAACTCAACGGCATCCATAACCTCGGATTCAACTCCATTCTAGGTTGTTTTCGCGTTTTTTATGTAACGGCCCTCCAACCCGACCCCTAATGGAACTTCCCTCCCGTGCCGAAAGGGGTTGAAATAATACACAAACAACATCGAGAGAAACACAATCATTTTCATTGATCATGGAAAATACTTATCCGACACAAAAATCGGCCGTTTGAGCATGTTTGAAAATTTCCACCCTCATCCACACCGGCCCCTGGGGACGGTAGCCGTGTCTTACCCCTACAGTGTTTGTTTCCAGTTCGCAAGGAACACGTGTACGAAATTTGGTTTATTTTTCTCCACTGGTGTATATTTGTATACGGAACATACATGCACACCCACAAACAAACGTTAAGTCTATTTTATTTATTACATTTTTACGCGTGATTTTTACGTTCCTAATAAATTGAATGTTAATTATTTAAATATAATATTTATTGATTCACTTTGGGACGCTCGATCGTAGGATATTCCTGTAATAATTATGACAGATAGATAAGGTAGCCCGAGTCGTTATTGAAAAGACAGCATCAATTTTTCGGAAGTCACAAAGTATGTGGCAGTCGAAAAGATGAGGGCGTTCATCCGATAAAGGTTGTATGGTGGGGCTTAGAATGTGAACAAGCCGTAAATTACGGGAAGTAATGACAGTTCGAAGAAAGTGACCATGGGAAACGGAGCAAACCTCTATTACAAGCGAAATTCAGCACCCTCTGGTCGACCACGATTACATTGCTTAAGACATCAAGGCTACTTGTGCAATCGGGTATAGCACGAGTATTTCAACTTTAGAATCGCACAACTTTAGAATGTCCAAGGGAGGGAAAATTTAGGTCGAATGAATTGTCCGTCACAGAATATATAAGTATAAAGTCACTGAATGTATGATTTTTCCGCTGCGTGCCCCAACACCCCTGATTTTATGATAATCTATATATAAAGGCCAAACGTGCCATGTAAGTGACTCAGGGAACATAACTGCCACCAGATGTTCTAGCTTCCGCTGTGCGATTCGTCGTTTTAGAATACATATAAAGTATTATTATAATCGGTTATTAAAATACCCATTCTGAAAATCAATTACTACATTTTATGAAATGACTTCATTTATAATTCAGTAGCTCGTAAGTAGATAAACAATATTATTACTTGTATATTGTAACAGAAATAAATGTTTCTCATATAGTTTCTGTACAATTTGTCCCCTCAATACTTTCTATTTTAAAAAATTTCTGAAGCAAAAATACTGGAGATGGTTGGTGCGTAGATATGTTGTTATCATTTCTGTAAACTAATTATACATTATGTTTTTTATTTTTATAAAATGAATTTTAATTATGAAGTAAAATGGACTGGGTAGAGTGACTCTTGTATTAGCACCAGTCCCGAGTTCATTTCCCCGTTCTGTTGAGTTTTCTCCCTATTACTTCATAAATAAAATTCATCAGGCTGTGGTCATTAGTTTTAATAAAACCATTTATGTTAGAATATTGACAATTTTTTTTAGGGTAACAGGCTACATGAGGGTAATCCACATGGTGACAACTCCCCTTTATAGCATAGGAAGGGATCTGAAAGGATGGACGCGGAAAGGTAGAGGAAGGTAGCCAAGGGTTAACTAGGACCCCCAGGCTATGGTTCAAGGATCCTACCCGGCAATTCGCCTAAAAGTGATGCAGGGAAAACCCTAGAAAAACCTGCATCAGGTAGGTTGGGCATTTGGTACTTGTCCCACGCCCTTCCAATGGCGGGTGAGGGGTTAGCTGTGGGGTCGCAGCTTTCACCTCTCCGTGCCTTGACTAGTTTAGGAGGCAGCTGGCCGACTATTTCAATAGGAGTAGCGGACAACTCTTACCGTATGCTCAAGGTCTGCGACCCCGGAACATACACCTCATAAAACAGGTCAAGGTGTCTCGGCATGTGGGAACATTAGTTCAAAAAACCAGAGAGATGTGACGGCATCCCCAAAGGTAGCCTCCGCCAGAGCTCTTTGGGAAGGTTCACCTGCGAGAGAATTCTCTCGCAGGTTTCCTTGTATATTGACTAATATTTTCTAATTCCTATGACTTATTTATTTCAAAGGAACAGCTTATACTTCTGTTCGTTATTTTTATCACTCTTGGGATTTGTCACCTTAGAATAAATGGAGCTGTTCCAACAATAGAACTTCAGTACAGTATTTTCTGAAGAGTTTGGAAGTCCTTTAAATCCTTCGTATAGCCTTGTATTTGTCCAACATAGGCCAGACATAATTAAGTTTAACTGTTTCAAAATAGCGTATTTAATTATTACAAGAAGAGTGGACTTGATCCCACGTTATTTTTACAACAAAATACAATCCAAGTTCAAAACAACTTGTAATACAAACAGAATGATTAATATGTGTTCTGACTTCAATCTTAACCGTATTAAGTTTGATGTCAGAACACATATTCATTCCATCTGTATTACACATTGTTTTCAATTAACTTGTTAACGAACCTCAAAATAATGATTCGGTTTGCGTTAGCTTGTTATATTTTTAATCGATAACGACGCTGCGTCCCGTTGAAGTTCATGTCGAAAGTCGCAGGATCGCAGCACTGTTCGATCTCCTACACTCAATTGCATATCACCAAGGAAATCATAATCAGAGGCATGAATAAAAATTCTATTATCGTATTCCGGCATTACTGCGATATGCCAGTTTTAATTACGATCTTACTCGGGATGCAGGTTGGCTAGCTGCTCATAGCTACCGATTTATTCTTTCAGTGGCAATCAATTAATGAACAAATGCATACCAAATTTGAGTAAATTTATAATAAAACGTAAAAGTAATAACTTTCAATAATTCTTAACATCATGAATTATTTTCCAAAATTGAAATTTGTGTGCCGTTCTTTTGTACATTTTTGTCTTGAATCACTTCTCACAAAAGCATCTTATATATAATGAAAAAGTACTGTTACTATCAAATTTTCTTCAGAATAGTAACACCAACCCAAAATATTTTGACAAATTATGTATTATACATATTCTTCTTGGAAGCTTTCGATCTGTCTGATCATATTAATATATAATCTTCATACATTACTGTATTATTGATCTATATATTTTATATTAATAAAATGAAATTGTAAACAATATAAATTAATATATAAATAATAATGTTTAAATTATATAGGCTGAAATTAACGGACAGATCGAATGAATAGATAGTATAAAAAATTGAGAATTGGGTTGTTGTTTTTATTAATTAAATATAATGTGCCTATAAATATTAAAATAAAAATTAATTTTTTATATATACCATTTTCAGTACGTTTTTGAACTCCAAATTAATAACAGTCGCTGGTATTCTTAAATAATTTTACTTGTTAATTTTCGGTCTACAGTTGGCCATTATAACCTGTGAACTAGACGATGTGTTAATAAAATGAAGTTAATTTTATAAATTACTTAGTACAAAACTTTTTTACGTTCATTTAGTACGGATCGAGAATCCGTTATTAATAAATAGGGAAGATACGGACTAATATGTATCTGTAGATACACTTAAAATAATTTATTTAAGAAAAGGAGTACGTGTACAACATTCATCAACCAATGATAACATAAACATATTACAGACCACATTTATTTAATAATTATCCTTTTATTGATATTATTTTAAGACAGCGATTAAGTGGTTATTTAAATAAAACCAATTTATTTATAATTTATTCAGTGTCTTATAATAAAAAAAACTACGTTTTTAATTAAGAATAAAGATTTTGAGAATAAGGTCTTCATAAGCTGGAATTACAAACATTTATAACAAAAATTACATTGATTTAATTCAGGAGGAAAACAAAAAACCACTTCATTACTTACAACTTACCTATATACAATCAAATTCAATACTTTGCGTAAACATTTTAACTTTAATCCAACGACTGTCCTATATCCGTGTTGGCAAACAAAGAGTATATTGACCACTGACAAAAAATTTTTCAATATATACATTCCAGTATATGTTACAAGTATTTATAACTTTTTCTCATATACAATATTTCATTGAACTAAACTTACATCAATTTTCAAAATTATCGTAAAACTAATTTCTCCATTCAACAACTAATATACTTGGCTAACAAAAAAAGTACAAATTAGCCCGAAATTAGGTTACTTAGCTGCTGATAGATACTGATTTATTCTTTCAATGACGTACAATTAATGAACGAATCCATACCAAAATTTTGTAAATTTATAATAAAAATTAAAACTAAAAACTTTCAATAATACTTAACATCATGAAATATTTTCCAAAATTGAAATTCGTATGCCGTTCTTTTGTACAATTTGGTTTTGAATCACTTCTTACCAAAACAACTTATATATCACAAAGGGTATCTAACACATGATTTAGTGAAAAATATTTACAAATTTGTAAATGTCTATAATATATATATATATATATTGTAGTGAATAACATCGGTAAGTGGATGTCCTTTGTTCGCGGGCCTGTGGCGAAATTAATTAATAGTGCACGTGTGCCGAAGAGGCCCCAAGAAGCCGAGGGTACGCGTCCCTTTTTTTGCATCATTTGGAGAGAAGGAGGAAGGATATATACTCCGCACCCGGGTGAAAGTGGACAGACAGAGGGAGGACTGAAAGGGGACAGAGAGAGGACTGAAAGTGGAGTGAGAGAGGCGAGAGGGTGAAAATTTGGCGAGCTGTAAGGAACAAAAGTTTTGGAGAGACGTCCATCGCGGGAGGCCGAAGAAGGAGATCGTGGGCTGCTACAAGACCAGTGATCTACTGCAAGTCGGCTGACGGCACAAGTTAAAGTAAGGGTCACCATTAATGTAAAATGCCTTCAGAAGTTAAAGATTTATTTTACACAGTACGGAACTAAGCTCTGTTTGTGAATAGAAACCAAGCCGCCCACATTATCTTGTAGAGAAGGAGTATTCATTAACAAAGCCGGAGCTAATTATTGTTAATTTTTTGCAGACTATATGTATATCTGCTGGCGACCAATCAATTTTTTATGTAATAAAGTTTTTTATATATGGTAACAAAGAATAATCATTACAATATATATATATATTTGTTTGGTTTTGAAAAACATTTAAAATTTTTTAAATGTCTACAATTAATAATTAATAGATATATTTAAAATATTATTTTGTTTTTCCCTAACGTAATAATCAATTAAATCATGTGTTGAATACCATTCTTAAAATTATTTTGGACCAATTTGTATTTTTGTGGTTGTTAGCCAAGTATAAATACAGTCGTTAAGTATGAAAACTGAATAAAGTGAATATAATTTGATGAAAATGTTTGTAATTCCAGCTGATCGTGATCGAAAGCTTGTTTAAATAAAACGAAGATATAAGACACTGAATAAATGAAGACTAAATAGAATTTATTTAATTATTATTTTCATATTCCCATTTTCTCGTTTATTCTGAGCCTGCCCGAGTATCTTAAAATACTATTTTACTATTGTCCTTGGCGCAAGACACTTGTTATATATTAACCAACTTTCCAAAAACTTGTCTTCCGAACTCCCGTAAAACCACACAATATGCATCGTAGGTGTCGTTCTGTTTACAATAATAAGTTACAAAACTACTGTTGACTCACAATTCAAAGAAATTTGTTTTTTCATGAACGGGATCTTCAGCATGGCAGGAATAGCTTCGATTTAAAACGTATTACATAAAGTATGCAAATGATGTTTTGTTATTCATATATTCCACGCGTTAAAGCTGTACATACAAGTATAAATAGATGTGGCACGTCCAGACGAATATTGTCACTTATTTCAGACCACACACTAGGTAAGCAACATTACCGAGCAGTGAAAGCAGACAGCGGCAATAAAAAGATGCGAAGCAAATGCGTGAAGTCTGCGTAGGTAGAGTGGCTTTCTGATTACAGTGAGAAATGAAACGTAGCGTAAAATACACTACAAAGAGATTTAAAACTTGAAGAACAACATGTACACATTAAATTAACGATGTTGCATGAGGTCTGATGTTCTTAAGTTTTTTATTGAAAAATATAACTTCTTATTGTTGTTAAAAACACAATTCACGTTTCATCACTCAAATTTGCTTATATTCTAAACATTTGCAAACAGACATAATAGTAAACTAGCGTACCATGCATTTTATGTGGCGTATTGAAGAGAACAGTCATGATCCAATAACAGTGGCACGATTTAAAAATTAGATGTCTATATATATATATATATATATATATATATAGACTTTTTATTAGAAGGAAAAAGTGAAAGAAAGTTTATATTGAAATTAAATCAAATTTTTTAAACCGATAACAAAGATTATTTATTTGACAAATTTGATTTTCGTTGAATTTACATTTTATATTTCTAAGTAAATGCCTCAGCTTTTATGAGAATCTAAATTTCAGGGCCACTCTTAGGGCCTCTAATGATGACAGTGATTTGCAAGTTTCACAAGGTACAAAAGCAAAAAAATGAATTTAAATTTACAGTAACAAAATTTTATACCAACAACAAAAACTATAAAAATCTGGAAAGTTATATAAATCTGGCAAAGTTATAGAATCTGGCGGTAAACGATATTTACGTAAAGGTTTACAGAATAATTTTTTTTGTTTTTCCATACGATTTATAGAGCTGCTCTGGTTTGTGCACACGCGATTATTTTATTTCTTATATAACACTATTTTCATTGACAGATCATACCATTGATTTTATTATCGTCTCACTTTCCAACACTTTATGCGTCTTACTACTCTTCTGTCGTATGTATTGTCACACTGAGTTTGCTGTGAAAAATCCCTTTAATACAGAAGCTGATATATTCAGATTAGACCTTGCTGAAATCTATCACCACAGACACCAAACGAGTCAAGCCCTCCAAAACACACACTGCTCTCTGACTGTACTGTACTCTGACTGTTTCGTCACAAGATACTCCTCTGCCTCTCAAACATTCACTCTGCTCTCTGACTGAGCTTTCTGACTACATACTGCACTGCCTCCCAATCACACACCCTGGCTGTCTAAAGTTCTGAGAGTCTTATATACGCTTTTTCGGCAACAATTTGTAGCACCCATTATAGTCTCATCTTTCTCGCGCCAAACAATGCTGTTATTTACAATGCTCTGGCCTCAAAGTTACGCCGCCAATAATGAACGAAACAATTTATATATAACATTTCATTGCAGATTTGCAATATATATATATATATATATATACTTATCGATATTGTAGTAATTGGTAATTAAGACATTGTTCTAATTGGAAAGTTTGATTGTAGAGGACTCATTATTAGTGGATATAGAGCGGACGCCGCAACAATCCGGCGAGGCAAAGAAAACATTGTTGGGCAGTTGAGAGATTTTACGCGCTCAAAATCTAAGAGACGAAGTTTTACAGTTGGGCAGCGGACAGCGAATAGTTCGAAAGCTTTACAGTTGGGCAGTCAGAACGAAAGAATGTGGTCCAGTTACAAACATGCTCTCAAATATTGAAAAGTAAAGCAATCTCCAGTCGGGAAGGAGAGAGTGCAACTAATGTTATATTCGGTGGTCGAGCGAAAATTCATCATGCTGGCCATAGACAAACCAATGAAGGACCTTTTCAACTAAAGTTACGAGATCTGCAAATCCAGGTTGGAGTAAAGCATCGAGAACCTACCAATTTGTGTTAGACCAACTAACAAACTACGCCAATTAGAATTTGTTGACATTTAGAGTCTGTGAGTACTAGAATCAGTGATATCCCCAAATTTTGTGCACGAAAAACCTAAAATGAGGCCTGGGCGGCCGTAAGTAGAGAAAAACTTTAAAATAATTTGTAAACCACTTTTAAAAGATAAAAGTCAGATCGTTCTTTAATTATTTAAATATCGATAAAATGAGATCGTTAATTCTTGATAAATTTAAAACTGTTTAAATTCAATCTGTAGTGTTATTTCTTCTACAACAAATTTCGTCTATATTTCAGACGCATTAACTTCCATAAAAGGTAAATGTAATTTTGATTGTATAAATTCAGCAATTTATCAAACCCAGTTTAAGACCCTGAGATCCCAAATATTTTTTTATTTTATATGTGTTTTAAATTTGGAATAATAAATTTTGTTTGTTCTTTAAAGTTATTAGTGTATTTCATTTAAGTCACACCCATTTATTATTATTTGTAATTATTACAATATATATCGATTGCGACGCAACTGGTGAGTTGTTATGCGCACCCACGTGAAGGTTTATGTTGAGTTTTTGAAGTGATAGGAAACTTTCATGGGTTGAATAGGGGTTAAATGTTTAAACATGCTAAAACTTACTTTTCAGGGTCGATGTGATTAATAATTTCAATTCAGATGTTTTTAGTATACTATTTTCAGCAACACTAAGGGAAATGGTTAAGGAGCATTACATAAAAATAACGCGAAACAACCGAGATTGTTGTCAAATCCAGGGTTTTAGAAGCTAATGAGTTTAATTCTGACATTTATCATAGTGGTTATGATGTAGTTGAACCCCCTAGGAGAGGGTGTGGAAGGGGCGAAACAAATTTCCGCGTAAAATCTTACACGTGTATAGCAAATTTCTATTAAACTTTATACACTTTGCGAACAAATGCCGATGAGTTAAGACAAACCTATCACTTATGGGAGTGGAGGTGAATGCGTGGCATTTAAAAAAACATTTGTAAAAATGCCATTATTAGCGTCGAATTAAACGTTTACGGGGTCACTGAATTTTATAGTGTCAATGTAGTAGTTTAAGTGTCTCATTTCAACTCCTAAAGCCAAAGCCAAGGGAAAGAAGCACTACCACAGTAATGATTGTGGTGGAAAGAGTTTACATAAAAATAATGTAAAAATGGCCTAGATTGATGTCGATTTTCTGGTTGTAGGAGACGCTGAGTTTAATTCTCGCATTATCCATGGTGGTTAGGGAAATTTTAGTTTCCACGACGTGGACATGGATGTGATTGAAAAAAATATTCGCCGTGGTTTTTGACCCTCTTAATAAACCGAGTGTATTTTTCTATTTTATTAGTGTACCAGTTATATTTTTGGTTAAAGGTTTTATTTTTTACTCATTTAAGGAGTATCAGACTTTATTAAATTATCGAGTATTTTTCTCTCTTAAGCAGGCGTGATATTTCAGGCAATCTAATTTTATGTAGTAGCAGAATGTCCGAGTTGTTAAAGTACCGTCAGTTTTTATTCTGATTTGTTTGAAGATATATTCCGAGGGTTTAGGTCGGGTAGGGGAATTTAAATTGGAAGATGTTCCAAACAGTGACGCTATTGATGCTGGTTAAATAAAATGTTTACCAAGAGGTTACTGCCGGATTAATGCCAATTTACATAAATACCCAGGCAACGCCGTACACTCAGCTAGTACTGTAATATAAAATTATACACATTACAACCAATCAATTTGAGTACGTTAGCATCGATCTGATAATGTGAGATTACGTTATATGCTAAAGTCTCTCTTCTCCAAAACTTCGGCTTCCTGAGCAGTAGTATATAATACTTTATATACTTATCTTCTAATCAATTACTATAAAATTTATTGTAATTTATAAAAATAATCACAAGATTTTGACTTCAAAGACGTCATTTACAAGTCATTCTTATAGACGAAATTTCGTTAAACGTTTTCTGACTTATCAAATGCTGCCTTTACCCGAAGCTGAATGTCACACAAAACGCCTTGAAAAAAAAAAGTAATGCAGAGTCTGAAGCAAGGAAGCCTGCGAGAGAATTCTCTCGCAGGTAAACCTCCCCAGAAAGCTCTCGCGGGGGCTACCTTTGGGGATTCCTTCACAACTCACTGTTTTTTTTAACTAAGGTTCCCACAAGCCGAGGCACCTCGGTCTGTTTTGACAGGTGTATGTTCCCAGGTCGCAGACCTTGGGCATACGGTAAGAGTTGTCCGCTATACCTATTGGAATAGTCGGCCAGCTGCCTCCTAAACTGGCCAAGGCGTGGCGAGGGGTAAGCTGCGACCCCACAACAAACCCCTCTCCCGCCATCGGAAGGGCGTGGGACAAGTACCAAATGCCCGACCTACCTGATGCAGGTTTTAGGGTTTGTCCTGCATTACTTTTAGGCGAATGCCGGGTAGGATCCTTAAACTATAGCCCGGGGGCCCTAGTTAACCCTTGGCTACCTCCGCTCTTCCGCATCCCCCCTTTCAAATCCCTTTCCTATGCTACAAGAGGGGAATTGCCACTTATGTGGATTACCCTATACATAGCCAGTCTACACCCAAAAATAAAAAAAGAAGAGTCTAAAGACGGCAAATCTGCTTTGCGAATTAAAACTATATTATCTGTTCTATATTTAGTAATTGCTTGTCCCTCAAACACGACGTTTATTAACTCAATAACTATTAATCTTTTCCTATTGTTAGCCTGCATATGAGTGTACAAAATTGCTATTTATTATAAAACACTTATTCAAGACTGTGTCTTCCGGGCTAACCCGAGCTTACCCCATAGCCAGCTTGAATGGAAAAAAAGGTACATATTTACGCGAAAGATATTATATTATAGATACCCTCCTCATCATTGTATTTTTGTCTCGAATTGGTCCTAGCACAAATACTGCAACATTAGTTGTTAACTAGCCGTAACCTTTACTTTTAAATTGACAATCATTTTTATGTTACTGATTTACCGCTTTTAGTTACTTGTGTGCGAATCATATTATAATTGAATTGAATCACTGTATGCAATCGACTCGATATTAAGGAAGACGGATATTCAAAGAGAAATGTTGGCGCTTCCAGACTCCTTAGTAAATTGGCTTAAGACCCTCTTCCGGCAACATTTAACACATTTTAATCTTCATCTAAAGCAATTTAATTCGTTTTACTACGGTCTCCTCTACTGCGAGATAATTGTGAATTCATCGCATCTCACGCCTCTCAGTCTTTCTGCACACGGGAACTAATTACACGCCTCGATAGCTTCCCATTAAATGACGTAAGACAGTGGAATCTATCCTCATAGCCACGAGGCGGGGTGTTTGACTTCATAATGGTAAAGGCGTTTTCTGGAATTATTGGATCATAGTCCGCAGATGAGTGCAGCCAACAGCGAGGACACGCATGCTAACCACGTGGCAGGAAACGCCAACGCCAACGCCAAAGAGCGTGTTCAGCAGTATTCTCAGGCACAGATAAACAACAGTGTACAGTTTTCTAGCTTCCAGACAAAGGACAATGGTTTTTTTTTTATTTTGTCTGCCTGAAAGAATATTCCAACTTCTATTTTCTGTTCAATATAATACTTTAACAATTTTATATTGAGATTCAGTCAGAGGAAAACAATAATAACGATTAAATCTTTAAAAAATGCAGAAAATACAACACTTTTGCAGTCTTAACTGATTTAATTCCGTATAGAATGTTTTACAGATTATTATGGTAGTTGAAAGCTCCTGCTAATACTGTTTTTCCAATGTGAAATGTAAAAAATTGTGCGGTGTGAATTTTGAATCACCTGACGAAGGCAACAAAGTTTGCAGAAACATTGAGTGATATTTATTTTATCACTTATATTTGTCTCTTATTTGGATACTTTTTTAATCTAATTAGCATACATCTAAAGCAGACATTTAATATTTTCTGAAATCAAAACAACGAAGACTATAAACATGTGGTCTTGTCTACATTGTTTTCAATATTAAGAAACAGTTAGCAATTTTATCTTAGTTATTAAACCATTTCATAGTTATATTAAGAATGTTTATTTTCATGTTGTGCACAGATATATCTGAAAAAAACGGGGGTTTGAAGATTTATTATTTGATGGATTACCAAGGTAGTATCCCTGTCTGGTCTGTTATCTAACCCACATGGATAAGGTAAACCAGGGCGACCTCCATACTTTTCAGTTACTACGCCGGTATTTCAACACGAAGCGTCCATGGAACACATCGACGAAACTCCTCGAATTCAGCTGTGGGTTAAACAACTGTTAGTTCTGGAGTTATAACTTTTGTGTAAGTTCAAATACAACAGGCATTTAACATAAAGTTCAAGTTTATAAACGCGTACGGTAATTTTATTAATAGTTCCTGACAAGATGGAAAAATTTAATTTCCCCTCCCCCCACCTTTCAATCGTACGGAAACCCGGAACAACAAGCTTTCATTAGTAGAAGCTCTAACTAAAACATAGGTGCCAGTCTGTATAATGAAACAATGGACTTTTATTTAGTTCTCTTAGTTCTGACAATATTTTCATTCGGATCGCGTGAATTCTATAACGTTGTTTCTAAATTTAAGAATAAATTATATTAACATTTTTGTATTGATAAATATAATGTTTAAGTAGTTAAATAGCTGACAAAAAGTGCTAAATAAATACCACACTACGTTCTTGCAATCCTCGTCGGTCGTCGTCAGGTGTGTCGTTCTTACGGCTCTTACGTACCTTGAATCACCTGACAGAAGCAACAATAACTGCAGAAATGTTGAAAGGTATTTATTTTGCATTTATTTTTGTCTGTTATCTGGCTACTTATCTATCTAATTATCTATCTAATCAACACAGATGCTTTATTTTTTAATGTTTGTCTTGTTGACAAAATTTTATAGCGATTCACTATTTGTCTGTAAATGTTTTAAATAAAGATTTTTAAAACTACCAATATGCATCGATGATATATTAATTAGCAAAATGAAGTCAGTACTGAATTCAACTCATTGATAATTTGATACGTTATAGAAAATTATGATCAAAACACTGGAAACGTGAATTCATTTTCGAAATATTTTAGACTTCATGATTTTTTTTCTAGAAAAAATTCTATATTAAGATATACTTCCTTTGTCTTTTACTTAAATATTCCAATTCTTTTGTGGTATTCTCTCGTTTACATGTTCACTGCATTCATTCTACAAAATAATATGTACGGTTTCTTCTTACACCAAGGAGAGATACGAAGGGGCTACCTTTGGGGATGCTTTTTCGTCTGCGTTTTTGAACTAAGGTTCCCACAAGCCGAGACACCTCGGCCTGTTCTGAGAGGTGTATGTTCCGGGGTCGCAGACCTTGGGCATACGGTAAGAGTTGTCCTCTATTCCCATTGGAATAGTCGGCCAGCTGCCTCCTAAATTGGTCGAGGCACGGAGAAGGGAATGCTGCGTCCCCACAGAAAACTCCTCTCCCGTTATCGGAAGGGCGTGGGACAAGTACCTAATGCCCGACCTACCTGATGCAAGTTTTTCTAGGGTTTTCCCTGCATTACTTTTAGGCGAATGCCGGGTAGGATCCTTAAAATATAGCCCGGGGGCCCTAGTTAACCGTTGGCTACCTTCCTCTACCCTTCCGCATCCCCCCTTTCAAATCCCTTCCTATGCTATTAAAGGGGAGTTGCCCAGCGTGGATTACCCTCATGTAGCCTGTTGCCCTAAAAAAAAACTTCTTAAACATGATGTGTGTGAAAAGGGAAAGGAAAGTTTCGGGTCGTACAAATCACCCACATTGATTAAATATTGATTTATTTTCTGCCGCATTGGTATCTTTAGGTCATTAGAGAGTCTTTATGGGTACTCATTTAATGCCTTGTCGGGGAACTAATTGGCGATTGTTTCTCTCACGCACACAAACACCCATGACCTCGCCGGAATTCGAACCCGAGACCTCTGTGATGCGAAGCAGTCACATTGACCCCTACACCACATGAGGTCACCCACATATATTTATAGGCAACGTGAAACATCAAAAAGTAAATTCTTCTTCTTCAGCTGCTTTCCAGTATTATGCTTTTAGCCTGTTCCGGCTGCACGTCACCATCTCAACCTCGGTCTTCCAACACTCTTTTTGCCTAATGTTTTATATTCCAGCACTTGTTTTGGAAATCTGTCTCTAGGCATTCTTTATACCTTTATACCTTGTTAACTTATTTGTGATCGCCTGAACACTTAGTTCTTGCCTTATGGAAGTACTCCTTATTTTATCCATCCTTGTACACCCCTTCACTGCTCTAAGAAATTTCATTTCAGCTGCCTCTATTTGTTTGAGCTCTTTATGTTTTGTTACCCAGCATTCTGACCCATACAACATTGTAGGAACTGCCATCACCGTATAAAATTTCATTTATGTTTTTTTCTGGTTTTACCTTTTAACGTTCTTCTTAATGTCAGAACTCATAAGCTTCACGTAGAGCCTCAAAAAGTAAATTTTCAAACGTATTTACGAGAAAATTAATAATATAATTTAACACCTCGATTAATAATCAACTTTAGTTATGGAGTAAAGAAGCGGCCTCGTGCCGACATTACACCTCCACTTAGCCTGAGGACCAGCCAAGTAGACACATGGATACTCTTACGGAAGAAAATTAAGCAACTGTGGGAAATTATAACGAATACTCTCAAAACCAGGCAAATACACAGACTACTAAACAACGTTTCGGACATCAAGTTCCCACCCGGTATTTCTACAAGTGAACAATCTGCATTTTCCAGAATCAGATCCAACCACTCGGATTTAACTCATTCGTACCTTTCTCTAACTCCAATCCCCCACCCCCAATGTGAATGAGGTGTAGAGGTGTAGCACAACTTTCCATTATGCATATACTAACCAAATGCAATATAATTGACTATCGACGGCTCTCAGTCCTCGAGAACACAAACGCACAATAATTAAACATTTCATGCAAGCAATGTACAAAAAAAAAGTACTACGGCATTTCAAAGTCATTAATTTATTTGTTAAAATATAAGCAGTATGTAACAACTTAATCATGTACTAGTCTGTAATGGAAAAATATTGTATAAGTAAGCTTCACTTTATCCAGTAGTAGTAGCTAATTACCACTGTATAGTAAAATAAAGATAATATAAAAAATAAACAAATGCTAGTCCTTGTTACCAAACAGCACCATTTCGATGATTTGTCGTACAGAAATCTTCCAAAACAAACGCCTCAACAAGTTTTTTATTTTTATAACTCTTTCCTCGTTATTATTTTTCATAAATAACTTATTTGAATAAATAAACGGTTTTGTAAGTAAGTGTGACTTTAAGTATCGCCTTCTATCTGAGCAGGAATAATCAGATTAATACATTCCTTGATGTCAGCAGACAATGAGCAGGAAGCAAATTTTGCTGTTTGAAGCAGTTTCGCCCCATTAGCACTTGCGAAAGTCTTGCTCGTCTGGCCTGGTTACAGAAGACGGGCCAACTTGGCTCGAACTCTGCATAATAGACTCCTTGAGAGTGTGAGCTGCACGCGTATTTGCGATTTGTATAATGTACAGGATTCACACTGTGAGCATTGGCCCCTTTTCCAGCCGCTTAATTACACACACTCACTGGAAGGAAACTGTGCTGTTACGGGATTACTACATTTAAACTGAAAATTATGTCGGCCTTCTGTGGTCCGAGTCACTGCCTCGCATCGTCGGTCCCGGGTTCAATTCTCAGCCAGGAAATGGATGTGTGTGTACGTTTCCATTCTGAGACAAATCAGTTCCCCCATAAAGTAAAAATGCAACAGTATACGAAGTCGCTAATGACCTTAGCAGTTGATGCGACTATAAAAGCAATAAAAAAAATTAAAATATCATAAAATATACAATGGAAAAGTAATCTTTACAAATCAGATCCTTTTTTTCTGGCACCTAATTAAGTAACGTAAAGTAATGTTTGAGTTATGGAACAGCATAACGAAATGTATTCAACAGTGCGTTTGTAATTGGCAAGTTGGACCTCGATTCTGAATCCAGTATTTCTTTGACGAGCATGGGGAACGTTATTTTGCAACTCAGAATATTTTTGAGTTGCGTTTGAAAAATTCACGACGCCTGTGTTGAACACGTAAATCAAACGAAAATTGGCGGAAACATTTCGAATAAGACTCGACGACTGATGATACGCGTAACAGGAATAATTTTCAAACATACGTACGATATACATATAAACATTATATTTATATATAATATAAAACAGGTGAAAATTGAAAATTAAAGTTAACCTTTAATCCTGGCAATGTATAAAATGTCATAGATATCCAATCGTTATAATTATATCAACGAAATTTTAGATATCTACAGGATTAAAGGTTAGGCCTAATTTTTTGTGTTATGAATATAATGCACCTTTTTGGAATACGTTTGAGTACACAACATAGCTTTAGAACAACTATTTCTCACTAAAACGACCCGGAAGCTATATATATTGTAACCTGATTATGTTGCATTGTCGATGTATTGCTTTTGTCGATATCCGTTTGACGCGCGGCATATTGTAGATTCTTGTTGTTGAAAGGCGCGCGCAGAGACGTGGCATGGCAGTTCGTCAGGGGACGGAGGTCCAAGTGTTGTAATATAAAAATGTCATAAATAACCACGACCGGCAGATGGTGAATGTTCTCGTTGCTCGAGAAATACATTAATTCTATCAAAACTGTTTTGGTAGTTTCATTCAAAAAAAATTCCTGGCGCCCGTATCAAAAATTGAGGAAACAGACGGAGGACAGCAGGACTGTCGCTACAATACATACATATATATATATATATTGTAATACTAATTGCAGGCCAGTAATGATTTTAATAACTGGATTGTTTAGCGGTACCAATTTCAAAGACAACGATGTTTCGGCGGGCTTTGTCGCGGGTTACAAGCGCTTTCTGGAACGGCAGTCTATCTGATATTGTAGTAGTTAGAGGAAGTCAAAATTTGAGAGAACGAACAGCGTGGCCAGAGTATAAAATTTAACCGAGAAAGTTACAAGTTTTTAAATCCAAGTATAAAGTTTGGACAGCGAGATACTTTGTAAAAAACTGCTAAGAGTAATCAAATATTTGCGCCACATTAAGATTCCTACGCGTACTGAGATCAACATTTGCCACATAAAGACAATGTGTAGCAATATGTCTGGCTGATGATGCGGAGGTGCAGCAGATCCAGTTCCCGGAGGAAACTACGACCGTGTGTTTGACAATCAAGAGTAGTGTCAGTGATTCGTGGCCTTTTTAGAGTAAATTGTGTTGCCGAGCCGAGGAAACTAAGTCTTGTACCAGCCGAACAATTTTGTAAGTAGAAACCAAGTTAGTTAAGTTTGTAAACGATATTTAGAGGTATTCGTCAGATTTCGTTCGTCACATTTTGGTTTTGATTGTTAATTTCTTAATTTATAAAATTCTATAATTGTTCTTTACTTATCAAGCCCAGGTGATCTTTTTTTAATCATTACAATATATATACCAAGAAACTGACTGACACATAAACGCAGAGTTTTATCTACTGCATATAACTACTGACAAAATTCAATTGTTGAAGATGTGAAATGGGAAATGAAGGGACACTTCAACAAATTTGGTCGAAAAGGAGCTTATTTTAGGCGTCTAGATGCGGTGAAAAATACTCTAGAACCCACAACGAGAAGGCCAAGGGAAGTTAATATCTGATTTCAGACAGATTGTTGGAGTAATAAATTGATGATTTAAAGGCACGTTTACACCAAATGATGTCAAAATTCTTTGTCACCAAATGTTGGCAACAAGATCTGTTAACATTGTTGCCGCTAAATGTTGACAAAATGACGCAGAACTTGTGGGAAATAATTACGTGAAATAGTCCAATACAGACAAAATTTAGTGATGATATAAATACCACACAACGTTTCTGGGATCCTTATACCTTTCGTCAGGTGATTGGACAAAACAAGAGAGCCAGTAAATGTTGACAACACGCTAAAATTGTTGCATACAAATATTTTATAAGAATTCAAGAGCATTTGTTGACAACAGTTTTTTCGTGCTGTCAACATTTCCCGCAGGCTGTAGGGAATGTCAACATTATTTGGCAACAATGTTGGCCGATCTTGATGCCAATATTTGTTGTAAACTTTTCTTGATCAATGTTGTTGTTGACACCATTTGGTGTAAACGCGCCTTAATGCTTTTCGAGAAAATACCCACTGAGCGGCGCGTAGTATCTTTACCACCACGGAAGTGACGTCACAACCGGTGCCATATTTTAGGACTCGTAAACACAAAAAAAACGAACAGATAATGTCGTTTATAAAACTGAATGTTAGGATTGTTCACAATCATGGAATTCTGTTCACGTCATGTTGTCATGTACGAAAACACGTCGAAAGCTTTTCAGTAACTAGAATTTGACTCTTTGTGTATATATTGAATCACATTACTTAGAATGAAGAAGTAAATCATATGAAACCGTTACAGTAAAAAAGTTAGTGTTAAAAAGTAAAGACGTTATCTTCTTTTCTTTAAATGACTTCGAATGAATTCAAACTTTTCGTAGTAGCATTGGATATTTTTACCGGGTTATTATCAAACCGAGTAGTTTTAATGTCTTATCTTGGTACGGTAAAAAGTAAGAACAGACAAATTATGTATGACAAATCGCAGTTGTTATTATATTTAATATTCTAACGCTGTTTACATACAGTAACATAACTGTACTCGGGCGGAAACAATGGCATATCTACGTGACTCGTATTAATTATTTTTGAGGTCTTAGAATCTCTGAAACGGCAGCGTCTCTCGTACAACGTGGATAATATAAAAATATTTTCGTAGACTTAAATATACTACGCCTCTTTCGCTCCATTTTAGCATAACCCTGTATCGTTATTGATAGATTAAGGTCACACAACGTACGGTTTTATGTAGTTACGTCTGTCTGAAGGCAGTGGGAACCTGGCCCGAGACACATTGCTACTTGAAAAACAATTAGTAGAAGGGGCGTAAGGAATGAGGCTATGCGAAGGGCACTTCCTGTAAGTGGCTGAGAGCAGATCACACCCTCGACTCTGAGAGCGACCGTTTTTTGTGCAACTTTGGAGACCTTCTTGGGCGGCGGCGAAAGACAACGCGTTGAGGGAAACACAGCTGCAGCTCTGCGCTTTATTTACTCTCTCATCTACTACAACCAGACCACATGCTGGCAACGCACAGCATCCGCATTATCTTACTTAAAAATACCTCCGCCAACTAATAGTTTCCAGAAAGTTATTTGGCATTATTTCCACTCGCTCATTGTGCTACAGAATTGCAATCATTAAAAACAGATACTAATTCCCCTAAGAATCTTTTAGCAAATAAATGGTATACAGAAGAATTGAAGCAAAAGAACAATATACAATATATGGAAAGACCAAAGACGCTGGCTGTCACAATATAAAATACAAAATAAGTTGTATAATGATAAGATATTAGAACAAGAAATGTAATGATAAATAATTGATTCTAGAAATATGACAAAATTCATTTGTCAAGCAATTGAAAAGCTTTTCATTCAAAATCTATACAAGAAAAAGGATGTCTATTTGTATGTATCTATTTATGTTAATTTCTATACAGATTGAAACAATATACTATACTGATTGACACAAAAATTGGTACACATATTCTTCAACACACAAGAAACGGTTCTGTGGGGGGGGGGGGAGGAACCCTCATGATCACGTTTTTTAATTATATTTCTTTCTAAATATATATATGTGGAAAGAAATATAATTAAAAAACGTGATCATTTAGTGTTAAATTAAATTAAGACACCATGGCGTCACGCGAGAAAGAGAGAGAGACGTTACTACGCGACGAGCAAAGGAAATAGTTTCTTTTTCCGTAATGAAATAAAGCAGAAATATATTAATTGAATTAAAAGTATAACTTTATCCAGTAATACTCCATCGAATTATAATAAAAAAATCAATACTTTGCGACCCTTGCGGAAAACGTAAGTTAATTTTTGTGCCGTATTAGTGACTCCAATTCGGCGACTATTTCTTTAGATTGTGAACGTAGCTATAAATTTAATCTTTCGTAATTTCTGAAGACTGGGGGCCAATTATATCCAGCAATACTCATGGAGTATAATTAAGTATTCTATTCGTAATGAAATTCGAAGGTATGTTTGTTGGGATTGATGCAAAAAAATTCATTGTAATTTATTTATAGCTGTTAAATTAATGCAGTATCGTTTGAAAGTTTTGTACGGAACTAGGAACTGTTAGATTTAGGTTTAAATCACTTCTTGACTTAGGATGAATACAGAATTAAATACTATTTCGGGTTTATATAAATAAGTACACGAGCAACGCCGGACACTTAGCTAGTAAGTCTACTGTTCCTATAAAACCTGATGATCCAAATAAAATTTTTATACAAACTCCAGAAAACATGGATGTTAGATCTAACACATTAAGAAAGACACCCACCGTGTCTAGCATCTTCAAATTAAATCGATATACAATATATGACACTTTAAAAGCTGTTAGGTCAATGAAAAGATCAAAAAGTCGAGATGTCCATGGTTGGCAAAATGACTTACTGAAAAAATACCATTCCTACTCTGACTGAATCTCTAACTGAAGTGTTTACTTCTAAAGTTGGAGACGGACTCTTTTCTGATGCATTGAAAATATCACGTTACCCAATTCTGAATAATTGAGATAGAAATCGTTCTATTTCATGTATCTCCACTGTATCTAAAGTGTTTGAGATCTTAATTAACACACAGCTTATGCAACACTTAAAAAACGTAATTGCCTATATGCAGCATTGATATAGGAAATATAAATCAATGACTACAGCTGTTTTGAAGTTAATTAAGTATACTCAAATCCAAAAATAAAATCGTAATAAAGTATGATTTATCAAAAGCATTTGATTATTTCCTCATCACGACTATTTTCAAATCTTGTAACCAATGGCATTAATGGTAATTAACTCATCTTATTAAAATTATAATTGTCGATTATGAAACAGGCTGTTAAAATCAATGGACGTATTTCAGAACTATCGGAACTCAAACTTGGAGTCCCATAAGGCTCTTTTTTGGGACCTGTGCTTTAAATAAAGTATAGCAATGACATTTCGTTTCTCTCCATCTATAGAATAACATAATAATGAGTGACGATCGCAGCATTCTTCTAATAAGTGCAGCTAATCTTGAAGCGTTTCAAGAAAAATAACGTAAGTAAATAAAAACACTGTGAAGCTTAGTGATGAAAAAACTCAAATCCTTTTTAAAAGACTAATAAATAGTGTGTATTATAAAGTTAACATTGGGAAGCATTTACAAATGTTCCTCGATGAGTCTAATATGGAAGCATCAAACAACGTTCATCAAATGTGACAAAGCCATTTGTTCTGTCCAAAGACTAAAATATGTTACCTACACAGATATATTAAAAGTCGCTTATTGAGGGGAGTTTCACAATATTATGTCATATGGTGCCAAAATATGGGAAATGTCACCTGCAGCAAGAATAACTTTTACACTTAATATGTGCCGTTGACAGAAGAGAAAGTTGTGTGACACTTTTTAGAGAACTAGATGTGCTAACTTTACCTTCTATCATCATCCTCGAGTATGTGTGAAATCTATTCAAATACCAACACTCTACAGACAAACAATCTAATACACACACATGATACAAGACAATGAAAATTGCTTGATATTCCAATAACTAGGATAAAAAAGGTATGACAGTGTGAATTTGAGTCTACAGTTTTTAATAAACTTTCTGAACACTATAAAACTGAACGTACTAATCAATCGATTAATAAAAAAGTTCGAATAATTTAATTAAACATTCATTTTATACGTTTGAAAAATGTATATGAAATTGTAAATTTTGTATCTATGATGTATTTTGTTTATTGCTCCAAATTTTATTAATTATTAACTTTTATCATATCCTATATATTTGAATTTGTAAATATTCATTATTGGTAACCTTCTTAAAACGTTATGTAAACTGGAAATGTTTGATAATGAATTAGTTTTATTATTATATGAATAATGACCCATCCTTTCCAAAATTAAAAAAAAACTAATTGTAAATAAAGATTTATTATTGCTATGGGGTAATTCTCCTCGTAGCTCGTATATTTTAATGATACAAAAACGAGCTATTAGAATGCTAACCGGAAAGGATTACCGAACAACTAATAAACCTCTCTTTAAAAATCTTGGAATATTAACTAAAACCAGCGCATACAATTTAGAAATATTAAAATTTGTTAAATATAATGATAATTTGTATTTGACTAACGAAATGAAAGTAGAAATCGCTTGTGCCTTAGACGTGACAAACATCGAAGTAAATGTTATCAATGTTAATTATTCCCGGAAAAAACTATTTAATTGTCTATAGACGGATATAAAAACAGAAAATAACCTTACAATATTTAATAATGAATTTTAAACACAAATTCCTCAGTTAATGAATTTCTTAATCGGACTGTAAAGCGTTCATTAGGACTACAATTCTATACAACAGTACTGACATTATGAATATCTGTTTGTAATACTTAACATTTTTATTGTATAAATATTAACATTTTCCCTTTCTGTCTTATTTCATACATCGGCTGACGAGAGCGATGCTTCCTGGCACCCAAAGAACAGTGGAGAAATGAGTGAAAACAGTGAATTTGCGATTGAGCTTCTGTGAACAATAAGTAAATAATAAGAATAGTAAAATGTTAAATTAAAACTCTATTTCAATATTTTTAAATTTTTTGGCTTTTATGAAACGATATTCTCCTTAATGGATAAATCCTTTTCACTTATGTATTTTTATATTTTAATGAGTTTTCTCCTCTTCAAAGTGAATAATTTATACATATATATATATATATATATATATATATATATGTGTGTGTGTGTGTGTGTGTAGATATATAGATAGATAGATATATAGATATTACTTGCGTATTATTTTGTATTGATATGATTCTTTGTTCCTCATTTGTGAATTTTTAGGATATGAATTCTTTGTCTAGATATCTAATAATTATTTGACTTGTCCTATTTCTTCAGCCGAGAACGAATGGAATAGATAAGTAAATAAAAATCTGAATCATTTACAATTATATCAGTAAAATATTCTGTAACTTATAAATTTAATAACACAACGTTTCATTCCTTTTTCAGAACCTTCCTTAGTATTGCAAAACAAAAAAAAACATATAGTTTAGTAACTGTCTTTAAAAGAAACATTTATATGAAATTGATATATTTAAATTAGTAGGTATTCATTAATATTTTTTTATGAAATAGTGTCTGACATATTGGCCAAATTATTAATTTTTTGGTATAACGGAATATTATATAAGACTGAGTTTGGGAAAAATCGTGCTCCATCAGAAATCAAATGACGAAGGATTATTCTTTAGAAAATAAGATTTACTGGACTTTTTTTTTAATTTTCTTACTCTTTTTGAAAGAGTTTCTTTCAACTCTTTTTTTGTTGCTTCTTATCCCTTTGGTCAGTTTCTTGCGCGTTTCAGAAACTTTGAGGATACCAAGTTTTGCATTTCTCTCTTTTTTGTGTGTGTAATGACATGTAATTCGATCCAACGGGTATTAATTGACCAATTTTGATACAATGTAGAAACCAAAGTCAGGAGTTATTTTTATATTGTATTTCATAGTACCTCAACGACGTTTTGTCCTGCACAAATTTCCCTGGGAAGACTCTTTCTGGTTATGACTAACGCCTTTGAGTTTTGCATAAGGTGCGTTTCCACGGTCGCGATTAAATCCAAGGTCGCAGTGGGAGTGTTAATTAGCCGTGGGAAAGGAGGCAGCGTCTCTAATCGCGACACGTCACTTGTCCGTGCCTTGGCCTCATTGCAAAACCATACATATTCACCTGTATTGCCGACATTCACTGCGTAATTATTATATATTGTCTATATATTAACTATAAGAAAATTAATGTTACTTGGGCTAAGGAATTCTGGTGATTACAGATATAAAATATTAACATAGATAACGAACGATTTGAAGCATTTGACTTAGTTTCATTCTCATGTTATTTTTATATTCGCTTTTCTTTTTTATGCAAATACTTCGTTTTCCCATTCCCGACGTTCTCATGGTAATTCAAAATCCTACAACATTGCACACCACATCCAAAACCTCTAAAAATTGTTAATACTTCAGAAACAATTAATAGATCTCCTCAATTAAACACCACAACCAACCATTGCTTAAATTCCCAAGTGAAACGTCGTACCGATATCCATAATTTTAAAAGATCGACGGAATTAGTTATATATACTTGGCAGCTTTCCCCAACATTATCTTTCACTACCATTAGAAATTTAAATATTAACTTAGCATTTTATGACTGGATATCAAACTAAAAACACGTACAGAAGAAGCACTGACTATTTCAAATTTTATTATTGCATAAATCAGAAATAATCACCTGGTTTTCCCGGAATCGGATACGAATTTTCCACTTCTTCGCAAATATAAATAGAATCAAGTAACGAGTTTTGGTAGTTTTAATCCTGAAGAGACAACAGTAGGATATATTGAGGCTTATTTTAAATTAATGAAATCCCTATAATCCTTTTTAGTATCATAATCTTCCAAACATAAAATTACAAATACGGAATATGAAAAATTCATCACTTAACTACAAAAATAACTTCCATAATACAACTAAATATTTTATAGTCTTTTTTGGAAGCAGCGTATAACATTTATGTCTCCTTTACTGACCTATTTAAACATTAAAAAAAATAACAATCCATTACAACTTACAATAACATCTTAAATTAGTACAACGCTTTTTAAATCATTCGATGGCCACAAGAAATCTTAGATCAATAGCGACGCGGTAATTACATTTATTTTTAACTAGGACATATATGTTGTAATTTGAACCAGTGTTCGTATTTCTTCCAAAATTGTACAAGTATAAAACTTTTTTCGTTAGATAAAACGTCTTGTGATTGGAATAAAGCTTGAACAGTCGGCGTATGTTTTAGGAAAAGTTAATTTATATGTTTCGAGAAATAGTTTGTTATTTTTAAAAAATGTAGACGCGTCTACCAGTGAAGTGAGAAAGCTAGTTGGACCCGTGAGAGCGTAAAAAATGGAAATCTCAACGCTGTGACCGAATGAAGGGAATAATTTTGTCAGTAAAAGTTAGCTGTCAAGTGGAGAAGGATGTTTTAAAAATGGAGAGGGAAGAATGTACGACTTGAGCGACAGATTTTTAGGCCGGAATGTGAGTTGAAGAGTAGTTTTTGGATTAGAAAGATGTACAGTCCAAAGGAGAATGTGAATTTAGAAAATTTGGCAGTAGGTAATAGATAAATGTTGGTCGATGTATTTTTGAACATTTTATAATTGGCTGGTGTCTTCAGGCAAAATATCTTGTGATCCATTAATAATTCTAATCACTGCATGTCTATGGGAGAATCATCTTGGGCTCAGTAGGCTTGATGCCCTATTGTCTGGAGCTCCGAAAGGATTTAACTGGATGTGGTTGGTCATGGATATGTTAAAAATTTATTCACATAATGGACTGTTTTAAATTTTAAAATATTTGGTAAATTGTGCTACCATTTTGGATTAAACAGAAATTGGCTTTGTAAGTGTTTATTTAAAGTCATTACATTGTTAATATTGCGTAGTATTTGTGACGTCAAATTTCATGTTGTGTAATCTTAAATTGGGGAATATTTTATAAATTTTAATATTTTTAAGAATTCGATTTTAAATGTTTTCTTAATTTTTCATATTTTGTTGTGATAAATTTAAAATATTTTAATATAGCAAAATAGATTCTATTCCAAGCCCGGCAAGCGCTCTCAAATTTTCATTTGTAACTACATCCGTGAAAAATTTATATCTCTTTAATAAATAGATTAATTAAATCTTGTATTACTTAAATTTATGTTTTCAGTAAATATTAAGAACCCGTATTCTATTAAAATTTATTTAAATAATTCAAACAGAATATTAGATTGAATTGATTCCCACCTTTTGTGTAAGGTAAAAATAAGATAAGTTAATATCTTCAAACTGGATATTACAATATATAAGTAAAACGTGTAGGCATTTTTTAATGGGATAAACTGAGGAACAGCTCAACACAATTAAATGAATTTTAATGCTGGTATTTCTACATATAGGCTATATAGTTTTCAGAATTTCATGTTCAATGGAGGAGTAAAGGAAAGTCAAAACATTTCAATAATTGGCTATTGATTCTTTCAATATCTTTGAAATTATAACACTTTCAACAGCTTTAGCTTTCTTTGACCCTGATGGAATCTGAAGAACTACTTATCGACCATATACACCGAGAAAACCTTCGTCAGTGTTCATTGTTAATTATATAGATTACTGCAGGGCGGCTCGTGAGCCTTTGAAGTAATGTTCTATAGAACCACAAGGAACAACAACCACTTTTATGAGGATAACTATATAAAATACTAATAACACTACAACAGATTAAGACGGTGTATGGCCTCAACGTCAATTAAAGTTTTACTTTAATTTACATAATTTACCTTATTAGTTGAGCTAAAACAATTTATTGCTGTAGTACTTGCAAGCTAATTACAACATGGCGGCGGACAAGTCGTGTCTCAAAAGGAGAGAAATAATAGCCTCCAGGTATTCAGCGCAATATTGATGCTATCTGTCGAGAGAATTTAGCGGTCCCCGAGATAATATCGACTACCATGTGCTTTACTTATTATCTTTTAATTGGGAAGCTTATTGTCCTGATTACAGGAACAGTCCATAGGCTACCGCTGGATGTCGCAACGTGGCCGGCAGCCTGGGAACGATATACTCGTACGGTGGTCACTGACTCTGTTTCCCAATGCGGCCCTTCACTGTTCTGTCCCGATATTTATCTCTGGAACTTTTCTGAGGAAAGCGTCAAGAGATCCGTGCGAATTGGGCCAGCTTTCTCGCTCCTCTCTTGTCCCGGTCTTCTATTTCTTTGCGAAGATCTCTCCGAATTGTTCGATGCTTGCTGGCATCCTCATCGAAGAAAAAAATCCCGTCGCGTTGAAAACTCTATACGGAACTTCCTACTGCTACGTCATCTTGTTCATCTTGCGAATAGAAAACACTTTTCTTCGAGCTCTCTTATCAAAATGGTTAAACACTAAAAGTAAATTTTATAAACAATTACAACATTTTTAAGAAAAAGTTAAGCGAATGGAATTTTAACGTTCAATTCAGTTCCGTGATCTGAATTTTATAGAGAAACAGGCTCCATGTGGCAACTCCCCTTTAATAGCATAAGAAGGGATTTTAAATGGGCGATGCAGAAGGGTAGAAAAAGGTAGCCAAGAGTCAACTAGGGCCCCAAGAGTGTGCACAAATTATTACAGAGAGATTTAAATTATTTTTGTGGATTCCAATTTTCATTTTCACTGCATAAATTAATTATTAATGTCTATCTGTTATATGTTGTAATATTAATATACGAATTTGAGAGGTGGTCCGGGGTCTCAGACCTTGTAAATACGGTACGAGTTATATGCTATTCATATTGGAATAGTCGGCCAGCTGCCTCCATAACTGGTAGAGGTACGGAGAAGGGAAAAATACGACACCATATCAGGCCTCTCTCTCGCCATCTGAAGGGCGTGGGACAATTACCAAATACTCGACCTACCAATGCCCGACCTACCTGATGCAGGTTTTTCTAGGGTTTTCCCTGCATTTCTTTAGGCGAATGCCAGGTAGGATCCTTAAAATATAGCCCGGGGGCACTTGTTAACCCTTGGCTACCTTCCTCTACCCTTCCACATCCCCCCTTTCAAATCCCTTCCTATGCTATTAAAGGGGAGTTGCCCAAAGTGGATTACCCTCATGTAGTCTGTTGCCATAAAAAAAAATAAAAAAAAATTGCAGATTTTTCGAGGGGTTTCCCTGCAACACTTTTAGGCAGGATCCTTAAAACTACAGCCCGAGGGCAATCTCAAAATTTGTAGAAAAGAATAAAACTCCGAAGAAACTTTTATAAGGTCGGAGAATTAAATAAAACTCTGTCGAGTATTTTTGGGCGAAATCATCATGCAGATGTGTTGGATTCGTTACGATCGAGAAAATTCCAGTGCCCACTGGAATCTTCTTGGGTGATTTTTAAAAGTTAAATTGCAGAGATTCCCTATATGCTCTCTTTTTTTTAAAAAAACTATATGATTACTATGTATGAAATTTCTAATGATGTTAACTGACTATTGTTGAAAAAAGAAGAAGATATCCATAGTAGCTTCATATGACACTAAAGGCTTCTTTGATCATACAGCGTATTTAAGCTTATAAACCTAGTATTTTATCTGATGACTTAAAAAGGGTCAATCCAAAACAGATTGCTTGTCCAAAATTACTGATTTATTTTTCAGGAGCGTTGATCTGTTTTCACTACGGAAGTTTTGACTTATACCAATTAAATATTTTAAGCGCTAGAAATCCTATTAATTATTTAAATAAAGAAATTTTGGAGTATGTACGACGAATTCCAAATGTTGAATTAGTTTTACGCTTTCCCAGCTATTATTAAGAGAACCAAACAGGAAAATAGAGCCCCTAATGTAATTTCCGTACGTCATCACCAGATGCTCGAAATTTTAGCTTGCGGTACAAATGCAGTAATTACTTTTACTAATGCACTGCAAACCGTTGTTTCTTTCGTTGTTTACTTTGAGGACACAGCAGCGACTCAGCACGGCGCAGATCGCATTTCTCTTCCCCCCCACAGGATACTAGTCAGCCTCGTTGCCTTCATTATGGACTGTCAAGCGACCATTCCAACGTTGCGGTGCTTGTTCTTCCTATGACAACTTAAGTCTGCTCTAAATCTGAAAACAAAACGACGAGAAGCCTGCCTGGTACCAAGGACTTCGGCAAGGTAAACTTTGGTGCGGAAAGCACTCACGCGAACCTGCGATAAATTTTAAGAGCGGCTCAAGCACTGTTATAACACTTAAAAATAGAAAGATATAAATAATGGCTTGTGTTCGGTACCGGAACGGTGAAACAACTTCCCAATAATCTTTCTCTGTGTTATTTAACAGAAAATCTCATAATTATTTATATATACTGCACAAACAGATGAGTTTTCTGTGGGGACGCAGCATTCCCTTCTCCGTACTTTGACCAGTTTAGAAGGCAGCTGGCCGACTGTTCCAATGGGAACAGAGAACAACTCTTACCGTATGCCCAAGGTCTGTGACCCCGGAACATACACCTCTCAAAGCAGGCCGAGGTGCCTCGGCTTGTCGGAACCTTAGTTCAAAAACGGAGAGAGTAAAAGACATGCCCAAAGGTAGCCCCTTCCTGTCTCTCCTACAAGGTTATGCCTGCGAGAGAACATCCCTCACAGGTACTGCCTGCGAGGGAATAGCCCTCGCAGACAGCCTTCCTTCTAGAAATACTTTTCTTATGTTTTACTATGATTTATACTGATTTTACTAGTCCTCACATGAGAGTTAAAAACTTCATGGGATACATAAGTTAGGAAATACAGTTCATACAAGTAGTCCTGTTTTTCTTCACAGATCAAGCTTAGTTACATTTATTATAAGAATAACAAATTTTATTCTTAAAATAATGTATACATTGGGTTAATTTACCTTGAAATGTTGACATTTGAAGGTAGAAATAAAACCTATTTTGACTGTCATTTATTTAAAATCAATATATTTGATGGTATCTTTCGGCAAGTAACGTGCCCTAATCATCCTAAGATATGTAAAATATAAAAACGAAAAAATTTAAAATAATCGGTAGCGTACTTCGTAGTAATAAATATTTTCACGTGGTCTACAACACGCCGTCTGTTAAAAATAACAGAACTTAATTTCATTTAAATTAATATATTCAGTAAATTATCTGAAATATATTCAGTAAATTATGTGTGAACTTTCTAACACAAAAAAACGAGGACAATATTATTACCTCAGCGAGACACACTTGCACGAAGCACAAATACAATATCCCGATTGCCGTTTTCCCGAAATGAAATTATCACCATTGACGTTTTCCCGACTGGACATATATTATCACAAGAATATTATTAAAACCGAAATGTAATTGTGTTTAAAATACGTGTTATCTAAAGAAATAATTTTAAGATAATAAAAAAATTTAAATGCACACTCGGTGAAGTTGAAATAAAGTGTTGTTTTCATAAGCGTCCGGGCGAATAGCACCAGCAAGTGATGATTTAATACTAAATCTTAATTCTTTTTCGAATTTTTGCAAAAAAGCATTCGTTTGGACGATCGAAGTGAACCTTATAAGAATATAGTCAAGTCATGTAACAAATCGGTAAACATTTTAGGTATTCATCAGAACCGAGTTTAAAAATATTTGTAATATTTACAAGAAATACGTGTAAAAGTAGGTAAAAATGAGTAAATATTTTATGGAAACATGATTTTTGAATACGATGAAACCTTTTTGAAATCTTTTTCTTTATCGGTACTTGAGACAAAGGATATTTTTGAAAAAAATTATTCGTTTGTTGTAGTTAAAAAGATTAGAATCATCGTTAAAAATTTAATTTTGAATAAAATAATGTATGTTTTACTTAGATATCTCAACTGGTTTGTGACATAATCCGTATTTATGAATAAAACCTACGTATGGAGGTTAAAAGAAACTGAATTCCTATGTAAGTGGATAGAAAGAACATTTTAAGCGAGTTTTCAGATAAATATTTTAACTTTAATCAAGATATTAAGAATATTATAAAAACCAAAATGTAATTGTGTTTAAAATACGTGCTATACGAATATATAATTTCTTCGTAAGTATATTTTTCCGCAAAAAAAAAAGTTATTTAAGAATTCGACTTGTAAATGGTCGGAAAGTGGTTTACAATGGCTGCTATTTTAATCGTTTCCGTTTACGTATGTTGTATATTAGCCCAAGAATATTATAAAATCCAAAATGTAATTGTGTTTAAAATACGTATTATCCGAATATATGATTTCTTCGTAGATATATGTTTCCGCAAAAAAAAAACGTAATTTAAGAATTCGACTTGTAAAAGGTCGCAAAGTGGATTACGATGACTGATATTTTAATCGTTTCTATTTATTTATATTCGATATTAGCACAAGAATATTATAAAAACGAAAATGTGATTTTGTTTAAAACTCGGGAAAATTATTTATCGGGATATATTTTTACGAAATAAATATTAATATTTTAGAACACTTAATGTTAGTTATTTTATTATACATGATAAGTTACTCATTAAAACTTGGCGCAATTTCAACCAAACTTGTTACACGTATCATGTATGAGTGAGGGTAGAAGGGGGTGGCATTTTTAACATGTGTGATAACTACATATATTGGCGACGAATAAATAATTTACGAGGTCGTTCAGATTCATAATGTTTTCAGTGAATCATTTTATCCCCTAGAGGCATAAGAACAACTGTAAGGGTGGGGTGAAACGGGGTGATAAAAATTGCGATTATGACTAAGTCTAGTGTTTAATCCGGTGTTTTGGTAATCTCAGGGTTTAGTTATGGTTAAGTTAAAGTTTACGCCCTACGGATAGGGGTGGTACGAGGTTATAATAATAGTTTGATATAGACAGAGCTTCATGTCGATTAGACTCTAATATCGGTTGTTATCGAGGTATTTTTATCACCCATAGGGGTGTTAGAGTTATCTTAAATCCACGCGGTTTGGTCTTGGTTTGAATGAAATTGTTGATCGCATTAATGAATAACTTAATTTACAATGATAATAATAATAATAATAATGTATAATGAGATGAGTAACATATTAAATGTTCTGAAATATTAATATTATGCTTTCTTTCGTAAAAACGCACCTTTCAGGGAAATGACCTGTCGCGAAAACGTCAATCGGGATAATGTCCTGTCGGGAAAACGTGCTTCGGGCAAGCGTGTGTCAGGATTTTGTACTAGACCCGAGGAAACTTATCTCAAGTCATAAACTCAGTCGTTGGTGTTGTTTCCCTCAGTGTCCACCAGATAGCTGGACTTTACGCCAAGACAAGCAGGGATGTGGCCTTGTCACGTCACATCACTCCAATAAATTTCTTTAAATTGGAATATAAGCCGTATAGTTTACAAATTATAATTTTACTGTTTGTTATTTTGAAATTCACATGTATTTTATACATAACAACATATTATAATTCGCTAACATACTTCAGTGGTAGCAGCGTTATGTTAAATATTTGAAAAATGATTTCTGTGAATGCGACTATTGTTATAGATAACATTTCAGGAGATATTTAAATAATTGATGCACGATTTAAATGTCAGTTATTCAGAAGATAATATATAAATAAATGTAAAATTGATATTTATCTTACTTTAAGTATAAATAAATACACCATTCAATAAAGTCAGAATAATTTGAATTGAATACAATTAAATTAGAGAATTAATCTCATGAAAGTACAGAAAAAGGAGTACAACGTCTCGACACAACTATGAGACTTCGTCAGGCCTAAATTAATTACTGAATTAGTAAAACGACAAATTAGTTACGTTGAAAATAACATGGTTATTCAACTTAATTCGTACCTTCACGAAAATTTTCTGCTATTAAAGTAGCAGTGAGTTAATTTGCACCTTATTGTTATATTTATCATGATATTTACGAATCAATCTAGCTATTTCAATCATGCAGAGGAATTAACATTTGTTCCTTAGCAACACTTTTCTATTTTTGTCACTACATAATATACATTATCACTATTTTTCTTAAAATAACTGTAAGTTAAATATCTACAGTCTTGTTCCCACAGCGGCATATTAGAACTAAATAATGATTAATAACGCCAAATTTCGTTCGGGTGAAGCAGAACTATCAGCCATATATATATATAGAAAATTGTGTATATTCGTGCGTGTGTGTGTATTCCGAATACGCATAGAGCATTTAAAACCAAACTTGATACACATGTTAAGTACAATATAGTAAAATTCACCCGTAGGGTACGACATAAATAAGCGTGGGTGTGGCAGAAGTGACATGTAAAAATAATCCGCAAATGACCGATATTATTCGATAGTCTAGATCTCTTAGATTAATACTGACAAACCCGATGGATATTAAGACGAATTTCCCCAGCGAAGGAAGTGTGAGACGATTATAAGTAAAATATGCAAAACGTTCGAGATTCAAATTCATAATGTTTGGGGTCGCTGACACGAATCGAGACACCCTCCAATGGCTAAGTTGGAGTTGAGTCCAAATTGGTTCTGTTGATCGGGGACGCGAGAAAAATAGTTAAAATTTAACGTCGAAAAACACGGATATTAAAGTCGAGTTCTTAGTTTTCGTGGTCGTCGAGATGATTATTAACACCCCAGATAACGGTTAATGTTAAATAGGTATATGGCGTGAGTATGGATTATTAATCAAATGGGGATATAATAAGTGTTCGATTTGTGACAAGACCAGCAAAATTTTATTCTGAATTCAGCTCGTAACGACCTATAGAAGCTACGCAATTATTAAGATCTCAATCGAAATTATTCCCGTCTGATTTAAAATTAATAAAAAGAAAGATAGCCGATTACAGACGAAATAACTGACAATACCACACAACATTTCTGAGATCCTTCTCCCTTTTTATCTTATTACGAAATTATTGCCGTTAAAAAAATAAGTCAAAAATAAATAAATACTATTGGATGGACTCAATGACGTCTGGAAGTAGTCAGAAAATAACTTAATAGTGCCAAAAAATTATATTATTTGCATTAGGGGACTTTGAAAAATAATTCAATTGTGATTTTAAATAAACATTATTTTGAAATATATATAGAGAAACGAAGCGGAATTGCTTAATATCACTGTAAATACTTCTCAGCAACATTAGATAAAGAAACTAAACCTTCAGAAAAAAACATAAGTTTAGAAAATTGCTTTCTGTTACACGAAACTGACGATTTCATAGGGAAATCAGTAAGAATAATTTCATACCGCAGGTAAATTGCAGGTCTAAAGATTATCTCACAGAGTACAAAAGTACAGATAGAAGACGAATATATCAATAGAAAGTGTCACTTGAGTGAAGTTACTTCAGTATATAATCGTACATAAACACATAATAGATACACCAATTCCAGAGAAGAAGAACAATGGAAGAACAAGGCTCAGTAAGAATGATTTTTTAATTATTCAATTATATTTAATTAAACAGACAGGTATTTGTGTACTACCGCTGAGACACCTGGTCCAGTAGTGTTATTGATATATAAAGTTGTAAATAATGGAATAGGTCGCTTAAAAATGACTGCACAAAGTAAAATCCTAAATACAGACGTAGTGAAATGAATTATGAGTCTCAAATGAAAATTAGCAACAAAAAATGCGAAGAGTTTATATTTTGGTGGACAAATGTTGTTCTGAAGTGGGATCCGGGAGATCATGAGTGACTAAGGACAGTAGATAGGTGAAACGATGACATTAAAAATACAACAGGGAAAATGTATGAAGCAGCCAAATATTGTAACGTGGTAGAAATATACGTCGGTAGTGTATACGTCACTCTACCCTTCCGCTATTCGATCGAACCAATCAGACAATGGAAGATTTGATTAACAGTACTCGATTAATTTTTCCGAGGTAAGTGTGTTGTCATTTATCGCTCGCAAAAACAAACGGGACTATAGATAGAACTGAACTAATTACTCAAGATATTCTGAAGAAGCTCAAATATATAACACAAATTTTCAAAAAATACGTCACAAAAGTAACACGTTTCAATGGCTTATACTCGTGTAAATATGACAATATATCACTCCTGGGTGTGACAAATTTAGTATTTGCGAGTAATTAATCAATTTCGAACAATATTTCTGTTATCTGATTTTTAGTTTAATTAATACCTTAGAAAAAATGAACTTTTTTAAATAGTCCTTTTACGTACGTATATATAGTTTACTTGAAATAATTTATGTGGCCAATTGTGTTGCATTTCACTATTCTTAAGTACAATACTCAAAGCAATTAATGAATAAAAAGTAATATTATTATATTTTATTTCCAGACACTAATATATATAACACGTTTACTGAGCTTTGTCGCTGGATTGCGTTGCTTATTGTTGACGGTCTCCTTTGGGAGGCGCGAGTGGGGTTTGGTCGATGCAGTTTGCCGGGGGCCACGGGGCCGGAAATACACTGATGTAGCTCCGTAAAGGACATAGTTGTCTTAGCAGTCTTGTTTTCCTGAAGTGGAAACAAGGAGATGAACAAACCTTTATCTCGACTTACTTTCATTCAATGAAGGTAAGGAGACGTTAATATATGTGAAAACGTCAATGAAACGGTACTTTACAAATAAATTTGGATGATTTTTTGGAGAGACTACGTGCTGCAGAAACATTACTTCTCTTTTCTCAAACAATAAAACTCAACATCGAAGTTTTGTTTGGAATTGAAATTTTGTGGCAACTGTGCGAAGTCTTTAGTAGATGTTGTCGGGTTTCCCATTGCCCATACGGTAATATTGCGAAGATATGGCTGAGAAAAGAGGAACAGGCCAGGTGGATGTGGCAGGTCAAAGACGAAGGTATAGGAAGAAGAGTTGAGAAAAAAGAGAAATATGAGGAATATAAAATGTGAAACAAAGAAGGTATAGTAAAGAGAATTAAGACAATCAACGTATCGAACAGTAATGAAACTCTGTTCTTCAGCGAGAAAGATATTAACTTCATATGCATGAGAGTCCGTATACTCTTGTGGATTTTAACCTATCTCGGATATCTGCAGGTGAATGTTTAAGCAAGATTTTACTTTCGGTTTCATGTGTTAGGAGAGAGCGGGAAGGAGGTAGAGGGATTTGAGTCTGTTCCCGAAAGGACAGGGGGGGGGGAGTTAATGGACAAAGTCATCACAAGAAAGTGACGTATTCCGTCTATTGTTTGGCTGTTCGACATTACTGTAAAGTAAGGAGCTGCAAATGTCGGGAATAAGAGCGTAGGGCTGGGAGACAGCTTTAGTTGTTTTAACTCTTGCTTTATATCCGTCTTTGACCTGCCACATCGTCTGTTCCTCTTTTCTCAGTTTTCTCTTCGCAAAAATACCATGCAAAACCGGGCATCTACTAATGATAGACGTTTTGTTAATTTTAAAGAAAAATTATCTGGCGGCCATTTTTTTTAGGTGTAGACCCCCATAGTAGCAACTCCCCTCTTATAGCATAGGAAAGGGATTTGAAAGAGGGGATGCGGAAGGGTAGAGGAAGGTAGCCAAGGGTTAACTAGGACCCCCGGGCAATGGTTTAAGGCAATTCGTCTAAAAGTAATGCAGGGAAACCCTTAGTTCAAAAACCAGAGAGATGTGAAGGCATCCCGAAAGGTAGCCTTCGCCAGAGCTCTCTGGTTGGCGCCATTTTTTTTTTAAGGACAACAGGCTACATGAGGGTGATCCACATTGGGCAACTCCCCTTTAATAGCATAGGAAGAGATTTGAAAAGGGGGATTCGGAAGGGTAGAGGAAGGTAGCCAAGGGTTACTAGGGCCCCCGGGCTATTAAAGGGGAGTTGCCACTATGTGGATTACCCTCATGTAGCCCGTTACCCTAAAAAAAACATACAGCATCTGACGAAAGCACTTAGATTTGTCTGTTATTTTTCTATTTTTTAAATCTAATTTCAGTTTTTTTGTATGCTGAATATTGCTCCGATTCATTACTTACGTATTACTCTGAAAGTATAAAATAAATTTGGTTTCTGTTACAATAATGAAATAATGTATACATTTTTGTAAATACATTCATAGTATTGTTATTAACTAATATTTTATTATATTTACATGAAATCATCAATCATAATATTTTCATCGGGGAAATATTTTGGAGTAATTTGACCGAAGCCATTTTATTCTATAAAGGAAAACATTTACCGAGGTCCAGTCTTGTATACACTTTTAAAATGTAGTTAGATCCTTTAACTACCCTGTCATGACTTTTTGCCTGATATTCTATTTGTGAGCCAACGTAACCTCACAACTTCGATTATTCAGGATTAAATTTTTTTAAAAAAAAAATTATTTGTTTAGCATTCAGAATCATTTATAATTCTAGGAGTTAAATTGCTGACGGTTGCCATATTTACTGGTAGCAATAAAATTATCAGGGAGATATCCAATGATATCGCCTGTAGAATTTAAAACATGATAGAAAAGAGAACAACAAAAAACTATTACTTAAATTAATTCACTTGGCCACATCTTTTTCAGTCTTTTGCTGGTCACTGGTTCTAGGAGTTGGTCCAGTACTGCGTGGTTCTTGATGGCTTTCTTTCGGATGTCTTCCTGCACCATAGGAACTTGAAGATCGGTATGCAACGTACGGTTGGTTACATACCATGGAGCGTTAGTAATTTTACGGATTATTTTGGTTTGGCACCTTTGGATGATTGCAATGTTTGATTTGGCTGCACAACCCTATAATTCAAGTTCGTAGAGTCATATTGGTTTGATGACTGCTTTGAATAATAGGATTTTATTTTCTATGGATAGCCGTGATTTTCTTCCTATCAGCTAAATTAAATTCCTAACGAATTATTTCAAAGTAGACGAGCAGATACTTCGCTTGTAGTTGAGTTATCTTCATCTAACGAGGTAAGTTCGTTGCTCAACGTGCAGTTTGTTGAGCAACTACGTCCTTGACACTGCCCGTCAGACGTTCACGAGCCTTCCGCAATAGCAGTTAGCTACTCATACTAAAGAAAAGCATGCTCCTTTATTTTACGTATTTTTATAAGAAGCAATGACAAAATTAATCTGCACTGCACTGATTCCGAAAATTGTGGTAAACGACAGAACACTTCAATCATATTAAGTAGACAAACAGTTCTGTCTGTGGTTTGAATTACTGTGCGAACACATAAATAGACTAATACAAAACCTTAAGATCAACTGAAAACATAGTTTTAATTTTAAATAATTCTAGAATGATTCTGAAAATAAAAGTCTCAATCTTTAATGACCAATTTCTGTTTCGTTTGTGTGAAACTGAAATGTACAACCATGGAAAGTACTGAAACTCGCCTCAAAAGCTTCTTTGTGAAAATATGATATGCTCTCACTTAATGAAATTTAGATGTGAAAGAGAACACAATGGTTAATGGGGTTACTGTACTGCATGCATGTACGACATGGTGAAAGTACAGATAGGGTGGCGCAACTGATTCGGCGTGTTGCAGCGCCAGATTTCAGATACAGACAACTTGATATTATCAAAACTAACGAAACAGCGCGAAAACTACCCTAAAATACGCTACCGGAATAGGCTGAAAAATTCGCAATGTAGTAAGTACCCAGAGAAATGGGAATCAAACGTCTAACCTGACCTCTGATTCAAATATTCGAATTTTTATGTAGTGTGAAGTATCATTTAACATTGAGATTGAAGACGGAGGCATGTGCTAAACTGATAATTCCGAAATGTCAACATATAAGATGATGTCTCGTTTAGACTTGTAAGATATTGCCCATTTCAAAAGCAATTCTAGTTTGGAAGTGATGTACGGACGAAAATTAAGGTTTCAAAAGGTTCTGTATAGTAATTTGAACTGGCAAAAGATAAATAGAAAGAATATACAGTAGAATATTTCATCACTAGACTGTAAATAATAATTAATTATGTACTACACTTCTTTATAAGTGGTTCCGTGGTGTAGTGGTTATCACGTCTGCTTTACACGCAGAAGGTCCCCGGTTCGATCCCGGGCGGAACCAATAATTTTTAATGTTAGTGTAGATAATTATGAAGTGTGTAATGGAACAACACATACGCCCAAATTCAGCCCCCCATAGCTTTTACAAAATATTTTTTAAAACATTATGTTTTAAGTCATAAGTGACTATAGAAATACATACATTCAAGTTGCATAAATGTCGTTATTAAATTAAGAATACATTATAAGATACATTGCATAACTACAATTATTATCATATATGTACTAAAAATAATGTATAGAAGTTGTGAATATGGATAAAGTTTTCTTGATATGTTTCTGATCTTCTTGAATCGTTTTTATTTTCAAGAATATTGCATTCGATAATAATGTGATCGGTCCATCAAATAGTAAATTGTAAATGTGCTATCATTCATAAGGTGGAGGAGTCAGTCTGGTGTGGTGTGACTGGTTCTAATACTTATCAGTTATCTTCGATTTAGTTCGCAGTTCGTTTTCGGAGACTATAAAATCAGTAACAGTTTTAGTGAACGTAGGATTCCCCGGTGTAAATTCTTAATTAATTATTTCTACGGATACGGGATTCAACCACTGTTGGAGGTCGAAAAATATATGTTGCTGTTCAAACGTCGTGCGATTTTTACTGACTGGGTTTCAATCTGAGACCACTCTTTACTGAATAATTTCATTCTCATGTCCAGTAAATAAAAAGTAAATAAGAAAATCATAAAATAGAAGAAACCGAAGTCACACAGAAAGCGACAGCGTTGAATAAAAGAAAAATGAGAGACAGTAGTAAAATAACACGGGTCAATTAAGTTTCCAGTTTAACTCATGTTAACATAATGTTGATGATTTAATATCTTTAAGGAATTCCTGTCTCGCGCTTATTTGAGTTTTACTTTTAATGCAGAAAACTGTAATCCTTAATTCACAATATAACTGGGTATATTCAGTGGTTGTTTAGGTCCTTTCAGAACTCCACTCTCGAGACTTAATATTACACTTCCGTCCACTCCGTCGAAAGTTACTTAGGTTGCATCATAAAACTCTACGGAAATAAATTCTGTCATTAAAGTCGGACATTAATTTTTAGACAAGGTTTGGTTACCTGTTATTTTACAAATCGCATAGTGGATAAATATTTAGCAGGTAACATTCGCTTACGTTATGCAGACCAAAAAATATATTTAATGTACCAGAAATGTTCTAGTTCAAAGTATATGAAAATTACAATTGGAAATACAAATATTAAAAAATACTTAAAATTTTCACTTCAAACCAACATTTAAGTTTTCATACAAAGAATCTCTCTTGTTCGTCCTAATGTACGTCATACGACGCAAGATGTGATCGTTTTTGGGATAGTTATATAGAATTGAATAAAAAAATCATCATTAAGCAGAAAAACTTCGAAATATAGGGACAATTGCCAGGATCACAATTAGGGCTAACGTGGGTGACGTGGTAATATAAGGTCTGAAAGTTACAATTTTTCTTTATCCTGTATTTCTACTTCGATAATTTAATTATCTCAGAATTGTTCCCACTCAGTAACGCATTAAAGTTTGCTGAGACGGTCGCTCATGTTGATATATTTATCTCTTCATGTTAAATGTATGAGACTGAGAAAAGTATTATTGAAAACAAGTGTGTGTTGAGCAACCATATTTTGTTTCCCAATCCGATTTCAATTATATTGTAACGCGTGTATTTAGGTTTAAGTTTTTCTATGTCTCGGAAGTGTTGTTTGCTGTGGTCTTGAGAATTCGAAACCGTGCACGTGCGTGGGGGTGGAGGAGATAAATATTTCCATCCAAGTAATTTCGTGTCCTGTCTTGATTGTTGGCCTCAACATGACAGAATAGTTAGCCATTGTTGACTACGGAACTGCAGCTGCGTGCTATAAATCTTGTGACAATGGAAGAATCAGTCAACTGGCATTTCGACGAAGTTTTCTAACAATGAAAAAAGTAAACGAATGGGAGGATATAATGGAGGGGACGGAGATAAGCTTTTGAAACTGGACAGTTGTTCTGCGCTCACCCCAGCTGGTGTTTCTGATTAGGAGAGGCTCCGTAAAGTTATTGTCTTTGATATAGTTCGAGGCAGAATCGTCGTGAGAAAGGGGCCACAATTTGTTAGTGAAGAGTTCACAGAATGGCACCACACAATTTAGTACGACGGCTTGCCAGCATTCAATCCAGGAGGCCGACGCATTAGCCAGTGATCAACCCCTGAGTCGACGCTAGTACGTCGGTACGAGAGCTACAGCAGGCAACACAACACAGAATAGCAGTACGCATTTGGTACGGGCAGCAGATCTCTTCTATGTAAAAACCACAGGTTCCTGAGATAAGAGTTTTCATGTTTAACTTTAATAAACTTATATTAAATTTCTTTATTGGTCCAGTATTTATTTTGATTTAACGTAAAAAACCCAGCCCACAAAAATAATTCATTACAATATCTTAATATAAAACCCTGTAAATTATAATTTCAATTACTATATTTGCTTTATCAAAACACATAATATGCAAATATCATGCAACAAAATTCGACTTGTTTGATCTTGCTGATGACAGATGAAACACGCCAGAAATTTATTTTTTAAATAAAGAAACCAGGAGATAATTTCATATTTATTTATTATTTATAGAGAGTTATAGGGAAGAATCATCTTTCTTTCACTTCATTTCCGATACCAGCCATCAACCAATTCCAACATCATTGCCTTCTAAACCCTGTCCACCATCCGTTCATCATACAGCCATCAATCCATAAAAAAAAAACATTCCAAAAGTCCTGCATCTTATAAGATTTGGCCGGAAACCTAAATTCAAATATACCTCTCCCCCGGAAATCATCCTCCATAACGTAAAACAAAAATGTCAATTTCCCACTACACTATAACAGTCCAATCCCAGAACTGTTGAAATAAAATAAAAGCTTACAGTGAAATATTCCACGCCATTCACATCCCGAACAACATTAGAATGTCTGCGCGCCCTTCACTTGTTCATTAAAATAATAAAGAACCTTCATCCCCAATCCCATGTCCAAGAGGGCCTCTAGCCCTATGACGGCAAAGGATCACGTCCTTGAAAACAATATCATCATCATCACTACAGAGAAGTGATGTTTTTGTCGCAAGATATAAAACGTAAGACGTCAACATTTGCCCTGAAGGACTTCTAGCAGTCTGATTAGAGTTTCCTCGCGAGGTCTCTAGTATTTGCCTTCCTTCGCAACCGCGAATAACAACTACTAACAAAGATCCTGAGTCATCTGCTCCGACTCTAGGAGCTTAACAAAATCAAACTCAATCACGGCTGAAGACGTAAGAATTTTAATAAATTTATGATATCTATAAAACAAAATAATAAATTATTTAATGTCGCACCGCACTGAATTGTGCATGTACGGAAGGTACCGAAAAAAAAGCTATTTTCGTAAGTATAAGTGTAATAATATTGCCTCTGGTCAGACTTTCTACCCTTGAAACTGACCTACATTTCTGTCTTCGTATATTAATTTCGTGTGATTAAACCTTCAGTTAATTTCATTAATGTGTATAAATATTTTCGTTTACGTATTACATTAAAAACATTGTGATATCGCATACATTTTTGAAAAACCCTATTCTAAGTGATTTTTTTTAAGAAAAATATTTAAAAAATCAGTAAGGTTACAAATAATCTTCAATAATTATCAAAGTTTTCGAAAGGCTTCAATTTGGCTTTATATACTTTAATTAAATTATATTACATTTGGACCATACAAAGATAATCGCAGAAGCGGTGTTTTATATTGACTAGTCATTAATTAGCATTTAATGCTGTTTCTTCCAAGAAGAGAGAACAATGCACGTAAACATGGATAACTTTAATTAATAGGCGTTATTATTTTTCCCCAACAAATTCCATGAATCATGTCCTGGTGGCGCCATCAAGGAGACACCCTTTACAGAAGTGTGTCACGTTTCCTGGCACTCTGACAACATCGTGAGGAGTTACCAGCGTTTGACACACGATGAGAAAATTAATCATCTACATAATATTCTATTCTATTGCTGTTGAAACGTTCTAGTTAATGACGAGTTTCGTTGATCGGCGAGCGTGACCTGAGCCATCTGCAGCATCGGTGTCAAGAGCATGTGGACCAGAGTTTCATCCACGGCTCGGCACGGCGCCACTCTGGTCCTGGTCCGTGACACGCTTGCCGCCCACCTGGGGACCTTGGGGCTTGACGGACTCACGCTTAAATTCAATCGGAGTGCCCGGGTAATGGCTCATCTGATTTACGACCTCTCTACAATGGCCAATTGACGCCTCTCGCCTTTGTGGATACGGTTCCAGACGTATCAGGTTGCCCATTTAAATCCGCAATACAACGAACCATATCTCTCCTGTCAAGAAGTTTCACGCCTTTGTGGTCGGCTCTCTGCGGTCTAGAAATATGATCTGCGGAAAAGTAATAAGTTCCCACATCATTCCGCGCTAGGCATCAGCTTTCCCATTATCATCATGAGAACTACACGTCACGGATCTGGACATCGTAGCACGGTCAAAACGCTGGGTGAGTACCTTCATTCTTTGCTAGTTTTTCGGTGTTGTACCGAAACATTTCGCAATCAGTAGTGAATTTAACTAACGTGCAATATACTCAACGCAGGACAATGAACATTGTCAGAAATGACGCGTTCACACCTCAATATTTACCTAGAGGACTTCTATCAAGCTTCGATTTATTTTCTTGATACTTTATTTTAAAATATTTAGTATATATCAATTCTACGCTGCATTACAAGAAAATTATAGCAAATAATATATAACTTACTGACCGGAGGGTCTGGACTAGAACGCTCAAGCATGGAGACAAAGTTCATGGGTGGCAGAGAGGTGAGGAATTCAATGCGAATGTCTGTTTCCTTCTCGTTAACGACAGCGTGCCAGCTATAACATTAATTTTTGCTTCCTACCAAAGAAAAGGTTTCAAGAAACAAAAATTTCTTAATATGGACTGGACGTTTAAAAGCTGCTACAAACAATTTGCACAAATATATACGATCAATAGCACAAAATGTGAAGTCAACGTTGTAAAGGTTCTGTTTGGCTTTTTTCTCGATAATAAGACGACAATTTACGTTTGTTTTATGTGCTACTGCCAGTCCTTAGACTGTTAACTATCCACTAGAGATATTTGGATAGTTAGTAGTCTAAATGAGGTATTTCCTTTCGTCGATGTTTTTCTTTTCACGTAATGCGTTTGTAGAAAATGTCATGACGTCGGAATGACAAAATTGTCTAAAGACAACAAAGAATTTAGACTTAACGGTCGAATATGTATTTTATAAAGCCTGATGACGTATTATAAGACTGGATAATAAGAAGAACAACTCGGCGAATTATTTTATTACTTTGTAGAACAGTGGTTATGCAATCCATTAGTGCTACTGTAGACACAATAGGACAAATAAATACGCTTAAGGATGAGACGAAAATTTATTAGCCAGGTTGGACGTCCACACCAGAGAAAAGTTGACTTCTTTAAAATCTTGAATTCTGAAGCCGGAAAATCCAGTCAAAATCTGTTATGAATGGATCTATATTTAGAATTAGTGAGAAAAAAGGAGAAATGTATTGTGTTGGATAAAAAAATTTTCAGGGTACTACGAGATACTACAGTATAAGTTTGGTAAAATATAGAATACGTGTATTTAATATTATCCAAGAAATACATAAAAAAAGTCATCTCTGTACCAAACATAGTTGATATTTTGCGCTCAAATTCAGTAAATTGAAGAATATTTGGTATCATTTTTCTTGTAATTCTGCGTAGAATTGATATATAATAAATATTTTAAAATAAAATGAATCGAAGTTTTATACACACAGGAGTCAGGAGGTTAATAATGACGCGTGTGTACAGCCTTTCCTGATCTTCTGGTTCCAAGGGGAGACTCTACCTGGGTTGACCGCAAACGGAACGGACCGCATATGGAACTGACCGCAAACTGGACGAAACCCTGCATAATATTGTTGATTCGGCAGAATTTTCCTTGAAGATAAACCATTTATTCAGGTGAAAGAAAACATCTCATTAAAACCATCATTAGGTAGAGAAATCACATTACATGGACACTCGATGTCCTGCGTTATGACTCTACTCCAATTCAACTGAATGTAACTGCATTACGATCAACTTCACAACGATTTGCTGTTACTGCTACATTGCCCAACGGAATTGGTGGACAGCATTACTTTCCCACACTGTTGTACCACTTTAAAAATTGAGAAGCGATGTTGAAATAATCTTGTCATAACTGACTACTGGTTCCTGTTACACAATGCATTAAGAGATGATGCTCGAATTTTTTACGAAAAGTACTACGAAATGTACCGACGACGGTGTTGAATGCAACGAGTAGTCAGTCACTTGGACGATCAATAGTAAGTTCAAAGTAGGATTTTCCTACTTTTAATGTTAGTTATCATAGATATAATTATGTTTATCATAAGCCCCTTATAGCTGAGTTATGAGAACTTCTAACTATATAACTATATAACAGAGACTGTTTTTTATTTAATTCTAGTCATAATGCTCTAAAAATAACTGTAAAGTCTAACATTAAGCTTAATATATTGTATTGACTTTGATCATTTGTCATTTTTGCATTATTTTTATTTTTGTGAATCATTTATTAAAATAGTAAGTACTCTTTAATAATTGACATTAGTGAATAAACAAATAATGAAGGTCAGTATATTCAAGTGTTGTTGTGCCGAGAAGACAATTCAAGGACGTGGATTACCGGCGGAGGAATAATAACAGTAAGAAGAAGACTGTTTTTGAAAAACGTTTGTCTTTGGGAAATTAGAAATTTTCAGCTTCAGGTGTTTAAACGAAATTAATTTCTGTCCGTGCAACGATGATTTGGATTGTTAAGGGCGCTGTCAACCCAGCTGCTATTCTTCATGTCCATATAACACGAAAAAAAACCTGCCTTATTTCGGAGATGGAAGGGTAATGTTTCGAGGATCGACTCAGTTGCGGACTTAAAATAGATACAATACATTTTTTTTTCAATTTTAATTTTATTTTTCTACATAAAGTCCTTGTAAGACTCCACACTGCTCCCAGCGATGCTCCTATTTCTTTAACCCATTCAAATAGTACTCGGCGTCTTTCTCTGCAAAATAATTGCTTACGAAGGCGATGGTCTCCTCAAACGGTCGCCATCACTTTCCCAGCCGAAAAAACAGTTTTTGTTTTTTTGGATCGGATTTCCACTTCCTAGCCATGTATTTCGACTGTAGTTTTGTTCATGGAGTATAATGGTGTATCCAAGTTTCACCTACAGTAAATAATCGGCGCCAAAACTCTCATTTATTGCGCTTCAGCTGCGCCAACAAAGCGTTGGATGTGTTCACTCATACACGTTTTTGATCTGACGTGGGCAAACGCGGCACCCAACGCGTGGGCAGCTTTCTCATGTCTAAATCTTGATTCAGTATGTGACACACACGTTCTTTGGACATATTCGTAGCCTCTGTTATGTCTCTCACTTTAATTCAATGTTATCGTCAGTGGTTGCAGTTTTTGGACGTTGATTATCTCCCAAACTTGTCTGGTCACGTTTAAATTCAGCTGCCCAAAATGTCACGGTGGTAAGTGAGTCCCAGTACATAGCGTCCAAAATGTCTTTGATCAGAAACAAATATTGACAGCTCGATACTACATTTTTTCCATTTTCACAAAATCACTCACATCGACTCACTCAAACGATTTTCGAACAACAACTAAGCATCCAAAATTGGTAAAATTTTGGCGAGTACCCTTTAAGACATGCGGAAACATATTCCGTATATTTTTTTGGTGAGTGCTGCTATCTTCAGTTTGAGGTCGGAAACACTCGTATATAGGGCACCCTCAGTGAGATGACGACAATTATGGTTTACATAAGTTTGTCATTTCAAACTCTCACATTGCCAAGACCTTTTCCACTCCATAAAATTATTTTCATGTCATGGTGTATATATGAAGTTGAGTTGCACCAAGAAACCACATCACGAGACTTGAGTTTAAATGAAGATACTGACCTCGAACGAACGGTCGCCGAAAGTAGTGAGTAGTTACAAAAGGTTAACTCCGGCTACGAGAAAATAGAAATGATTTTCTTAGCCAGAGAGGAGAGACCCAACATAGTTCATTTCATATAGTCATCTAGAGAAAGACTTGGAAGTGTCTGTCTCTACATCCACGATTTATTATTATTATACTACTGGGCATTTTCCCGGTATATACAAAAAAATATATATAAAAATAATATAATACGAAAATGACATGTACAAATATATGATTAACATAAACAAACTCCCTTTGTAAACTTTATTATAATTATTATTATTTAAATTAAAAAATGGAAAAAAATGGAACCTATCCATCTTCTTTCTTTTCACTGCACTTTAAATTTTTTATTTGATCTTTCTTTACTCACTTCACTGCTTACTATGCTGACCAAATAAAAATTAATAAGTGTAATAATAAATACCATGATTTTATAGTTTCCTTAGCCTACGTCTAAACTGATCAGCGTTATTCGGAAAATGGTTTACTTAAGGTTATCATTTCATGCTGTTGCTTTGTAGCGTCTTTGCCATTTTATCAAATTACTTTTTGTCAATTCATCTTGTATCTACGTAGTTGTTTTCAATATCATTATATTATTTGTGTGTTCCAAATAGATAGCTACTAATAAGCATTGAATTATTCATGAATTAAGTTAATGTTTTCTTGTAAATAAATGGTAAAATCCATACCAGAGCTTGTTGTTTTATTTATATATTATTACATATTTTATTCTCCAAAAACTATTAAACATTTTTTGAATTCATTTTTTAAAAAACTAATTGTAATTGTCGTGTCTAACACAGAGAATGTAAAATAGTTCCTGACGAAACTCATCAGCATAATTCGACACACAATGCAAAAAAAAGGAGCTTGACCCGCTTGCTAAACATAAACACAGATACATGAATAATTAATTTATTCTGTTTTAATAAGCCAACGCGATGTTCTGCAAGCCAGAAAACTATTTATTACGTTCACGGATAAACCTTGGAAGATTACGTAAGTATTGGAATGAGTTAAAAGCTTTAAATAATTATATTATATTAACTAGTTTTGAACTGTGTACGTGCTGAAGAAATACACAGAAACTCGAAACGGTTCAGGACTAATAAAAGAAACATTAGAAATACGTTTGTATGAATGTAAAGGCGGACGACCTCTGACACATTATTTATTACGTTTTTCACGCATGTTGGTAAACTAATCTTGTAATAAGTATTTACAACTTCGTATATTGTTTGTTTCGTATTAAAGACGATGAAAATCGCAATGGAAAACTCTCGATATATTACCGGTGTCAATTTCCTTTTCCAGTGATTACTGTCGTTTTGTAGGCACATTACATTTGCGTCTTTACGCAAATTATCCTGCTGACAACGTTGACTCAGGATGCGACGCTCAAATTTCCCGCACAGTACATTGACCGTGGGAAGGAGTGCAACAGGTGTGACACGTTAATTTTCTACCTATGTTCTAAATGAACTGCTTAAAAAAACATCAAATAACTTTACTCTTGCTCATTTTCTATTATTTATCTTTATGTTAGAAAATAGCATACCGTTTTGCAATGCTATATGAGACTAGTATGATATAAAAAATTCAGCTTTATATAGTAATTTAAAGTGGATTTATTGCAGAGGAACGTCGTTAACCATCAGTATTTATAGAGGAAATTATCATATCTCAATCATTTTCAGAAACAATGCGATTTATCAAAAATGGCATATCACAACGATTCAGAATCATGAATATGGCTTCCACAAACACTTCCCAATTTATCCGAAAATCGAGAACCTAATAAATAAAGTAAACTTACAACTGCCTCATATTGAGGTTCAACACAACTGTGAATTTACACTAATAGGATTCCCGCATGATAGGTCTTCTAGGGACAACAACACACATAAATATGGATTCGCTTAAGAAGGGAAGTTAAAAAAACACAATAGAATACCATTGTTTTTAAGGAGTGCTGAAAATACTTAAAACAGTGAAAGACGGCAAATTGCATAAAGATATGAATAACTTCTGCTACTTAAAGCGCAACAAAATAAAGAATCGCAGGGAGCAAATAAAAATCACGAGAATTAGAACCGGACAAACTAGTTTATATCCACATCATTAATGATAATCCCGCAGTAATATGTGAATTATGTAAAACACGACTGACAACAAACTCAATTATACAAAACGCCGAGAAAAACGAACAATGGAAAAATGACTTGCGAAAAAAGGAGTTCGACGAAATTACTGAATCACCGACGTACCATACGAACATGAAAATATTCAGTAAGGTAATAAATTATAATATGGATTTTTTAAAATTAATTTTTAATCATTTATATACAAGTAAATAAAGTAACTAAAACCATATGTATTCAATATAATGATAAGTATTTTAAATGTATGTCTTTTCTAGCATGTAAATAACCAATACTTTATCTAATTACAACAATGTAGAATAGAATTAATACATTTATCTAATTTCATAACATTCGATAAATTCTTTTTTATATTTTGAAGAGAGAAATGAAGTTTCATAAAATATGAACTGTCTGTCTACCATTACATCGAAATGGATTATAAGGCAAATTCCTTGATTTAGAGATATATTATTATTTCACTACTTTCTAGTATACTTAACGTAACAAACGACTTAACCTAATAATACTTAATACAAGATATACAAAATAAATGTTAAAAAAACAGTAAAGTAAATGATGAAAATATAAATTTTAAATTAACGAGGAAGGGATTATCTGCGGAAACTGCGGTAAATTTAAGGAAACGTCTTACCAGTTCCAATTTTATACATCACTTTAATGAATATAAAATTAAACTGCATTGTTTAGTGTCTTTATTTTTGGCTGCCTTTAGGCGGAAACGCTACCTAATTAAACGAGTTGATCGGCGAAAGAAAAATTCATTATAAATGTTGATAGGCACCATTCTAATTATAACTTCTTCATCGAAAACAAGGTTTTTTAATTAATTAAAACGTATTAATTAATGTATTGAATTACAAATTTTAAAGTAAATATCTATATATTTTTTATAACTAATTTGGACGAAAGTTTGGAATGAAAGAAGGAAGTACTGTTATACTTATTATTGAAATGTTGTAAATGGTCCGGTATTACATCGCATTTAATATAATTAAGTAAAAAATATCATTTGCTAGAAAGTATCAACCAAATTTTGATATTTTAGCGAAATAAAATTCAGGAAAGAATTGTATTATAATAGTAATATGGAAAATTTTGTTACAACCACAAACTTATAGTATCTGAAAGGAAAGTTTAAGAAGAATATTAGGTCCTGTAAGGCTAGAAGACGAGCTATGCAGAAAAATTACTAATAAAGCATAATAACATAGTAAATAATATAAAAGCATTAAGGTTGAGTTGGTTTGGACACTTACATCGAATGGACGAAAGAAGAAATGTAAAGAAGATCTACAACTGGGTCCCTTTAAAGACAAGAAAGAAGGGAAGGCCAAAAAACAGATGGAGGGATGACCTATTAGAAGACATTAAGTTAATGAAAATCAAAAACTGGACGAGACTAATTTACGATAGAAAAAGGTGGAAGGCTGTTGTAGAGCAGGCCAAAACATTTCATTAAAGAAAACGTTGTAGCACGTCTTAATAAGAAGAATATGGAAAATTGATCATTATTTTGTTCACATTAAAAATAAATGTGTAGACTATCAGTTGTACGTATTACATAAACATTCATGAAGACCGAAATGTATTTCTACAAATAACTTATAAAATTACAATATTAAAGTATCAGGATGGAAAATTGGCCATCGGACCAGGAATGGAACCCGGGATCTCACGCTCACCAGGCGGACGCTCTACCGTCTGATCTATCCATCTCGACTACACCTGTGCGAAATTCCTCCATTCATTAGATATGATGCAGGCGCACTTACAATTTTAAAAAAAAAACACAATTCTTTCATGACCTAATTTTATGATTTCAAATGAATAACGGATATTATATGTAAATTGATCGAGGTTCTTAGAATTTTCAATTCATTAATATAGGGAGAAACGTTTCTCAATCTACAATCCGTAAAGGCCATGGTTAAATTCAATTAAAGGATCAGGATGAAAAAGTGTCGACGGGACCTGGAATCGGGAGGTCCCGAGTATGTAAAAGGAGAGCAATAATTGCGTAGAAAGCCATCGATAATAGCATCAATTAATCTTATTTTCATTGCATTGTGTTAAGCGTATTCACTCCTCCAGTTGATAAAAGATGCATAAATTGAGTTAACATGATCAATACGCCCCCATTTATCTGCATCTGGCACGAATTACAGGTTGTAGCGGGTCTTAATTGCATTTAATGGAGCCTGCATAATAGAGCTAGCTCTATGCAAAGTTCTGCACGTAATAAGAGCAGTCCGGCTCCTCGTCTCAATCTCAGATCAAGGATAAAAACGTGACTCACTGTTCCCCGCTTTAAGTATATTGTTCGTATTTGAGTTACAAATGTCTTGAGATTATGACGTTCGGTTTGACCTGGATGTTAGGGCATTATACAGTTAACGGACTGTTTTAAACAATTGCATACATTTGCCAATACAAATTAAATAATTCTTGGACCTGTACGAGTCTTATAATCTAGTTGCTATATTTATGTTTTATACATTATACAGCGGTAGCCAAACGTGGCACATTGGATGATTATAAGTGGCGCGATGCATCCTTGCGCCTCTATGTATTTTCTATATAATGGGTTTTGACCATAACGTCTAATCTATATACTCTTTGGATATGGTGTCTCTGGACGAAAGATGCACATGAAATAGAAAGACAACATCTTTCATACGAAACACGCATATCTTTATGTTCTATGTCGTTGGTCAGTCAGTACTGAGTGACCCACCGTGATTTAGAGTATTGTAGCAGAGTTTTTGCCACAGCGTTTTGTGTACATTTTGTGTGATACGATGTGCGTAACTATGTTCTATTTGTTCTTTTTGAACATTTTTGAGAGTTTTGTACTTTTCTATGTTTTCCTGAATTCATTTTATCCATTACAGTGCAAAATAAAGTGACCAAATGAAGCGCAGAAAGTGTCAGTAAGGCTGATTTTAATAAAAGGCGGGAAAATTAGTTATTATTTATAGAAAATATTTCAGGAAAACCGTTTTGCAGTGTTTGTGAAAGTACTTCTTCAAATAAGAGGAGAGATGATCTTAATATACACTATGAAGCACAGCATAACACTTACATAAAAGAAAAGTTTGTTCTGGCGTCTGAGTTGCAAAAATAATATGTGACTAAGAAAAAGGAAGAAATCAGAGGGAGACAAAATATATTTACTAAAGGAAGTTGTAAATACTTATGAATGACAGAAGCGTCATATGAAATTGCTTTGGCATTGGTGAAACAAAAATAATCCTTTTTCTGACGGATACGAAATTGTTAAGGTTTGTCTCCAAATATTCTCTCACAATCTTGATAATAAATGTATTGAAAGGATAGCAAACGAAATGGCTATATCAGGTCAAACAGTTATGAGACGCATCGAAGAACTTCCTTAGGATGTATCCGAGCAATTGGAAGGCCTTTTCAGTTCTAGCTTTCGATGAATCAACAGGCATATGAAAATTTTAACGCGTTTGGAGAATTTGCCAGTCTGGAGTCATTGCATGGACTGCAAAAGAATCATCATACTTATTTTAAAAAATAAAAATTATGCCTTGAAAATTTATTATTAGATTGTAGCAAACTCATCAGTATGTTCACTGACGGAGAGCCATCAATGCTATGTAAATTAAATGGCACTATAAGTTAGCTAGAATTTTTTTTAAATCATCCTATACTACACTATCATTGCATTATATGCCGAGAGGCACAGTGTGGAGTGAGGAGTGAATACGCTTAACACAATGCAATAAAAATTAAATTAATTTATGCCAATATCGATGACTTTCGACGCAATTATTGCTCTCCTTTTACGAACCTGGGACCTTCAGGTTTCAGGTCCGGTCGACATTTTTCCATCCTGACACTTACATTCAATTTAACCATGGCCTTTACGACTTGTAACTTGTAGAAGCTTTCCACCTATATTCTTGAATTGAAAATTCTAATACCCTTGATCAATTTTAATTTAAAATCTGTTCTTCATATAAAGTCCTAAAACGAGGCAATGTAAAAATTATTGTAGATTGGTCCTTCATTAAACTGGCGTAAATTAATTAATTTAACTGCGTTAGGAATTTATTCCTTTTCCTCCCACAAACGTAGTATATTCTTTCCTTGTCTCTATTTACAATCCTTTAACCATGTACGTAAGACGGTATAAAAAGTGTTCGAGTTACATCTGAAGTCGCCTGTTAAAAATTTGGCGCAATGTGTGCAAAGGGTTACACTAAGGGATCCGAAAGCAACATATTCTAAAATTACTGTCTATCTCTGTGTCAAGCTGATATTCACCTATTTCGGTTAATCCTACATAGAGTCTTAAGGTTTTCATCAATATAAATGCGTCATCTGTATATCGATACTGAATGTGGAACAAACCAAATTTACAATTTTATTAAATTTTAAATGCTTGGACAAAACAAATAGACACAAGCCTTATACTGTATACAGTAAATATTTTTTTTGCCGAAAGAAAACTCAAACACTAACAACCGTGCACAATGTTTTCTACCCCTATGAAGGACAGACTAGTTAAATCTAAGAAATAGAAAGTCAAAATGGAAAATATATGTCTGATTGAAAATTATTAATAAGATAGATAGCCAAATACATAAAATAGAAGTGATAATATAAATATCAATAGATTGCTATTATCTCTAGGTTCTTGCGTTTTTTCTGCATCTGAAGAAAGGAACAAGGCTTCTAGAAACGTTGTGTGGTATTTATAGTATAACTTCTTTTGTAGGTATTTGGCTATCTTTTTTATTATTAAATAGCAAGTCAACTAGGATGTAATGACTCTCTGCTTCATTGCATTTTCCAGCGCTGATAGATAGCTGATTTAATTATAATTATGGGAAGAAGAAATAACGCGAAATACCGACAAAATAAGTGATAGTTAATTTTTAATCAGACGTAAATTGTTTCATTTCATTTTAATTATACAGTAAATTAAACACGGTGTTTTAAAACGAGCCAGAAGTATTCTTAAAATCAGTAAAACCGTAAATTACGAGCATCAAGCAATTCTATAACTTGGGAAAAGTGCGAAATAGTTCATGAAATGCGTCGTCCAGAAATATACGACAGCGAAGTAGAATCGTAATATAAAACACGCATTTCTTACACGTGATAAGATTTCATAGTTTGTAATTTTCAGTCGAAGTAAAACGATCGTTAAAAGAGAACAATTTAATTTTTGCTGACAAAAATCCATTTATTCATTCCACATGTATTAAAATCTCCTGAAGAAGTGGATTTTACCTTCCATTGTTGAAAACACTTATGAACGGTTTTCTTGTTTCTTAATTATTGGACCGTTGCGTTGTGCATTCGTTTAAATCAGTTCTCTTGCAACAGCATTTGTAACTTGGAGAATAAATAAAATTTTGAAATAGGATCCTGACGAATCACGGATGGTAACGAAGTTTTTCGCCAAGAAAGTGTGAATCGTACGCCAATAATAGATGCTCATGTCAATATTGCGAAAAGTCTGTTGTTCTTGGGAATGATTTACACTTAAATGTCACCAAAGTTTTTTTAGCGAAATTTGATGCAATTTCGCAGCTGAACATGTTCCGGCATGGTGTAATAATTAGTATTTCGACATACACTAACTACAAATTCAAACACCAAGGTTGATACCAGTCCCTGTAGCCCAGTACTTATGTCAAAAAAAAAGGCCTTCGCAAGCAAAAGGTCGGGTATTTTAAATTTTTTTTCTCCTACTTGTATAGTTTTCGGCCGCTGTTGAAAAACCAAGTTTTACAATTCAAAAGGCCTGGGGAAAGTTTCTGTGGCTTAAAAACCACGAAATGTTTGATCACTTTTCAGTTTTTCGGTATTACCGAAAGCATGAAGCATTCTATTGAAAACAATTAAGTAATAAATTATAGAGCATCAAATAATGCGTCGAATGATATATCTGCCGACAAAATTTGATCTAATGAAGCGGTATAAATCCTTCGTTAAATGTATTCTGTTTTTTGTCCATTTTGAAAATAATGGAGTTTGTCGTATTTCTACTTCTGATATCTCCTAAATTTTAGGTCATACATTCATTTGACATGAAAGAAAGTTGTAGAGAATTTAATTCTCTTTCAAACTCATTATATGGTTTTAAAAATTCATTGAAAATTACTGAAAATACTCTCATTTCCCTGGCTGGTTGCGGTTGGACCGGCCGCTTGGTTTTTCGTTACTGGCCACAACTTATATGAGTAGAAAAGAAATATAAAATACCCGACCTTTTGCGTGATAAAATGTAAATGCCTAGTGGGCTACTGATTCTTTCTGCGGGCGAGAAAAAACTCAGCTTCCATCCCCTACTAAATAAAACAAAAAGTAACTCAGGCGCATAATTTCTTTACGCACAGAAAATTAGATGTAGTTCCTAAGATGTTTGAGTTTCAAGACTTACTTCCTTCCAAATTGGGCGTCTGCATATTTTACATCTACTTCTTTCAGATGTTGATAAAAATCGCAAGTAATAAATAATGTTTGTTAAAATATTTCTGACGTTAGAGAAGTTTCCAAAATTACTCTACTTCGACATCGTTTATAAAATTAAAGAATTAATTACGTCAGTAAAAGAATGATGTTATGAATAGGTATGACACATTTTACTTGTAACACTGTAGTACGTATAATCTCAAAATTATTTACACAATTATGAGCTTAAATTATTTTAATGAATATATTTAGTTTCTGTATGAATGAAATTATCCACCATCTGAGAGGTGTTCTATCATGTAATTGGAAGATGTTTTAATTAAATGAATAATAACTAAGGTAGATGGTTTCATGTAACGTACAATACTCTCACAGCGCTTCTGAAACACCAATCTGAAAACGAATTATTATTTTTCCATTTTTAATACAAATATTCGTTGACGCAGTTCTGTTAATTATGAAGTGTTAAGTAAAATAAATGTACATTCTGAATACAATTGAGACATTGTGAGAATATCTTAAAGTTCATAAGGCACCAACGCCATGAATGTAGACCAAGCTGGCTGACACCATGAATCGGCGACATGAGTTGACCGTGTTTACATCATCGTTGACGCAACGCACTTTCGAATGTAGCCCGCGCCTATCGAACACTCGTCAGAGAGGCGACGAGACCATCTTGGAGATGGTCCAAGGATCACCATCGGATCAACGGTCTTGCACAGCGGCCATTAACACACTGCCAGATTCATTTTCACTGACTTGGAAAATACCCAAATGGCAGACAAAATGAAGTGATGATACAAATACTGGGAACTTTGCTGCTTTCTTCAGGTGCTTAAAAAATACACGAGTGAGGAGTGACACAACCGTACAATACTTTTGAGTTTGTCAACTGTATTTACATCATCACTTTATTTTGTCTGTCATTTGGCTATTTTATGTTTTTAGTATAATGCAATATTCCTTTCAATCAAATCTATTTAATGCAGTAGAAGAAGATGATTGTCACAATCGAAAAAAAACAGTTTTTTTAAAAGAAAGAAACGTGTTAATAATTCATTGCAATTTCCATAGTTTATATATATATTTGTGTTGAAGTGAATACTATATTGTAAATATATCTCGTTCATAAGTCATACTATGACTCGCCTTATTCACAAATAGACAGTAAAAGTACTTGTCAGATATGGATATTTATCTGACAGTAAGTGGAAATAAAATAAATAAATCAACCAATAAAGTCATAATAATTTGAAATTAAAAGCCATAAAGTTGACTCTAATAATTACCAAATTTAGATGAAGGAAACAAATAATTTCCGATACTAATGAACGGAATGTAAAATATCAAGGCAAATACTATTGCTATTAATTTAATAATTTATACAAATATTATAAACAATGTATAATATATTATTAGTCTGAATTTATTGACTGATTTAATTACTTATCAGAAGTTTGAATAAATTTTCTGTTTACCTTTTTCACTAAAGTTTTTTTCACTCAATCAGCAATCATCGAAATATACTTTAGAAACTTTGTCTCCAAAGTCTTTTACGTGTATTTAGAAAATCAAACATACAGTTGGATATCAAACTTTTAATTAATAGTGTTTTACGAAACCTTTATTCACAACTGTTGCTCAAAGATCAACTGGGTTCATAAAATTATTCCTCACAAATCTTATTTTCAAACAAATTTACTTAAAAAAATATCCTCCTGGCGTATTGCAACAACGAATTTTTTTTAAAAAAAATTGTCAACATTTCAAGCAGAACATTTTTTTCACTTTCGTGAAAGACCCATTTCTGCTCTGTCTCGTGTTTCTACAGAAAGAGCGATCAATTAGGAATCGGTGCCAAATTCTTACTCAACCACCGCCACAGCGCCGCTGTAAACGAGTTAAGATTCACGAATAAAAAAATGTGTTTAAATATTTAATTCGCGACGGGTAGCATAAATAAAACGCCTTGTAATTTGCAACCGCTGGTATTCGACGTTCCGGGGAAAGTTTTAGTTTAATGACGGGAAATTTCTCGTCATTCGTCGAATATTTCTACACCACGCTATAAATAATTAACAAAAATGGAATTATATTTTCCCCATTAGTAAATTCAGAATATATAAATTCCACTCTAAGCTATGACCCGAAACATTTACAGATTTTGCTTGACTTAATTAGATTTATAGAAAGTTCTCATTAAAAGTATTAAAAATTAACAAGAAACGCATATATCATGCAAAAAAAAACAAATTGCAATTGATCCTAGCCTTACGCTATGAAAACTGTTGTAGATATATAAAAAATTATATAATATTAAACATTATTCGTTTTTAATATGTACGCGTTAATATATTAATAGTAAATTAATGTGTTCTTGCAAATCAACTCAGATTATATATTCCATTTAAATTTTAACGCACAAATCGACTGAATTAAATATTTTATCTTCTGGTGAAGATGTCGACGAAACAACTCCACTCGATTGGGAACTGTTCCTACGGAAAATTTATCAAGTTAATATCCCTGACGATGAATTTTTTTTATGGAACTATATATACTGGTTTAACACGTAAATCGTTTTGAATAAACAAAAGTAAATTGTGACCTACACCTATAGTAATTAGTTTACGCTGAGGAACGTGGAAATGGTTGTTGTGGAATGCTTGGGAATAATTCAAATTTGGCCAGTTGTAGGCGGATTGCGGGGAGGATAAGTCAACAAGGAAGTAACGTGGAAAGTATGGAGAAGAAAGGTCGTCACTGCTTTGATTTACAGTTGAATTTGCTGTAGTTTCTAAGACAACTTTTAAGAATTACTTATATCCCAAGGAAAATGGCAGTTATAGCTGCTGCAGTCGGGATGAGAATTGCTAGCGTGAGATGAAAGTCAGAATAAGTGGAGTCGGGGGCTGGATACAGTCGATGGAATACGTGCAGTTGATGATATTAAATTGAAGTTAATTTTTTTTAGGGTAACAGGCTACATGAGGGTAATCCACATGGAAGCAATTCCCCTTTACTAGTATAGGAACGGTTTTGAAAGGGGGGATGCGAAAGGGTAGAGGAAGGTAGCCAAGGGTTAACTAGGGCCCATTGATATGGTTTAAGGATCCTACCCGGCATTCGCCTAAAAGTAATCCAGGGAAAACCCTAGAAAAACCTGCATCAGGTAGGTCGGTCATTGGGTACTTGTCCCACGCCCTTCCGATAGCGGGAGAAGAGTTTGCTGTGTGGACGCAGCATTCCCTTCTCCGAACCTCGACCAGTTTAGGAAGCACCTGGGCGACTGTTCCAATGAGAACAGCGAAAAACTCTTACCGTATGCCCAAGGTCTGTAACCCCGGAACATGCATCTCTCAAAACAGGCCGAGATGCCTCGGCTTGTGGGAACCTTAGTTCAAAAACGGAGAGAGGAAAAGGCATCCCCAAAGGTAGCCCCTTCCTGTCTCTCCAACAAGGTTCTGCCTGCGAGAATTTGTGCAGTTCTTATAACAATTCGTCGTTAGAGGGGCTAAAGGGATATTAAAGTCAGATTTAGGTGTTTATTAGAACGAAAAAATTACACATCTATTTCAAGTGCATAGTTCACGCTACGAGAGAATTTGGAAAATCCTGTTCCTTCGAATTTCACTAGTTAGTTACTACATATAAACACCACCAACAACCTAATTTTAAAAAATGTCAGTGTACAGCCATTAGCAAAGTATTAAAAATTGTAAATTGTATTAAATCTACTGATGAGTCCGCAAAATACTCTTAGTAAGGAATCCTTAAATTAAGTCAACACTAAGCTAGTAGAATACAACAATTTAATGTAAATTGTTAATTTTGGAATTTATTTAGGCCTATCGTTGCATTAGATAAGAATCCAATTGATGTAAAATTCCTGAATACATAATTAAATATCTTACTTTTTACTGCAATGCAGAATACAAGTTTTATAAACTATTTTAACTACTATGACTTTCCAACTGAAATTGAGCCATTCCAAGTCAGACAAACGAAAATAATTACACTTTTCAAGATTTTAGTTAAATAATTAAAATAAAATTCATAGGTTTGCCTCTACCCACAAAGTTATACAAAAACATTTTTTTCGATTTTTAGTAACACAATTTCTTGCCCGGAACAGACACTTATTATTTTGGTGACCTTGAACTATTAACTAAATAAAACCGTACTCAGTGATATATTGAATGACAGCCAATTCCAATAGCTTTAAAAGTAAGCCATTTGAACTCTCAATCTTTTATAAGAACTAATAATTATAAAATACTAGCTAGGCGCCCGGCGTTGCCCGAATGATCATAATTAAACTCGGGCATCATTAACCCATTATTCGACTCCAATCTCGGTTTTATTCGCGTTCATTTTTTGTAACGCCCCTTCACCCCTGCCCCCAAGGGTGCTCCCATCCCATGCCTAAATTATACAGTAAAAACCTCGGGAGAAACACTATCAATCTCACTGGCCCCGAAATATATTTTACCGGCGCATTTATCGGCCATTTGAGCATGATTGAAAATTTCCATCCCTGTCCACCCCGGCCCCAGGGGGTTAAACGGCAACTTAAATGTCATAATTAAACTCAGGGACATCCATAACACCAGATTAGACTCCAATCTCAGTTTTTTTGCAAGTTATTTTGTGTTACGCCCCTTCACCCCCGCCCCTAAGCAGACTCCCCTACCTTGTTGAAAGGAGTTGAAATTGTATACGAACAACATCGGTCGAAACACTATCAATATCATTTGACCCCAAAAAACATTTATCCGACGCAGATATAGGCTACTTGGGTAAGTAGGTAGACGTGTATTAACCACACAGAGTTTGTTTCCGGTTAGAAAGGAACACGTGTATGAAATTTGGTCAATAATACTCCACGGGTGTAGATTTGTATGCGGAACATACACACAGAAACGCACACACATAAGTGTAGTATATTATATTTAATAGAACATCGTAAGCATCCGCTACCAACTTTGTGTTATTTTTTAACGCCGAGCGTCCTATACTTAAAAACTTGGAGACTAAAATATCTGAAAAAAAATTCTTACCCTGGGAATTTTTTAGTATTGGTAATGGTCAAGTTGTGAGGCTTGTTTACTTACTTAGTATGGTGTGGGCCAATTGCAATATCATATACAGTTCACTTTCAAACCGGCAAATATAATAGGAACAGGAAATAAAATTATAAATTGTTAGTCCCTTGCTGGTTACGGGGCAAGGTCGAGAAAGTCGGCCTTGGCGATCTCCACGTACGAGGCATTGTGTCAGCCTCTGGAGCCGACGCCCGCCCTCACCATTTACATATAATACTCAGTCCGCGAATCCAAGTAGGAGCTGCGCTATTGTGTCGCCTACCAGGATGATGCCAAGCTTTACCGTTCTTCTTATATTAGAGTGTGATCATAGTTTACAATAAAACTTTTTCCCTATATTTCTGTGCCTAATAAAACTGAACCTACCTAGTAAATGTTAAGAAACCCGAAACCTACAACATTATATGGGCTAAAATCTAATTAGCAGGAAATAGAAAAATACAATAGGATTTAAATAACGAGCATTACGCCTAACGAACCGAATCGTAGTCGTGCTTAAGCTGTCAGAATCTCTTGCAAAGAAAATCCCGCATGTGTTGACTTATTGAAATGCTATTAAAATTGGTGATAATATAAGTTTGTTAATTCCTTTGGTCTTTCCTTTTTTTGAGCTAGCTCTTTCTAAATAATTAAATCCATACGTTTATTCATTCAAGCAATCTTGTTCGTTTTTCCTCTCTTTCTATACTTATGCAGCAACTTATCAACTAAGGCGCCGTTTATAGTCCTTTTTCAAAGCCATGTTATTAGGTGTTCAAATGCTTGACTTTCAGTGGAATTTTGATTCAATTAAAGCTGACGTCTTAATATGATCGAATGATAGCTCAATGTCTATACATGCGATTTCTATCATTAGATATTATTTAGTCCAACTTTGTAATGTTTTATATAAATACTGGGATTTTTACTTAGTTATTTTTAAGATAATTAATTTTATTGAAATTTCCCTTCGTAGGGGCTTGAATTCTATTGCTTTTATCCAATATAAATTAGATTTGTGCGCCCACAAATCTCAATATCTAAATTATTCACGCCCCCCAAGGGGTGCAAATAGCCAAGTTCCGGGCCGTGGGAACCCGCAATGGCCTATCTGATAGAGCGTCTTGTCTGAACATGCTAAATTCTTGTTACAAAAGATTAGCCTAGGCCATATACTCAACAATTTTAATCTGTACAAAGGGATGCCGCGCCGGGGTTGTTTTCGTTTCTCTGATAAACTGGGAAGAATCGTCAGACTGAAGCCGAGAATATTAATTGCTCATGTTATTTTCTTCATTAAAATACATAAATTATAAAATAACTCTAATTAATTTATCCCACTTTTGTACACTACAACTTATTACATCTCATTAAATATTAATTATATATAACCTATTCTAATACAATTTGTTAAAGATCAAATTTATTTTTAGATAATCAATCAATTTCAAATCGAATGTGGTACAATTATTTATTAGTTGAACGGGGCCGTCCTTTAACTTCAGCTTCATCCACATAGGAATCTTGCTTGTATTATAAGATCAAAGATATACTATTTATTAATATTCTTGTGATTGCTTTATGATTGGCTCCAAATTTCTGCACTATCAGTCGCCGTAGGTACATTGTTCATAATTTCGCTAAAACTTTCCACGTCTCTTCAGAATATTTTTGGAAATTTCCTACTTCTTGGTAGAATCCTATATAATTTTCTGTTAATTTTTTGACATTTTATGTACAAGATCATATCTTTTGTGAAAATTTATTTCATGACCTATCAATAATACCTTCCCTTTTTTCTCATTGCATCGTCAACTATTTTCTTATTCTGAATTCTTACGTCTTCTTTAATATTTTCCTTACAACCGTACCCAGTTGAAGTATTATCCTTAATTCTATGCTATCACTTCGTTTCACTGACCTCCTGACTAGTGCAAAAAAACAATGTTTGATGAAAAAACTACTTTGAGTCTTAGCGGTTAGACAATTCCATATTTCCGGAATTCTTAGCCTGGAAACTATATGTATTGGCTTAAAGACCCGGTCAGTGTCCTAATTCTCCACAACAGCCAACACTCAAAAACAAGAACGGGCAGTTAGCTACCTTCAAATACACTCAATTAAGTAAGTATAAGCATCTAATGAAACCCATACTTATTCTAAAAACATATACTGTTTCAAAATTACGAGAAAATCAAGATCCCCAGAAACGTTATGTCACGCATAACTGTTGACAGAAACACTGAAGAAAATGTTTCGGTGTGTCGTCCTATTTGCTGTCAGTTCCGTTTACTGTCCGTTTCGTTTACGGTCAATCCAGGTATTGTGTCCCCCTGGAAATAGAGGATTAGGGAAGGCTGCATTCACGCCTAGTCGGCTTCTGTCAATCAAGCTTCGATTTATTTTATTTGACAATAAAATATTTAGTATACATAAATTCTACGCAGGATTACAATAAAAATGATATAACTTACTGAATTTCAGCGAAACATATCAACTATGTTTGGTACAGAGATGACTTATTGATTTATTGCTATTAAATTCAAATATTCTAAATTTAGCAAACTTCTACTGTCATATCTCGTAGTATGACTGAAAATATACTTATGCAACTAAATATATTCTCCTTATTCTCACTCCTTCTAAATTTAGTTCCAGTAATAACAGTTTTTGACTGGATTTTACAGCTTCAGAAATCAATTTTTTAAAGACGTCTACGAATCTGTGTGTGGTCTTACAAACTTGCTATTCATTTATGACTCATCCTTAAATGCTTTTGTTTGTTCTGTGTCGGCTACAGTAGCACTAATGGATTGTCTAACCACTCTTCTACAGACTAATAAAAGAATTCGCCGAGTTTTATTTTTATTTTTGGGCTTTTAAACCCAGCCTTCTTCTACATCTTCAGGCTAGTGCGATAAACATTCTGAATTTCACTCTAACGTTTTCCTTGTTTTTATACAATTTTGTCATTCCGACGTCATAAACTTTTCTTCAAACGCATATCGTGAAACGAAACGGCATACTCGCAAAAGAAATACCTCATTTAATGAAGAGATAGTGGTCTGACGACTCCATTCCCGCAGTAGTACTTGAATAAACGTAAGCTGATAATAAAAATTGAAAAATACAACCAAAAGAAGTGATGATATAAATTCCACACAACTTTTCTGTAAGCCTTATTCCAGCAGAAAGGAAAAAGGTTTCATGAAATGTAGTATTTCTAACATAATTTCTTTTAAAGAACGTAGTTTTTCTCGGTATGGAGAATGAATAAAGTCTTGTCGGGTTTCTAACCGAGTAATCAATTACATTCGCGACGTTTCTATGACGTTCACTGCCATCGTCTTGTAGCGATAGTTGCTTCATTTGTCTGTATTTGGCTATTTTTCTTATTCATAATTATCCAAACAGATGCAAGTTTTTCATTTTAAACGTAACTTAACTTCATGAAATCTAAAAGAAAGGCAAACACAACCCTTACAACGTTGATTTCACGTTTTGCGCTACATAGATCTACATGGATAGTATATATTTGTGCAAATTGTTTTCTGCAGCTTATAAAAGTTATTTCCAAAAAAAAAATTATTTCTAAACACCTTTCCTTTGGTACGAGTGGAAATTAATATTATATCTGGCACGCCATCATTAACGACAAGGAAACTTCTCCTGTCAGTTCATTAATTCCTCACTGATAACCACGTATCTGTGCAACCAATGAACTTTGTCTATATGCCGGGAAGTTCTACTGATCAGTTCAGACCCTTCGGTCAGTAAATTAACGTTTATTTGCTATCATTTTTCTTGTAAGGCTGCGTCTAATTTATATATACTAAATATTTTAAAATAAAATAAATAGAAATTTGATAGACAGAAGTCCATATATATATATATATATATATATATATATATATATATATATGCCTATAAAATGAGTCGTGAATACGTTCTTTACTAATCCCAGATGGATCCGTCCTACCAGCTATTTTCACCACAAATGAGACAGATTTCGAAGAAACCGCAACCGGGAATGACCGCACATGAGACACAACAATGTTTCAGAAACTGAGGTGGGAAGAGGATAAAGATAAACTAAAAATGTTTGACGAATACCTACATCACACAGAATGCAGACATGCATTGCCCTTGTAATAAGTGCTAAAAAAATTCAAAATAATAAATATGCGTTTTGCGCGTTGAAGATTCACTTAAAAAAACAAAGATGGTTTTCAAGCAATACGGTAACTAATAAAAACATCTGTGGTAGGGATAAAATAAATGTCAGTGGAAAGCTAACGGAAAAACAATATTTAAAAAGGGCGTCAATAAACAAATAACTCTGGAATGTAAAACATTTAGATAAAAAAATATGAAATTCAAAGACCCAAACATCACAAAGGAGTGTGGCACAAGAAGAATTGGACAGAAAATATTGCCTGAGTTATTACTTTGTGATAGGAGAAAACCAAAGTAACAGTCGTAATGTAATGAGTGCTAAGCTTGAAATGGCAATGAGTAGGAGACACAGCACTGAGAGTTATGAACTGGAACCCACGCGATCATAACCTATCAAAAGGAAGGCCGTTTGATAGATGGAACGAGGACAACAAGGAAATGGCAGAAACTACCACTGTGAACAAAAAGTAAGGTGAATTTATTTATAAAATATAAATTCTTTATTTATTCTTCCAAATCAATTTAATCCCCTTCAAAGCAATCCCCGTCCGATAAAACGCACTTTTTCCAACGCTTTTTCCAGTCCTCGAAACAGTCGGAATAGTATTTTTCCCGTATAGCCTTCAAGACCTTCTTCGATTCGGTTTTTGTCTCCTCAATCGTGTCAAAACGGCGTCCCCGCATTGGCCTTTTGAGTTTGCTGAATAGCTAGAAGTCGCACGGAGCCAAATCAGGCAAATACGGTGGTTGCGGAACGATATGAGTCAAGTTTTTGGCAAAAAAGTCGCGAAGAACCAATGCAGTATGACATGGTGCATTATCGTGATGAAGGAACCAAGAGTTGTTCGCCCATAATTCCGGCCGTTTTCAGACGCAAACGACGCATAACGCTCAAATAATATTCTTTGTTGACAGTTTGGCCCGGCGGTAGGAATTCATAGTGCACCACACCACTATAATCAAAGAAAACTGTCAACATGACCTTGATTTTCGATCGGCTTTGCAGTGGTCTTTTCGGTCTTGCTTCACGTTTTGCACGATATTCGCTGGATTGGTCAGTGGTTTCAGGGTCGTATGCGTAAATCCAAGTCTCGTCTCCAGTAATGATGCATTTCAAGTGGTCTTGATAGTCAGACAGCTAAGTTTCACACACATCAACTCGACGCTTTTTTTCCAAAAAATTGAGCGATTTTGACACCAATCGAGACTTGACGCGTTGAGACACAAAACATTCTTCAAAATGGTTTGGGCTGAGCCAAATGATATTCCAACACTATCAGCGAGATCTCTAATTGTCCATCGACGATTTTCAAGCACCAAATCTTTGATTTTTTGGACGTCGCCCTCGTCGGTAGACGTTGATTGTCGTCCACAGCGCGGTTCGTCTTCAACGCGTTCTCGGCCCTCTTTGAACTCGCTGTACCACTTATAAACGTTTTTTTGTGCCATAGTTTGATCACCAAAGGCCTTCCGCAACATTTTTAACGTGTCCGCAAACAAAATTTAATGCAAGTTCTTTGCTCTACAAAATCACCCATTGCAAAAATCGAAAAATTCACTTTTGGTTGTTTACAAAAACACGTGTAACTCGGAGCTAATTAAACCTTTTAACAAACAGACGCTTGGCAAATATTATATACAGTCCTACCAACCTAGGGGGAAAAAATTTACCTGCCTTCATAATACCTGGGAGTTTTAAATGACAATTTCACCTTACTTTTTGATCACAGTGGTATATGTCTAGAAAATAATTGAAATTAGGAATATATAAATACTATGAATGTTAGAAATATTTTAGAAACTCTGAAATATCAGTTTAAATAGCAGATAATGATGATACATTCCTGCCATAGCTTGAGAAACGGTTTTTCACTGAATGCAAAACCTGAAATATCGCACTGTCGATTTACTTTACGCAACACTGCTTTCAGAATATCAATAATTTCGAGTAATTAACTACAAACGAGTGATTTTACGGATCGTGTCTGACAACGTGAGCTGAATATTTGTTGCAAAATATAAAGCAAGAATTTCTTGAGTGAAGGTTGGTCTAGAGGCCAGTATCTGTCAGCGGAGTTCCCACAGCTATGATCGTGCAAGAGACAGTATTGCCTTGAGCAATTGGTCACGAGATAAGAAAAGTTCACTAAAAGGCGTACTATTCACCTGGATTCTTTTCGTGTCTAACGGTAAATGCAGATACGTACATCAAGTTTCCGGACTCGGAAAAACAAACCAGAACGACCTTGATCTGTGCCTCTCTAAGGTTTGCAACTGGAAGAAAACTTTCATACCTACAATCTTAGCCAATAGAAGGACTTAAACAAAAGCGATTCATATTATTTTTGTTGTAAGGAGTTACAGATTTAAGACAGGATAAATTTCTATTCCAAAATTCATCCTAGAGATGTCTGTTTAACAACGCACGGACAACAAATTTTCTCCAGCTGGAAAGAAAAACAGAGTTTGGTGTCGATACGAATTTTTGAGCAGCCAAAACTAATATAAACTTCGTTGTATATGAATATCCCAAGATTAGAACTCGAATCCATAGACTATCAGCTGTGGATAACACATGACATTAGAATTATTTTGTCGTTCGAACTAAGAAAGCAATAAATTTGTTCACATTTTTTCAGAACACTGTAGATAAAATTCTCTGTGAATTAAAAGCATATCACAACTAACACAATGAAACCCCAAAGCTAGCCGTAAGAACTATTTCGCTGTACAAAATGAGCACTTATGAAACGACAACCGTAATAAAAATGAGGGTAGAGATTATTCGAATACGTTTGAAAATAATCTTGATGGGACTTTAAGACTATTTTGAAATATAAAGTCATTAAATTTAGTCTATAATGGAAAATTATGACTTTTAACGACCTAAAACTGAGAAAGAGTTTCACCAGGGCAGCGCAGTGCTTATCAATATACTGGTATAAAGATAACTGACTTAGGAATTCATTTCCCTCGGAGCCTACACTCCATTGAGAAATCAGGTTTTGTAACAGCATTTCGTTTCATATGGCAGTTTAATATTATCCTCATCGTCGATACAACATAATAAAATGCGTCATCAAGAAATTTTCTATAATTTTCTTGGAAATAAAGAAAAAAATCAATTTCGTATCGAGACAGAGAAACAGAAAATTATATCACATCAGTTTCAAGTGTCCTAATGCATCAAATGTAAAGGTACGCTCAAACTAGTTGATTGTAATCCATGTACAGTCGAAAATAATATTTTATATGTATATACATATAAAGTTAATAAAATATATAAAACGTAATTAAATCACAAATTTATAAGATTAATCGAATCTATAACTTATTTTGTCTGTATTTGTCTATCTTTCTTATTATTAAATTACTGCTTTTTTCTTTTCATTCCGAACGAATTGTAGTTTAAATAATTTGCGAATTGAGTTAAATATTACTGTGCGCGCGGGCATCGTGACGTCACACTACACGTTCGCCCGCGAGAGATGACACGTTTCTGCACAATAAAAAAAAGTCCATGTTCCGTAATGGAAGTAAAGCAGAAATATTTTGATTGAATTAAAATTATAATTATATCCAGCAGTACTCCATGACATATTTCAATACAATTATATAATTTGAAACAATACGAAATACTTTACGATCCTTAGGAAAAATCGGTTAATAATCGTCGCCATTTTTAATGGCTCCAATATGGCGAAAATTTGTTTATATTTCTTCGTATTTTCTCACATGCGATTATTTCTACTCGTTTATCGGCTAATTTTTAAATCATTATTCTGTAAAATTTGTAGTAATTGTTCAAGAAAACTTAGTATTAGTGTCGTTCCTTATTTTTGTGTATAATGAACAGTATGTATATACTTCTCCGTAATCTTAGTAAAAATATGCAAGCTCAAAGTTTTATCCAGTAATCCGAAAAACATAATTAAATTTGGGCTATACTGATATAGATTATATGCCCATACGTAATATTATTTGTGGACATATACTGCTCTATTAATTCATGTTTGTACGATACTACATTCTCTATGATTTAATTTCTAATTTTGAGATGGAATTGCCAATTTCTTATTTCTCACGATTTAACGCATACGGCACTTTATAATATCATAATGGAGTCTAATGTTGGTGGGTACATATATGAGTAAATACCTTTATACACCTTTTAAACATTATTAGCTTGCGTAATGAACTGTTATCCTCGCAAGTTAGAAAAATACGTTTTTAACGAATACTGAGAATACCAACATTGTGAATATACTTCTAATTTGACATGCTTAGATATGCTACTGACTTTTATACTCCTCCATGAGACAGCACCGCGCAGTAATTAATGTCCCGAGGCTATTCTGGCAATGTTGGAATCAATAGCTCCAACGTGCACACACTCACGTTTCCACAAGCATATCTCCAAAAATGCCTTACCTGAAAAAGAAAAAACAAACATAGGTAATGACAAACGATGATTGTAATATAAATACGAGGCTTATCACAAATATATTTCTTGCTGATGTCGTCTATTCATACAGTGAAAACACGAGTTATAAGTGAAATGATTTTTAGATAATAGCTAAGTGACCTTAATATAGGAACAAACTTGTTTCTCTTATTGAATGACTTATAATAAAAAACAATTTGGTCTTATTTATCAATTACTAATTACTAATTACTAATAGTTGCGATACGAGTACAGCGGTGTAAAAAATATGAAGTTAAAGTTTAATTACACAATAAATATAGTGGCCAACTAGTTGGAAAATGTTGAGCAATTAACATTGTACTTAAATAAATTATGTTATATATCACTACATTTCGTACTTCATTGGATGAACTATGTCAAAACATAAGTCTTAAATGATTGAATAATATTGTAATCTATAATTTCTTCAAAACTCTTGAATTAATTTTCACTACAAATGGAAGAAACCATATTTTAGGACATCTTGAAAACTTGTTACTTTAGATTATTTAAAAGAAATTCTAACTTACAATTTGATTGCAAGCACTTCCAAGATTTTCTTGATTAGGTTCCAAAAGTTATTTAATATTATATAAATTAATTTTAATATTTAATTGTAATCAGTTCTATAAATATTTTACTTGTTAACTTAAAACCGTTAACATCATAAATATTTATCTTAAAACTAGTTATTATCTCATATCAGTTACAGAAAAAATGGAAGCAAGGCTATGTTTATAAAATTTATTCAAAATTACTTCATACTATATTAAATACTTTTTAAATATAACCATTGAAAATCTTAAAAACGTATAGAATTAATTTGTAAGTTTGATTTTGTTTTATATAATTTAAATCAAAAATTTCAAAAAATGCTAAAATATGTTTATTTATAATTTTAGTGACAGAATATTCTAGGCATTAGAAGGACTCATCTTATTTTTATTTTTAACCTGGTGAAGTCCCAAATTAAGAATGAAACGTGATATATTCTTCGACTTGATATAATTACATGGTTTATTAATAAACCTTATCTGTTTGTCACTTATATTTATTAATATATTATATCATAAACTGTACGCTCCTACTGAACGAGGTATTTAAGACATTAGTAAGAAAGTTTCAATTTATTGTCGGTATTTTTCTTTATTGTAGTACTTAATTTAAAAAAAGCGGTTATTAATAGAGTGATATTATCGTGTTAGTATATTGAATGAAAACAAGGAAGTGAAATATTTATACTATCACCAATAGAAAAGTTCCAGTTTGTGAAATCAAACCCCATCAAGTCTAATAATGTGAAGAGAAGGAACTGAGAAAGTTATCGCATAAACGATCTGCTTACGAAATTACATAAACGAAAATTGTTTTGGAGAAAATTATACCATCTGAGAGGATAAGAGAGAATTTTCTATTGCTGTGACAATTTGTTGATATTGTTGATCTTGTATAATTTTTATTGATTCATCGCGGTCACTTCACCATAATTTTGCTTCACAAATTCACGTAAAACGCCTCTATAATTGATTGATTTTACCTTGGGCCAATTTCTATGGAAGGTAATAGATAATAAATCTTCATCTATGAATATGTATCTGAAACAGTTAAAACCTTGACATTTAACTTAGCTATAACAGAGTTTATTTAGTCTTATAAGAGGCATGGCACTTGAATACTTGCAACCTAAATAATCGATGTCCTCCTCCGTTTGTACAAGCAGAAAAAATAGTAATTTAAATTTTCTTCAACAAACAATGTTTGCATTATGAAGCTGACAGAGTTTTTAGAATTTTAAGTGTTGTCAAATCAGCATTCCAAATGTTGCACGTTTTGTCTAGAGGCGGAACTTTGTAAAGTGGTTAAATCTGGTGAAGCTGTCCTGTGTATAATTTTTAAGGTCATGGTTGTTTGAACGTTTAAAAATTTTCAGATTTGACCTTAGCTCAACGCCACTTTGTCGGGATACGAAATGTTCCTCGTCAATAAGAAAGAAATTGTCAATTTTGGTGTTGGAATGAAACTGTGGAATCAGGCAATATAAGCCCCATGGAATAGAAATTATAATTTGGAGGGCGGAATGTCAAACTACGATTGGACAGAAGCTCAAAGAAAGAAGAGTGTAAGGTGTGGAAATCGCTTCTCCGAGTTTTCAAAATGTGATGCTGAGAAAGTGTTGTAGAAGATGCGGAGAAAAGTGCTTCAAGGAGTTGAGAGTGAGTCGAAAACACTGACGATGGAAATATGAAGTTGAAAGTTAAATAATTTTACATGTTGTACAACAAACGCTGAAGAAAACTTTAACATTGATATTTATAAACCAGTTATACTGTACGTTGCCCGATGCAGGAAACTTGACCGTTAAACTTCTAAGGACCGACCACAACATTTCCGGCATCGGGAGAGACCTATCATTTGCCATGGGACAAATATGCTTGTTTATTTTCAGTATGACTGGTCCAATTAAATTGGAATTTATGTGTAATTTTGCCACACAACCGATGCATTCGTAAAGAATTGTTTACTTACGGAGCTTCTTAGGCTCTATACGTTATAATTTTAAGGAGTTCGTCAAAATGCCAAAGTAAATAAGTAAATATATATATTGTAGTAATTGGTAATTAATTCATTATTTTAATTGGATTGTAGAGGACTCATTATTAGAGGATATAGAGCGGACGCCGCAACAATTCGGCGAAGCAAAAAAAACATTGTTGAGGTTCTACGCGCTCAAAAATTTACGAGACGAGGAAGTTCAGTTGGGCAGCGGACAGCAAACAGTTCGAAAGCCAATCTTGAGTCAGGCAAGGAACGGCGAGGCAGAAGGACCAGCAAAGTTTTTGTACAAAAGTAATAGAGTTAGGAATGTGCAGCCGCAAATAGAACAGTTTGATAGCAGTTACAAACATGCTCTAAAATATTGAAAAAGTAAAACAATCTTCAGTAGGGAAGGAGAGATTGAAATTAACGTCGTAATCGGTGGCAGAGCGGAAATTCAACTTACTGGCCATAGACCAAATCCAACTAAAACTACACGAGATCTGCAAATCCAGGTTGCAGCAAAGCATCGAGAAACTACGCCAATTAGAATTGTTGACATTTAGAGTCTGCGAATACTAGAATCAGTGATATCCCGAAATCTTGTGCACGAAAAACCTAAAACGAGACCTGGGCGGCTGTAAGTAGAAAAACTTTAAAATCATATTGTAAACCACTTTTAAAAGATATGTCAGATCGTTCTTTAATTATTTAGTTCTTTAATTTTAATTATTTAATTATTACAATTAAATTCAATCTATAGTGTTATTTTATCCACAACAAAGTTCGTCTATGTTTCAGACGCATTAACTTCCATAAAAGCTAAATGTAATTTGATTGTATAAAATTCACCCATTTATCAAACCCAGTTTAAGACCCTGAGATCCCAAATATTGTGTATATAAAATTTTTAATAAATTTTGTTTAATTGTTTTCCCTTAATAATCTTTTTTTATTTTGAAAAACGCCTTTTTATTTAAATATTATAGTATATATATATATACATATAATGCACTGTTTTATATTAGTGTTGCGTTTTAAGATGTAAATTACCCGTCTATATTATATATAATCTTTATTTTATTAAGTCGCATCTACTACACAAGAGACTAAATGGAGTTTACTTATACATTGATTTTTCCTTACAGACTCATACATGTTTAAGTTGATAAATACAATAGCTGCTAGTTTATCAAATAAATTTATGTCGCTGAAAAAACGTAATACTTTATTGCACTACGCATGAATTGTTTATTTCTTGTATTTTTGTGTTCTCGGGGACGGAGAGTCGTAGAGACTCAAATATATTGCATTTGGTTTTCAGACTGAAATTATGTTTTCAGGATTAATTGTTAATTCTTATAATATGACAACAGTCTTTATGCATATACGCGTATTTAAATTGCTAATAAAAATATAATTCTTTCATACGGTGTTACACTATATTGTTAATTGAATTTTAATTATTTTGTGTTAATGACGTACCCTATTTCCTCTTTCATGAAGTAATGGCGAAAATAAATTAATTAATCTGATCTTAAAAATCTTGCGTAGTCCAGGATACGCACTCGATTAATTTTCTAGATGTATCTCGTTCTGAAATAACCCGTTCGGCGCATTTGTCCGTTATCCCTTTTTTTAAATTTTATTAACTACCAAGATGACCCCGGAACTGAATGTTAACACTAGCATACCAAAATGGAGAAAGAAATCGTTTCGAGTGATGATAAAACGTGAAAATTGACATCTTTATAAGGCAAACACGAACAGATTTACACGGACACCTCGAAAAAAGCACAGAAAGTAACCTCATATAATTCAACTTCTATTTTAACAGTGGAGTTATAAGCCATTTAAATGGCCACAGAAATCTGACGTGGATAATGGCAACTTCACAATACTTCAAGACTCCCTGGAGGCGTTGGATGTTCTATCCCATCCCACCCACTCAAGATGCCACATGGGCAAAATCTACAGAACCATCTCGGCAGCCAATCTCAGAAACACAACCGTTCATCTTATGTGGAACCCGGTCCATAAGAGAAACCGGAGGAACGAATTGGCTAACATATTGGCTCAACAAACGTCTAGACTGAATAACAACTGTGCAACGGACTCAGATATATGCATGGCAAGACCTATTCTACTAGACTAAAAACAAGTTACTTAGTATTCATCTCAGGAGCTTGATCAACAATCCTGCAGCTAAGGATTACAGGAATCTACCAGAAGCAGAGAAACTATGCTCACTCAAGACGGCTTCAAGAGGGACACAAGCGGTTATTTCTAGATTAAGGTCGACCCATACCTTTTTAACTCTTAACTATCTATTTTCCAGCACCCCGAAACCAACATGACTACCCTGATGAACTTAGCTCACGATGAACCACATCCTTCAGCACTGCCCTTCATACATAGATTCCTCATCGACATGAAGGATGGCGACTTACTTGCCTCCTACCAGAAATTGGACAATCTAATCAGACACAAATCAACTGAACCTAATTTAATTATGTAGTAACTATCTATTTGTCACAGTTAATTCTATTGTACAGTCGCTCATGACTTTTATGTCATTAATAAAAAAAACTGTCAGTGTCATTAGCGACTTTCAGTACTATACTAGCTTTGACTCGCCGGGAACCACATTGTGGCAGTTCCTCTGTTAGGAAACGCGCACACACACACACACACACACACACACAACATCCATACCCTCGCTGGGATTCGAACCCATGGCCTGTGATGCGAGGCTGCAACGTTGACCACTACACCACAAGAGGTCGGCTTTATCCCTTGTAAGATGGCAATTACGAGTATTTGTTCAGCAGCGGAGGAACGCAATCTCTTCGCTGTCGATTGGCTTTCATGTGCTAGATTGGGTTTAGACACAGACACGGGCGTGACCACTTGCGCCACGGCTTCCGGCCAGGAAGTTCGGTCGCCTTACGAAATGTCTGCTAATTGCTACGGGCTATGAATCAGTCCTAACATACACACACCACAGCCAATCAAAAATAACGACTTACAAAAAAGTACAAAGCACATTCAAATTGCTTGAATTTTATAATACGTTAATATTAACGTTTTGTAGATCAATTATACTCTTAACTTAATCATGAATCATGCACTTTTTAGTTCATTAATATGGTTAACTTTCCTTCCCCGCGTTTCTGTAGAGTTTATGCATAATATTAATTAATTAAAAATGCTAATTCATCTATAAAAACATTTTATTAAGCATTTCCAAAATAATATGCATTGAATTTATTTAGTAATTCATTCGACGACATTCTATAATACTGATCAAAATGTATATGGGAAATTGGAAAGTCTGTAAGGCGCCTGTTCTGCGGATGTTCTTAAGATGTCTAGAAATGAAATTTAAAAGTTATCTGGAATTTCATTAACAAGCCTATAACTAACCAGATAAATTCGAAAAAAGCAATATATAATAATTTTACCATAAAAAAATTCATCTTTAAATTTCGTTCCAAATCTTCTGACCTATTTAAACAGTAAAAGTAATAAGAAATTAAATATTAAATTAACTGCCTTATTATTGTTACGTTATCAAATATATAGCTAAGTCTAAAATTAATGAAAATTATATATGACATTCTGCAGCCATGGGACAAACTATGATGGTTTACTAAAATACTCATTTTTGGAGTGAATAGCGAATAGTTCCAAAGATGCCAGATGTTTTGCGCACATTTGCAGCCCCCATGGATAGCAGATCAACGAGGTCCTCAATTGAATCAACTGATGTTTTGTAAATGAACCGCCAGTCACTTCTTCGACGGTACCAATCATGTATTACGCAATTTTGATTAATTATTGTAAACACTGCTGGAAAAAAGCACTTTTCCATTATGTTGTTAATAAACAATTATTTTCTTTTTATGTCTCATTTTCTGTGTTTCTGCTTCAACGTGTGACTTCAGACAATAGATTCTACAAAATAACTGCTCATAGTTTGTCCCATGACCGTAGAACCACCCTATAAGTAGATTAAATGAAATATTAAAAGATAATAGATCATTTCATAATTTAAATATTGTTAAAGATCAATATAAAATTTTGAAAAGCAATGTAAAATATACATATAGGTTCATAGCCTGTAAAGCTTTTTATATAATACAGACAAAACGAGCGTTAAGAACCGTTTGCAATTTTGTAACATTCTGTTCAAAAATATTGTGTTTTAACTAAGCAACTTTAATAATCATAAGATAGACTGGATTAGCGATAGTGTTTTTGATGTGGAGAGCAATTATTTTTCAAGATTTAGGAGCGAAATGCTTCACATCAGATTAACAATACCCAATTAAAATCTAAATTGTGTTCATCATTCCATTTTAATGTGAGAAATTTGTATCTCTACTTATGACAAATAGTCAGCTCATTTTCTTTCCGCGAGTGATAGTTTAAACTTCAATAGCCAAATAACGACTTTTAACTACTCGTCATTGAATGATTTACATAATTGTTGCACAATACATTTTAAAATACAGTCCAAATTTAAAATTTATTTATTTTGATAATTAAAATTCACTTCTTCAACTGGTTCAATTTAATGTTCGTTAAGTATTATGATTTTAATTAAGTTTTTGATATTTAATTGATTTTAATTACTTTTAGGTTATCTGGATGTTTGACGACATAACAATAATAATGCAGTTAATTTAATGTTTAGTTTTTATATCTAATTATTACCAACTGTAAATAACAAATCAACGAATTCCAAGCAATCCTAAGAGACCAGATAGTAATATCAGGGGTCAGAACAGAACTCTCCAAGATGACACACCTTCACATATGTCCTCCACCTATATGTTTTTTATGCAGTTCCCCGGCTACCATCAAGCATATTATAAGTTATTCTTAAATACGAACAAGAAAGGAAATATCTACTCGACAGTAAAAACATCATTGCGGTTCTACACTCAACAGAATATAAAAGATTAATAATTGAATACATGTAGATGGCTAACTGATACGGTGAAATATAGGGAAAGTAACTTTTCAATAATGAATGTGAACTAAATAACTGTAACGAATAGTCGCTAATGACCTCACAATTAATGCGACTCAAAATAAAATAAATTTTAAAAAAATATTGCAATTCTGAAGCTTTTTGTAACTCCGTTCCTTCAAATTTCTCAACTTAGATCATCCTGGAATAATCGAAAAAATATCAAACTCCACCAATGTTTCTCGCTGCCTAAGATGTCAATTACCATAAAATTTAATTTAAAATTGCCTTTATTTGACAAAACTCACTGAAATAAAGTCTTACGAATTACATTCCGACTCCCTTCACTTAAGCGAAGATAAAACGGGTCAGATATTTTTATGATTGGGAGATTGGTTTATTTTTTAATAATAAATACCGAATGAAATTAAAATCCATTTCCCTATATTATACGCATTTTCTTGGCGTTCGTTTAATTTAAACTTTTCCACATTTCTTTTATAATATTGTTATATACATGTGCGCCCTGAAATTTTCACTAGAAGAAGTATTTCTCACTGTACAGGAGAACATCAATGAAAATTTCTTTCCATAATTATGGAACTACGAGGTAATCTTATAGTAATCACGGTATAAACGTTGCTGTTTTCCAGTACTTTCCATTACGCCCACACAGTCGAGACTTTCCAGCCTGGGGACGAAGACGTTCATCCGATGGGTCTGGGCATGGAAAAAAACCTCCATGGGAAACGTCACTGTTTGCAGTTCGCAGAGTTCATTCACTCTTCTGCTACACGTTTCACAAAAAACTTCGTCTATATACATATATGATATATTCAACATTGGAGCTGTTGAATATTTCAACATTATGTTGCAATTTTTTTAAAAAAAACAAACAGTAATATGGTTAATTGGTCTTATTGTGGAGCTGCATTAATTCATTTTAAATTGTTCAAAAGTCTTACTATTGTGGAATCTCTATACTTGCGACATTATTAATCATGAATTTGGCGTGGTCAGACATAGAATTTAATGTAGTATTGGTTTTGAATACCATTTATAAGTTATTTATTATGTATTAAAATTGTAATGTCTAAAAATTTTAATAAATCATTATTTTTTACTTCTGTTACAAATGTAATCATTTCGATTATTTTGTTTAATTTATTTAGAAACAATTCGATCACTTAAGTGTTTTTTATCAGAAAAAGATCACCAATGTATTTCACTATTATTTTGTGTTCCCTATTGGAAATTTTGATTGTTTAATTTAAGATATATTTCTTAATTATACGTGTCTACCCTTAGATATCTCAAAAATGTGTTCGTACAACTGACCTTGAAATTTAGAACATCCGTTTTCTGAAATAATGAGTTTGTTAATTTCTCATGTTAGAAATTTGGAATAGTTATTTTTTAATCAATTGTAATTAGTTAAAATGTCAGGTTAACTATGCGTGAGGAATTTTGAAATTACGCTGAATTTTTTAAAGGGCCAAGGTTCATTTGAGAACTTCAATTCAACATTGTTTCAGTTCATCGCCTGGTTTCTGCTGGTGTGTGGGGTTTTTTGAATCACGTGACTAAAGTAAGAAGGATTGTGTGGTATTTACTTTTTACTTATAATTTATTTTCTATTATTTGGGATGCATCTTATTAATATATTATCATATATATATTGTAATTAAAGGCGTCTAAATAAAAGATTATACTTGAACAATTAAACAAATTTATTACAAATTTTAAATTCACAGTAATATTTGGGATCTCAGGGTCTTAAACTGGGTTTGATAAATGTGTGAATTTATACAATCAAATTACATTTAGCTTTTATGGAAGTTAATGCGTCTGAAACATAGACGAACTTTGTTGTGGAAGAAAATAACACTACAGATTGAATTTAAATGTAATAATTAAATAATTAAAATTAAAGAACGATCTGACTTTTATCTTTTAAAAGTGGTTTACAATATGATTTTAAAGTTTTCTACTTACGGCCGCCCAGGTCTCATTTTAGGTTTTTTGTGCACAAGATTTGGGGATATCACTGATTCTAATACTCACAGGCTTTAAATGTCAACGAATTTTAATTGGCGTAGTTTGTTAGTTGGTCTAACAAACATTAGTAGGTTCTCGATGCTTTGCTGAAACCTGGATTTGCAGATCTCGTAGCTTTAGTTGGAAATGTACTTCATTTTGGTTTGTCTATGGTTCTCCGGGTTGAATTTACGCTCGGCCACCGATTACGACGTTAATTTCACTCTCTCCTTCCCTACTGACGATTGCTTTACTTTTTAGTTCTTTAAAGCATGTTCTTTCGTTCTGAGACTATAAAACTTTTTCGACTGTTCTATTTGCCGTCTGCTGCCCAACTGCACAGCTTTCAAACTCTTCGCTGTCCGCTGCCCGACTCTATTACTTTTGTACAAAAACTTTGCTGGTCCTTATGCCTCGCCGTTCATTGCCTGACTGTCTAACTTCGTCTCGTAGATTTTTAGCGCGTAAACTCTCTTAGCTGCTCAACAATACATTCTTTGCATTGCCGCCTTGTTGCGGCGTCCTCTCTATACCCACTAATAATGAGTCCTCTACAATCCAACTTTCCAATTAGAACAATGTCTTAATTACTAATTACTACAATATATAATGTTATTTGGCCATTTATTTATATAATTAGTATTCAATGTATCATGTTAAAGTAATTCGATTTTATTATACAGGCGTTATAATTGATATAAGTAATAAATATTACAGACTTCGTCAAATGTAGGGAATAACTCTAATAATAATTTGTAAAAATCACATTTGTTAGTTTTAAGTGTTAAAACGTATCTTGTAATTATGTAGTTTAGTAAGATTAGGAACGCGAGGCCGGAACGAGCTAGGGGTTGATAACCCTCACTGTACGGAACCAAAACAGCTGTTCGGAGGGAACACAGGCGATATCCCTCCCACTTCCCCCCAGCCGCCATCACCACCACCTGGAACAGCTGATGGCGACGCATAACGACACATCTTACTGTTATGTAAAGAAACAATATATTGTGAAGTAATGAAAACTTCACGTTGAGACAAGTAGTTGTTCCTTTTATGGTTAAGTATATTTATTATTTCTTTTTGAATATGGTTCTTGTATATTTTTACAGACAATTAAATATATCGCCTTAAATATTATTGCGCATTAGTCAATTTTCAATTGTAATTTTCTTGTCAAGTGTAAGTAAAAGAATTTATGCGATGTGACGTTTCATTTTGAATATGATGTTAATATGGTAAATTTTCAATTGAAATTTTTACATAATTTAACTAATTGAATTAAATAAGTTAAATATTTAATTTGATTTGGTATAATCCTAAATTTTCTAAAGACAATTGATCAAATTTATTTGCTTGTTCTTGAATTACAACTGTCTCAATTCAATAAGATGATTATTTCGTTTCGTTATAAAGTTCCTTTAATGAACGAATCGGCCGAGAATCATCCGGGGAAAAAGCTTGTATAAAAACGAGATAAGTCACTAAGTAAGCAACAATTGAAGACTTCGATATGTAATGAGCAATTTATTCCCGTATATTCTTAGAAAATTACATATAATTATATATGTTTTATAAAAATTCTAAAGTCTTTGGGTTTGTTTTGAACGAGTAATATAAATAATATGTAAGATAAAAAAAGACCTATGATTACATAGTACTTCCAGGAGAACTTCTTGGAAATGTTTGGATACGTAGCTGGATGTATTTATTACTGAAATATATTCATTCCGTTAATGCATTGGCTAAAAATGCTGTGCACAAATTGACACTTTATACGATTGGTGAGCTGTTTGGTCTAAAGTATTCAAGCTTGCGGAAAGAAATACGAAAGGTTGAACGAAACCGGGAATATTTGTTTCAATTAAAATTATATCCTGCAATACACATTCCTAGAGATTCTACAACATATATTGATTATAAGTAGCCAACACAATAATTAATTTTTAAGTAATTTCGTATATTTGGCTGTCTTTTGTGTCCGCCTCCGTTCGAAGAACTAAATCTTACATCCAGTGGAGACTTTCAAGGCGTGAAGTTGGACATAATTTGGAAGCACCGGACTTAAAACCTGGAAATATATACGATCCACCATAATAATCAGATTTTGATTCCTAATTTGGTAAGATAATAATAGATGGTAGATTTTTTTAAAAACAGAATATACCGATTCAACTCTAACCGACAAGGCACTTGATCTATTAAATAATATTATTTTAAAAAATACAAAAGTTTTTAAACGATTATAAATTAATACATTTGAGTGCATTATTGTTCATGAATAAGATTTGTATTTAATAATAAAAAATATAAAATTTTTATCAGTTAAAATAACAAAGTTTGGTTAGTAGAAAATAAATAAAGAAAATGAAAAGTAAATATAAATTTTTATAACCCTTTTAAATTAAATTAAATTTTGGCTAAACAGTTTCTTAAACCCTGCATTGTTACACATTCTCATTCTTAACTGTTCACTATAAGAGAAAAGAAGTATGTTCACTATTAATAAAATTTGATAGTCTTTCAGTCTGAAATGAAATTAATGAAATTATTAGACAATTAATAAGAAAACATTAATTAATGAAAAAAATTAAAGACGTTTCTACCTAGGATTAGAACCTCTTCAGTTTATAGGAAATTTCAATCAAGATCATCTAAAATAATTATGAATAAATACAAAAATGTCGAAATACATTCAAAAAACAAATATATTAAAAAACCGGCAATTAACTTACATTTTATACTAATGAAGATATTTGAGTGTTTTAATGATGTTTTGGTTTGATTAAATGTAAGTTAGTTGCCTGTTTTTCATTATTTAATTTATTCATAAATTTATATATGTTCTTGATTGAAAATTCCTACAAACTGAAGATGTTCTAATCCAAGGACGAAACGTCTTTTAATAATTTTTTTTCAAAAATTATTGTTTTCTTATTAATTGTCTAATAATTTCATTAATTTTATTTCTGTCTGAATGGCCATCAAATTTTATTATTTTTTGTCAGACAATTTCATAATTTATGTACACTATTATTTGATAACTTCCTCAATGAAATACTATGTTCTTTGTTGATTAGGTGTTTCACTGGTCCAAATGAGCCTTATCTTATTACACATTGATTGTATATGAGCATAAGTATATTTAACGCGTCATGCATGAGAAACACAAAAGAAGAGAAACAGATATTCAAGCATTCTGCTTGGAGTTACAGACACACCACTAACAGAGCTTTCATGCGAGTGAAATCGCACGGCTAAGTTTTCCACAGAGCCCGTAATTGTTTAATCCATCGCCGTCTCATTGTGTAGACCTTCCAAGGTGGGAAGTAAGCTACACGTAGTGAAACCTCTAATTACGTATTAACACAATAGTAGCTTAGGCTGTCCGTTAAGATTACAAATGTTTTTGCATAGAGACAATGACTTTTTAAGAAGGTTCATTATGGGTTCAAAATACACATGCAAAACATATAGACGTATGAAGATACACATGTACCAAACAATGTCATGTATATTAAATTTGTATCACTCCCATTCATAAGGATGTAAAATGAATCTTGCGTTACGGCGCATTCAAAATAAACAGTACGTTTTTACGGAAATACCTTTTGGAAACTGCGAACGGTAACGATAATATATTATTAAACGAGTATAATAAATGTGGTGAAAATTACCACAGAAATTAATCCGGAGTAAATATAGTTTCAAAGTTTTGAACATTATTCAATCGATTAGCCGTTTTAAAAATCCGACACTTATTTCAATGTAATGCAAAAATATGAAGAATTAGTTTCTAAATTAATTGGATCTTTTTTATGTTTTAATTTGATAATTAACTCATGTTTAAGATCTTTTATGTTGCGCCTTTGCAGTGCAATGTTAGATGCCATCTCCCTGCGTTCAGCCTGTACAAGGCACTGATAGGTAAATTGAACTGTTAAGTGGTTGATTGCTTCCCGTACTCCCTCAACATGCTTCTGTAATAATGCGTCACTTGCAATTGCGGCAAAATGAAACATAAATTAACGGTAACGGTAAGTTAAAAACTGTTATTCTATTTAAAAAAAATCATCTTTAGCAGTTATTTTTTGTAGATGTAGACAGGCTATGTATAGGGTAATCCACATAGCGGCAATTCCCATCTTATAGAATAGAAAAAGGAGTGAAAGGGGGGGTGCGTAAAGGTAGAGCAAGGTAGCCAAGGGTTAACTAGGGCCCCCGGGCTATGGTTTAAGGATCAAACCCGGCAATTCGCTAAAAGTGATGCAGGGAAACCCCTACAAAAACCTGCATCAGGTAGATTGGGTAAAATCACTTTCCATGCTTTGTCTGCAAGCGTGAAGCCTCTTATCATGAGTGTTAAAAAAATTTCAAAGACAATACGTCAAAAATTCATAATACATTTATTATAGAATTTTCAAAATTTTCTCAATTTATTTCCATGAGTATTTATTAAGTTATTAGATTAAGTGTTAAAGGGAGTAAATACAACATTAATACACAATTTTAAATTTTTATATAAAATCGTCTTCATGTACAAATTTCATATAGTAAATAGTTTGTTTTTTCAAACTACCTGAAACTTTAATATCAGCATAACTGATTAAAGAAAGAAATTTTAAAAAATTATGAAATAAGAAAGAATTACCGAAAGGTATTAAGAAATAAACCATTTGCTATTATTTCCTTTTATAATTACGTGAAGACTCATATTTTATTAATTTGGAATTTTAATATCAATAACCCCACTTATTTATCAGTACCAATTAATAGAATTTTAGATTTCACTTTAGATTTTAGGTCCTGAATTAAAAATTATATTTTATAAAATTTGACTTGAAGTTGAAGATGGTTGAAGGCTGAAAGATACTGAATAAATGTTTTGGTTAAGTCTGAAATTATATTCATTGAGACTTATTAATAAAAGTGGGGCTATTTAAATTAATATTAGAAAATAAACAGTTTTAAGGCCGAATTTTTTCGAAAATCGTGTCATTCCAGCTCAAGCAGAATAATGATAAATTTTAGAAACAAATGAGCGCTGCCAAATAATAACAGAGAACAAATCGCATACAGATACCGGAAATATTCCTTACATAATAATTAAAACATTGTATTATCCTTCATAACTCCAAATAACTATGATACGAAACACATCAAATCAAAAACATATAAGAATATTCATTATTTTCAATCAGACGTAAATTTTTTCATTTTATATAAAATATATATATTAGGTGCGTTACTTTATTAATGTTGTCCCTTTATTTATATTTTTAAGTGCATTGTATATATAAATGGTTTATCACGAAATGATTGCCGTATATAGAAACTAAGAAAAAAACACAGGAGAATAAAGTAGAGAAGAGTGTGGCATAGAATAAAGAGGCACTCATAAATAAAAATTTTAGATGCTACCAGACAGGTTGAAAAATAATAACCGTAAAAAATTGAAAGAAACATATATGTAATTAAATTAAATAATTATTCTGTCTAAAAAAAATATGTTTGACAATATGAATTGATTTTAATATGTCAGGTTGAAAATAGGTATTCGTTTAAACCGTTGGAAATGGCCTATAATAAATTATAAAAGTACTTGTCGTTATTCTTTAATATTTTTAGTTGAAATTTGTGTTATGTTCGGGATTGCCTCGTTTGTGTGTGTGAATTATGGAAGCTAAGCTCATACAGAACAAGTCACGAATGTTCAAGGTCGCTTTTGTAGGCTCGGGCACGTTCGCCAAATTAGCGATTGACCATTTTGCGCCTGGCGGCGAGTCCAGGCGAATCAAAGGTTGCGTGTCTCAAATTACAATCCCTCTACGTGATCTGTCAATGGAGGGAATCTCAAAGAGATGCGTCTTATTACCCGGGGGCACTGCCTGCGGACTACGTGAACAGAAATGTACAACAGTCAGGAATTGCTCTAGTCTGCTACAGAACAACAGAGTTTGCATTAAAGAAGATCGATTTGAAAATCCAACGGGAAAATTGATTATTTGCAGATTAAATAAATGTATACATTCATATACATCTTAATGTATAATTTTTTCATTTATTGCGTCGGCAAACAGATCTGACAATTAATAGTAAAAGTCAAAATAATAATCTTGCGAGTAGTTAAGTGAATATACTCTAATTGACTATGCATACAGATACGGTTTTTTGACAACCTGTACATCTCAAGCGTAAGAGGTTATTGGTAAGTGATCCAGTATTTCATTCCCATGGCGTAATTAATTATTTAAAATTCAACCATGAAATTTTATATAACAGTTTTATCTTAATTGTGTACTATACTGACGTCTAATGAGCACAAACAGACGAAATATTTAACACAGGTGATGTACCCAAATACAACTCTATAGGACCCATTTAAGGAAGAAAATGCATTACTATATTTGCTAAAGGAAATTGTGAGACGTACAGAATGGCTTTTGTGCGAAGTATTTATAGCTTTCCTTAATAACATTACTGCAGTTGCATGTGTGACCTTGCGCATAAATCTTTCTCACAGAACAGCAAACACTCTTGATTCGTTTTATACTATTTAGATCCGCTCCCAGCAGTTGGTTTCAAGCTACGTAAAAAGAGAAGTACAACTGGATCTTTTCTGCGGTGTCGTTCTTTCGCCACTTTTAATTAAGGGGGGAATTTTATTGAGTTACCAAGAATATGATTTTAATTTAATTTATTTGTAATAGCCACTAGAATTTATTTAAGGTTTAAATTAAAAATGTAAATTTCAAAATTATTGATTATGAATATGTATATTAATTTTACACTCACACACGTGAAATATAACTCTCCTACTACTGCAATTAAAGCATGTTACTCAAAAAAATTCATCGAAGAAATTATCAATATTTCGGAAATTATAATTCTTACGGTCAGTTCTCCAAAAAGATAATAATTAGATTGAATAGTCAAATTACAGATGGATTTTGAGTTTATCAACTGTATTATGCGGTTGTGTTATTCATGGCTCTTGTGTTCTTAATCACGTTACGAAAGGAACAAAGTTTCCCGAAACGTTGTGTGGTATTTATATCATCATTTCATTTTCCCTGACGTTTTGCTACTTTATCCAATCGTGACTAAAACAGAAGAATTATATTTTCATTTACTCCAAAAATAATTGGCGGAAACACTCGTACAGGTTACAAGTTTCATAAATGAAGCGTTAGAAACAGCACATTACAAATTGATAAGAAAAATATATGTTATACTTTAATCAAATAAAAAGTATTACAACATTTTACATTTCGGCTTATTAATCATTAAGATATTAAATAATCAACCTGAGACAATGTAATTTGTTGTGAAGTTCAGAAAACTACGATATCGCGTAATAACGAGGGCAAATAGAGCAGCGATCCAACAAGTCACATATAAGAACATGAGAGCCCATAAAGATTATAATTATGAAATAGAAAATTATTATTTAAAAATTTTAGGAATAAAATTCAAATGTAATAAAAATAAAATATAAAACTTCAAATATAATGAAAATATATTTATTAATAAAAAGTATAACATCATCTAACGATAATCTGTTATCTTTGTCACACGCGCAGATACAAACAATTCAGGGAAAAAAATAAATATAAAAATTTTAATTGTATCCAGATACTAAAAAAAAACAATCCCGAATATAATTCATTCCTGTTTTAAATCAATAAGATTAGGTTGACTCCGAACATTTATTTGTTTGGTTGCTTTTGTACAGTTTCTTATCATGCTTCAAATTCCATCTTCGATGTTATTTGTCCGCCGAGATCGGTGAGATTAGTGCCAAAAATATGTATTTTCGATATATTATTTTACACACTTCCACAAAATGCCTTGAAATTGTTCGAAACGCTACATGTAAATAGGATTTAATAATTATTTTCCAAGTTGCCTGACTCATTAATGTCAATATCACTGTTCAACTAACCATTATGCATGTCACAACGATAAATAATAAGTTAACTAATAATAATAAAACGTTTCCTGAAGGAAATACAACTGTGGCGTATCACGATCCATTTTGTCATTCTATTTTTGTTTCAGGAAATGAGAAATACATGGCTGTTCAGGACACGGATGAATAAACTCATTGAGATGTGATAATTTTTTCTGTGAGCTGAATCATCTGTGGAGCTCATTGCCAAAGTCATGGGTGTTATTCGTTCAAGAACCAAAACAGTTTAAAAAGAATCGTCGAGTTGCGGAATCTGACAACCGTGCACATATTGGGATATCCATTGAGTTGAAATCCACGGTCGGATCTCATAAGCCCACGCCATCCTCCGGAAGCCCTATTGATTGAACACAGACACGTTCACGTCTCTTCCTTTGTCAGATACGATCTGGGATGAGAACACCGAATGTATTATGAAATTGACACAGTTGATTACTGTTCTAATTAGTAAACTATAATATATCAAATCTAAAACTACATTTCAGTTAGAAATTTACAACTAAAAATACGAGAGTTGTGTGATAAGTCTGGTAAAAATGTATCAAAATGAATTTTTTTTAGAAAACATACTTAATTTCTCAACAAAGTCTCGTTCCTTGGCTATACAGTTGGCCCAGCGCGTTTCAAATATTTTCAACCCATCACAAACGTAGGTTTTATCAAACTCTACAAATTACTTCGCCACAGCCCCGATCACTTCTTCATTTGATTAAAATTTCTTCCCACCAACCCAAATTTTCAAGTTCGTGATCAAGTAAAAGTAACTTGGTGCAAGATCTGGTGAACAGGGTGGTGGATGAGAAACCAATTCGAATTTCAACTCGTACAATTTCGCCATTGAGACTGCTGCTGTGCGCGCTGGCGCATTGTCCTGATAAAACAGCATTTCCTTGAGCGCCAATCTTGATCGCTCCTCAATCAGCAGCCGTTGTAAACAATCCAACAGAACAGCATAATAGAGACCTGTTATGGTTGTGCCATTTTCCAAGAAATCTATGAATATTATACCTTGAGACAAAAGACCAGTGGCCATCACCTTTCCATCTGACAAAACGGTCTTCGCCTTTTTCGGTTCACTTTCTCCAGCTTGTCCATTGTTTTGATTGTTTTTTGGTGTTTGGAGCATAGTGATGGACCCAAGTTTCATTGACGGTTTCGAATTTACGCAAAAAGTCTTGAGAATTACTCCGAAATATTACTAGATTTGCGTTGAAATGCTGTTCCCAATCCTGTTTTGGTCAAATGTCAACAGTCGCGGCACCCATCGCGGTCAAAGCTTTTTCATGCAGGATAAAATACACTCATTCCGTTGAGAAGCCTACGGCATCAGCTACCTCAAGAACTTGTAGTCTACGATCTTCCATTACGATATTGTGAACTTTTTAGATGTTTTCCTGAATGGTAACCTCAATTGGGTCGCCGGAGCGAGTTTAATATTCTGTGTTCTGCGACCTCGTTTAAACTCATTAATCCAGAAATAAATTATCTTCAATACTGTAGCAGAGTCCTCATGAACTTCATTCAATTCGGTTTTAATTTGTACAGTTGTCCAACCCTACAAATGTGTGTAGTGACAGCGCGAAATTCGTGTTTTTCCATTGTCTCTGCCCGACTACACATCCAACACTACTAAAGGTTGCCAACAATAAACTACGACTGGAATATGTTTAAAACTTTTACGATTATCTTTGAAAGGATCATGTTTACCAACAATGGCGCAAAAGTGAAAATTTCCCGCTCTTTCATAAAAAATGCCCAGACTTATCGAATAACCTTTGTATGTTGAGTAACTCTTAAGGAAAGAGAACCAATAGATCTGTACAACTTATTATAATTTCGCTTAATTATTCTCTGTGTATGAATAATTTTTTACGGAATAGAAATTTCAAAAACCTGATCCTATAAATTTAATAAAATTCCATTTAATGATAATTGTCCTTTATACTTGATTAAAAGTGTAAGTTTGATTTTGTTATGGGTAATTTATTGTAATAAATTTAATTTTTCTAAATTTTATAACCCTACTTCAACTTTAATGACATCAAGAAGTTTTCATATTCTATAGATTTATTAAAATGGTTCCTTTTTTTCATTAATGTATGACCTGAAGAAGTGCCCCAAGTCGGGACAATTCGCTGCATTTATTTTGTATACATACTTTTACGGTAAATGAAACTACTGAATTAAATAATATAATAAATATACATTTTCTTTATTTCTTTTTTTTTGTATTTATTGTGTATCGTGTGTCAACGAATACCTACAAATATTATTAAATTATTACGTTTTCCAGCCGGAGTTAGTTATCGTAATCTGCCGTTAGTTGGCAGCAGAGGCGATAAAAATGAAGGTTTTTTTTAAGCGGTAAAGAGGATTGTTGAACAAAACTTCATGGAGGACCTCTGAGGAGAATTGGAGGGAATTAGTGACGGTGATTGGGAAGCAAAAAGAGAGCCGTGTCTGATATTTAGAACTAATAGAGAAGTGGGAGGCCAGTCGTGGTTAGGAAATTGAAGCAAATAAATAAAATTCGTGATTGATGTGGAATTTGGTAAAGATTCAACTCCCAGCTGTGCTGAGCTGTGAACGCACAATTGCCTCCGAGTTCTGTGGATCACACTGATCGAGACAGTGAGACGTCGTGGTGTGCAGCTCTTCCTGAGCTACGAGACGGTGGTACCCGACGAACTGTATTTAATAATGGTTTTTTCTGGCAGTCTAATTCCCATTTGTTTGGCCCATTATCCCCTGAAAGAGATGACCATATGACTGAGCTGTACATAATTAACATAAAGTGAAAAGAGCCTAAATAATTTAATTTTTTTATTTTGAATAAGAAAGATAGCCAATTCAGACAAAAAAGTGATAATATAAATACCACAAAACGTTTCTGGGATCCTTGTCCATTTCGTCAGGTGCGAAGAAGTGCATAGAGCGACACAACTGCACTTGTCAGTTTCCTGACGAAAGGGACAAGGATCCCAGAAAATTTGTGTGGTATTTATATTATCACTTTTTTGTCTGAATTAGCTCTTTCTTATTCATTATTTTCAATTAGACGTAAATATTTATTTTGTTTTTTTATTTAATTACAGTTGGGTGTAATATATATTATTGTAAAATAAATACAAAAAATCTTTGTAATTGATTAGTAGAATCATGAAGTCGTATTTCTTTTTCTTATTCCTATACGAAAACTCATAAATAACCGTTCTTAAAGTACCTGTATGCGCACTAAGAAATCAAAATAAAATACCCTCCGCTTCTGAGTATTTTAATAAGAAATCAGGAAGAAATTTGCATATCGTTAGCAGTATTTACTGCTACTATCAGCCACAACGGAAGAGGCACTCCAGTTCCTATATCTACTTTAGAACCACGACTTACCCTATACACTTCTAATAGAAAGAGTGCTTTCCAAGGTTGTTTTAAAGAAATAAATAACTTAATCCATACTTAGTAATTTAGGGTAATACGATCCACATACTTTAAGATGAGATCATAACGGTTTCGGCAATCGAGTGTAATTATATAGACATTACGCTCTGCAATACACGCTGGCCGCTATATTGAAGTTACGGTACAGAGTTCGTATCTCAGTGGAGGCGAGGCGAGGCGAGACACATGGCCGAGGCAGGTGAGATAAAGGATAAAGGGCAGCAGCTTGAGGCACTTCATTACTCACGCCTTAGTGCACGAGCTGGCCGGAAACAGAGATCCAGTTATCCAGTGATTTAACGTGGAATTACTGTACTCAGTCGTGCAACAGCTGGCAGAAACTAGCCGCGGTTATCAATTTCTCGTTGTTCGCTGTAACTTGCATTGAAAATGCGTGACTGTAGCTAGAATGGCACGTCGCCGTCTATTGAACACTTACTGATAAATAATATTATGAGAACTGTGAAGACTTGACGGAAAATAGCTCCAAGAATTTTCTAAATCACGTGAATTGTACATCAGAAATATTATTTAACATTATCTCAAAATGTAACAAGACTGATATCATAAACGATAAAATCTTGTAATTAATATTTTACCTATATAAATAAATTTTACCTTTAACTATATTCAAATTACGGTCACTTACGTTCTCCTTGACTTATAATTAATATAAATTGCAATAAAAATTATTATGAAGCTATATATTGAACCATTACTTTTCTTCCTATATAGATCAGCAGCACTTATATCGTATAGTAAATACTATTATAAATATATATAAATCAGGCCTACCGTGAAATTGGAAATCTATATCATCAATAAGATGTCATCTTATTACAGTTCGAAAATAAAACGAAATTGGATCTTGTTTTTCCAGTTTTGTGATTTTTTTTATTAAATAAAGTTTAACCTTTGTTATAGACTAGTATTATTGATAATATTTTTGGAATTTAGAATTATTACGCTTTGACCTACCTGCAGGTCTTTGTCAAACACAAGATAGTGTTCATTTAGATCTTGTGTTTTAATAAAACGTACAGGCAGTGTAACAACTTAAAATTTCTTAACTATTATCAGTCTGGTGGGTGCTCGGCGTTGCGTGGGTATTTATTTATATTAGCCCGGAAAAGGACTTTATTCGACACTAACCACTCGGTAAACATTTCTTTTAACCAGCATCAATAGTGTCATTGTTTGGAACATTTACCTATTTATGTTCCCCTCCCTGACCTAAGTCTTCGTCCCGGTATATTTAAGGCAGTCGAAAATACTTCTTCTAGTTTAAGAGAGTCAAAAATATGATCGCTAACTTAATAAAGTCCAAAAATACTCCTCTGAAAGAAGTAAAACTAATACAACCTTTCACAAAATGCAGACATAAATATACTGGTACCCAAACGTCAAAAACACACACGGGAAAGTTTATTCAACCACGACCACTCTTCGTTGTCGACCATAAAATTTCCATAATAGCTATGGTTGATGCGAGAAATAAACTCAGAAACTCATTTAACCCTGGAATCGACACCAATTTCGGTCTTTTTTATTATTATTTATTTAAAACCCTTCCTCCACCACCCTAACAGTAAGGTTGCCTTTGGAGTTGAAATAAGACACTTAAACTTCTAGGACACTATCAAATTCAGCGACCCGAAAACGATTTTTTCGACGCTAATAATGGCCGTTTATGAATGTTTTTTTAAACATCACCACACACCTCCACCCTAAGATGTGTCTCAATCCATCGGTGTTAGTTCCTGGATCGTAAGTAACATGTGTTTAAAGTTTGGTAGAAATTGCTCTACGCGTTTAAGACTGAACGCGGAAATTTCTCCCCACACCCAGGGGCTGAACTACAGCTTAACTAACGTAGTGAATGTTAGAATTAAACTCATTGTCTTCTGTAACCATGGATTTAACTCCAATCTCGGTAGTATCGAGTTACTTTTGTGTAAGCCCCTCCACCATTAGTGATGCTGTAAGGGGTTGAAATTATACACTTAAAAAAAGCATCTGGAAAGAAACAATTAAGCACATCGAACCCGAAAAGTAATTATTTGACGCTAATGTCGGCAGTTTTATCTTGTTTTAAAATTTCACCGCCATTCACCCCTTGGAAATTTTCTAACGCTTCGCAAGGCCGACATAAACTTTTGCGGGCGTGTTCACAACAGCTCACCAAAGTTTCATAGCAATTGGATGAATTGTTAGGAACGCATACGGAATACACGTACCGACACACAGACATTTATATATATATATATATAGATAATACTAGTCTGTAATTGAGGTAAAAAGTTTTCAATGTTCGCATCAAACGTTAAATATATCATAATAGTCTTTTTTATAGCACAAGTAATTAATGACGCGTATAACAGATAATAACAATAATTTTTTTTTAACAATACATAATTTTGAAGTGAGTTCTGATCTTAGAAAATTCTAGATCTGAAATAATATGTCCAAAGGTAATAACTTTTCAAATAATATAAACACAAGATTTAATCTAACAGAGATTATTTAATTATCCATCATAAATATTATTTAAATGAGACGTGTCTTGTTTCACATTTAAAGAAAAATTGTTGGACTTAATATGGAACATTTCTAATATTATACTTGTTGTAACTTCCTTATCTAGAATAGCAGTAGTTAAAATTAAAAGGATGATTGAGTTACAAACAATGGTTGGTAATAGGTGAATGTTTATAAGATGAAAATTTTACATTACCTTTATGTTCCTTAATTAATGTCAACAAAGATCGTTTAGTCTGGACAATATAATAATATGAGCAATTGCTGCTACTAATTTTATACACAACATTATGGGAATCAAAAATAATTAAGATTATATTTACGGTTTAAGCAAAATATGACCAAGATAGAACAGTTTTGAAAGATACAGAGATACTAAATTTTTTAAATAACATAAATTATGTGTATAGGCATTTATAGTATGGTAAAACAATGAAAATGTTAGTAGTTTTTTTGCGGACAAAAGGTTTGGGTAAAAAATTTAATTAATTCTGAGATTAATTAATTTAGAAATAAAATCAATTATCAGTTATTATTTTGAATAATTAATTAAGGTATCAGTATGATGCATTATATAGGACAATAACAAAGCTTTGGCAACAAAATTGAAAACCGTTGGTTTTTTATTAATTGGATGATTAGATTATTAATTAAAAACTATACTATATTAAGTGGATTTATGAAACCAATTAAAAGTTTGAATATGTTCCTGTCGGAATATAGCCACTTCTAAACACCACGGACGACAATCTTTTTCAATTCACAAGTGAATATAATTTTTTTCTAGTATTTAATTGATAAAAACTGTAATTCAGAAGGGATAATGCAAAATATGTCGTCAATGGTAAGGTATAAATTCAATACAAGAATTTTCTAAGTCCCTCATTCCAATTTTTGAAAAGAACAGAGATAAAGAGGAATTCAATGAGAGATCAGAATTTTGATGATAATAAATATTAAGTGTCAATAATGTAGAATGGTGGATTTAATTAACACCAATTTCCATGTCAAGTCCCAAAGTATTTTTTATATTCAGAATTAACCGCTACGTGATACGTGATATATATTTTTGCTTTATCAAAATATCTAATAGCAGTATAAGATTTTACGATTGCTTAACATCCACAGACTATAATTAATCATTCATTTATATTGTTTAATTTGCACAAATAATTATTATTAGTTATTTTGCACCATCTAAAATGACTGCCTTCACGTCTGATTCAGTTATTCTTTTATTCAATATATGGCTATTACGAAACATACCAACATACGAATCTAGTTTTGTGTAAAATAAGTCGTGATTTTTTTAAACTCTTTTTTTTTACCGTTGACAATATGTTTTGGTTCAAATTAAAAAAGGACAGTTGTAATTCCTTCGTTTAACCCTGCCTGCGGACAAAAAAAATTAAATGCAGAAAAATAGTGTATTTAACCATTATTCGTCACTAGTATATTTATTTCTCGTTTTCTACATACACAATAGAAAACTTAATTTGCTCAGTTAATTTTTCAGTTTGGTGGTCATCGCCTGTCTTTCGCGTGGGCGTGACTTGTTATTTGACAGAATGCAGGAAGTCGTTCCTGTAGGCCAAGTGTAGCCTCTACATATTCTTGCTTGTGCGGTGAGAGTGAATGTGCAAGAAGGCGGCGACTCCATCAAGGTCAACAACCTCGAACTCATCCTCCAGTATCAGCTCTATGTCAACAACGTTCAAGGAGCGTAAATGCATTACGTAACTGATTTTCATTTGGACAACATTGAGGATGACCCACTTACTGTGCTTGAAAGATGTGCGTACGGCGGTAAACATTGATCGAAGCAACATAAACGCTTCGTGATTCCCAGCCCCAGCTCAACGTTCGTTCTATAATTTCCCCTTCACTGAAACATCGAAGCCTATGGCTAAAAATATTCGAAAAATAAACTTAGTGATGAGTAAACGTAAAAGTGGCATTTTATGAATGAGAAATAATAATGCCATTTATTAAGAAAAGTATACATCTTTGTCAGATAACAAAAAAAATCGGGTATGTAGCCTCTGTGGGGTACACATGAAACGTCTTGTGCGTTCTTGACAGAGTCTAACTACCAATTACCAATCCGAAAATATCCGTAATTCTTGGGTATAATTAATAGATAATATCTTCAAACCGTTTCCTTGGATCACTTAAATAATGAATCTTATTTACTGAAGACGAAAAGAGCTTTTCTTTCCATTACAATATCTTCGGCGATTTACCCTCAATGTCTGTCTTTAACGTTTGCGCTTCATATGGAGACGGACACTGTCCGCCTAGGACAAAAGGTGAGTCGGAGTATTTATTTATAATCATTTATGAAGGCTACGTTTCGAACAAGAACGGTATATTGCTGAGTAACATTCAAATTTTCTGCTACAAATTAAACACGTGTAAGCTTTTAACTTATGACTCATACCGGTTTGAAATGGCATAGAGAATTGTCTACAACAAACTGACCACTACCGTTGGGATCTACAAACGTGGAGCCGACCTACACCTCTGTGAAAGCAGTGTGGGAAGGTAAATTTAGCTACGATTTAACAACATCGGCACCGCACACACAAAGCACTTTCTTTATTTTGTAATGATTCCCCTACACAAACACGTTAAATTAAGACGCACGGTAGCAGGGAAATAAGCGATACTAGTGTTACATTCATTTCTAGCAAGAGACTCACAACTGACTTTCACGTCAATAGAACAAAAATAATCAACAGGCCTTAATCTGTAGACAGTATTTCAGTAAATTTGTGATACAAAATGTTTACTGATCGTGTCCCTCCTACATAATTTTGGAGGGTAAAATTTTCCATATTGGCATTGACACCAGATATAAACTTCGCAGAAAATGGAACACGAATTTTCTTTCGTAAACAAAACTGGACCTGGAGGCAGTAGATTCTGAGGAGGAATGGTTTATTTTTTACTCGACCACGCAGCGGGTGGTCTGAGAGGAGCTGAAAGGGTCAGCGCAGAAGTGCGGAGTTTGCATTGGGATAGCAAGAAAGCTTATGGTAAAAAGGGACTGGACGTTCAAGAGAGAGGATCGAGTTTGACAAGGTGCGTCTGGGTGCAGATAAAATATGCCATTATGCTCATCCAGATGGATGAGGATTGCAGAGCTTCAGATCAAATAAGCCCTAAAGGCGACGAATTGCAACGAGGAAGCCGTGTGGCTCAAATTGACTGGACGATTGAGGAAGAGGACATCAAATATGTTCTGAATGAGAAAATTGGTAGGAGACAAGAGAAGAAACGCACGCCATTTCCCGAAGGCACCGCTTCACTTTATGTAAGCAAATTCTGTAGTTGTCTTTCATTACATTAAATTACGCATTCTACCCTGAGATATTTCACCGTGCGCACTTTGTTTATGTGGATTAATTGTGTAATATTTTGGCATCATTAATTTGTCAATCAAGTAAATTTTGTGTTATTAAATTCACTACCTATATCAAACAAAATTAATAATAAATTAAAATAATTATTTATGGAACCTCGAGTCTCAATCAACAACTTATCTTACTCTTTGAAAACAAGCAGTATATCTATAACGAATTGGTGAGAACGTACACCTCTGTTAAGTATTACTTCAATTAAAATGTTAATTTTATCAGCCAATAAGCCAATTCCGTAATACATTTAAATAATAAATTTATCTTTTGGCGAATTTCTCGTGAAAGTATTTATTATACAACTATTCAAACCAATGTTATCGTTGACAGTAAACCTACTCAATTAGTTCGAAGGTTTTTACATGTCCATTACTAAATGATAAATTTTCGAAAAAAATAATACAATGAATAGAAATTCAGAAATACCCTAAAGACAGGCGGAGAACTGGAAAGAATATGCCAGGCGTCTGTTCTTATTATAAGGAATTCTCGTCTGTAAAGATCTACTGGAAGCGACGAGTGAATAACTTGACCTCTGTAACTTCAGTAATGCAAAGGAGATTGTTAGAAATCTATGTATCTCGAATAATATATAGTTTGTTAGATATCGTCTGACTATTAATAATTTAAACATACAATAAACCTCAGTGTTAAACGTTTTCTAAAACTTTACACATTGAATCTTATTCAAATTTTTTACAATCTATTCATTAGATCGTATCCCGATATCCGCAAAGGTGAACGATTACCATGCCGCATGTACATTAGTCTCTTTCATACACACTGATTCCTGTGAATAAATCACATTTACTCCGTAGCACAGACTTGTGAAGGAAAAAGTAACCGACTTATTTCAAAAGCTCGATCATGTTGCGCAAGATACATCAACATGTGTTATAAACTTCCATAAATCGACGAATAACATGTTAATGATATTCTCTTGAAACAAGTTTCGAATCGCCAAATGACCAGATTTCAGGATTAATTACGAGTAAGTAAATTGGACGCACGAAATCACCCATATCTGATGGGGCCAAAATAAGAGTTGGATTCGCTCCAAATTCATTTAAATTATGGATATTTTAACTAACCTGAAAATTAGAGACAATAAATTATCAACATAAGTGAACATTTTAATGTTAGAAAAATTCAAGTAACGTTCATAAAGTACTGATGTGTAGAAGGATCGTCTGCAATGTCTCCTTGGACTAATATCTTTCAAGGAGGCAAATAGAAACTCCACAAGCTGTGAATGTACGAGGGTCACTCTAAATGTAATGCAATTTATGTAGTTCATAGACACACCCTTCCCGCTCGTGTTAAAATTTATTTCAACCCGTTCCCGTGAGTGGCGCAGTCTTGGCATGTCGGCAAGGTGGCTGCTGCACTCGACATTCGTCAAAATCAACGTGCTGTGTGAACGAGATGGTGTTAAACATCCACAAGAGGTTGATAAAGGAGTATTGGGATCCTGCTGTCGATCGAATTACAGGTAGTCGGTGGGCAAGCAGATTACGAGGTGAAGGATGGCATTCCAATATTCTGGATACTCCTCTCAAGGCAGTTGAGATGGATAAGGGGTATGTGGAAAAATTAATTTTAGTTCCTAAGGAATGTATGTGTCTATACACTGTGAAAATAGGAAAGTTGTAGTATGAAAATGTAGTTTTCAAATAAATGCTGTGAATTACTTCTGGCGGGACCCGCGTAAATGTCAAAAATCATCGAGAAAACTATAAAACTAAGTATAATTTTTAACAAAACTCTATGACAATGTTTACCAATGCTAAGATTTGTAGTGACATTGCCCTCTTGTTGGAAAATAAGGAAGTTCTGGAATCTGTCAAAAAATGGAAAAACTAGAGCTCTTGGCCGAGTTCATCAGACACCTGACGACAATGATGAAACTAATTGTCGAAACGTTATGTTGAAATTTAGTTTTAAAAAATACAACGTTAACGGTTTATACGATAAATATCAACTAAATTTATGCATTATTGGGAAAGCGGGAAGTATCCGATTTTCCTGGTTATGTAGGAGTAGGAACATATTTAATAATTAATTGAATAAAACAAGCTTTTTATGTTTGCTAAAAGTAGAAAATTATTTAGGTTCAAATCACGGGTGGAATGAATTAAGTAACAGTATTATTCGAGTAGAAAGCGTGGCAAGAATTTATTAAATCTGCTACCGCTACTGAATTACGTTAAAAAATTTAATTGACAAACAGAAAATTTTTCGGGGGGAGTTCTTGAAATATTAGCGTAGGAAGAAAGTTTTGTAATATTGCGACAAAAAGTAAGCCTAGCTAATGGGCTTATGAGACACTCGAGACTAGTAAATACTTGATAAATGCTGAATGAATTTAGCTACAACTGGATCTCGATACGTTGGAAGTTTCTATGCAATTAAAGGGGTCTGAAAAATTATAAATAAAATAAAATCATACCAAAGTAAACTAAGAAAAATAAATATATGCCATATTTAATATGTTTAGAACCTACCCTAGGAGCTTTATACAAGAAAATTATACAAAAACTCAACAATAAAGAAGAAATTTATATCACAAAAATTAATTACCTTTTTCAACTATTTTTCCCTTTCATCTGATAAAGACCCAAATAATGGACGACACGTAGGCCAAGTGTTTTCATATTTGTATTCATTTAAATGTCAATGTAACCATTCAAGTAAACGTATAATGTTTAACTTGTTCTCCCTTAATAAGAATTTTATTTATTTATTTTGTTCTTATACGCCACGTAAAATTTAAATTTTAAAATAAATAGACAAAAAAAATAAACATACATTAACTTTTGAAAATGACAAGTTTATCTTACGCAAAATTTTGTGACAGTCACAAATGAAATTTACTGCATTTACTATCAAATTTAACCCAGAATAAAATGTAAGAAAAACCTTCCAAAATTTGTCTCTGAATGTCACGATATTATTTGTGATTCTTGTTCCTCTCTAGTTGGATATTTCTGATCTTCTGAACATAGACGGATATGCATCCAAGTTCTAAGGTTTTCCATCCAACAGAGCAACTGTTCTCGGATACGAGCTTAAGCATGTCGCAGCAATAAATCCATATAAATCAAATGTGAATGCCGGATGCAGTACTGACACTGACTCCAAGGTGTTTGGCACAGGATGTCTCCTGATCGTTTTGAGAATTACTGCCCGTCTAAATCGCGTACGATTTTAGCAACTTCTGGAACCCATGGATGATTTATAAGTAAAAAACGTCGGTATCGGATTTTACTGCGGCGTCGTCGCGTTTCTTTGTCTAAACAGGAAACGCTCCTTCATTTATGGGAAAATTAAACTTCGGCTTTACTGCCGTAGGGAGGCCGCTAAATTCCAGACAATATGTCTGCAAAGATAACATCTCCGGCAAAGAGTTGTTTAAAATTGAACATCCTGCACTAAAATACTGCATTCAAGGGTTATTTCATCGAAAAAAATTAAAAAACAAACGCCAAATTGATTTTTTAATGAAACATTGCATCATGGGAACGTTTTTCTGGAATATGCACTGGCACATGCTTCCACGAAGAAGCTTCTGAAATAAAGTACTTCTTTCGGCGTGTGACTCATGGACGTGTTAATCCAATGTCGTCCAATGCCTCACCAACAGTAGAAAATTCTCTTCTAAAATACAAAAGAATGAAAAGTAATAAATCTCTTAACTTCTTGCGTTAATTTAGGTTGTTTCAGAATACGAAAATATTGTTGTTTTTGATTTTTAAATACATAATACGGAAGAAATGATTCATTAACGTTATTGATTTAAATAGCCTCTCCACTCATAGAGAAATAACCTAATCAAATATAAAATAATAATCGAACATCAATTTATAATAAAAGTAACTGTCTCATAATAAACTTTTAACAAAAAACATTTTCAAAATAATGGGAAAAATTAATTCAATTTATATATTGGATTTTTATATTAATCAGGAGACAAAACTTAGTACTTGTATTTACGTTAAAATTTGTTTCCCCTCATGACTACAAACTTGTAAAAATGTATACCGCACAAGAAAAGTAGTTTTTGATACGACCAGACTACTACAAGTTAGAAACCTTTGACGGTGGAGCTTGATTAATATTTAATTGTTTGCGTCTACCTCCTGTAATCAGAAGAAGATAAGATGAGAATAATGAATTGCGTCTACCAGGAATACGACCAGTGTTAAATATAAAGACAGTGCTCGAAAAATTAAATGGGGAACAATCAGAAACCAGCAGACAGGCTCCATAAAACTCTCAATAACAACTCAGAAATCTACTTTCAAATTAATAACGAACGAAATTATTCTCAATTATTTAAAATGATTTGAGGTGAGTGTAAAATATTTTCCAATAAAAATTTAATTATGAGTCTGTTTTCAATTTATCTATAAAACGAGTATGATTCACTGAATTAAAAACTTCACTCAAGTTCCTTAAAGCATGTGTTTCCGTTAAATGATGCACGAAATGAAAAGGAATATCTTCATTTTTAGTTTTTGTGTTATTGATATTTATCTTTCATTTAATTAAAACAAAATAAATATATTAGCCAATAAATGTAATTTTTATGTATAAGGTTGCGCAGAAAAATGGACATTTTTCAAAAAATCTAAAATTGTTTTAAAAACAGAAATCGATACTTTATAACATGCCCAAATCATTTTGGTGATGTCCTTTTCCGTGGCACCAAATTAGAGCCGTTCCCGAAAATTCCCCTCCAACAACTGTCTGTCAATTCCATTTATTTTCTCGTGAATTTTCTTCAGTGCTTCCACTATGCGAGGTTTTGTTTCATATACATGCGCCTTTAAAGTATACAAATTAAAAAAAAATTCACATGCAGACAAATCTGGTGACCTTGAAGGCCACAGAATATCTCCAAAACAATTAAATAAGGTGATCGGGGAACATGGATCTGAGAACAGCCTTGGAATTTCTGGGCGTATGAGCTGTGGCGCCATCTTGTTGGAACAACTCATTGTGAAGATTGATCTTCCTTCCTCGAAAATCTGGTTGCAGAAAGTTGTTAATCATAGCGACGAAACGTTCTGAATTTACTGTGATGCCCTCACCCTCCTCTTCAATTTTTCGCACTTTAACTAAACTTTTGTTATAAAGTATTTATTTCAATTTTGAACTAAATGTTTAATGTAAAATTGACAGAGTTCTGCTGATTTGAAAAATGTCAGTTTTCCCCCCGCCCGGTGTATTTTAGTTCACATACAGTGCAAGTACCTATACAAATGGTCACACTAGGTTTCACCCCGAATTTTGAACTTAAGAAAGTGATACACTTACATTAATTAGGAAAAGAAGTAAAAGTTAATAAATCTAAAAAAATTAAAAAATCTTGATTTCATTGAAGCTGAAGCAGGATTATTTGAATTCTTTTAAGTTTAAGAAATTAAAATAAACAAGAACCAAATAATATATTTTACATGATAAAGAAATTTTAATTTATATACAAATTGTATGCATCATCCTCCATGTCAATGAAAGCCGAAATGTGTTATTATTGATTTATGATACGAAAAATGGAAACTAATTTTTGGTTATTGTTAGTGAACTTGTGAATCTAATATTAACGGAAATATTTGTAATGAGTAATAAAGCAGCGAAACTTTGGAGTAACTGCACCTGATGCGTTGGATTCCGCACTCGAGAGCCGTGCATTGGCCACTGATTACGGTTTCCCTTTCTGTTGACGATCCAAGGGACTACGAGAAGATCGTCCGTGAAATCACCCAGGAGCTAAATAGCTGAAAGCTGTATTCACGTAACCGTTTTTCCTTTCAGCCTGGACTCCTGCGTTTCCTTTACTGCATTGTTTCCAGAGCACTGGAAATGACTTCAGCTCTCAGGTAGCGAGAATCTATACGTCTGGAATGTCGGAAAATCCGTTCATCTTCTTATGTGAGAACCGGCATTGACGAAAACCCACTTTATAAAGAGAAAACAAAATTTTATTGTCATCATTAATTTTTACAATAATCCTCAAAAACAAAAATGAAACACTTCATCAGTTTAGAGAAAAATTGTATGTGGCACCTCAAACGTCTATACCAAAGAACTGAATACATTTTTTAGGGCAACAGGCTACATGAGGGTAATCCACTTTGGGCAACTCCCCTTTAATAGCATAGGAAGGGATTTGAAAGGGGGGATGCGGAAGGGTAGAGGAAGGTAGACAAGGGCCCCGGGCTATATTTTAAGGATCCTACCTGGCATTCGCCTAAAGAAATGCAGGTAAAACCATAGAAAAACCTGCATCAGGTAGGTTGGGCATTGCGTACTTGTCCCACGCCCTTCCGATAGCGGGAGAGGAGTTTGCTGTGGGGACGCAGCATTCCCTTCTCCGTGCCTCGACCAGTTTAGGAGGCAGCTGGCCGACTATTCCAATGGGAATAGCGAACAACTCTTACCGTATGCCCAAGGTCTGCGACCCCGGAACATACACCTCTCAAAACACGCCGAGGTGCCTCGGCTTGTGGGAACCTTAGTTCAAAAACGGAGAGGAAAAGGCACCCAATACAATGATTCTCTCTCATATATTGTCAATATTTTTTGCATCTCTTGCGAGTGACGGAGCATAATTCCGAAGCTAGTCTTAAAAATGCATTATTTAAGCACTTTTAAATATTATTAAATTAAGTAGTAGCGGTTTCGAATTATCTTTGGCCCGCCTAAACTAACAGTCTTCAAAAGAAGCTGATTTACAAATAATATTATTTGGCAGAGAATGTTCGGAACTACAGTCCGGAGCAGCTAACAAGGAGGTTGTTTGCTGGAATTACGCAGACAGAAAAATGAAAATATTCCAAAGAGATAGAACACACAGCTAGAAGCTCACATAGTCTTAGTAGCCTACGAATTCTCATTCTTAAAGTATTCGTACACTTTGCTGGAATGACTACAATGACAGGACAGGTTCGGATGGATTCGCTTGTTTCTACGCGTTGATCCAAACGAATTGCGTATGTGCTGTACTTTGCAGTATCTATAAATTTGTCCCATGATTTCCACCTCTACGCTTTTGTCTCGGTGACTGATGAAAATCTCTGGTCTCGGATTTCATAAGTATAATTCGAGTATATAATAGTTTTGTTAATTACTTGTGCTTTTGGTAATCATATTATATAAATTGCAGAAAAATAATATATATGGCTTTTAATTGAAATTTAAAAAATGTAATACAACCTTTATGTATACTTTTCCCTGTGATCCGGTTTTTCATATAAAACTTTTTAAAATAATCTATAACATATAAAAAATAGCTATTATTTGTATTAAGTTTTAATAATGCACTTTTGTTTATAATCTCAATGAAATATTAAATTAGTTTCGAATTATTTATTTTCTTATGCTTTTAATTTTATGAATAAGAAAGATACTCAAAGGGTAATATAAATACCACACAACGTTTCTGGGATCCGTGTCCCTTTCGTCAGGTGCTAAGAAGAGCCTAGTTGTCAGACGTGAATTTTTTCACTTTTAATTTTATATTTATATATTCTTTCTTATAATTTAATTTATTTATAATTTCAGCGTTCGTAATTCTTTAACATTGTGTTTTATTTTCTCTCTGAACATTCCACCGACGTATTCTCCTCCGAGCTCAAGCAAGAGTCTGTATGTGCTTTTATGGTTTTCAGTCATGTCTTACGCATTGTATTATAATGCGTAGCTTATGCGCAAGCATTGTTACGTGCTACAACTCTGGTAAATGTCTTGAATAAGCGGAAATCACAGTGAATAAATTATGACAATGATACAAGACCCGCCTGTCTGGCTCCGAAATCAGAAGATGGAAGTTAGATTTTGTTTTTCATTGTTTACTCAGTACACATTGAATAGTTATTCGTTTTTCTTTAACTTATATGTTATAGAACTATTGAACAGAAAGTTCACGTGTTTAATATGCGACGACAACTACTGGAATTGGACATTCCCAGAAAACACATCTAATTTATTCATGACGTTTCTAAAAATTATAAATAACTATAGGTAGTATCTGCGATAACAACAGCATGTAGATCAGAATCTAGAAAAAGTAAACTAATTTAATTTTATGGGGAAGCAGCAATGATAGTTGTACCAGTGTGTCAATTAAGCGATTTTAAAGTGGATCATAGTAATCAGGCATTTTCACAGCAAACTGAGTCATTTTCGATTTTCTGGAGAAAAGTCATTTTGCGAAACACCAAATGAGGCCAAAAAGGTGTCAGAGAGATAATAATGATCGCTAATTGTTTAAATATCTGTAGGTCCTAACAATAGTAGTAACAAATTTGATTTACTTCTGGTAAAAATGATAATATGAATGATAATAAAAATGAATTGAATTATTTGACGAAGAGTTGCTTTTGATAATGCAATAAATAGAAAATGAATATTTATAGTAAAAATGATAATAAAAATGAACTGCATTATTTGACGAAGAGTTGCTTTTGATAATGTAATATTTATAGAAAATGAATATTTATAGTAGTAGTTCCGAATAACGTCTTAATAGAATGGAGCATTTTTAACGAAACTTAGAACACTACCTAAGAGTATAAACTGTGGGAATAAAACACCCATGGAGACGGAGTGTAACAGGTAGAATTTAAAAATAATGAGAAAACGACCAAATATGCTGCTGAATAAATAGTTTTGTAGATCGGTGGAATTATTTGGATCACTCTCAATGTAATTTAAGCCTAATTTCACCACCGAACGGCATATTCTTAATATTGTATTTAATTTATAAAAATCTACATGTAGGGATATCTATAACATTGACAGTGTTTTAGTTTTGTCAGTTATTTATAACTCTAACTCAGTGTATCTTATATAGCGGAATTTCCCCACAGAGATCCAAAGTTATTCCTGTTCTCAAGACAGGTGACCCGTCAAAATGTGAGAACTGTAGACCAATATCCGTTGTTCCGGTGTTTTCTAAGATATTGGAAACGGTAATGAAGGACCAATTAACAATGTATTTTGAATCAAACAATTTGTTAACAATTTTAAATTAATAATTTCGGTTTTGTGTGGCTTTGAGAATCATCTTTGTACTGAATCAGTTCTTTGCGATCTGTCCAAAGCTTTCGACTGTGTTATCCATGTAACTATTATTTCCAAACTTTTTATTATGGAATTACAGATAAGGATCTTGAGCTGTTCAGAAGGTATTTCACGCACCGTTTGCAAGTTAAATGCATTAATGGTAGGTACTTTAGCGAAGCCGACTTACCTCTGGAGTACCTCGAGGATCGGTCTTAGGGCCCATTCTGTTTCTAATTATGATAAACGATTTACTATCCAATTTAAATTGCGAGACAATATTGTTTGCCGATGATACGCCTCTCTTTGCTGCTATGGACGACTACTGTGCTCTCAAACATTTTATGAATTCTTGCTTGAATGACGCGGTCGAGTGGTACGATGCAAATGGTTTCAAACTAAATGTTGATAAAACCCAACGAATTTCTTTTGCACTAAAGAAAACTACTGATGTCCCTAATTGTCCTATTAAGCTTTTTGGCATTACCGTCGTTTCAATATTCACGTGGGATTCACATATTGACTCCATCTGCATTAAACTTTCTCGTACCTTATATCTATTATGTTTCCCCTATTTATCTACTGCATGCATATCTTGCATTTTTTCATATCTTACGGTATACACTTATTTGGAAATGGTAGCAAAGTTCTATAAATTCTTATTCTACATAGAAAAAGGGAATAATCACGGGTTCCAAATATGACCACTGACTATTATTTGATAAATTAAATATACTTACTTGTTATGTATCAAACCACTTCATATCTTTATTTTCTTACATATAGCCTATAAACTACAGGAGCTTTCGGCGTTTGCCATAATCCTGTCATCTACCGTAAAATGTCTTCAAAGACTTTTATGAAAAACATTTCGTCAATTTTTTTCTTGTTCATAACATATGTTTACGTCCATCACTGTCTGATTAGTCAATTTCTCTTGTTACGGCAATATATCTAAGAAAATAAAGATACGAAGAGAACTGTATGTGGTTTGATAATTACAAGTATATATAACCAGAAAAGTTTGTCACTGGACAGTGTTTATTAAAAAAATTAAATATACTTACTGTGATAAATGAGTATATTTATAAAACCCTAATAACTACGAAGATGAACTTAGGTAATTCTGACCTTCATCTCCACAATCATAACTATGCCACCAGATTTAATTATCACATTGTGACACCTAATGTAACATTAAGTAAGTCTAAAAAGTAGTTTCATTCGATCTCAATTGATCTGTTTAATAGATTACCCAAGAATGCCCGTCCATATGATTATGTTCAAAATCTCAATTAAAAAATGGTTAACAGAAAATCCTTTCTTCTCATTAAATGAATATTTTCAATGTAATCCAAATATGGAATTTTAATTATGTATTATCTGTAGTTTCTTATAATTTGACGCTTGCATATTGCTGTATTCTGCAGTTTTTTAGCAATAAATAAATTGATTGATTGAAGGAGAACACACCTCGGGTAGAGGTCGAAGGTGGTAACAAAAATAAAGCGAAAACGACCGAGATTGATGTCGAGTCCACGCTTGTGTAGTCGCCGAGCCCAATTGGCCATCCGCCATGTCGTTTAAGTTGATGCTCAGCTCCTTCGCATAGAGGAGCTTGTGATAAGGGCACAAATGGAATCCACCGTTTTCGGTGCTATTGTGTTGGCTCCCAGTGTTGGTTAGGTCATGTATTCAGGTGAGGGGGAGAAGGAGATTGTGATAAAATGAATAAAATGACTACAATTAGTACCAAATTCTCCGTTTGTTGGTCGCAAATTTAGATATTGGCATTCATGCGGCCAGTTAAGTTGAAACCTCATCCTCCATCTGCACGGTGATTATGGTGGTGGTTGGGGGGGGGGGTATAAGAAAGGGAAAAGTTGAACAAAATTATCCATATTAGTGTCGATCGCTAGTTTTCGATGTCGTTCAGATTAACTTTCGATGGTGGTTAAGCCATTGGTTGGTTTAATTATTAAATATTCGAAGGGGGCCCTATTAACCCTTGTATACCTCTATCCTTTCAATTCCCTCCATATGGTATTAAAGGGGAGTTGCCACCCCGTAGACTGCCCTCATATAGCCTGTTACTCTAAAAATAATAATAATAATAAATATTTGTGTTGAATACATTTAAGTGTCTAAATTAACGTTGGGAGAAATGAATACTTGGAAATCAGCTAGTATTTCCCTTTTGTCACATGTATTTAAGAAGTATACTTTTTACTGAAGTTGGACTTATTAAATTATGATTGCTTTTTAAACCATACTAAAGATAAAAATAGTGTCGACAATCATGATTTTTTGATCGCCTGTAACTGCACTAAATAATTATTTTTGCTCAGTGATGGCTCCCAATGCTCGGGTCGGGTGTTATCGACGTTGCCCGGGTATTAATTATATTAGCTGGAAAATGAATTAATTCCACAGGTATTTTTAACCCCGCCGCATAGCGCCTGGGGATCAGCACGTGATGTAACCGGCACTGTTAATCACAACGCAAACGACAACTATGGAGACAGAAAAAACCTCAACCGTATACATGACGACAATCTCGATCGTTTTCGCATTATTTTTTGTAAGTTCCTTTTACCTATATAATACTTATATCGGACGTTTGTGCATTATTATTTAAAAATGCACCCTCTCCCATCCTCACGCAGTGGGGTTCAAGTGGTGTCATAACCCCATAGTGTTTGTTCCAAGATCACAAGTAACATGTATGCCAAGTATGGTTTGCTGCATGCGCTAAAGTTTGTATGCGTAAAAACGCAATCATCAATTATTATTTATTAAAAGCAGTTTAGAAATCATGAAATAAAAATATTTGAATAATTTACATATTACTGAACGGCCTACAAGTCATAGTCAAATTCAACTTCTATTTAACTAATGAGTTTAAAAAATCATAGTCACACTTTAAAATAACTTTTCCTGTTTCAATTGTGGCAATTTGACGTCGCGCAGTGAGTTCCAATTACAGTGAAATTGTTTCTTCTTATCTAGCATACATTTAACCACGCCTCGCTTATTTCGCCTTGTTACTATTGTAGAACGTCAAACAAAGGAATTCCCACAGCAATGAATGAGCCAGCTTTGCGAAAGTATTTGTAGAAATGAACCAAGTTCTGTGTTACTTTCGTTTAGCAGAAAATGATATGTATTATGTGTACATGTGTGGCGGACAACTTTCCTCTCCAACGAAAGTCTGCAATTTTCACCTGGACCATCAATAAAGAAAATGTAGGAAGAAATTATTTTGCAAAATAGACGATTTCATCGCCGATACATTTACAAAAATACAAGAATTGTTACCGTTAATGACACTTCAAGTGAGTTGTTAGCTGCTTTGAACGATATTGTCTCCATTCAAACTTTTAACGATAGTGTTGTTTCGGGTTTTGAATAACATGTGTTCGTAGTTTTATGAATACAAAATAATATGGTTAATTGAAGATGTATTCTAACATCAAATTTTAGGAATTGTTTTTTTACTGCATTGAAATAAATAGGGCCTCTTACAGAACTTGTAATTTGGAGCTGAGAATTGGAAAAGACTTCAATTGTAAAAACTCTGACGACATCTACTAAATGACAGTTGTCCTAGCATTTTAATGGCATATTTCTTGAATTTACGACTGTAATAACTACATTTTTAATTTAAACTAAACTAGATAACACTCATTTTAAAAACGATTTTGTTTTTCCGAAGCCAGGTGACTTTAGTTTATACAATAATAAACACGAATTCATTCCGTCTTGTGTTAACATTACCTATTTTGACCTGGCATTCACCTTATTGTTGCGTTCATTTCATTTTTCCGATTAATCAAGTCCATGCAAAACTGAAATACGCTTTAACTCTTAATAAATTTAGTTATATCTTTTGTATTTGATAGCCATTTAGGGAACGCCTTGAAGTTGTTACGAACAAACCTTTTAATATATGGTCTGAAAGTCCTAGTAATTAGGAGCAATTGCAGTAAAATAACCGTTATTTAAAATGTGAAATGGAATGCATTGTTGCATGACTTTGTATTTCTTTTTAATTTCAAATTATTCATTTAATCGTTTACAGCAAAAGAAAGGAAGACAAACGTCTTTCAAGGAGAATCACTAGTCCTGAGAGAGTTACGTGTCTAAACTCGTAGAAATATTAGACGTTCTGATAAGAAAGTTGCCGTCTCGATTTCATTTACAGGACCAGCTTAAAAATAAATATGAAAGTTTATAAGATTTTTACTCTAGGAAAATTATTATTCTTGGTCGCTCATGTTGTCTTAAATAAAGAAGTTTTGTTCTTCGTAGAGTCAAGTGTTCATGTATGATATTCAACCACGGCTGAATGTAACTTACCGTAACTATTTTATTTAACAAAAAACAATTATTTGTGCTGTCCTCAAAGTCTTATTTTACGGAATTGTTTTAAAAATACATGTAAAATATAAAAGCACGAATCAATTATTTTCGACAGATATAATCGCAGTAAAAATATTTAAACTGAAACTCACATAAAAACTCATACAGAAAATTAATTAATTAAAATAGGCTTTTAGTCAGAAAAAAATTTTATATTAAAATTTTAAACACGACTTTTCGTCTCTGTTTGGGACCTCGTCATGCGTATGAATGTTACAATTATAAAAAAAATTAATGTCGACAAAAATTTCTGGAAAGTTGATTGGCTACACGTTAATGTCGAAAATATGAAAATTATTTAAATGAACAGTGTAATGGAGAAAATTATGCTCATTAAATCAAAAATATTTCTCTTTGCATATTATAAGTGAAAGAACACAGAGGATTAAAATCGCTTGTGATGTTCTGATTTGAAAAAACAGCCCGGGAAATTAAACGCTTTGTTCCACCTGCCTTGATTACTAAGTAAAATATAGTCTCTCAGTACAAGCCAGTCTCATATTTACCAGATTAATCTTCGAATAATTTTTAACTAAATATTAATCATTACCTTTTGATAGACAAGAAAACCATTTTATCTCCATGCAAACTAAACAAAAGTGATTTTGTGTGCTTTAGGGGAACAGCCTATATAAAGCTAATTTCTTATTATATACTAAATCTAAAAAAATAATTGTTTTACAAATTAAGAATCTCCAATGAAAATTGATAGGTTTGAGGGATTGTAGTTGTTTCCATGCAATAAAGTGAATGACCGGCCATTTTCGGAAGTGTTTCTGGCAGCCACTCCGTGAATCCTGACGAGATGAAGAGGAGAGAGTGTTCGTTGTTCCACATATCTTTGGAGTGGAACCAGGGTCGTGGAACACGTTGTGTGTGAGTAGCCACTAAACCCACTTAGTTGGTCCGGTTTCCCGATGCTAATTTGGGAACTGAGGGAGCACGTTTAATTACTGCAGTTTCCGTTCCGCGTATTACTACTAGTGTGGTACTGGAACTGGGTACTTGTACTCAACACTTCATTACAACGGAATTTCAAATAACTGCTCTATGATAATCTCTGCCTAGTGTAAGAAAAGTTACTTTTAAGAAGCTGTTCAACTTTAATGAAAATATATCATCAATCTTGAATTTACTTGTTAACCAAAGCAAAGATTCAGTCACAACAACTGTCATAAGAACTGGAAAATATGAATCTACTGGAACTATGTTTATGAAAATATATATCTTTTTTAAACTGACATCGAACAAATTATCGATTCAAAAAATATAAGATAAGTTAAAGCAAGCCATTGATCACAAAGTAACTTATTACTTTTTGAAAAATATTTACATAATGACGTAGGGCACGATAGAAAAATGTACTTACCAATATATATAGGGACTGCCTATAAAATTAAGAGTGAAAATAAAACTATCAGGGTGCCCGGTCTTTATACGAAAATTATTAAAACGCTAGCATTAGACTCTTAAATGCGTGCTACTCATAGAGTAGACATGTTTCTATCATTTTCTTATTTTAACTCATAGCTCCAATATCAATTATTTTATGTAATACATCATTTACTTCTTCAGATATTTGCGCCGAATAAATAGTTTTCGCCAACCCTGAGATTAATAGTGTCACTATCGAAGTTGTTAGCGTCTTCTTCAACTCCTAAAGGTAGGGTAACGCACTTAAATGTATGAGGTGTTATAAAAGTAATGTGTAAACAACCGGGATTCATCAGATTTGTTGACGTTCAGCTCACTCGACGTAATGGTGAGTGGGTGAGGAGGGGAAAAAAAGTTTAAAATGGGCCATATTAGAGTCGAAAATATCGTAGTCGGTGTCTCTGAGGTGAGAAACGACATTCCAGATGCAGTTTAATCTAAGGATCAGACCTTTCAAGACTAGGTTCTCTAGCACCGCTAGCCATGGGAGTGTATCTGAAAAATAATACGTAAACGAGTAATATTTCTGTAGACTAAAAAGTTTGATTCGCTGAAATTAATACGTGTCATTCTCGTTGTTGTTTGAGATTAATTTCAACTTCTAAAGCCAAGGGAGTGAACAGTTCACAGATATGGCGGCAAAACAAGGAAGATCAGTGTCAAATCAACGGATTTGAATCATGATACTCAACATGCCGCTGGTTATCTGGGAGTTTCAGCCCTACAAAATGGGGTGATGTGAGAAGGGGTATACATGATCCAGAGATTATTGTTTATTATTTTTGATCATATTAAATATGTAGAATCAGGGTTAAAATCAGCGTTAACCATGCCGGTTAAGTTAAATTTCAGCCCCTATAGGATGATGTGTAGGTTGGTGTCTATTCACGGTTTTGGAGCTCGCTGACTTGATTACTGTCATTCATCATCCCGCTTAAGCTCAATTTCAGCCCCTTCTGAATGGTTTGAGGAAAGGGTCTGAGAAGGGGAAAAAATGTCCTACATAGGATAATTGGTGCCGAGTTCATAGGTTCCTTTGTAGTTGAGATTAACAGTGATAATTCCAATGTCGATTAATCACCAGTTCAGTGCGGGACGAAAATGGATTAATTATAAAATTAAAATGTATGAACACGGCCAAATTTTTAGATGTAATTTATTAACAAACACTTAAAATTCACGACGTTTTGTCCTCAACGCACGACTTCATCATGTATTACAATCGAATCAACTCCTATCCTGGTCTAATATAAATAAATACCCCGGCAATTCCGGCCACTCAGATAGTATCGTATAAATAATAAGTCTTAATTTGCTACAATTTTCCGAGAAATTTTGTTGTACACGTATATAGAGAAGGGAAACGTCGGACTAGGCTCATACACCTTTCTTTCTCAACGTAACTCGGCAAGTGCTAAATCAGTACACTGGAAAACGACCAGGGAGCGCACCATTTTAGCGCTCATTATCCACGACTTGAGAAGGATTGACGTATCTTTGTAAGGCGTTGGCCCTGTAATCCGTACGCATGCGTATTGCGTAGTCGTTCACGAAGCTCTTGACGCTGGTAGCGAAGCAGTGGAACAATATCTCATGGCGTATTTACAAGTAATTTTTATAACGAAATGAAATATTAAAAATACAATATTTACTTACTGGATATATCAGAAGACGATGCAACGCATTTCATATTCTACTTCTGTAAAAGTGCCAACTTTACGTTAAAAATACGTATTTTGTAATGACAGTGAAACTTGCTTTAATTTTGGTACACTAATCAATTAATGGAAGAATATTGACTAAGAATTACGCAACATTTAGTTATAAATTCAAAATATTAAAAAATATTTGTCAACATTATGAATCTGTAAAAAACACTCGAAGTTTTAGACATGTATTTCGACGGAAAAGAGAGAGTTACTTCTGCAGTGAGCATCACTAGCAATTATTCAGTCAATTTAAATGCGTTTATTTTGCTCCAGCCGTATTTTATTATTGTTTGGTACATAAATTATATATTTCAAGTTTCACCAGAGTGAAGCTCATCTCCAGGTGGATCGGAGGATTTTTTATGATAATTTCAAGATACTTCTAATAAATAAAATTAAATTGACGTAGGATGAATTTTAAAAGGCTGCTTCTATGCGTAAACTAAGCTCCCAACTGAATAAACAAAACCATTGGACGTAGAAAACTATGGGAAAAAAAAGCAAGATCCCTCTAACCACGTGCTGATGATATATTTCGTCCAAGAATTGATTGATGTACTATATATAATCTATACTTAAAATACCAAATCTCTGTTATGTTAAAAAAATGAAACCTTTCACGATAAATATTTTAGCGTGCTGATAACAGATGATGTTTTAAGTGTTGGGAGTTATAATAACGTGCTTGATTAATTTACTTTGCATCTGAACTTTTTTCTTCTTATTACATATAATTGAGTATAATGCAAGGAGGTTTGTGAACCGTAAACTTGGTTACATTAACGATCCATCACGGGGAGAATCCCGGTTTTATATCGTCCCCTCTAATAGTTCTTTAAATACTTTGTTGCTTTAATAAATTTACCTCGTTAACATAAACATGTTTTTTGTCTAGCATCTTTCGGAAAATAACGCCTTCGTGACCGTGACATCTGTTGAGACTAGTGGAAACTTGTAGTTCGCTGAAGCGAACTCTACAGGAAGTAGGTCTGTGCTATTTTTTACCTATACTAAGTATTACGAAAGTAGTAAGTCGTATTTGAGTTTAGAAAATAAGTTAAATCATATACACATTCTCCGACATTATTTATTACCGAAATTGCTTTCGACAATTAGATAATTACAAAGACCTCGAAGAACTACCCAGCATTTATTTTAAACATTTGATGATATCGTCAAGGGACCTTTTGAAAATGGAAGTATTCTTAAAAATAAATGTATATTCCCGATTGTGAACACTTTTATTCTATCCTACTCTTTAAAATTTTGTGATCCCTGCTATAACACTCTTAATCTCAGGTATGTGGGTCGTTTCTTTTTGTTTTTAAAGGCTTACCAAAGATACACTTCGTACTTGTAAGTTGTCAACATACAAGTGAAGTAAACTCGGCAGAATCAGTCAGAGTGGATTGGTTCACGGTTCAAGGATTTTGAAATGGGTAGCTGACAACTTCGGCTCCCACGTATTCACGACAGTATATAACAGTTATATATATATATATATATATATATATATATATATATATATAACAATAACAATATATAACAATAATTAAACACAACCTCTAATTCGTAACCACTTTAAAGATCTCAAATTATGGGTTTCCATCCAGGCAAATGATGAATTATGGTTCCCGATCTAGTGACGTCATCAACTGTATCTGCTCCGTGACGAAGCGACTCTCTTATTCTCCCAACAAGTAGATAAAATATTTCAGTGATCGAGTTACTATATATATATATATATATATATATATATATATACACGTTACCCATAAGTCACCAAGTTGTGCCTTACTTATTCGTGATGTTTCTTTCACTCCTGTCTGCAGCGCTGAGATTACGGCAATCACTTCCCTCGCTGTACCAACTCTTTTCTTTTCTTAATCCGCGAAGACTGAATTTAATCGTAAGCTCGCGAAGTTGGTCTCCTGAGGAACCGGTAGATGTTCCACCTTGTAACGCCAGACGGTCCGGTGTCTTCCCGAGTTCTGTAGCTAAACTATTTTTGTTTTTCTCTTCTTTGTCTCCGCGCTATGTTAGGACGCAACCGCAAATTTTTATGCTATTTGTCATATTTGGGCTTTCGTCTTTTTTATTATTTAAATGTTTTGTAATTAGTGTGTTACATATTATTCTTATACACCAATATATCTTACTCTAGCGCTATATTCAGTCAAACAAATATTAACTCATGATTGAAGAGAAAAATAACTTCAGAGAACACAATACTTATTCCAAAGTAAAATCAGCTATGTAAATATTACGTCACACTTCCTGACCCTACATTACGTTAGAAACATACTTATGTTTCGAAGTCAATATCAAAGTTTCTACAATTTTTTAAAAATCAATATCAGTACGCCACAAAATTGTAGCCATATCTCAATGTCATTTTACTGTCATTTGTACATACAAACTTGATAAAGATTATTTTATAATATGGTAGATGAAGCAGCGCACGAGCACGGGCTGGCGTAGATTGTCGTAGGTCTCCGACTCCGAGACGCAGATAATGGAGTCGTGCGACATTGTGACACGTGCATGTCGCTTCCTGATCGCCCCCACACGTGTCCGCGAGTGATTGCCACGCTTTGTGGTCCGACAGCCTTTAAAAGACCTCCAATGACACATAACGGTAGAGGGTACTGAATTCTCATCACAAAACAAGCCCGAGTTATTAACACGAAACGGTTTAAGAAATACGAGTTACAGCTGGTTATGAATTATAATTATCTGACATTGTATTCTAAAACAAGAATTAAATTTTCTATAAGTCAGAACTAAATTAATAAAACAATTCATAAAATTATAATTTTACAACGTTTCGTCTTTAACTTAGGACTTCTTCAAGTGTACATGTAAGTTCATTCCGGTTACAACAGACAGTGCTAAAATTTATTTCTATGATATCAATTTTGGCAGATATTAATTGCAGAGCTTGACAATTTATACAAATCATTTTCAATATTTCAAGTCCTAAATTACTGCAATGTACAGCCGATTAAGTACTTAATTAAGGAAAAACGTTGTGAAATTACATTTTTATCAATTCCTTTAATTTTTTTCAGACTTATGACGAATTTATTTCCAGCGACGTCGTATTTTGAACCACTTTGCTCGAAATCGCCCCTTCACCTGTTGCATCGCCGCCTCACATTCCCAACAGAGGTTGTGGATCACGAGATTTAGTATCCGTGAATTTTCTTATTCTCTTTAGTCCATACACGTCCACTACGAAACTGCTGCTTTGTTTTCTGAACCATAAACAATACGTAATTTTAAGTGGTTGTACAGAACACATTCCGTACAATATAAGTCGATTATTCATTCCTGTAATAGGTGGAATAACTTCAAATTCCAACTTTTATAAAGTATAATTAAACATTCCTCAAATATACTAAAGAATAGAATAATTGAATAATTAGTTAATTTGTTTTCATATATTGTTCAATTGGCAACACGATACCAAGTGGGACAACTCTATATGCAGACAAATATATTAGTAAATGTCTGTCCAATTACCGGAATTACTTTACGAATAGAGGGAGACTGAAAATTGTTTCTAAATGTCCGGAAAGTGAAAACACTGTCAAATTTAGAGAAAATTATTAATTGAAAATGTTTATTATAATTGAAATTCAACTCCGTGTGTTCTGAATATATGACACAATTTTGTTTTACTAATTCGTGTTACGCTTTTTAATAAGGCTCATTTTAAAGCATTTGCATTCACATACAAAATAAATATAATCCATCAAAGCTCAGCACTGGGGGGATACAAGAAGCAGCTAAGCGATTAGAATAGAAAAATTTCGTCCGGAATTTCTTCTGTTCTTAAATTAAATCAATTTGAAGCTATTATCAATTTGCACACAATATCCATTCTTCATTGAAGTCCTAAAATTACGCCGAGACGAATGTAATTTAGTAAATTATAGGTTAAGGTGTGTCAATGAATATAAAACTCGCATCTGACCGGGAGACGACAAGTATAGCTCATTGGTTTAGAGCACCGTGCTCTACCGAAAGTCATAATTTCGATTCCAGATCAGGCAGAGATTTTTCTGTCCAAATTCCTTAATACATTTGTGTGTTTGACATCAGTCTCTTCAGTATTTACCGTTATTAGATGTTCATGTAATTATTACATCTACTACAGCCTATTAATTAAGACTGGTATTCATCTTATTATTATTAATTGAATTTCCCCATAGCATTTATATAAGTCGCCGAAAATAAAAAATTATCACTTTTCGAACAGTTTATTCGTTTTACAATGCCATAATCGACCCCATCTTACATAGAAGGTTTGTAAAATTCCTTAAAGTCAATTCGATTTAAATACATTTGGTGCGTCCTTAATGCATTACTGTATACCCTCCGGACAAAGGTATTTGGCTTGGTTACTAACAGACGGAAATCTGTTTTTATTTTGATAATTTTTAAAAAAATTGTAACAACATTGGGCTATGTTCAAAGAATATTGTGTAAAATATCGACTCTACACGATGTCCGCAAGGTACCGAATGTATTTAAATAAATCATCGTCATTAAAAAAATTAGTTTAGGAAATTAATTTGATGATGTAATTGATTCTTCGACAAAATAAATGGTTCGAAGTATTATATTTTTATGGGAAAATCACATAATAATTATTATTCCATTTGCAATGAAATGTGGAGACTTTGCCACCGCCTTGTCACTGCCGTCTCACGGTTACACTTTGAGCCAGCACATGGAACCTGACCAGGTTTTTTCCCCCCTACGACTTAATTATGACTAATTAAGCGTTCACATTAGTTCTTTGTACCATTATTGTGCGAGAAAAAACACAAGGATTGTGCTTATGACATACCTCTTAAACCGTCCGAACTGATTTCTAGGGAACTAAATCGCACAGACTCGCAAGGTTTCAGTGTTCGGTTATCTGCTAATGTTGTTCGCGACAACTGTTAAGAAAATAACAATGACGTGCACACTGTTTTGGAAACACTCCGGTCTGGTGACAAAAACATCACAAATGCACGAATAACTGGAGTCCCTTGTTCACTGATAGTTCAGTATTTTTACAATTTGAACGACAAAGACGAAATTTTGAAGGCAGTTCTAAGCCTCGAGAAGGTTAAGAAAATTATGAATTTTCATTGTGAGATCTTCTTCAAATTAAACTCTCCCTGAATCTGTTATAATGTTATATTGGATTTATGTGTTCTGAGGAAGGCTTAGGATCTGTAATACGAGTCTCTCTCTCAGCTGTCTGTAGACGTCAGTGTTATCTGAATATTTAGATTTCGCATTACGCAACTAATATTAAGATATATTTAACCACCAAACTTTTTATTAAAAAGATATAAACTAAGAAAATATAGTTAACAGCGCTACGTTTCGGTTCTAATTTGTACCCTCTTCAGGCTGAATGGTTTGCTATGATGGTATAAACTAAGATTTTATTTTATTAATATAATTTTTTAATAATAATAAGTTTGTTATTTAGTCGTTAAATACATCTTATTATATTTGATGATAAAACAGCGAATAACAAACATTTAAAAATATTTTATTCTATTAATTAATTACATTAATGTTTTGTCTACTTTATATTTATTCGAAATCGCTTAATTATACTTTTTCCTGCAATAATACCTTTATAATTTACATATCACTGTATTTATTGTTAGTCTGTTCTATTTGCCTGAAGAGGCTCCACATAAGGACCGAAACATCTCGTAATTTAATTAATTAATACAATAAAATATTTATTTAACGTTTGTAATTGAGTGTTTTATCATCAAATTTATTTACACAGACGATAACTTGATAAAGTTTTAAATTATTATATTTAAAAATAGGATGTTAAAATAAAATATGATATGAAACTCTAACAGAATCACGACTTTGTTATTTTACGACCACAATCAGCGTTTCTGTGTATTCCATTGCCGACGGAAAGATGACCTGTTCGTACGAGCAGTGACATCGTCGTTATGATTTTGGTATCCACTATAAATAAACTTCGTCTTCCACGACTTTCCAACTATTTTTAATTAATTCAAAATGAAAAAAACATCAGAAAGTTGTTTCTGTGAATGGAGCGTTCAAGTTGTGGAGCATGGAAAGTGTTAATGGGAAGCGAAGGATTCCATTGAGCTGTGGAAGACGCGGCGTGCATTGTGCTTCACTTTCAATGGCTAGCGGTTCTGCGCGGCGAAAAGGCGATTTGTCTCGCTGCCTGTGCTAAAGCGACCTCGTCGTGTTGACATTCCCAAACGATACGTAACTCGTACCAAGGTTCCAGACCATCCGGCATCGCAGACACACTTACTTCCGCTGCAAAAACGCATTCAGACTGAGCCGTACCATCATCTCAATCTTCCTCGATTTACTTCGTTTCATTATTAAACATTCGAAAACTTTGAATGTCAGTGAACAAATGTGTCCGTAAGGTCATGGTACTCTTTCGGCCAGTCACAAAGAATCAACGAAACAAGTTTGAAATGTTAAATCTTCACAAAATAAAAGGAAAACTCTCCACGTTTCGTACCTATTGAAAGCAGTTCGATATGACTTCCATTTGTTGGCGTACAAACATCTAAACGATATTCAAGTTCTTCCCAAACACGGCTAAGGATGTCTGGTGTAAGAGAGTGAATAACGTCTATGAGTATCTGTTGTAAAAGTCAAATTTCTGGATACAACATTCCCGCAGCGGTGGATAGGCAGCGGTTCTGTCAAGTCATGGCCATCAGGATCTGACGACTTGGGGTGCGAACATAACGGAGCGACGGGGCTGTTGGTTAGCAGAGAGGCGACCAGGAAATTGTGACGTAAACATAGGGGCTCGTCTCGGGGTCAAAACATGGTGGTTCACAAATCTCCAGCCACAGAGTTTCCACGTAAAGGCAACAAGTTTATTAACAAGTAGTGACCGAGTACTGGACTATATTTCAATTACATATTCTTATACAGTTCTGGTACCAAGGAAAAATTTATTTTTTCTTCATAAGAACACGGTAGGCAGAGGTCAGAGGGAGCCAGGCCTCTATTTAAAAATGAGCTATTTATTCAATAGCCGTGAACATTACCAAAGAGCTGCGATGTGGACGGTCAGGGACGCTTCGACCCATCAGGTTTCAAGTTAGAAATGGTCTGTACGTTTCCCTCTCTCTCGCACATACAGGTTCCGCGTCAGAAATGGTTTGTATATTCCCTCCTCTGTCGCACAGAGGTTTCGCGTCAGAAAGAGTCAGTCAGCATGTTTCCCTCCACCTCGCACATCGAGCCTGAAACCTCCCGATCTCCGCTTATCATATACCCGTATACCTACTCCCTCGAAAACTTGAGAAATTCACCAATCGCTTGTTTGTTCTTGATTATTCTCCATAAAAATGGAAGAACTAGTAAATATTGAAAAATTAATCTGGCTTATTTTTGAGAAGTGCATTTATGACCATTCTTCTTCACATCACAAAAGATACGTCATTGTTATTTCTGTAAGAAAACATTTTACATGTCAGTTTAAAAAATAATACTACAAAACAGGAATATAAAATAATCTGCGACGAATCTGTGGCGTTTTTCCATATTGCAATTACAATTACATGGAAATAAACTTATCTATGTTTATTTCAAAGCATTTAGAGAACTCTGATGGTAATGAAAACAATTTATTGATATTTTTCTTTGCATAAAATAAGTCATTAAATTAAATTTTTTGTAACATAAAATTAACATAACTACTATTGGAGTCATGTAGAAGAAAGTTTTAAAAATTTCTGTGTCTTCTTTTCCTTCATTGCTCGGCCTTTCAGCCATTCTGCTGACGTTGAAAGAAACATTATTTCCCGCTTCGTCATATTGAGATTGATCAGATGATATTCCATCCATGGGAATAATGGTTGTATGATTTTGTCAACTGTTACATTTTTGGCTTGAAAGGGTCTATTTAAAATTCATGATAACATTATCTTACATTTTTACTTTAGAACATTAGCCTCAGTAGATTCGCTAATTCGCTGTTGGATTTCCGTCCTTTATCATCTGCCAGCCGATTCATCTAAATGCACGCTCACAGAATTCAAATGAATTCTAATTTTGAATAAAATTATCATTATTACAATAATCCCAATATTCACTATATATTCCATTACACGTTAAAGGAATAAAAATTTTCTAATTTCCAAAACCGTACAAGAATATATAATTAAAATATCTTCCAGTTCCAAGTCACTAATTGCTAACAAACTTGGAGCCTTTACGAGAAAACTCTGTGTTTATGTTTTACCACGAGACGAGTCCTTTCGTTTATGACACATTTTCCTAGTCGCTTCTTTGCTAACCTCGAGTCTCGACGCTCCGTTATGTTCGCACCCTTAGATTTTTGCTTGTGGGGTTATGTGAAGCAACAGGTGTACACAGAAAGTATCAACGACATTAATCATTTTAAACTGAGAATCACAGACGTTATTCACTCCGTTACACCAGACGTGTGTGGGAAGAACTTCAATATAGATGTGTGTATGGCAGCAAATAGAAGCCACATCGAATTGCTTTGAATAGGTACGAAACTTGAAGAGTTTTCCTTTCATTTAGAGAAGATTTAACACTTTTATCTTGTTTCGTTGACTTCCTGTGACCTGTAAAAAGCGAACCATGACCTCACGGACACACTGTATATATGTAATAATTTAAAAATTTCTAACGCTTGCATTGAGTTTTTTTGTAGGTGTAGACAGGCTATGTATAAGGTAATCCGCATAGTGAAAACTCCCCTCTTATAGCATAGTAAAAGGAGTGAAAGTGGGGATGCGGCAAGGTAGCCAAGGGTTAACTAGGGCCCTCGGGCTATGGTTTAAGGATCCTACCCGGCAATGAGCCTCAAAGAAAAACCTGCATCAGGTAGGTATTTAAATATTTCTAACGTTTGCATTGAGTCATAATTCACTGTTGACGTTCATCTTTGTACCAGATCCGACCGGCATTTTCTCACAATTTTTGCCTTTTGTACAAATACTAAAATATATGTCAACTAATAGCATTTTACTATTCCTTTAATCGCCACTTCAGACAAAATTAAAACTATAAAATTTCTTACGTATGGTCGTCAGTGGGCAACGTTTTCAGAAGAGTAGTGAATTTGCTGTATTTCATATCGTGGAGATAATTCTTGTGTAGTGAGCACATCAAATTTCGCAGACGCAGCGACGTGCGCCGTTATGAATAAAGACTTCTTTATATTCTCTATCAAGAGCGAGATTTTGTTTCGCCGGTGAAACAAAGCCTTATCTTAGTCAGTAATCATGATTGAATTCGCGCATACTTTCTGATAGGTGACCGCAGTGCAAAAACTACCAGATGCGTAACGGTGGATACTTTATTACACAACATATTATACTTCTTTTTCACATTGGTAGAGACAATATTCGGGTATTCAGTTGTCTACGTTAAAAAAATAGCAAAATAGAGAGATGAATTTAAATGGCAATAGGCGATATAGCTAAGGAAATTAAATGTGGTTCCAACGTTTCGAGCACCGACTGCCTTTTTTCCCGTAATATATTCAGTCCATACAAGATTATTACCGACCGAGACGACTGTCAAGCAGCCTTCTTGCCAAATGATGGATTTGGCAAGGCACGAGACGAGCGTCCTGATTCCAATTGAATAAATTGTCTTTCTGCATTTATTGGCCCTGAACACAGGACTAAATCACAGAGTTTTCACGAATTCCTGGATCAAAGCAAGTGAAACAGAAATCTGACGGAGATTCGAGTCCAAATTATTCCCGCAACAAATCGCCTAGTTAATTGTTTCTAAGATTACGAGTATCTTAAAAATTGACAGTTATGCGTTTCTACATTATATAAATAACACGAATATGGTAAATATATAATACTTTGGCAGGTACCGTTATTATTAATAAAATTAATTTAAGTCGGAGACAACCGTTATGTTTGTCATTTTATCAAGTTTCTCGCGAAACCTTTTTTCTTCCACTCTGACTTAGAAGCATCTCGTCTATAGAATTAAATTATCTCATGCACATAAGCTGAAATAGAAACAAAAATTTATATTCGATTTCTTTCTTATTTGTGAAAATAATAATGATGTGAATCAAAATTAACAATGAAACTTTCCGTGAAATACCTATATCATACGTCAGAATACAATTTGTCTTCCGTTTGACTATATAATAAGCAATATCTTCAAATAGAATTATCTAGGAATTATTTATCACCTTCCGAAGACAGAACTATTACTTAGATTTCGCGGGAAGATAAGTATTATTCAAGGTGGTTCTGTGATTTGTATGAAATATCATTCGTTAACCAATCCTGTACGTAAAAAAACATGACGATTGGAAAGTATTGTTTTTTTAAAAAAAATACGGCTCGAATTTTAAGATGGAATTTGGATTAGTATGACGCTGGACGAGATTTATATTTCAATCAAGGCGAATAACGATATCTAATATTTAGTATAATATGAAAATTATCATTTTATAAATAAATAAACAATTCATTTAATATGCAGAAAAGAGTTCTCGGGTTTTACACGATCACCAACGTCGATAAACCGCGACGTTTCGACGACCGCAAGTTCTGTCGTCATCTTCTCCTCGAAGCTTGCGGTCGTTGAAACGACGCGGCTTAATCGCTGTTGGTATAAGTGTGAAACCCGAGAACTCTTTATGCAGCAACTACACCGGGAGAGTCTTCGATCATTAACATTTCAGCCAATATGTCTGAAATAATTATTAAGCAATTAAATTAATATTTTTAGTTTTATTTATTTATCAATTGATTAACGATATAAAATCCCAAAAAATTTCAATCCGTTGTCACTGTCATCAATGTTTCCCCACCCACAGAAAATTATATAAAAAATGCTTTACGATCACTTCGAGTATTTTTAATTTTTCCAAACGTCATTAACCCTGAACACGTGTCTGAATTTTTAATTAAGTGTGCCGGGTTGTAAGAACATTTCGTTAGAGGAATGAAAATTATGTGTGATGTAACTAAATGCAAAGTAACAGGCTGAAATATTCAAGAATAAGACAACAGCAACGACTGGCGTGAATAGGAATTTCGTTGTATGCGAAGAATCTGGTCAGTTAAGCATCTGTGTGGGCTAAGGTACCCCAAAGTAGATATGATTTGTCTATCGCGACAGTCAAGCTGCATCGATTACAGGGATCCTGGTTCGATCTAGATGAAGTGTGGGTTGGCAGCTGAGGACAATGAATGAAGTGAGGAACGCCCCAGCTGCACAAACCCGCCATCTCTTCCATTCACATCGTGAGTTCGTAATTAATGAATTGGAGCGACTAACATATTTCAACACATTATGTGGCAGCAATGAAGCTGTGTCTTGTGTGAGTATATCGAAGTTGACGGGAAACCTATTTCGTACGTGCATGAACCAAGTCAGCGGGTTTGTTATAAGGAAGAAACTGCCTGAGCTGTCAGTAATAAGGTTTCACCTTGCAGCTAGCTTTCCTCATAGCGACACGAGCCTAACGAGGTTTAAATTCGTTTTATTCGAATTAACACAACAAAAGGTTCGGTTGTCGTTTGCACGCGTCTGTATTCTGAAGCGCTCTTTGTTCGAGTTACAGAACCGAGCGCGTAATTGATTCGCACAAATTGAACGGTCGTCTGGTGTTCACGGAACAGCCATGTGTTGCCTGCACTTCGTGGGCGGTGGTGGGCGCCAAACCCGCCGCAATCGATTGACCGTCGTCGGAGCGACGTCCGGCGCGACGCCCTTGTCCGTCAGATGAAGACGCCGTCGCTGGAGGTTGCACTTTCACAACTCACCAGTAATCCTCGCTGGATCCCGAGCCGCATCTTGGCGTACTTCTTCATAAACACCCTCCATATGACGTAAGCCATTGTCGCAGCACTCGCGCACAGGCACAGACACAGCGGCACTACGGCACTATGGCACGCTCCAGGTGCGGAGAGATACTGGCAGACTCGGCCACAGCGCTACGCCGCTACCACGTGCTCCGCCCCTCCACCTAGCACCCCAACACGGCCACCAGCTCCAGCAGTCAATCTAAGGCACGGTACAGACACGGCGATTTTTATCGTGGAGATTATTTATCGCTGAAGCCGTAACCGCAGTAGTTCATTGAAGTGAATGAGAGCTTGCACTCTGGGAGGTAAATAATCCCGGAGATAAAATTGTCGCGGGAGACAGCTTGAGCAGTACCTCTAGCGTTCAGAGATAAATTTATCGACAATTGCAACTAGTGGTCTACGTAACCCAATACATGTTTGCACACAGGGCGGTTTTTCTACCACTGAAGTTATTTTCATTCTTCAACTGAATTTTTGTATGGAAAGGTATTTTGCCATCCTATCTTTCGTGACCTATTTTTTTTTTGTTTGCATATTTCGGATAAGAATGTTTGGATAATGAAATACTTATTTCATTAATTAAAGAAAGTCATGTGTTATGAGATAAAACCCTGAACATATTTCGCGTCATCCTGAATCAACTCTTCAAACATCGTGTAGAAAGCTCCAACCTCTTCGCTTCTTTCATTAAATGAATCCAAATTAGACTATTTTTTTCTTCTCATTTTCATTCGCCAACGAAATAATAGTAATGCTAGAATCTGCTCTCTGTTCATTTCGAACTACACTGTCCACAGCACTCTCAACTGAGAATAGTTTTACGATAATTTTACTGCCGGGATAATAATCACTGAAATTCCCGATTTCTGTTGAGTGGCGACGATAATTTTACCGCTGCGATTATAATCACCGTGAGCGTAACGGGCCTAAAAATACACTAAAATCTGAAAATATTACCAACAAATGAGATATGAAAAATGCACGGAGTTCGAGTTAAAAAAGCGTACAAGTCTCCACAACAGGTTGTTTGGCTTATTGTTGAAAACAATTTTTAAAAAACATTTACTTCCCGACATTCTCATCTGTTGGACATAGAAAGCAAATAACATCCAGAAGAAACATTAAAAGTTGTGAAGTGAAAACCAACACACGCCTTCATATCACTATGTTAAAAATTAAGCACGCATTCAAATCCAAAATTAAACACTCCGGACAACTGTATATAGTAGCGATTTGTTCGACCTATTACAAAATTTATTTGCTGTTTTCACGTGCTTAAGGGGACCAGAACATGAAAATCGATATTTTTTTATTGAACCATTTTAAGGTACAGCTCTTCCTAATTCCAATCACGTATAATACATTTTGGGGACGTATACGGCTTTAAAAGTGATTTTTAAATATAGTTATTATGGTAACATTTCATTTTACAGCAAACCTCATTTTTCAACATTTAGGTACACTTATCTCAAGAACCATATAAAATACAGCTCTAAGATTATTTGAGCTATATTATTATACGTTGCACCTATGTAGACTATTTATTTTATTATTGTCAAAAAGTTTTTAAATTTAGGCCATACTATTATTGGGAAAATATTGTATTTTTAAACTACATTGTAAATAATTATATTTTCTAATTATTTGACTAGTATTGTAGGTGCTACTAGCCTATACATATTCAACAAACATTTATTTATGACTAGAACAAAAATTTTTGTCGATAACTTGACTGATTATTTTAAAAAAATTACTTAACTTACCCCGTGCAATTTTGTTGTAAATTTTCTTAGGTTGTATTTATTATTTTATTGTGTTATTATTATAAAGTGAATCAATTTAATTTTCGCAAAAATCAAATTCTATAACTTCGCTCATTTTATTAATCAAATTTCACAATAAAATCTTGACCAGTTCCTGAGAAAAGTTTAGTTAAAATCTCTGTTGCAGATCCTATACATCTAAATAGGTTTACGGCCAGATCCTCTAAAGAACGTCATGCATCCGGGTTCGCTAAAATCACGCATAATGGGTGTCCACTTGTTTGTGTATTTCGCAGTCTAGGGTTATGTAATTCTTAGTTCACAACGATTTGTATTACTATCAAAATGTTAATATAATCAATTAAATTAATTTAAAAAATAAAAGTAGCTATATCGCCAAAATAAATTTCTTTTGTAGTAATTTTGTAATCACAGTTTTTTATGACCTACAGATAAAAATAGTGCCGAAAAGTCAATTGATTTAATTTTTTTTAAAAGAATTAAGCGCTGTATGTAACAAAAGATGACTACTCCTTCAAAATTTAACAGAGAAGCTATCGAACTGACGTGGGTAAATACTCTTTCATAAATAGGAGCGTAATAGACTGGAATAATATGACTGCAAGTCTTCTAGCGATTTTCCCGGAAAATGCTGAGACAGAATTAGGAATATTTAGTAACGTCAAATTATTCTTAGTTAGAAAGATTAGTTTTTTAATATTAATAATAATGTTAGTAATTTGGTATCTAAGCTCTGCCCGTTGTGACGAAATAAATCTATCTATGTAGAACCACGTGATCGGGAGACTATTGTATGGTTCTACTACCCTGACTTCTACTATTATCGATACATTTTTTTACATAAAAATGCAGGAGTTTTTCAATATTTTCGAGTGATATATCAAGTTTGTAAATTTGTTGGATTTATTGTACGCCCGCGCCGTTTCGTCAGAGTACGTTTCAGCCTGTAATGTCAATTACACACGACCCATAATTATCGAGTTTTTATCTCCGGAAAGTTGTTTTATAGGCTAATACAGCTCTAATACTTTTCCAGAAAGTCGTGACTAAAGTTTGCGGATCTGACAATGATCTCAACAAGTGGATCATTGGCGAGGACAATTTACACACTGATAACGATAAACGTACGTTCCTAGTATTATGAAGAAATTTAATTCGAAAAGTCAGCTTCTTCCATTAAGACAGGCTATCAATTTCTATTGTGAAAAAATCAAAAAAGGATAACTCATTGCAGTAGGTTACCTCAATTTTGACCTTCGTTGACAATGGCGTAAAACTATTTAGCGGAGATTTTATCGAGAGTTCCATTGTCTAAGAAAGAAGAAAGTACAGCGGACGTAGGCTGACTTTACATCATCTACATACGCTGATGCCATCAAACCTCTACCCAGGAAATAGAACACGTTAGAAACAATAAGCTCACCGGACAGTCTTCACCAAGTAACACAACACTACTTACATAAACAAGAATAAAATTACCAAGATAGCGAAATTCAAAATATTTGTAATAGTCTCATAACTTCGAATTTACCTGTTATATGTAATTTATTAGTAATTGAATGAATGTGAAGAAGAAATCTTTCCAAGAGTTTTGTAAGCAACATCCATACATGTGCGACGGATGTAACGTAGAAAGACAAACCAAATATCATCAATATACAAATGTTTATACGAACGTATGTCCTCTATTCCTGTTTCCTGCACTTGTACAATTTTATTCCAGTTTTTTTTAATTCTTGGCTCAAATAGGCTTCGGTTCCCATAATGCCTCATAGTTCCTTTTGTTGTGATTATTATCTTTATTGTACGTGCTCGTTAGAAATATTATCACAATATAATAAAATAATATATTAATTATATAATAATAAAAAATTTAAGATATACGTAACAACTATTTTTGCCAGCTTTTTTTTATTTCGAAATAATTTTTACTCTTCAAAACAATTTATACAATAAGAACCCAATAAACAATTTGGAAAAAATTTTGAATCAGCCATTTCGTACGTTTCAGGTAAACGTATTGCCTTAAAATACATAATTAATTTAATAATTTGAACTATGCTCACACGCGAACGTTTCTTATGACCAGAAACTTACATTCGCATTATTTTACAAAAAAAAACAATGTTTTCAAGGAAAATTCGCCACCTATAATATTATTGTAATGACAAGTTCAATATGTAACGAATTTAGTTTTCTGTAGATTTAGTGGTGACTTGCTGCCAAGCTCATCGGCTTCTTTTATGCTTTGTCAGCGAATATTAAGTCCCTACCAACTGCTTATAAAGAAAGCAATTATCGTGTATTCATAACAATATTCATATCACTTATCTATGTAGCACATAAGGTGTGAAGGTGAAAACTTAATATCTACACCTAAGTCAATCACAACAGTTGAGACGACGCCAACGACCGCAGACGCAGAATAAACATGTTACTACGATCAACGAACCGCGATAATAGCCAGTGATGGATTTCAGTAATTTTGGGTCTGGAACTGGGACAATGTATATTTATTTTTTGTTACTTGTGAATTAATTGTAAAAAAAATCGGTTCGATTCATTAGGTCACATAAGCAGCCTGAGCTGTATATTTATTCTTCACATTATTAATATCAGTTATAAAGAAAATGTAAAAAGAACTGAGTTCTAATCAATAATAAGAATGCATTTTTAGTCTTTACTTGAAATACAATGAATGAATCTGTGTGCTTTTTTTAAAACCACTTATTTTTTTTTTAATTTCAAGGCTCTAAAATTTTGTGCCGTACGTTGAAACTGGTCAAATATGACCAACCATCAACTTACATCTACATTAAATCTAATTATTATGATACTATTGTTCGTCCAGTGACATTCAAAGTTTTCAACGCTCTAACGGGACATCACTCCACGCACTAGATCTGTTCTTTGGCACTCACTACACTAACTCGAAGGGTTTTGTCCTCCTAAGTCGGCGGTGTAAGTTTTCGTTGTCGAGTAGACAAAGGACGCCTGTATTGGGATGTCGATGAAGACGGTCTTCATGCTTCCCGGCAGCACTTTTTATTTCTTTTTTAATTAAAGTGATCTGTAAGTCTCTATGTAAGTCAGAGTTTCTTACATACCACGGGGCGTCTACGATGCTTCGCATCACCTTGTTCTGCCACGTCTGGATGCTCCTGACGTTGGTATCGCTTGCACATCCCCAAAGTTGGATGCCGTAAAGCCAGATCGGTTTAAGGACCTGATTGTATATGCGGATTTTGTTTTGTATTGACATTTTTGAGTGTCGTCCCAGGAGCCAATATAGTTGTCGCATTCTTATTACGAGTTCTTCACGCTTTTTCTTCACGTGTTCTTTCCATTTCAGCTTTGTGTCCAAGGTCATGCCTAGGTATTTAGCGGTGTTGGCGTATGGTACAATAACACCGTTAATGTTCACTCTGGGTATTGCATTCAACTTTCTATAAGTGAAGTTCACATGTACAGATTTAGAATCATTGAGTCCTATCTTCCATTTTTGAGTCCATTTATTGATGTTATCAGTAGTACTCTGTAGTTTCCTGGTTGCTTCTTCTATTGATGATGCAGTAGCAATTACTGCTGTGTCGTCTGCGAATGTAGCTACAGATACGTCAACTATTTTGGGCAAATCGCACGTGTAGAGTAAGTACAACATTGGTCCCAAAACGCTGCCCTGTGGAACTCCTGCGTTAATCTCTTTGAAGTTAGAGTACTCTGCTTCTTGTTTTACTCTAAAGAATCTACCAGTGAGGCACGATTCTAAAAGTTCGACGTACTGAGCTGGTAGTATACTATTTACTTTGTATAGTAGCCCTTCGTGCCAGACTTTATCAAAAGCCTGAGCCACATCAAGAAATACGGCTGAGCAGTATTTCCTGTTTTCGAAAGTCTTCTCAATTTGATCCGTAATCCTGTGGACCTGATCAATGGTAGAGTGTTTACTTATGAATCCAAATTGATGGTCCGGAATCAGCTGTCTTCTAGCAATAAGTAAAACCACTTGTGGGACAATTTTCCCATTTATTCGCAAGGGAGAATACAGTAGCCAAGGCGGTAGTCGGCTATAAATGATCCTAATCGGCATTTGTCTAAATGTGTCGCAGGGAAAACCATAGAGTAACACTCGTCAGGTAGCTCTTGGTACTTGTACCACGCCCTTCCGATGACTGGGGTGGTGTTTGCTGTAGGAACGCAGAATTACTCTCTCCATGCCTCTACAAGGTTTGGAGGCAGTTGGCCGACTTTTCCAATGGGAACAGAGTACTAAACCCAACTTCTACGACTACAGAGAATACACTTCTCAAATATGGCTTACGTAGCCTTATTCCAAAACGGGAAGTATCCGTATGAAGTTCTCTCCTGTTCGTTAATGGTGATACATAAAATCATTTGTTTTTATAAGAAGTAATCTATTTGAGGAGCATCCACATTGTCGTAGATAGTTAGAAAACGAGGATGCAAAGGGTCAACTAAACTGGGGGCCCTTGGGTAATAGTTTAGAATCCTACCCGATAGTTAGCTGAAATGTGATGACTTACTGCGTGTATTGACAACCTTAGGGTCACTAATTGCTACTAGCCGCCTGCACTACTCCTACTTGAAGAATTTCTGTATCTTTTTCTAGAAAATTTTGTAGGAATCACTATGGAGTTAAACTAATTCATACTCCTTGATTATCCAGATTCCTGTACCCCGTGGTGTAGAGTGACTATGTCCCAAGTAGGACGAACCATGAAGCCCTGGTAAGGAAAACTATTCTCAAAGAAGTACCTGTATCATAAGCCCGTTCACCATTTCCAAAAACATAAAATCACAGTACTTTCACATGTTAGAACATGTGATCTCTGTGTGTAAAGAGAATAGTTTCGTATACCTTCAAAATTCTACGGTTTATTTACTCATCCTTAGCGTGAAACTAAATAACGGCTGTTTACGTTACTTCGAAACATGAAACAGACATAATTTACGTGTTTAGTTGGTTCACATTAAAAATTCGGATGTAAAGAGCTGTAATTTTCAAAACGGATACAAAATAATAATTCATAAATTTAAGACGACAAACGTCTCAAATTATCAAGAAGAATAAATCTTTGATCTACGTTAATACGGGTGGCTTTAAAGTATATAGTTACACAGTTAAAGAGTTCCTAGAAAGACAGAAGAAAAAAATTGATAATTATAATATTTTTTATAATGCATTCATTAGTCAAATAAATATCACTAAATTATACTGCCGTTGACGTAAAAATTGCCGTTGAAGACGAACAAGATTCTAATAATAGAAGATCAGTGTTGCGTTAATATAATAACTGTTTAGTTTATACCTAAATTAAGTTTAGTTATTAATCTTGGTTTCTTAATGTGAATTAGGTATATTTATGAAAAATCGCAGAGGCGTTTAATTAGATTAAGTTGTATTGTGTGTTCACAATGGCATACAAAACGTAATTTCATTTAATCTGTATGGATTACATGTATTTCTTCAGACTAAATAAAACAACTATTAACTTTTACAACAGACTCTTCCAAAAATATTATATTCTCACCGTTGTATAATATATTTTCCGTTAGCTCATCTATTTAGGATTTTTTTCAGCAAGTCATCGACTCGTAATGGGGTTTCAATATTATTTAACAACTTTTTATCTTTTATAAGTAGATGTTTATTAATGCCGGCTTGCTGTGGCCTTGCCTCGCATCACAGAGGTTCCAGATTTGAATCCCGGCATAGGCATGGATGTTCGTGGTCGTCCTGGTTACGAAAACGGAGGGAGAATTGACACTCTGAACTGGTGTCACTCCTAAATCCAGAATGTGTTATGTAAAATGACAGTCTGGCAGTCGTCTCGGTAGGCCAAGGCCCGTCATGGGCGGTCGAGCCAAGGAGTAGTAGTAGTTATTAAAATAAATAACCCGTATCTAAGCGTTATTACGACTACATTTCGCTAGGAAGCAATGATTGATAGAATTAATTTATAGGATTCATATTATTATTATATTGAAACAGTCAAATATTGGAAGTAAGCGCGGTTGGAAAATTTTGAAGATTCAAACACAAGATAATGTAAGTTTTGTGCGGCGACAAAGTTGTAGGGGATTGTGTAACAGTTACGGATTTCTGTATGCACAAATAGTTGCGACAGTTGCACAGAAGCAAACGCGAACTGAAATGATGAGTCATCAGCAAGCGGAAAAAGTCGTCAGTCGCCCAGATGTAACTTTCGTTTATCTTACGTCCTTCGAGATCCATACACACCCACAAACAATGTATAAATATAATATTCAAGAGGTCAATTAATAATACGTTTTCCATTTTTCTTAGATTCACAACGCAAAATTTATTTCGCCTGGAATTTAAATGATTGTAGCATCAAAACCGAGGGAATATCACATTTTCATCCCGGACTTACGAAATTTATAATGGTCCCATAAATATAAATTGCATGTTAATTTCTGTTGATAAAGGTTTGCCTTTACTCACACAATATACAGGTTGTCCGGGTAAAAAATATAATAATATAAAATGTAATCACTTGAGAAGTAATTGAGATATTTATTAGCGGTTTGCTTCTACAAGTTTGGTAACAAAAAATTATTTTCCGTGTTTGCTTGTGGCAGTTGATTGAGGGATTTCCTGGATCTTGAGTTCCCGGATCGCTGGATTGGGAGACGTGGTCCAATGATTGCTTAACCTCCTAGCAGACCAGGCATTCCGCCACTTTACTTTTCTCACTGGGGGTTATAAAGAATCAATTATACCAGACACCAAATTGTGATCTACCAGATCTGCGCCATCGCATTCGTGCAACTGTCGCACGTTACGTCTACAATGCTGCAAAACACTTAGAGATAAGTGGAATACAAATTAGATGTCTTCCGCGCCACTAATGGCGCGCATGTGGAGGTGTATTAGGTGTGTAAAAAACCATTTTGAGTTACCTCACTTGTAGAAGCAAACCGCCACTAAGTATATCAATTATTTCTCAATTTATTACATTTTATATTATCATATTTTAACCCGGATTCCCAGAACTTTATGCCAACTGTTTTGTCGACTATAGAATAATTCAAAAGGTTTTCGGTCTGTTTGAATGGTAAATCTAGTTAGATGAACGTAAAGTGAACGTAAGGGAATAAAAGTTAAATAAGAAAAAGAGAAAATTATAAACGCGATATGACCAGTAAGGTGTAGACAATGAGAATGAATCAGTAAATTGATTAACAGAAAAGTTCATTTAAATTAAAACATCGGACGTAGAAGATGGATTCAAGTGTAACTAGTAAAGGTTTACCGCTAAATCCTTAATTAATTCGAGTGGGAACAGCTGAGCGGGTCGTGCTAGTTCCGACGTCAAGGCCGAACAATTAGGCTCTGTTACGGGACTGCGTTCGCACATTTGCTGGGATCACCACGCCTCCCACGCCTGCTCCCGAAGGTCCTGTAGGTGTCTGGACTTCTGCCAATGCCGTGGACCAGCTTGTGGGTGCGGCGCAAATATGGTTCTGCAGACTTCCCTAGCACACAGATCATCTAATACCATATTTGGTGACACTACTTGTATCTGTCATGTTCCTTTGTAAGAAGTACGTAAAATGTTTGAATAATTCTAAAACGTAAAAAACTATCTTTTCGTGCAATTATATTAAAAATATATTTTTACATATTTTTTACACAAAGCTTGGACGCCATAGTCCAGTTTCCAAGCTCTTACCAACTGGGCCTTAACTCGATCATTTCAAATAAGGAATAATACCTCCCATAAACTGATCATGCTGCTAAAGCACTACCTATAAATAACTGAACATTATCCAAAAATTTCATCATCATCCTTCTCAACAAATTTATCATACTTGGGAAAAGTCACTTCAGAATTGTTTTTCAAAATTTTCCACAAAATGATATACCTCAGCAATATTTCTGATTATTTCTTGCAAGTAAAACGAGAAAAATAAATTGACGCATGTCTGGTCTGCTAGGAGGCCAAGCAATCATTGGACCACGTCTCCCAATCCAGCAAACTGGGAACTCAAGATTCAGGACATCCCTCAAAGTAACTGCCTCAAGCAAACACAGAAAAGAATTTTGAGTTTCCAAACTTGTAGAAGAAAATCTCAAGTGATTACATTATATATTATTATATGTTTTACCCGGACACCCTGTATATGGTGTGAGGAAAGACAGCTGGATTATAGAAAACCTTTATCAACACAAATTAACATGCAATTTATATTTATGGGTCCATTATAAATTTTTGAAAAGATTTCGGAAGTCCGGGATGAAAATGTGATATTCCCTCTGTTTTGATACCACATTTATTTAAATTTCAGGCGAAATAAATTTTTCGTTGTGAATCTAAGAAAATGGAAAACGTATTATTAATATGGTTGAACTCTTGAATCTTATATTTTACCCATACACTGAATACCTGTAAGTTATTATCAACGACGAAGATTCACTATGGCATGTGGTATGTGGCATGAAAAACCGTGATCTAAATTTAATAAAATGTTTAATATTCCTGTAAGTTGAGGAATCAGTGCCGACGATGAGAAACATGGTTCTTGACTAATTAAATTTCATTACAAAAAAAAGGACTATAGGCTTTTACCACTCGAATGTAAATAAATAAGAAAAGTTCTCGGAACTTATTCCTCTCAAAACAGACTGAGATTTAAACACACGTGGAAACGGTGTCATTTGTATTAATAATTGGAAGAAAATTGATAAGCTGTGTTTCAGATGACTATCTGGCGTCTAGTGATAACAGAACCATCAAATAATTCATTGTGGGTTCATGGCATGTGGTTGGCTGAAAGTATGGGTTGGAAACGAAGTGAGGCGTTCTGATCGAAATTGAGGATGTTATGGGGACGAGGCATGAGGTAAGGACACGCACAAGGAACGTGAACATTTCGGAAAATTTTAAGTCTATTTTTACGATTATTCTTTCAATTTGATTGGGAGGTTTGTTTCTGGATTGTTGTGAGACACAGAGCAGGCTTCGTCATTCCTACTGTAGAATCCTGTACTACTTATGGTGCAATCTTGAGAAGGCGAGCTGGTGTCAGCCCTTTGCTGTGGTGGTTCTTTTCATTACTGTAGCGCGTAAGGATTATTACGTGGAAGTTGATCAGACGGCCCTGACTGAGGGACTGGAGCTGATATCTGTAAAGCGGCGATTTAGTAATTGGTGAACTCTTCATTCATTCTCCAGGCGCTAAAGTCCACGAAGGACTCTGGTCTCTCCTACAGCTATTGTCCATTCTTTCTTGTCTACTACACACCTCCTCCAGCTCCGGATTCCCACAACTTCCACATCCTGCTCCTTGTATCTTCTGGGTGTTGATCTAGGGCAGTGTTTCCCAACATTTTCCTTACCATGCCCCACCTAAGTCTTTTTAATGCCGCCCTATGTAAGATATACATATTTTTAATATTAAAAATTGAATTACTTCCTAAAGAAGTGTAATTCGTGTATCACGGTTCTTCTATAGTAATAATTCCGTACATAAACAAGGTACTAAATTATTTTCGCCCTTTCGAGCTTCTGTACGAAATTAAGTTCGTATTTCATTTAACACGCGGAGTTGGCGCTAGACTACAGTAGACAACCATAGCGCGTGTCATAGAAATCGTCCCACACAGTACGTACTATTCCTTCAATATACAGAGTAAACAATAGGCCTACTCTCTCAGTACATCATAGTTTATATTACTCCAATCATTCAAGTGTGCCTCTATGGAAAACACCAAACTTACCAAATGGTTATTTCAAATTGAGATAGCAACAATTTTTCCTTTTCTATAAGTAGTATCATAGCTAGCGGTTTTTAAATTCTAGACGAGCTCATTTTCGAATTGCTCCCCTGAACATTCAAATTGCCCCTCGGTGGGGCGTGGAAACCTCGTTGGGAAACACCGATCTAGGGTCTTTTTGAGTACTCTCTCCTCCCCCATTCTCAGTTCATGTCCCACATAACACTGTCGCCTCTTCGCTTCAGCAACCAATTCTATATCACCATAGAGCAGGTACACTTCCTGGTTGGTTCAGATACGCAATTCACCATCAGATTGCTCCAAAAATCCTCCGTAGCGCCTTCCTTTCACCCGTCCGGAGTAAGTTCTTGATGTGTTCGGTGTAACTCTAAGCTTCAAATCCATAAAGAGCAACTGACCGAATTAGGACTCTGTGCACGGTAAGTAACTAGAATCAGTTGAAAAAAAGCAGTAAAAAAAGAACCGATGATAGTTCAGAAATTTTTTAATATTTCCATAATCCGGAACGTTAGTAATATTTAATTAATTGAATTTAAACCTTATTACTTTATAAGTACTACAAATCATGTTTTTCCTATTCTTTATCATAGTCTCATAATAAGGTAAATGGATGTGGCCATACACAGAAGCGTTCGAAAATCTTCTCTAATTTTAACATGTTATGAGATTTAAGATATTTTTTTACATTCAATCAACAATCTCTACAAGCAAAAACTTCTAGCCATAGGTTGGATCATGTTCAAGTTTGAGTTATTCACTCAATGCGGAATATCTAATAAATAAAAATTATGGAAGAAATCTACACATTATTTGAAAACCACGCTGAACTGAAGATTTAACTAGTCTCAGATTTTTTAAATGAATATTGTGCCACTAATAGCAGCTCAGTTAGTTTATCTTCCAAAGCATGGTATAATTGTAAGTGACAAATTCATATTGCGACCCCTCTGAGAAAAATAGATTAATCTTCCTGGAAGAATAGGAAGTATCCGACTCTTATGTCCATTTCTTTGAAGTACATCGGTTAGATGTATTACAAGTGTAACAAAACTAATGTGAATTTTAAAACATTTTTTGTTGAAAAGTATTTTACAATTTATAGTACTCACATCATCTTAATTTGTGTTTCTTTTTTGTTATTTATTCTTGACTATAATATAATCCAGGGGTAAAATAAATAAAAATAATTTGATTAAGGGTACCCAAATGAAAAAGGTTGAGAACTGCTGTATTACAGTATCATGATAGTTCATAGTTTCCTTGCATATCATTGTGTATTCTGTCGAAGTACGTAAAACAAACTCAAATACCCTTACTCTGTATAATACGAGCTTCCACACATCAAACATAGGAAATTCCAGGTATTCATGCAATAGTAGAAGGAAGACTGAAGAAAATTACTCCCAGCCGGGTAGTTTCATCCAATATACTATTCTATTACCACAAACCGTAATGTTAACGGTTATTTAGAAACAAATCAAAGTTTCAGGATTGAAAGGCAACTGTTTGGAGAAACATTTTCTCATATGCTGCTGACTAGAACTTAAGTACTGTTGGCGGAAGAAAAAGTGGTAAAATTTGCTAAATAAATAGGAAAACAAAATCTCCGAAAAAATTAGAAGCAAAGTCTCCAGTCAGCCATGACACGGCCGCTTTCCGTTGCTCACCAAGTAGAACTTACATTTCCGGACGGCAACGATAACATATATATGGAAAGTTGTATCTGCCCGTAACTATTAACAAACTGGATGAAGAATCGTTGTAAAATATGTAGTAGAAATATTTGTACTGGAAATAATTAAGTAGTTTTCGAGTTTGTGGATAGATTCCAACATTCACGTAATTCAAATAGATGAACAATAAAACATGATAATGAGTTATGGCTGAAACAGAACAGAGGTAAGACTAAATGTCCATAATCTCCTCGAATAATTAAAGTATTAATTAATACCGAAGAGACTTCCTGGCCATAAGAATAGCCTTAAAATCTCACACTTCGAGCAATCCCATAAACAAAAGCAACTAACACCACGCATAGAGAAACCCATTTCAAATACCCCTCCTTACATAAAAGATTCAAAACGCTCTTACAAAGACTAAACATCACATTACGCCAATCTGAAGCAAGTCCACCAGCGATCGCAATCAAATATGGAATCAAGTAAATAATCAAGCAAAAACGCAGTGGAACAGGGAATGGAAAAAAATGAAGAAAACTGACATCCACAAAAATATCAATGACTTTCACAACCTAAAAACAAATTCTAAATTAAACCGCAAATAGCAAGTAATAGTATCAAGAATCAGAACCGGTCACTCTAAACTGACCCACCAATATGTGAAGAATGCAGTCATCGAATAAGAATTCCCCATATACTCTTCTATTGCAGCAGATATAAACAATTGTAAAACAGCACATCTCAGACCTCTGTACTTCAACAAGAGATGCCATGGACCTCATAAAATTTATCGAGGAAGCAAACCTAAGTGAATAAAAACCAAATCGCTAATAATGTTAAGAATATCGATGTATGTAAACAGTAACACTATGTAATCTATTGTAAATAACATACGAGTCGTCAATGACCACGATGTCGACGCGACCATCATAAACCTCAATAAATAATAATAAAAATAATAATTAAAGTAATAATAGGAAACGGAATATCTTGATTGGTGTTTCCCTTATTTTGTCCCACCACTCCGAATTAAAACATTCTCATGATTTGAAGTATAAATAAACAACTGACAACCATAGATTAACGCAACAATTAATATAAAAATCATATTCAATAGTGACTTTTCTAAGTAGATGTCTGCAGCATTTAGTCTAAAACACGAAACTTAGTGTTCTGAGAACTAAACTAAAGGTCGAAACTAGGAAGGATATTTTTTCCGTGTCCGGGACACTCCTCGGCGATGCAATCTCTCCTCCCACTACAGTCGCTGATTTTTATCTTTGGCGAGCAAATGACGGGAGTGCGGGAGTGGCCAGAGATATTCTACGCGAGTGCGTCGCCAGCTCGGAAGGGTCAGCTAATTTACAGCGCCATTGTAAAGGAAACAATGCAAGCAAACTTTCACTAGCTCTTGCTTTGTTCCATAATCCACGCCGAGTAACAACAGGTGAAAAAAAGTATGAGCACTCCTAAACGATTGTTTTGTGTCGTCCTGATACGAATACAAATCGGTAATGCCATTAAGGCTTGTTTGGTTGCTGACTGCATTATAACAGGTAATTCGTTATCGTCGTTTCCAGTGCCTTCTGTAGAGATAGTAGACCACGGGTCGCCAAACGATATCTCGCGAGTTACCGGTATCACGACAGGGTGTTTCTGATAGCTCCCGAAAGGTTAAGACGAAAGAGTGAATACGTAATCCCTATTCTGTTGAGTTATATTTCTTTATTTTGTTTTTTATCGGTATCAATGTGTTTATCATAACACTTAACGACAATGAGAGACACGTATGTTGTTTACTACTTTATTATAGATGGCGTAAAACGCAGACAACATTTTGATTGGCTACAGGATTTTTCATTTTTACTGGACATAACCCGAAAACTTAATGTACTGAATTACAAATTGCAGGAGATAAAAAACGGGTTAGTCGAAATATTGGAGATACAATCATTTTCAGCTAGATTGGAATTCTGGGAGACAAACTTTAGAAAGGGAGACGTTTTTCCTGTCACGAAGAAGCAACTTGAAAAAAACAGCTTTTCCCAACGCTTTCCGACCAGAAATTATATCCGATTTAAGAGAGCAATTTCATCTCCGCTTCCAGGACTTTTTAAAAAATGCTCTCCTCGCACAATTTCCGGCATCACTTTGTAACAAGTGAATGAAGAAGAAATTTATGCCTGGAAGATGTAACATTTTATCGGAAACGTGTCCGTACTTCAACTTGAATTAATAGATCTTTAAAATGATTTGAGTCTAAAATAAATTCCAACGGACCAACTGGCCAATCCTATCACAAAAAAAATATCCAGCGTTGCTCTGTGTGGCACTAAGAGAGAAGGCTTGGTTCTGGGTTCGGCTCAACCTAACTGTGAGAATCTAATTTACCGAACATGAAATTCTTCGACAAATCCATCTGGATTGTAGTGACCAACTACTCACCAGCCACATACAAACTCTTTGCAGAGAAGGAAAGTGATGTTTCCAATTCGATTTTTTTCTAATTACGTAGTGAATTTAATTTTGGAATTTTAGGGTGCAGAAGTCAAAAGTTTAAAAATAATATTTTATGAAGGCTGTTTGCAATATATATATATATATAATATAAAAAATTATTGAAATTATATTACATATTAAAACTTGACAATATACCACGCTTAGATCTCAAGGCCGACCATCGGGCCTTCAATAAAGAATATTTAGGTAAAACAACTAAATTTACAAAGTGACTAAAGCATTAATTAAACAATCAGTAAAATATTAAAATATTAAATATGAAATCTGACGATAAAATATCATTTACTGTGGGGTTTACAGATAATAAGTTTGTTCAGTTTACCTTGAAGTTTTGTTGTACCAAGAAATAGGTTCGTACGCACACGAACGATTATTGTTAACACTTTTTAAACAGGCCATAATACACAGAATTTACTAGGTAACACTTTCTGCTTGCTGAGTTTACTTACACCACTTGTTTCGCTGTTCTCTCTATCAATAACTTGATGCCATATAATAACGTGGCTCCCAATAATTGAAGAATTGTATAACTCGTAAACGTAGGCTATACTCCGAAAACATTCTGCATCAGTGAAAATAACAGTCGGCGTAGTATCGTCTCAGATGTTAGCTCAAAACTGAAAACTATAGATCTTTCTGAATATTAGAGCTGTTAGACTACAAACAGCCTTGCCTCCCCAAACACCCTTTCTCAAATTTTGTCCGAACTGTTATTCCTCTGCCTCCTGTCCACACACTGCCACTCTGCGCGTCTAGCAAAATGCTTGTCGACAATACCCCAGCAAGCAGGCATTATAGCCCCATATTCTTGTACACAACTCGTATGTTTACGCCGTCAACAATGCAAGTTCAAAATTTTTGTTTATTAATTAATTATATTTCATTTTAATTACTACAATATATATATATATATATTGTAATAATTACTAATAATGGGACCTTTAAATGAAAAATTTATAAACTTTACAAACAAAAGATTTATTATCAATTTAAACACAATTTCAAATTTAAATATATCTCAGGCTCAGAGGGTCATAACTGGGTTTGATAATGGCGAATCATTATTTATAATCTTATCAAAAATTTACAATTACTGGAAAAGAAAGGTTACTTGTCAATTAAATTAGAACAAATTTAATTGCGAACGCAGTTAAACTAAAAAGATTGACTCTAATTAACAAATTTTAATCAAAAGAAGAGAACGAAATCTGACGGCTATCTTTTAATCCGGTTTACATAATTAGTTGTTTTTATGTAGTTACTCACGTCTGCCCAGCATTCCAGGATACCTTTAATTGTCGAAACACTATGGCGGGTTTTACACTGCTTCTACTCACAGATTCGTCACTGATTCTAACTCAATATTTTATTCGTAGTCAGGAACCCGGATGATCCACCTTCGTCCTCTGTGTACACCGCTTGCATTGGGTGACTTTTTCTAACTCTGGCTGGTCATGTGCACAAAAACTGTTTGTGCTTAGCAGGTTTCGTCGTTCTGTTCGAGTGAATGTTTTGTCTTGAGCAAAATGTTCAGGGAATGCTAATTCTCAATATTTCGCTGCAACTGTATTTCACCATATCATAATGCGACCTGCTCTATCGTTCTCCAATTAACAGTTATTATTTGACGACGTCCCACCGGAAACTTTATCTTGTCAAACCTTGCGAACTGTACTTCACCATATCATAATGCGAAATCGACTTCTCAATATCTTAATGCGACCTGCACTTCTCAATATCTTCCGACCAACTGAAGCAGTGCCGTCTCGCAATTTTGAGCGCGCATACCTCTTCCGACAAAGGAAACCGTGCTTGGCTACATTGTTGCTATGTTCTGTACCGCCGTAAGAATAGATTTCTCAAACAATTTAGATTTTCAATTTCACAATTAATGTCTTAATTAATTGGCATTACAATATATATATATAGTACAAAATAAAAATTGATAATTAAAAATAAACTTTCTTCAACTTAAATTTTGTGAACGGGGAGGGGGGCATTTTGTAGCTCCAAGCACTTTCTAAATTCAATAGTAACTCCAGTATTATACTGTCATAATGTGTATAACTCTCGTTAATGCCGATTGAAATTACTCAATCAGTGCTGAAATTAACCCCATTTTAATTGGTAATTGCAGGCGAACTGATGTGATGACTACCACGTAACTTTCTCCACTTGCTGCCCGATGACTTTCAAGGCTAAGTCGTCCACAAAACTAACGGTTTTCCGATCTGATGGACATTGAGAAACGCATCGATAACAAAATTACAGTTTGCAGAGATTAACGCTACCCTCGCGTCAAACATCGTGTCTGTATTAAAATGAAAAAATTACGTCTGATTGATAATTAATAATAAGAAATATAGCCAAATACAAACAAAAGAAGTGATAATATAAATATCGCACACCTTTCCTTTTTTTATGCACCTGGAGAAAGGAACGAGGCTTTCAAAAACGCGGAGTTGTTAATTATATTATCACTTATTTTGTCAGTATTTGGCTATCTTTTTTATTATTTTATCTTGTCTTTATATTCCGCATACACTGTTAAATGAATGGAGCAGTTTCAACTAAACTTGGTTCACATACGACTTACAATCTAGGAACAAACACTTTGGGGGTAATATAATTCTAGTATCCTTAGAGGTGGGTGAGAAAGGGAATGCCATTTAAAAATATAGAGGAAACGTCAGACCAATAGAGTTGAATAAATAGATTTTTTTTATCTTGGTCGTTTTTCACCTGTTGCGCCATTTAATAATTTTATTTGTCAGTAATCTTCCTTATTTTTTTCGACATTTCCACTCAGTGATTTGTGATGCGCTTCCAGTGTACAATACCTATTTATTATTAGGTCATTTTTATTTATACTTTTGAACTCATTTCTACAGGATTTACAGTTTAATCAGTTCCATATATAACTTTCTCGGCATATATAGTTCTGAGAGAATAAATCTAGGGCGGTAAGACAAAAATAAATCGTGATGGACGTAGTCTGCTATTTACTTCAAGTATTCATGTTTTCAGGACTTTCAATACAACTTCCACTTGAGAAATGGACCGAGAAGACAATGCGCTATTGTGAAGTTCTTTGATATGTCGAAACGCTAGCGCCCCCTTGGTTCGAACACAATGTCTCCGAAATGGGCTCCATTGGGAACCTCGACTACGTGGGAGTAGCCAAGACTCGACAGGCGCTGCCATTGCCGTATTCAAGAGAGGCAACAAGGTTGGTTTAAAATTATTTTGACCTAAGATGAGTAATCTCTGCAGTCGGTTTTTCTCAAAAGGTAATTTAAATCTGGAAAATATTCACTAATCCATTGATTCAACTATTTCCGATTCAGTACATCATATAAAAACTTTTAACGATAGAGAAAATACGACAGGATATAATTTGTTTTATGAACCAAAATATACCAATGACACCTCAAACTTAAATTATTAACATTACATTTTATTTCTTTATTTCGCTTTATATATAGTTTTTGAAAGATATTTATTCGTTATGTTTGAATGAGTGTGAACGTAGGAACACTGAAATATAAAAGTATTTTATCGTTATACTGATAATGAGAATATATTATGAATTTAAAAGCAAATCCTATAGAGAAGTTCGAAGTTCACAAAAAAACTTACAAGCGTGTGGCAAGGAAATTTCGGACATCTACAAATATTAGCTTATTTTCCTGTGAAAAGTTACACGCACGAACACTCGGAAAAGATATTTACTTTGTCGATATTATGTGCTTATTCTATAAAAAGATACTGTCACTTAGCTTGATACTAAATACTATAAAATCAAGGAGCTAAAATGCAAATAAAATAATGAAACATTTATTGTGTTTCAAATACGGTTATTTCATTAGGTATCAACGTTTCGATGACTTGCTCTGTCTATTAATCTCGTTTTTTATAGTGAAAGTGATGAATTCAGCCTCTTACTCATTTATGCGGCGCAACCCTGATGACGTGGTGAGCACGTCACGTGTACGTCACTCATCATGCAAGCTACGTTATTAGCTTTCTTATAATTAAATATCGACCGGTAGTGGATGCTTATCCACGTCTGGCCCCGCACGGATCTCCTGGGATGCGAAAGGACGAGTTGCCCTTGCTCGCATATGTGGCTAATGCAAAAACAATCCAGCACAAATGCAGGCCGTGATAAATAAATAATTACATCGCCCTCGAACCATAACGGACGCTGGCCATCTGCCAGGTGAACTGCACCAACTTAGTAGCACACATATATCGGTTATGCACATAGCACCAACGTCGTTACGCAAACTGTACCTATGATTGATGTTCGTGGTAAACTTGCTCCATCACACCTAGTGTCTCTTCAATCTGTTGCACAGTAGATCTTCTGTTTCTACAGGAGTCTTGTAAATCAAACTATTCATAGGACCCCATGGTGACCACTACAAATCGGCAAATACGTTATTTTTAGTGATCGGATAGGAACAGTCGCTCAGTTCAATGACTGCCAGTAGATTTAATTTTTCTACGTAGTTTAATTTTTACAAAATAAATTTCCCGCGATAATTTACCCAGAGAGAAAGAAACCATGCATTTATTTATTTTTCATCAAAATTTGTACTTACAGTTTTAATTGTTAATAATTAAATATTTAATATATTTATTCAAGATAATTGACTTAACTGATTCAGTTCAGATCAGCGGGGGTTGAGGAAAGTAGATACGGGCGATTCAATAACTCTTTGGAGTGGAGGAAGCGCGTGGAGCTCCGTTCAGCACTCACGCGTTTGACTCTGTGCCCCAGGTGATTCAGTTCGGTTCAGAAGAGCTAGCGCTCCTTTCTTCCGAGTCAGAGCTATGTCACTCCGAAGAGGGAACCAGTTCTCAAGCGGATCGCCCATCTCTAGTGGACCACCCCGGCCAATCCACCTTTGACCGAATCGTGGTCCAGATGTTCCAGGCCAACAACTTAAATGTGAGGGGATGCGCCGTCGTGCTGAAACCACATGTCTTGACGGATGTCCAATGGTACAACATCCAACAACACGCCCAATAATTGTAAGAAGAACAAGTACATGGGACCCGTTATCTTTAACAGTCCAATCACATGTCCGTCCACAAGAAACCGTTCAGTTCTCAAGTCTGACAATCACAGCCTCAGTCTTTACGAGTCGAACGTTCATTATTTCGGTATTGCACTATTTAACAACCTTCCTGAGCATGTAAAGAACATAAATAACTACAACTCATTTGTCAAGAAGTTTTTGAATCGGTCTCACATTCGCTGAACTGCCTTGTCTACAAAATTGCAGAATATGTAACAAATATGTAAATACTGCGTCCAGTTCTCCTATTTTGGTTCTGTTTTCCTGCCTCTGCTTTCCGTTTTTATTAAATATCTACGACGACATCCCTCCGTACCTAGCGACAGGAGATGAATACCAGGAAGTGTTAAGTGTTGTATGCGTGTATTTTAAAGAAAGTGTGTATAAATGTGAACAATGCCTTATTTATTTAAACTTTTTGTGCAACTTATTAATTATTACTATTAATATTCATTCATTTTTTATGTAATTTGTCTATTGTATTTAGAAACTTATTAATTATCTATGTACTTACTTATGTAACAATTGTGACGAATCCTATTTTCTCATAAGAGAGCTAATGGAGAATAAATCTATCTATCTATACCTGTTTTGAAATGATATTTGTCGGATATGCGCTGATATTCAAAACACGTTCTACTCAATCCCTCTACAAGTCCTAAACGTTTGTAAAGAGAATTGTCGAGCATCTTTTATAAACGTTATTCACGTGTAGTAACTATAAACTATAGGCTAATAATTCTAACATCTGTTGTTCATAATCAGTTAGGCACTGCAAGGAAACAGGCTGATTAAATAGTCTAGAACACAGGTTTAAGCAAGGCTATTCGCGATAAATAAATCTAATGGCACAATGCCGAAAACTAGCAGATAGAAGCGAACGGGGAACTTGACAGATCCTAAGCTCAGAGATGAGGTAAACAGTGATAATTCACTGGTACTATTAAAATGACGTCGAGGTAGCAAACGCTCTATAAACGATTTCACGAAAGGAATTAACTATTAAATGAGATTATTTGTATTCACTGTATTATTTACGGACAAATAAGTAGCGTATAGGGCAAAATTGTTCTCCAAGCCGATCTGGGTAAATGTCACCACTTGTAGAAAGTGAATACGACGAAAATAAACACGTCAAATAGCAATTTTTTTTGTAGGTGTAGACAGCCTATGTATAGGGTAATCCACATAGAGTCAACTCCCCTATTATAGCATAGGAAAAGGAGTGAAAGGGGGATGCGGAAAGGTAGAACAAGGTAGCCGAGGGTTAACTAGGGCTATGGTTTAAGGATCCTATCCGGCAATTCGCCTAAAATTGATGCAGGGAATCAGGTTGGTCGGGCATTTGGTACTTGTCCCACGTCTTTCCGATGGAGGGAGATGGGTATGCTGTGGGATCTCAGCTTTCCCCTCGTCGTGCCTTGACCAGTTTAGGAGGCAGCTGGCCGACTATTCCAATAGGAATAGCGGACAACTCTTACTGTATGCCCAAGGTCTGCGACCCCGAAACATACACCTCTCAGAACTCGGCATGTGGAAACCTTAGCTCAAAAAACCAGAGAGATGTGAAGGCAACCCCAAAGGTAGCCTCCTCCAGGGCTCGCTGGGAATCTACTCACAGGCTTCCTTCAACAAACAGCAAATACATTGCATTTTCTTTTATGATGAATTTTTACGTAAATAGATTTAGGTTTTACGTATATTAAACCCGTTCGTCAGCAGATCTTGAAATAGGCCTTGAAGGAGTTGGAATAGGGAAATTGTGGGAGAACCGCATGAGGATGGAGGAATGTCGGAACGGTCCTGGAGTCGACAGGGATTGGTTCAGTGGTCTAAGCATCAGCCCGGTAAGCGGGATATCCCGATATCTGATCCAGTCGGCATTTTTCCATCCACATACTTTAATTAAAATGTATGTAAATATTCATGAAAATTTTGTAATTTTTTTAAAAAAAATTCTCAAAGTATTCAGTCACTGACATATTTTTTTAGGTATTTGCACTTCTAGAATTGGCTGAATTGTTATATTTTAATCCTAATATTCAAACGTTTCATCAACTAACAAAGGCAAGTTATGAAAAGAAAAATTTTTCTTTGAAAACAACTCGATTTAATTAGTTTATTTTCCTTCCCCAAACATTTGGCAGGTGGATTGTTGAAATATGTCAACCTGTTGATTGCCTCACGTGTTTGCAGATGTTTACGCAGCAGAAGCCAGACACAGTCAGGAGGATGTTGTACCGGGTTCGACTCCGGGCATGAATCACCTCGCTCTTCCCCAAGGCCAGCCATTGTTCTACTCTGCTATTCCTGCGGCGGCTCGGCCGTGACACGAGGACCACCTGGCCATTCGGCCCGGTTAAACCTCACATTTCCTACTGCCTACAGAATCAGCCTCAAAGAAAAGACAGGGGCATGGAAAGGAAGAGAGAATGAAAACTTGAGCACACAATATCTGGTTAAATCTATAGACGCAACGTGTAAATAATTCAATAAAATCATAACATCAATATAAAATCAAACGGTAAATAACTTAAACCTGTTACAATCGACAGTATAAAACAATTTACATAACAGTAATTAAACGAATAAATTAGTTAGTACAAACTTTATGCAAATAATGAAAAGGTACGAAAGTGTCGGAATGCCTTTTACTTTGGAAGTGGGGGAATTCCCATTTTCTTCCTGAAAAGAACGTTGGGATGATTACTTGTTAGTAACTTTGGGTGTACACAGGACTGAGCACATGATTTACCATGGAGCTCACACTATAAGCCATATAATTGTATTTTGTATCGTTTACATATTCTTAAATTGGAATTTATCTGCCAAAATTGCGAGCCATGTTCAGAAAGTATGTGTACTATGACCCATACCGGGCCGTGATTTTTTGTTTTTTGGTTGGCAACACTGAGTTGACAAAGTAAACATCGCAGGAACACGGTAGTTTCCAAACTCTTGTTATAGGGGCCAGTTGCATGAAAGATGTCGGTAGGAATTCGCGCCACCTGCTGTTATCTACTTCCTACTCACGGAAGGCATCATTTTGGTCGAATTTATACTTCAGGGTCATACATCAATACACAACAATAAAGTGAAACCCTAAAAAACTCAAAAGGAAGGTAATTCTGGCGAGAGTAGTGTGCTTGTTGCACGACAACGCCCGTCCGGGCACAGTTGGGGAATGGTTAAAAACTTTGCTAACACCAAGGCGCCCTTGGACTCATTTGGTCGAGATGTTTTGAACCACCCCCTGTATTCCCTGACTTTTCGCCTTCAGATTTTCATCTTTTCACCTCCCTGAATGGAATTAAATTTTCAACTGCCGAGCGGGTACAGAAAGAGGTTCTTTAGTGGAGGAAGGAGCTGGCAGGAAATTTCTTCGAGGAGGGCATAATAAAGCTTGTGCCACAATTCACCACATGCATTCAACGGGATGGCGATTATGTAGAAAAATATTCAACAAGTGTATCAATGATATCGTGTAAATTTGTTTTCAAATAAACTTTTTTAAAAATATAAAAATCCATACACTTAGAACATGCCTCGTACACACATATTACTTAACTAGTTAAATGAGTGAAACACTCTCACACGCAAAAGCTCGAAGGTAACGAACGCTCTTACAATGATACGTTTAAGTAGATTCATGACGTTATTTTCCGTCAACAGGGCTTATTTTCGACATCATGTCAGCTTGGAGTCAAGAGAGGATATCCTTCAGGCAAAATGAGTATTTGTCTGGTATATTTCTGTGGTAATCTGGGATTTCTTTGGGGTATCTGTACCTGCGAGGGATGTTCTCTCGCAGGCAGAAACTTGTAGGAGAGATACGAAGGGGTTTACCTTTGGGGATGCCTTTTCCTCTTCGTTTTTGTACTAAGGTTCCCACAAGCCGAGGCACCTCGGCCTGTTCTGAGAGGTGTATGTTCCGGGGTCACAGACCTTGGGCGTACGGTAAGAGTTGTCCGCTATTCACATTGGAATAGTCGGCCAGCTGCCTCCTAAACTGGTCGAGGCACGGAGAAGGGAATGCTGCGTCCCCACAGCAAACTCCTCTCCCGCTATCGGAAGGGCGTGGGATGAGTACCCAATGCCCGACCTACTCGATGCAGGTTTTTCTAGGGTTTTCCCTGCATTACTTTTAGGCGAATGCCGGGTAGGATCCTTAACATACAGCCCGGGAGCCCTAGTTAACTCTTGGCCATCTTCCTCTACCCTTCCGCATCCCCCCTTTCAAATCCCTTCTTATGCTATTAAAGGGGAGTTGCCCAACGTGGATTACCCTCATGTAGCCTGTTGCCCTAAAAAAAAGTATTTCTTTGGGTTCCGTTTAATTGTTCACTTGGAGTACTATAGCTCAATCACTAAGGCAAATCGTTGCAGATTATGCACGCAATGATGAACCACCAGAAATCTAAGATAAATTTCAAAGGATTTGTCGAACGTGGAAACGTAATTGTGGATAATGCATTGTAATAAACACAAGTCAGAGGGAGAAAACTTAATTAAAAAAGAAAATTTAAGTTAGAAATGTCTACTGAGCGGATGATGTTAGCCGTCAACAGAAGAACACCAGTACATAAACAGCAGCTTCCAGACGGTACTATTGAGAATTCGTAACACACAAAGGATTGCAATTGTAATAAAATCAAACGCGACCGTAATTACAGTTATTAAGATCGTATAGTGTCTGGAAGAATGTTGTGTCGTTAGGGAAGTGAAGAATTTCTCTCTCAATTTGCGAGATTATAATGATTGGGAGAAGTTTGAAATAATGACAATATTAGTTTTTGAGACAAAGCCAGAGGAAAATCCCGAGATACGAGATGGAGTGTTTGGACTGTGTGTGTGTGTGGAGTATTTCGATGGAAAAGTTCTCAGGTAACAGCAGCTTCCACTCGCAGTCACCCCTGAAGTGACGTAAGCCGCCATGTTGTCCTACAACCGGAGCATTAAATACTTATTGCTGAACTACTGCCGGATCGTTCGATACTTCAGTTCATTCAGCAAGGAAGTGAGCAAAAAAGCTGATCCTATCACAAACAGAAAGTTCAGATTCATTAATCCTCGTCCCCATGTGCAATTGTAGAGATTGTCTGACTGAATAAAATCATATTTAAATCGATTGCTGAATTGACGTATCATATGAAAAATTTCTTTAAGATAATTTATTACTTGATTTTCCATATTCAAAACTTTAGATTCACGGTTTAATTCAATTTTTGTTAATTGGGAAAAAATGACCATAACATAAATTTAAAAAATTGTATATATATACGTAATGAGCCTCCGCTCTACTACAAATTGTGACAATGGATTCATGTGTGTCTGGACTCTTCCTACCAGAAGTCAGTGGTTGGCCGGAATGTATATTGGGCATAATTCAGTTGTATTAAAATCATACCACCCACTGGAGTTTAAATGAAAGGTATTCGATCACTATTTCAACATACGGCAAGGAACGTGAACATTAATCTCGAACGTAGCGGATAAGAGACAAATAACTCAAAGACATATGGATCAATAATTACTAGGAATTACTCGAAGAGATCATAAGCGAATCCATGCGATAACAACAAATTTTAAAATATGTAGTGAACCGAGTGAATTTATTTTCATAGCAATGTTCTTTGAACAAATTACCCGCAGATGCTACCTTCCTCTACCCTTCCGCATCCCCCCTTTCAAATCCCTTCCTATGCTATTAAAGGGGAGTTGCCCTAAGTGGATCACCCTCAAGTAGCCTGTTGCCCTAAAAAAAAAAAAAAAAAACGATATCTGCAGAAAATAATGCACGTAGTTTGAATTGTAGGAGAATTTCTATGAGAACATCGGATAGGCTGATAGAAGAAGATCATGGAAGTAAAACTGGAACTAGAAGACTTTAATATCGGTAAGTTATAACTTTGGTGGCTCTCTGTCTGCAACTTTCACAAATTTTTGGCCTTCTCGTTCGATATATGGGATTATAAATTTGCTTTCCATTAAATCTGTGCTGGTGTAAACTACTAACGTAGATAAACTGTTAAAGTTTTAATGTAACACCCGAAAAATAAATTCTAAACACACAATTTTAAATCAATATATTGTTCTCGGAGTTCAACCGGGTTTTGCATAATTATAGTAGAACGCAACGTTTCGACGACTAAAAGCTCTGTCGTCATCTTCTAGGCGAAAAGAGAGAGAGAGAAGAAGAAGAAGAAGGATATATATATAATATGCAATGGAATGGTTCCGACACTTCGCATAGAAGATGACGACAGAGCTTTTAGTCGTCGAAACGTTGCGTTCTACTATAATTATGCAAAACCCGGTTGAACTCCGAGAACAATATATTGAACAACTGCACCGGGAAAGGCTTCAATCTTTGATCAATTTTAAATCATTTGCAAGTAGACCATTACTTATGTTTTTTTAAGTAAAATTATAATAATTACATAAATACTGCAAAAATGAAACAAATGAGCGTTTAATAATATTAAGCTTGAAATCAGTATATTTCATAATAAACATTGGAAGGCTGTGGCATTTGGAATAAATTAAAGGAAACAGGCATTGAAAGAGAATTTCATTTGAGGTAAGGTTTTAATCCTGCAACTAATAGTAAAATCGATTATGAAGGCTGGTTGGACACGTGGGACGTCGCCACGGTGATGTCATTGCTCGAGGTCACGCCCAGCCGGCAAATATCATCAATTCCTTGTTCTTGGAATTAAACGGCAAACACGATGTGCCACTTCAAGGACCGTGGTATTATCAAGAACTGCATATTTTATGCAACAAATAGCTTTTACTTTTTCTAAATGGAAACAGTGTAAGTCTCTGGCTTCCGTCACACCTTCTCCTGTACACTCATCAACACCTCAAACTATTTTCTGCAGACTGCTGATACTGACAGACTTACTTATGCAATGCTGATGCAGCTCCCTAAGTGGTTGTATTTTGGACCGAGAAATTATTTAGTCTCAAAACATTGCTTTTTCGTTGAGAAACAAAGAGCGGCCAGCAGGCGTAATCGTGTCCCAATTTTGTTGCACGGTATTCCCAGAAGGTTTAACAAGTAAACCGCGTAATTATTGTCGGCAGCTCGACGTAAACCAACACAGGCTAATCCGTTACAAATGAGTAACGGCCATATGGCGTCTCTGACTATTTCAAACCCTGATTCCTCGCATTTGTGGAGTTTTCTGACAATTTTCTCTGTAACTTTATAATTTCTCTGTAACTTTATAATTTCTAACGCATTTCATATTTAATAAGAAAGATAGCCAATTCAGATTAAAAAAGTGATAATATAAATACCAAACAACGTTTCTGGGATCCTTGTCCCTTAGTTGTGTTGCTCTAGCCTCTTCTTCGCACCTGAGGATATAATTGACTATCTTTCTTATTAATTATTTTCAATCAGATGTAATTTTTTTCATTTTAGCATTTCATATTTATCATGACACAACCCTCCAACTCATCTGTGCAAAGCATCCGCAAGCTTCTTCATCCAAATACTCTACGTCCTCTGACTGCTGTAATGGAAGTGTTAGAGCTATTTTCCAAGATTCCGAACAAACTCCAGTAAAGCGGCGTTTGCCATATACAGTTTACATAAATATATTTGCCAATATATTCAAGAGAACCAATCCTCTTTATTATTATTGTGTTTTATTAAAACCACAAAGCCATACAAAGGCGGATTAATGATAATAAGAAACAGATGACTGTGACGGAATACCCTCTAAAGCTTCTGTGTATGACATTCTCGTTTTAATAAACACACATAATAAAAAAGGGATTGAATTTTAAAAATATGTAAATTAGGATTTAAATCTCGCATTGTTATTTCAAATTCTTTTGCGTTTGGCTGAGATTAAACACAAAAAAATCTAGTTTGACGTTATATAAATATATTCTTTATTTTCCTGGAGCAAATAGAATCATTTATTTAACATAAAATTAGGCGTATGTTAAGAGAAAAATAGCCTGTGAGACCTGTTCTGTCGCAGGAAGAACCTTTCTGGAGGGCCGGAGAGGGCTACTTTTTGGGTTGCCTTTTCCTCTCTCCGTTTTTGAACTAAGGTTCCCACAAGCCGAGGCACCGAGGCCTGTTTTGAGAGGTGTATGTTCTGGGGTCACAGATCTTGGGCATACAGTAAGTTTTGTCCGCTATTCCCATTGGAATAGTCGGTCAGCTGCCTCCTAAACGGCTCGGGACACGGAGAATGTAATGCTGCGCCCCCACAACAAACTCCTCTCCCGCCATCTGAAGGGCGTGGTACAAGTACCAAATGCCTGTCCTATCTGATGCAGGTTTTATAGGGTTTGCCCTGAATCACTTTTAGGTGAATGCCGTGTATGAGCCTTGAACCATAGCCCGGGGGCCTTAGTTAACCCTGGTCTACCTTACTCTGCCCTCCTGCATTCCCCCTTTCAAATTTATACCTCTGCAATTAAAGGGGAGTTGCCACCATGTGAATTACCCTCAGGTAACCTGCTACTCTAAAAGAAAATAAACGTGTTGTGTTAGACTATTCTGCTAACTAATTTAATAGTGTAAGATAATCAATACTATTTTATTAGAAATTTGTGCTTTCATTCTGTATAACGAAACATATGAACAGCATACGTAAATTACGATGAGGGAAAATTCCAACAAATACAAGTAAAACGCAGCGCCACATAATATTACAATTTCTCCATAAATCTACGTATTATCCATCATTAAATAGTATGGCATATACTTTTCATGCATAGTCTTTCCGCGTGTTGTTAACGAAGATCTCGTACGAGCTTCTGCCGTAATGTTTGCGCCGTTGCTATTCCTGGGCATTACCATGTACTGCGTCATTATTTGTTTTCAACAGACTTCTAGTTGATTTCATACCATCCACCAAAATTTATGTCACGAGCATGTATCATTCTCTGTACAGAAAGGACGCACTGAAAACTTTTGAAATTTGGTGCAAGAGAAGGTAGTTTAATTTTAAAATAACTATTACAATTGTGAACGCTTTGAAAAATAATCATGCACATATTAACAACGTAAAAGGTAGTGAGTGATAAAATGAGACACGAAGGACTGTAATGTAAGAATACTCGCAGAAATCAGCGATAGAGAGAACAAAGTAATCAATATTTTTAAAAATGTTTTAAAATTTGAGAACTTATTTTTGCACTGATTCCTAATATAAAACCCATTTTCGTATCTCATGAATATTTTTCAAGAAATACTTTTATATTTTGGAGGAATTGCCTCAAAATATTCCAGGTGCAAATGGAGAAAATGAACCCTCAATCTAATGTCTTGAAAATTTCAAACATATCTTCTAAAATAGATTTATAATTTGGATCTCTTTGGTTCACTAGAAAAGTTGTTACTTCTTGTTTGAAAGATTTCCAGGTTTTACACTTGTTTGGCTCCACTTCAAGTTAAAAATATTTCATTTTTCATCGATTTTCCAATGTCAGGCATTATAAATATCCCTTTCTTCAATTTTACTTTAGATGAGCACGAAAACTATTATACGAGATGGTGGATATGAAATATTTTTTGATCAATCAAACTTTCTCTTTTAATACTTTTCACGTTCCTTCTTGGTCATTCGTTATTATGTTCTCCTTATCACGGCTGTCACATATGCAACCAAAGCATTGAAATTTTGTGTAACCAATATTTTGGTTAAGCAACATAGAGATATCACCTTCAAATTACCGCACTCTCTCTGTTTATGTTCTGAATACTAAATTATATTAAATATTAATTGAAGATTTTCAAATTGAATGCCCAACATGTATAGAAGCATAACCGTTTCAATTATTCTATGTGTTATTACAGTGCTTCGGTTCCAAATTAACAGTATTTTAATTATGTGTTTTGTGTATGGTTCGATTAATAGTATTTTTTATTTAGTAACATTTTATTTCGAGATCTAAAAAAAATGCATTGCATTTGGTGCAACTGGTTCTAGTCTATTCTATTTCTGTGAAATCCCATCTTGTCCACATACTGCGATTTTTCTAGAGGATTATAATTTTTCTCTTTTATTCTTCTATTTTGCATTCACGTTTTACTCTCGAATACAACTCGATTTACTCTGGGTATTAAGATCAGTCTTTTCTACGTGTAAAGTTTTGTGTTTCTACCTTTAGCCTCCATCAAGATATGTTTTCAACTTGTATATTATAACTACATCAAGATCACCCGCGTCTTCGTAGTATATTTAACCCTATTCTTAATTCAAAACTAATTTCTGTTTCTGAAAATATGATGGTAGTTCCACGTCTATTTGAATTATATCCCTGAAGTAAAAAATATTCACAACTTTTTATTTTTTGCTTTTAAGAGTAAGAAAAAAAAGAGTAGAAAATCTTTGTTCTTCACACAATGGCAATCTACCAAATGAACTACTTAATAACACATTGACTGTGTTCTATAAATTTGTCTGGTCTTATTTTGTAAATGAAATAAAAAATTACGTTACTGAATTAGTTATCAGTTACAAAATTTATTTTGCAATAACATTGGCTCTTTTATTTGCCTTGCCTTGGTACTGAATTTTTTACCTCAAATTATTACGTAATTAATTTTTAGTTCTTGTTATACATGACCGCCATTATAAATTTTAATGGATTTTAATGGATTCCTTTTTCATAAAGTACGCATTCTCTTAGAAATTATTAACCTTTGTTATGAGTATTAGAAAACATTATATATTTTTCTTAAATTAATCAATGTTAGTACTTCCTCAGTCTCGTCTCTCTTCCTTCCTCGTATTTCTAGCATTTATTTATTCCTTACTTTTGTAATTTATATTTTTGAACCTTGTCATTTATTTGGGTTTGATTTCTTTGTCTCTTTGTAAATCAAAACATATTCATTCCAATTTTTAATTCGAAACTTGTATTCACCGATAAGATATTTGAACCAGTCAAATATATAGTAATTTGTCCCCAATTTGGTGTTTGCTCGAGTAAAAGGTTACTTATTGAATTAGAATATTAATAAGAATCATTTTATTTATAATAATCTTGTAATTCCGTTAGGGGGGGGGGGAGATAATAGTTTTTGTAGAAAGAACTTCACAGAAAATCTTAATTTTATTAATAAAAAGTGCTTGTCACAAATTCACCAAACACGCATGCCTATTATTTAGCTGTATATAAAATTATAAATTTGAAGTATTCGTCCGAAACTACTTTGGAATTTTGTATTACGATTCCTGAAAAAAAATAGTTTCCAGTCGGTCGTCTAGATATTTGCACTTTGTTGCAGATGACTCAGCTGTTGCATAAAAGAAACTCGAGACATAAATCTGTAGCTAAGTGTTCTAACGGAGCAGTAAATGACAGGATACATTAATAAACATAACTAGTGCCATAATTATAGGTTCTGGACCTTAACGTGACGTGCATCGCCGCAGCAACTCGAAGAAACCAGTGTCGGCCGAATTAACACCAGTAGACAATGGAAAGATGGATTTCCGTTGGAATATCAGACAAGGAGAAAGTATAGAACGTTGATGAAGATGTGATTTACCACATTCCCCATCGTAAATATAGTCAGGGAACCTCTTGACAAAATCATAGCTTAGTTGCCTACTTTTATTCTATAAAAACCAGACACATTTATACACCTTAATTAAATATTAAATCCAAACATGTTTATAAAATGTCAGTATCATTAATCAACAAACATCTTCGTCGCATCGTATGAAGTTCATTTAAAGTTTGGTTTAACACTTCCTTGACTCAGCAGATTTGTTCCATTTTTTTATTGAACATCAATTCACTTACAGATGAGTAATTTTCCTTTCTGATTTAATATTGAAATAGAAATTATTAATGTTTTGTGAGAGCATTTTCATACAAAAATATAACTGTCAATATATTCCATAAAAGCTTAACATATATTAATTGTTTCATCCGCTAATACGAACATCTACTTTACGCACCGAAATATATCCTGTGTTCTACATAATTTTTTTTTAGGGCAACAGGCTACATGAGGGTAATCCACGTTGGGCAACTCCCCTTTAATAGCATAGGAAGGAATTTGAAAGGGGGGATGCGGTAGGGTTGAGGAAGGTAGCCAAGGGTTAACTTGGGCCCCCGGGCTATATTTTAAGGATCCTACCCGGCATTCGCCTAAAGAAATGCAGGGAAACCCCTAGAAAAACCGGCATCAGGTAGGTCGGGCATTGGGTACTTGTCCCACGCCCTTCAGTTAGCGGGAGACGAGTTTGCTGTGGGGACGCAGCATTCCCTTCTCCGTGCCTCGACCAGTTTAGGAGGGAGCTAGCCGACTATTCCAATGGGAATAGCGGACAACTCTTATCGTATGACCAAGGTCTGTGACCCCGGAACATACACCTCTCAGAACAGGCCGAGGTGCCTCGGCTCGTGGGAACGGAGAGGAAAAGGCATCCCCAAAGGTAGCCCCTTCGTATCTCTCCTACAAGGTTCTACCTGCGAGAGAATATCCCTCGTAGGTACTGCCTGCGAGAGAACAGCCCTCGCAGGCCTTCGATGCGGGACATAATTTTTCTAAGCGATTCATTTTTAAGTATCTTCTCTTTCAATATTTCGACCGTTTATAATGTTTAGTTTTAGATACTTTTGCATTGTCATATGGCACACACTCGATCTCCGCCAATAATAAGAAGAATCATAAGAACACAATTTACTAGCAGTAGTTATTTATATTCACAATTATTCGTAAAAACTATAATTGTCCCCTAATGTATGGAGAAGAAACAATCTTTCTAAATTTCACGAAGTTGTATTCATGATTGGATATATTAATTGATGTATGTGTGCATTTTATGGATACTCTCGCTTATGAATGAACTAATATAGGAAAAAAAATTGGTATTCATATGCCTTACAAACTGGGAAAACCTATGTAAGGACATTTCTGGATAGTTGAGATTAATTATAGATGTATATTGCATTACACAATTTTAGATATTTGAATTAAGTTAACTACCCCAACGTTGAGGAGCCAAATAGAGTCATTCAAAAATTGAAGACATTAAATTTAGTTAATTTAAGCAATTTAATTTTGAAAAATTTAAAGGCATTTAGATTACTTTACAGTTTATTATCATTTTATGAAATATTTAGTTTGCACAATTTAAATTCACTTAATAAAATTTTGAAGTTATTAATATTTTAGCAGAAATTTTCAATATTTAATGATGGGTTTAAAATGATGAAACAGAAACTTGATTAATATAATGTTTAAAGACTTTGCTTAAACACACAATAAATTGTGAATATCAATTTTACACAAATTTTTTTGCCACCGCTATTAGCATGAATTTTTATCATCAGGTCTTATTATCGAGCCTCATTAAAATTATAGGTTTGCAATTTACTCTATGTAAAATAAATTTTACAGACAATATTTGATCTAAACTTACAGAAATATTAACTTATAGCCAGAAGCTATATACGTAATACCCTCGCATTTCGGGTAATCGAAATTATGCTGTTTGTTTGAGGCGATGCAATAATTTCGTCAACAGGTTATGAAAATTGGCTTATAGTATTGCTTTGTGTAAAGACATATCCAATAAGGATGATGCATTTGGCAAAACCCAATGTACTAAATTATACTGCGTCAACTACATGATTTATAATTAGAAATAATTAATATTTACCACAAGTCGATGATTTTTTTTCTTGTTTCACAGAAGTTTCTAAACAGGGCAAGTATTCTTTTATAGCCCAGTAGCTATATACATCTTACCGCGCAATAGATCGAGTGTTTTTTTTCAACTTGTATATGCTGTGACTATTAATAACAAACCAAGTTTTCAAATTGTAAAGGCCTCGGGAATAGTTTCTGTGACCTAAAACCCACGAAATTTTGCACCTCTTTTCAGTTTTGCCCCTACAAGAAAAGCATGAAGCATTCAATTAATAGTAATGTACAGTCATAAATTGTAGAGCATAAAATTTTGTATCGAATGGTGTATTCGAGTACGAAATTCGGTGTAAGTGATAGAAATCGTTCGTCAAATTTACAACATTTTCGAAGAGAATGCAGTTTATTATATTTCTAGTCCTGATATCTCCAAAATGGTTGGATGTAAACTAATTTGTTATAGAATAAAGACTTTAGAGAATTTAATACTATTTTCAACGCATGATCTGGTTTTAAAAATCTATTGATAATGGCCGAAAATAGACCCATTTTGAATAGCAATCAAAATTAGGGACTTGAGTCGGAGCTCTTTTGCTATTATTTATTTCTTATAAAATAATATAGTTATTCTTAGAAACGCTGGACTCTTTCTTCCTCTATACTCTTCAATATTTTAATATGCTTTGCAAAATAGACGTTTGACCCTCACGTAGGTAATCATCATTCCCATCCTCAGCGCCATAATATTAGCGCAACAGGTCCAAATGTATACAGCCAGATAAATGTCATTGGTGTTAAGCTTGGTGAAGACCATTTCGTGTGTCCCCACCGACCAACGATTTTCAAATGTCCTGTTAAGTGCCTATGTAATTATCCGTGGTCTGGACACCCATCGTGTTCTCACCGTATGCAGTGCCAATATTGCATACGCATGCGCATTTGTCATCCCAGACAGAGATCCTGTGCTCAGCCTCTTCTAGCACACATCCAGCTGGATGCATTACCGAAAGATAGTACGCCGCAAGATGGGCAGTTTAAAGTCTTCGATATCGAAGCAAAAATTAGCAATGTTACAACACAATTATTACTAAGGTTCTTAAGATTAAGAATAATGAATTCTTCCTAAATTAATATGTGTTGTAGCACATGACCGAATATGCAGCAGCCGCCACTGTCAGTCGTGCATAGCTCGTAATCGATACTACAAGTCTTCTCTGAAGATTTAGGTGACGTCTAAGTAATTTTTCTCTGTCAGTCTTTCTGGTTGGCACACCTTGCATGGATGGCAATTGCTATATTTCAAAAAGTTTCCTTAATTTCTGTTCTTCCTCGCGTTCTCTATTACTTATTATGATATTGCAGCAACCGATCAAATAGTACCATAACCCGATGTTCTCTCCTCAGAATAATACATTTCAATTCACATTAGTAAGCCCATAAGCGCTAAATTATGAACTGCACAAATATCATTTGAAATATATAATAAACTGATTTTCCTTTCACCCAACACTGATTCTTTTCTAAAAACCACGATCCTTGCTCAAGACACTGTCAACGGTGAATTAATCTAACGATCGATCAAGGCAACGAAAGCTCGCTTTGCCAGTCCCATATTTGGCACAGGACCGATTTCAGTTTTCAGGCCGCGACTACGTAAACTATATAATTTTCTCTAGAAAACTAATAATCTGGCACATCTGAACTATAATAGTTCCACAGATCTGATACAAACAATTTAGCATTTTCTTGTTCTTTCTATCATACATCTATTCCAAAGGTCCCAAAGTTACCAACACGCAGTGTGCTAGCGTGGCAAATACGGGACCTCAACGAGCAGGTTTCGTGTAATAAGTGGATATAGAGGGGGAAAAGGTAGAAGGTCGGAGATGACAGTGGAACTTATTAGGGGAGGGCAGGAAATGCTCAGGGTTTTTATAAGATAAATGTTTGGGACTGTGGAGTGCATCAAAATCGCCATGCATTTATTATCATTCCCTCACAAGTCTTAGTATACGAGACACTGTAGAATTCCGCAAAGGTAAATTCCTGTCTAAATTGTGCAATGTAAGGAATGGTTACATTAGATGTGTGACTTGTGCTCAGCGCCTCTCCGCGCAAGGTTTCAAAGCAGCGGAAGCGAAGCGCGTGCGTTGCATGTTTCATGGGCAACAGGTGTCTTCCAGCAAACACAGACAGAGGTAAATGTGTTGCAACTATGTTGTTCCCCGCGTAGCTCTTTTTAAGAAAAATATTAACAGGAAGGTGAGTTAACCAGAGTTGACTCTTTTCAACTAATTTAATTTAATATGTATAATTAGATTGGATCTTCGGGTGGAGTACAAAACTAACATTCTCCTAGAACATTTTGTGGCAGATTACTTATTAGACAATATCCTTGATATTTTACAATTTTTAACCTTTTAAGAGACATTTTTATAAATGGCTCATTATTAGGTAGTGTCCATAAGAAATTACAAAGAGAATAATTCCGTGTCAGAATATTGTCTAAGATAAGTAAGCATTCAATCAGTATTGATTCACTTAACTATAATTCACCTAACTATGTCACTTGCGGATTAGTGACAGTTTATATGGCATTTAATCTCAAAATTAGTTGAATACAACAATGTAGAACATTATATTACACCGTAGAATCTTTTAGAACATTATGGAAACTAATAGAACGTGTTACTGGCATAACATTTTGTAAATTACTTAAAAATTTGTAGAAAGGTCTAGAATGATGTAGGAATGAATAGAACTTTGTTGAACTCTCACTAAATGGCATTTCACTTAAAATGGGATCTCCAATTATTTTAATACGGAACAAATACCCTCCAAAGTATACGAGCGTAGTCTGAAAAGTTTCAAGATACAAGACATTTTTTCTTTAAATTTATTTTTATTTTTCTACATATATATGTGTTTTTACCATGGAAACCGCTGAGGTGTGAGACGTCGCATTTTCTTGGTAAACAATTTTTTCTGAAAATGTGGCCTTTTTTCCTCTATTTCGTCCTTCAGCTTATCAAGTAATAATGCATAGTTTTGAAATAAAACAAACACGTCCTTTGGACATATTCATAGCCTCTGCTATCTCTGTAAAAATCATTCGACGGTTTTCTAGCACCATTTGGTGAACTTGAACGATGTTATCGTCAGTAGATGAAGTTTTTTCACGTCCGGAACATTCGTCTCCCACCCTGATTCGGCCAGGTTTAAATTCAGATGCCGAAAATTTCACCGCGGTTAATGATGATGCAGTCTTTCCGATTTTGAAAGGTTTATTTTCTTTCCAAAACAAATATTTAAGGACAGCTCGATACTTGATTTTTTTTCCATTTTCACTAAAACATTCACTCGAACTATTGTCAAACAGCTTCTGCGCGTCCAAATAGATAAAATTATGGTGAGTACCTTTCAAGACATTTTGTAATTTTTGTTGGCGAGTGCCTCCATCTTCATGTTGAGCTCGTAGCAACGACATAAAGCTTTGGGTTAAGAAGAATTTGGGCAATTTAATTCAAGCGACTATTTTAATAGTAAAGGCAGAGAGTGTAACACAATGCACTCATGGAAAAATTCGAAATATCTCATGTCGTTTATCAAGTGAAATTCTGAGTTACAGAATGATTACGACAAAGAGTCGTATCAAACTGAATAAATTATAAAATATTAGAGGAAACTGTTGAAAGGTTTTATTCAACGTACTGCAATCTACAAAAGACCAATAATTTTAAATTTAATAATTTCAATTTTTAATTTGTGATGACGGTCAGTGAATTAAGTCTATAAAGTACTGAGAAAGATTTTGGTCGCCAGATTCCTCCCACTGCTAATTTATGTTTATTGTAGTCCATAACTGCTCACAAGACTTTATTCATTATTTCTCTAGGAGGTGAAATTAAAAATTGTTATAATGAAGTTTTGAGTTAATCAATGGGGATGCCTTTTCCTCTCTCCGTTTTGAACTAAGGTTCCCACAAGCCGAGGCACCTCGGCCTGTTTTGAGAGGTGTATGTTCCGGGGTCGCAGACCTTAGACATACGGTAATAGTTGTCCGCTATTCCTATTGGAATAGTCGGCCAGCTGCCTCCTAAATTGGTCAAGGTACGGCTAGGAGAAAGTTGCGACCCCATAGCTAACCCCTCTCCCGCCATCGGAAGGGCGTGGGACAAGTACCAAATGCCCGACCTACCTGATGCAGGTTTTTCTAGCGTTTTCCCTTCATCACTTTTATGCGAATTGCCGGGTAAGATCCTTAAACCATATCCTGGGGGCCCTAGTTAACCCTTGGCTACCTTCCTCTACCCTTCCACATCCCCCCTTTCAAATCTCTATCCTATGCTATAAGAGGGGAGTTGCCACTATGTGGATTACCCTATACATAGACTGTCTACACCTAAATATATTATAACTAGCTGGGTGCCCGGCGTTGCCCGTGTACTTATTTATATAAAACCGAAAAAGTAAATCTAACTGTTCCGTACATTGTTTAGACCGATAGTGCATTAATTGAAAATCTATAAAATACATTGAATTTTATTGCATCAGTCGCAACAAACATACCTCCTAATTTCTTCTTAAATATACTCCTTGAGTTCTGCAAGATAAAGGTTGAAATTTTACATACACAACATCAGTAGAAATACAATCAATCTAATTAACCCTTGAGAATATTTATTCTACGCTAATAACCGCCGTGATTGCATGTTTCAAAATATCCACCCCTAACCACCCAAATCCTGGGGGTTAAATGAGCAAATTGGTTGTCATAATTTAACTCGGCGACATCCATAACCTTGGTTTTGACTCCAATCTCGGTTGTCTTCCCGTTATTTCCTTGTAACGCCCTTCCATACCCACCCTAAGGGTGTTCCTTTACCATGATCTAAGGGGTTGAAAAAATATAAATTGCTAGAAACATTATCAACTCTTTGACCCCCAAAAATATTTATCCGAATCAAATATCGGTTGTCGTAGGATGTTAGAATATTTCATCCCCCACCCTTAAGCGTTCTCCCCTCTCACGCTGAAAGGGGTTGAAATTTTACAAACAACATCGGTAGAAATACTATCAACGCTAATGGCCCTGACATTTATTTATTCCACGTTAATATCGACGATTTAATACTTTTTAAAAATTCCACCCCGTCCGTGCCCGTGCCTGGGGATTAAAGAGAATGTCATAATCAAATTCAGTGACATACATAACCCTGAATTCGACTCCAATCTTGATTGCTTTTGCGTTATTTTTATGTAATGCCACTCCACCCCAAACCCCTAAGGGGAGCTCCCATCCCAATCCCAAAAGGGGTTGAAATTAAACACGGAGAACATGTAGAGAAATTTTATTAATTTCATTGTTCCAGAAATATATTTAAACTGCCGGTAAACATGTATTTTTCGGATATTTTTATGTAACTGAACCACATCAACATTCATCATGTAATCTGATCTCTGTACTTTTTTACTTTCCAAATGGGATAGTATATAGAATTTCATAAATTTTATCTAAATCAGATGATTTTTGGACATAGTAAACATTAATTTAGATTCCAAATTTGGGAAGAGCCTTTTAAATTCACATATGTAATTTTTTACAATCTAAGCTACAATGCAAAGTAAACAATTGAAAGCATAACTTTGAGCTGGAAAAACTATTTATATATAAGTTTTGGAAGTCTTTTAAGTAAAATACATTAATAAATTATATATACTGTATTCAGATTTATGGTATGTCATCTACAGCCTGGCTCGTTACCTATCCAAATAAGTTAGTGTGTATATATATATATATATATATATATATATATATATGAATTTGTAAATAGCCATAAGTGATTAAATAATCTTGAATTGTTACAAACCACTCACACACTGCTGTTGCCTGAATGTTAATTAGCTGATCATTTCTATCCAAATGAGTTAATAATTTTGACTATGACACATTTGAAACAACTTAATTTCTAAAATGATAAATTTACATATGTTTTGAAAACTATTAATAATAAAAATATTATCCAATTACAGACAAATGTATATCATCACTTCTTTTCACTGTATTTGGTTATTTTAATATAGTTTAGAAATATAAAAAATTCAAAAGATAGCCATATGAATAATAAAAAACCTACTTCATAAAAATAAGGATATGAGCTTATACCTGATATACATATTTATTGAACATTATTATTAACTGTCTAATATTTAAAAAAATATTTATTTCTAAAATGAAAATTTCACATCTGTTACATCTGTTTGTAAATTAATAATAAGAAAAATATCCTAATACAGACAAATGTATCTCATCACTTATTTTGTATGTTTCTTATATTAAAAATATAAAAATTCAAAATAGAGCTATATGAATAATAAAACAACCTACTTCATAAAAATGAGGATATGTGCCTATACCTAATATATATATATTTATTGAAAAATATTATTAACATAACTTTCAGCTGGAAAATTTATATATATACAAATTTGGCAAGTTTTTTAAGTAATGTATATACATATACCTTATACAGATTTATGGTATGTCATCTACTCTCTGGCTGATTATCAATCCAAATAAGTTAGTGTATATATATGAATTTGTAAATAGCCATAAGTGATTAAATAATCCTGAATTGTTACAAACCACTCACACACTGCTGTTGCCTGAATGTTAGTCAGCTGATCATTTGTAACCAAATGAGTTAATAATTTTGACTATGTCACATTTGAAACAACTTAATTTAAAAAATTTCTAAAATGATAAATTTACATCTGTTTTAAAATTATTAATAATAAAATTATTATCCAATTACAGACAAATGTATATCATCACTTCTTTTTGTCAGTATTTGGCTATAAAACCTACTTCATAAAAATGAGGATATGAGCCTATATCTAATATATATATATATATATATATATATATATATGTATATATATATATATGTATAAATATTAAATATTGAATATCACTGTCTGCTATTTAAAAAAATCATATTTCTAAAATGAAAATTTTACATCTGTTTTATAAATTAATAATAAGAAAATAGAGTAATGTATATCATCACTTCTTTTATGTAAAACATACACCGCTACATTTGTGGTATACAACCAAAACCGTTATGAATATAACCATATATAACTGAAAGGAGTCAAAGTACCCTTTGGTGGATTCTACTCTCTGACGTTGGTAGCATTGTATAAGGATGCAATACATTACGATATGCGTCAACTCTCAAATAGAAAATATTAACGATATTGCACAAAATTTATACTTAACAGTTCTCACTTGGAATTACTCCCTTAGACTTTAAACATTTAGAATGAAATATGTGAAATTATAATGATACATACATAACCAAATTTTTTTCATGAATTTCACTTCAAGAATACGTCAGTTTATGCAGATTTAAAATCTATCAAATTATAATGATTAAGAAGTATTAGGGATTGTGTTTTCCATCATTCTTAGTCTCCTCCAGTGAATGTAGAAATATATAATTGGGCACAAGATATAATTGGTCCGTGATCCCGTTAAATATGCCCCGTTAAAAGTCAAGTTTTTTAAAATAACATTAGTTGGACGGATTGTATAACCTTTCATATTGTTGCTGGTTATAATTAAACTTATTATGTCGAGAAATACGTTGCATAAAGTACAGTAATTACACTTATAATTCAATGTAAATGTTTCTAGTCCCGTACATACTTTCGACCGATGCTAATTTAAAGGCTAAGAAATTCATTGAATTTTATAGTATCATTTTAAATGAAACGAAAATAGCTCCACAAATTATTGCTTTAAGTATGAATAATAGTATTGTTTTTACCATCACCCGTAACCTTTACACATTTACATTCAAATTGAATTTGTATATACGCACATAACCAAATATTTAATGAATCTCGCTTGAAATAATTTGACAGTTTTTCTGATTAGCAGCTCAGAAATTTGACACTTAAAACGTTGTTCCCAAACATAAAATAAATGCAATATGTTCCCGTAATCTTTACACATTTACATTCAATGTGAAATTGTATATACGCACATAACAATATTTGAAACGAATCTCGTTTACACATTTACATTCAATGTGAAATTATATATAGGCACATAACAATATTTGAAACGAATCTCGTGTGAAATAATTAGTCAGTTTTTCTTATTAGTAACGTTCTTCCCAAAAATGGAATATACGAAATTCTGTGATCCTAACCCAAAATTTTGTTGAACGTCACATATTACACACATTTATTTTTTACAGTTCTCAATTTAGATAATACTTTGCGTAAAGTACATTAATTGCACTTTGTAAATGTTCCCTATTCGATAGTGCATTAATTTAACAGCTATAAGATACATAGAATTTAATTTCATAATAGCAACAAACATACCATCGTTATTCTTTAGAAATATAATTCTCCGCGAACAAATAATTGTCAGTAAGTCTTCAGACAGTACTTCTTGAGTATTTCAGGATATAATTGCCCATCAGTATTCGCACTTTACGGAGGATTGAAGTGATCAAATTGATAGCTACATTCCAAATGTAAAGAAATGGTGGCCATATTGCACTCACTAAATTAACTAACATTTTCCGCAACGATTGTAAAGTATTTTGTACTGTTTTCTAGTATAATTCGATGGAACATTGCTGGATATATTTATACTTTTTACTCAATGAAAATATTTCTGCTTTTTTCGTTACAAAAAACAGGAACTATACTTTTATGGCGCGTGAATATCTCGCGTGAAAGTCTCGTTTGTATCACGTGCCAACGGATAAATGTGACGTCACGGTCTCTTGGCGCGCAGTAATTTAACACTAATTCGTAACTTATTTCAACTATAATTATTTCCACCTTTATGCTATGGGTTTGTCACCCCCACAGTACCGGTTCTCGATTTTGGCAGAATATATATACCAATTTTTGTTGAATTCTGTCCACGCGATAAAATTTGTATAAAGAACAACGTAAATACATACATACATACATACATACATACAAATATACATCCTTTTTTATTATATAGATATACATTTTTATAAGTATTTAAAATTAATTTATTCTTGCCACTTGTTGTGGTGACATTTTGTAATATTTAATAAAGGGTGGCTTACATTAAAAAGATTATATTTTACTTTTACAAACAAACAATTTTATTTAACAAAAGATTAGTACAATTTATACTATTTAATAAAAAAAACTCTCAGGGTCTCAACTAGGTTTGATAACGGCAGAACATTTAAACATAATCAAAGAACACAAAATTTAGATTTAATTTAAAAAGAAATATTTATTCGTCTAGACATAGACGAAATTAATTATCGACGAACTTATACTACAAGATGGATTTTAAATTTAAACAGTTTATTTTATCAACACTAAAGAACAATATCTGACATCTTTTAAGTCGGTTTACAAAAACATTTACTGTCGTCTTGCTACTTACGGCTGCCCAGGATACTTTTACCTTTCGAACACAGTGGTGGGGGTTTCACAGCTTCTATATTCACAGATTCTACTACGTACTCTTGGTTTGAAAAAGAAAGTTTGTTATATCTCGACGACTTTACTCTGCTGTATCTCGAAGAATTTATTCTGCTGTATCACTACCTTACAACTTTACACAGCATTTTTTCGACAACTTTCTGTCCTTTCTGACCGCCAACCTTAATACCATCGTCATCTCAGCCAACGTACCACGACTCTGCTTAAACAATGTCTCTCTTAATCACATCCACCAGCTTCGGTGAGCGCTGAACAACTGCTCCTCAAAAGCTTATCTCCTCCCTTATATCTTTCCAGTCTTTTACTTTTTCCATTGTTCGAAAACTTCGTCGCAAATTCCAGTTGACAGATTCTTCCATTATCACAAGATTTATATTACGCAGCTGCAGTTCCGTAGTCAACAAATGGCTAACTACTCTGTCATGTCAAAGCCAACAATCGAGGCAGGACCCGCAATTACTTGGGTGTGACTTTTTGTCTTCTTTTTATATTATACTTTAAAAAATCTATGAGTAAAATTACTTTGATAATACACTATACATAGGCTTGAATCCTTTTCCATAACACCCTCACCACGACGTATCATCAGATACTTATAAAATACTCTGAACTTTGAATATCAACGTAGTTGCAGAAACAGGAATGGTCAGGAACTTTTTCTACGAGAGCAAAATTGTTGATAGAAAGTGAGTAACGTAGAACAGTTTATCACAGGCACTAGCGTGTTAAGGAAACAATTAAGCAAATGGCAGATAAAGGAACAGGAATAGAAAAAATATTCACAGAAAATGAAGACTAAAAATAAGCGTGAGTCCTGCCACTGCAAACTCGAACGGAATGCAACCAAACAATGTGAAAAAAACTGTTTCCAAACGAAAGAGCATTGCTATTTCAGAAGCAAGATGAGATAAAAATGCATCGCAAATTAAGGACAAATGAGAACCTATTACTTCCCAATAATGAAATAGGTCTACTGTTAAAATTTTTAAAAATAAGTGTAATTTTGAAATATGGCTTCAGAAGAAAACTGAATATAAAGCAAAATAATTAATGAGAAATATTTATAAAATATTGTTGACTCCGTAATATTTCTTATCAAGCACTTATAACCCGTCAGAAGTGAGAAAACTGATAACTGTGAAAAATATACTACTTCTTGGGGTTTTAGGGAGTTTAATTTCATAATCCCCACGGTTGGGAGCCAATTTGTAAGGTTTATCTATTATCTGATCTTTTAATTGAGAGGGTAGGTTCATCTGAATCAAAAATTTCACTTTTAATCATAACATTTTTAATTTAATAGATTTTATTTTAAATTGAAATTTACCGAAAAGGACACAAAAAATGAAGTCTCCCGAATACAATAAAATACTAATAACAAGTACAATTAAATTAAATAGATACAGTTTATGTCCTTTCTGTTTTACTACTGCATAATAATAACTTGTCTCATGCCCACAGCATGTCGTATTACTAGGGTCACACAATCAGACAGAATCGTTACAGAAAAAACTAAGGATCTGTAATTTATTATGAATGAAAAACTAGACGGAATTTACTGGATTAAAGCGATGCAATAGTGTACAATGAAACATGTAGCACGACTTTACTGTACAACTCCGTTCCATCTATCGGTCTCCGAGATAATAGAGGGGATAGGTCGGAAATCAACTATCAACTCTGAGCTCTAGTCAGACTGATCGAATCTGCCTGATTAAATCGTTCAGATTCCTTGCTGTTCCAACAAAATAGTCCACACCCTGTAGGACTCCGACAGAAGTTGACCGACTGGATTTCCCGTTAATGCGTTCAGACATTTCACTCGGGCAAATACTCAAGTATTGTGGGAACTACTTGCCCATTTATTGCTGTCAGTACTTAGGACCCGTGGCGGAACGTGAGTATTTTAAGTTATGTGCTGCATCACTGTAATACTTATACTTTCAGGGTTCATAGGTCTTCATAAATAAAAAGATTTAATTTATTTAATTAATTTACTAATAAAAATTAACCACATTAAAATTGAATTAATACAATAATGACAATTAAAAATAACAAAATATTTTTTCGTGGGGTGAACCTCAACATGGCAAAATTGAAATTATTGATATAAATAAATTCAATTTACTGATTAAATGTTTACATGTAGGCATTACGATACTTGGGTTAAAACAATTCAAACGATACCGTTCCGTATGTTGTGGTTACAGTTGGTGCAGACTGGTTGTGGTGGAAGCGTCGCCCTCTCGTGCTGGAACGCCCGAATTAATCTCTTTGGTGGCTGGTGAACGTGAGCACCCCCAGAATTCTCTCAAAATTCGCTGAATTTTTCTGAGTCTGGACACCGACCGCTCAATCTTGTAGCTGGCTACTCACCGTCCGATTTCGCTCTCCCGAAATCTCCAAATTCCTCCAGCGTATGTTTTTAATTTTCCATGCTCGTCCGCTAACTAGGGATGCTTCTTGAGCCCAATTATGCAGGCCTTTTAAATTTGGTGCACCTTGGAGCTGTCAGCTCTCTTTAGGTGTTTTGTCACAAAAACGGTTCTTTGTCACCTAAAAGGTCTTAAACCACCGCCCGAGTCAGTCAGCTGGGCAAACAGCAGCTTCCTTCCGAAATAACGCGCTTGTAAAGAAATGTTCATTATCGAAAACAAAGAATGTTATAATTTATGCAAAAGCAACTCAGTTGTGTCAGATGCATGCATACGTAGGCAGTAATCAATATTAATATGATTTCATACCCTTCACTTACTATTACAATACTAATAGTAATTTTATTTAACAAAAGAAACTACTTATTTTCAATTAGTATAATTCCTTAACCACATGAAATTAAGTACTTAAATAATTTATTCATAAATTTCATTTTTGTATTACAATTTCTTATTTCTTTCAGCAAGTGGTAGCGCCTTATTAAATATGTTATTCCTTCTGTAACTGATGAATTTGACTGATGAAGATGGAAGCGGTATATAAGCTTAAAAAAAATTATTATCAGTCCTAGGATTTTATTCGTTCTCTAAATTTATAAATCGAGAGCTTTCGACTTCCTGTTACTCTAAAAAAAGTATCGAAAGTATACGTGATGTAATTTTATTGGAAGAAATCTTTTACTACATACAATATAATCAATAAGTTCATATATTTTCTTAAGTCATTCCTAAATATTTGTAATTGATAGCTCCATATATCTTATCTATGACTAGTTAAAGACTATCATCTAATCTATCACATCTTATTTTCGAACCGAAATGTAGAAAGTTAGTTTTTAATGTATTCCCTTTAGTCTATTTGAAGTTAGATATATTGTAATAAACAGCTTAAAATGGCGTCTAAATAAAAAGATTATTAAAGGTGAACAATTAAACAAATTTTATTAATGAAGTTATATACAATTTAAAATTACAATAATATTTAAAATCTCAGGGTCTTTACTGGGTTTGATAAATGGGTGACTTGAATTTAAATTTATCTAACAAAACAATTAAAGAAATGAAATAATTGAAGAAAAGAAATAATTGAAGAACGATCTGACGTATCTTAATGAAATGGTTTACAAATAAATTTAGAGTTCTTTTACTTACGGCCGACCAGGTCTCAATTTTGGGGTTTTCTGTGCACACGTTTTTGGGGATATCACTGAATTTAAATTGGTTACAAAACACTTGTCGAAACTTGATGTTCTCTCAGCTGGAAACGGCTACTCCTTCCGAATTAATGGTCAGTCAGATTATTACCAACTTCCTCTCGATGACATCGGTGACGGTCTCTTTACTTATTGAGTTTTTTACTGCGGCAGGAAATTATTAGGTTACTGTTTGTGGCTTTACTTATTGAGAAACTTTCCTGCGACCTTTACTTGATCGAATTATATGTCCAAACTTTACTCGATGAAATTCTGTGTGCCACACCACTCTTAATAAGGTACTTCCAACTCCCTTCGTCTCTCTCCGTTGACTCAAACTGTACTCTTTCGCTCCTCGCCGTAGACTTTGTACTGCGTACGTCTCAACAATGGTTCTTTTGTCTCGCCGCCCGCTTTGTCGCGGTGCACGCTTTATATTCTCTAATAATGAGTCCTTTACTTTGCAATTATAACAATGGATTAATTACTAATTACTACATTATATACTCAATTTATTTAATGCTTAGTTCATTTTATCCACCAACTTCATTTCGTAAGTACACCGTCGGCATCTAATCTATGACTTACTTCACAATTTTCCATATCATTTAAGTACAAATTTAAAAGAGTCGGACCAAAAATAGTTCCCTGCGGAACCCCAAAATTACTACAAAACCACGCAAGAGACACACCGCTAACTCGATACCTCCATAAATTGTCTAATAACACCAACCTATCCACTGTTCTTATGCTGAAATCCTAAATTATGTAAATGAAGGATTGTACCACCTATGTTCCATTTCTTCGGCAATATTCCGTACATATTCAACAAAAGATATAATATTATCAGTACTAGAGCACTCCATCCTCTGCTCGCTACGAGATCGCCATACCTGATGATTTACCTGAAAACTTTTGATTCAACAGTTTGTAAATTTAATCAATAATTCAATATGCTGAAATATTGGGAATTTAAATTTTCAAAATTTGCCAAAATTTGTGAGAAAATTGAGAATTCGCCGAATTTGTATTTATGAAACTTTCTTGATTATAAAAAAGTATTACAACATAAATTTTTAAAAAGCATCGTCCCAATAAAGTTAATGGTTAATGTTTGTTGAATTTTTAGCAATGGATATGAGGTTTCCCAGAGAAACCTACTTTGTTGACTTATTCATTTCTCGTTGAGCTTCCGTTTTCATTGGATTATTTCCCCTGTCCTGATCTCTTTTTGTATCACTCAATCTTTCTTCTAGCTTTTGTGCACACCTCTGCTTTGAACACGACGATGTTAAGCAAATTGGTTATATTCTATTTTACAGTAAAAAATCTGATTTCACAAATCTCTTTAAACAGTACGTTCACAATATGCTATAATTATCATCTGAATAAATACATCTGTTTATTCCTTTACTAAACTAACCTTAACTCAAAAAATCAGAGTAACAGTTCTTTCAAATTTTGGACGAGCCGAAACGAAAATGGCTCAAATTACACTTTATGTTTAATTTTATCCATATACATTACGTACTGAAAAATAGGAATACAATTACTTTCACGTATATTAGAAGTAGAATTCTATATAAAATTATAAAGTATTACTAAATTGTTATTATTGATACTTCATTATTGTCTGTCTTACTGGAACCCATAATTCAAATTAGTACAGCTTCTGTTCGAATTTCCAAGTGTTCAAGAAATATTACGATTAATATTTGTGATTAATGAAAGTAATGTCTGACTTAATGTTATTTTCGATTAGAATAGACATACGAAGTCCTTAACTTTACTTTAATTCGCATTAATGTAAATCTTTTAGTTGTATTGGAGCTCGATTTTATTACACTATTGCCAAATATAATAATACTAGGGAAATTAATCCGACGGCATAAGGTTAACGCCTCTGGTCTCTGCGATACGGCGTGTATGACACGTTTGGCCTTTAATGCATGTTGATCAAATGTAGGTCTATTTTTAATCACTTCACCAAAAAATACATTACTACTATACTATGAAATATATAACTTATTTTTCATTTTCGTCTCTGTTTTAATAATATCGTCAATCAGAACTGAATTACTTGTGTTCGTCATATCTTCTTTTTCCTGTTATTATTGTATTAAATATTTAACATGTTATTTGTGAACCACAATTGTTAAATTTCTCACGTATGTGAAAAAGTCCATATTACGATTTTTTATGCCTATAGCTGTGAGGAATCGTATTTCCACATTTTAAAACTGACAGAAAATTAATTTAATCTAATATGTAGGGATATGACTTAGAAATTTTCATATATGTTTAACAATTACTTTCAAAAAGCAGTTCCATCATTATCATGGTCTTCACTTAGGTTGACATTGTTTTGAAATATATTCCACGCAGTAAAACGATAGCGTATCATAAAACGAAAGATATAAGTCCCTGCCAGAGTAGACTTGAGCGCTACCATATTTTTATTACTTTGTTATCGATGTGGAAGGGACTGACTCCCAGTCAGTAATGGAGATAATTACCGTGGACTTGGGGGGCAAGGCGAGCCAACGCCCTCAACCTAATTATATCAATGCTCTGCGTGAATGCAAAATATACCCAAAAACTCACGAGGTTCCTCTTTGCTTATCCAATATTGAAGATAGGCAATTACTATTTTGACTCCTGAAACACATCAGTTTAAGAAACATTTTACTATTAAATTATTTCCGTCTGTTTGGAAGTCAGAAAATTATTATACTTTCTACAGAAACACTAACGATTTCTATTTTCCGATATTCTAGAAACCCCATTACATCAATGCACATAAACAACAATAAAGACAAGAGTATAATATTACAGACCTTTTTACACCTATATGTGAGACAGTCTGCTCACCTATTTTGAAACCCTAGGATCAAAGAGCATCAATTCGAATTGTGTACTTACTCATAAATGGCAGTTTTGAATTGTACTATTCCGTTTATGGTTTGCATATTAACGTTTCAGAATCACAATTTTCATTTAAAATGACACTCAAGTCTTAAAATAATCTTTGGCAGTGAATTCTTTTGCAAGCAGAAACTATAGACTACGGGCCTCCTTACTGTTTACTCGCCAACTGATTTATCTTCTAGTTTCATTCTTCATTTTCTTCAACCAAATTGACGCCAAATTCGAATTTTTAGAGCCAAAATTCTGAACATTTATCTTCCAATTCAGTTTGCCTCCACTATTTTATTTGCTGCTCTAAGTTGTCGCATTCGTATTTATATTATACCTCAAAATCGTTTTATTACTTTATAAACATAAAATAAAATTTTTATATAAATTTAATTATATATTTTAGAATTTTGAAAGAGCTTTCAGCATTTTTCCACATCCCTCTCCATTACGAAACATAAAATTAATTACTTTTATGATGAATATGTTTCAGTATGTAATTAGTCGTAAGGGACCTGAACCTTCCCATAGAGCTCTGGCGGGGGCTACCTTTGGGGATGCCTTCACATCTCTCTGGTTTTTTTGAACTAAGGTTCCCACATGACGAGGCACCTTGGTCTGTTTTGAGAGGTGTATGTTCCGGGGTCGCAGACCTTGGGCATACGGCAAGAGTTGTCCGCTATTCCTATTGGAATAGTCGGCCAACTGCCTCCTAAACAGGCCAAGGCATGGCGAGGGGTAAGCTGCGTTCCCACAGCAAACTCCTCTCCCGTCATCGGAAGGGCGTGGGACAAGTACCCAATGCCCGACCTACCCGATGCAGGTTTTTCTAGGGTTTTCCCTGCATTTCTTTAGGCGAATGCCGGGTAGGATCCTTAAACCATAGCCCGGGGGCCCTAGTTAACCCTTGGCTACCTTCCTCTACCCTTCCGCATCCCCCCTTTCTAATCCCTTCCTATGCTATTAAAGGGGAGTTGCCCAATGTGGATCACCCTCATGTAGCCTGTTGCCCAAAAAAAAAAAAGTATGTAATTAAAGAATAATATATTTAAATTTTTATTCAGTAAACGCCTTCAAATAGTGAAATATATTTTTCTTGATTTATTTATGCATAGTATTAAATCTTCAATCCCATTGGTTATTTTAATTACGTATTTATTTGCAACATTTAAACTGAATTTGATTTTTGAATGAGATTTGGAAACAAATACCTAATTAACAAAGGTACGTAAACATACGCATTTGTTACAAGAGAATATACATACATATATTGTAATAAAAAAAATGGGGTTTAATGATATTTGATCACACAAATGTTTAATACACAATTATTTATTTATTGTAAGGAGACATTTAGTCTTCTCAGGGTCATTTACAAACATTTGTTGTAATCAGGGGCATTTACTTTACTCAGGGCATTTAAATGAGACTCAAATTACTCAATTTTTATCAAAGGGTCATTATTGGCGTCGTGTAGCAGAAGTTTGTCATACTCGTCTCAGAACGAAAATACGCACACAGCTGCTTTAGTTGTTGCGTGGGTCCGGGACCATCCTCTGACGGCAGGTAGGTGAAGGCTGCGGGTTAAGTTTCCGGGTATTCGGAGGTATTTCTCGGGCGTCTGACGCTGATTGCTCGAATCTCGGGGTGACGATTCCTGTGGGTGGTGTCAAAGGCCCGGGTGATGAACTCCAGTTCACCTAGTTGTTCGTTTTCCCAGGTTTTTCGTGAAGCAAAACCCATTTCTCTTCTACTATTCAACTGCCTCTCTAGATACTACATCGAACCGCCCTCCGCAAAAGGTTCCTTCAAACAGTCCTCTCCAAGATCATGTGTTCGAACATTTCTCTCCAAGATCATCTTTAAACCAGTACTCTTCAATTCATCCTTCTAACTGCCCTTTGAAAACCTGGACGTTTTTTCCCAGTCCAAGGGGTATAAATCAAATCATCTGGTCTTCCTCCACCAATCGTTTTTGATTTCGCATTTCTGCGGAAGTTCCAGTCGTGGAGAGAGCTGATGTCCGGAAATTTTGTGCAGTTGTTGACCTTCCGTCCCAACTTTCCCACGGGCTCTGTCAAACCCTTTCCGCACGTTTCCACGAGAGGTTACAGTCCTTTCTGAGACTGCCCCAAGCTTTATGCCCGGTGTAAACGCCCCTTTGTGCACCTAAAATAAACTGAATACTTTTGATTTTGTCTTCGTCATGTTTTCCTGAAAATTTCTTTAATTTTGACTTCTTCATATACTTTTGTTTCCTTTATGAGTATTTTCGAGCGCTTCCTTATTTTTTAGTATTTATTTTATGGTTTTGTTTTCATTACTTGTATTCTTGTATGTTTCAAGAAGGGTTTTTCTTCTAAAAGGCCGAGCAAATATGAAACAAAGAAATCACATCAACCCGGCTAAGCTTGAACATAGAGCCAGAGTAAAAAATAAATGAAATAGAAAAAAAATCCGTTACCCGACTCGGAGGTGTCAAATTTTATGGCCTGATATTCCAAAGCCTCCTCTTGGCGCTATCAGCTGTTTTCTCCGTTAACTTTACTAATTAAATATTTTAAAACATTGGTGGCATACTTTCGCGCTACAGTATCATGTTTGTAAAATTTTGTTTTCTTGGAATTAATAGATTACGAATTAGAAATTATATGGTTTAATTTTACACTACCTGAAGAGGACCCAAAAATTGGGATGAAATGTCGTGTCTTTTTCAATGTTTTTTTTCTGTTATGTTTTAAATTTTTATTCATAAAAAATTTTGACGATGTTTTCATTTATTTAAATCAGTCAGATTGATCTAACTAAATTTATATTAGGATTTTTAATCAAGAGTACATAAATATTTCTGATACAAATTTATTCATAAGATTAATACAATCGAAGTCAAAGCAAAGGTTTTTTTACACTGCCTAGACCAGAATGTTGTCACTTGTTTAAACATAATTTGCGATTGATGTAATATTGTGAATTGAGCGTAAAACCAACATGTCTGGTTTGTGTGTGCTCAATGTGGCATAGATAGTGACAAATGTAGCGCCTTGGTTGCGTGCTGGGAATTGAGCTTCCACGCTTTGTTAACTGTTCCGCCAGATGAAATGCCAATTAGGAGTTCCATGTGGGAATTGGGCCGACATTCGCCTCCTCAGAAATAAGGTCACCTCAACAGTTTACATAGACATTATAGAGTTCTTACAAACTATTAGAACATACTAACATATGTATTCTCGTGTGTGCAATGAGTTAAAAAAATTGGCAATATTTTAAAATAAATCAATTACAATTCATTAAACCGAATTATCTGAATCTAAATTATTAGAAATTTTGTTTATTACATTCCTGTATAATTAAGAAGTAGAATATTGTACATATACACTTGCTGATTTTTTCAAATTGCTGACAATTTTTTTTAAATGCAAATCAAATGTAAAATCCTTGTTTCCGAAAAAAAATAAGACGACTTTGAAATGTTTTATTTCATTTTTGTTTGTCTAACTGAGCGTTCAATTCCACTAGTTGAAACGGTCGTATTATGTATAACAATGGGTTTAGATGCTTGACAAATAATTTCCTAGCAATCATATCAAAGCAATGATAGAGAAAAACATTAAATGGGACTTACAGTGTTCGAAATTGGTTTTTGTTGGGTGGACTAATGATTGGTAAAATGAGATTGAGGTAGATCGGACCACACGAATTTATAATGTGATTTTCGTTTTAATTCTTATTGCAATACATTGTTTTCTCTACTTGAGTTCCTCATGCGTACCAGGAATATAAACTTAAATCTGCTATTTGCTAATAGCTGGCGTTAATATTAATATTACTATGGTGACACTATTTATGCACATTAAAAATGTACCGATGTGCATGTTGTACGTTTACTATGAAATGATTAATTGAATTCCAGGTTTAATAAAATTTAAAATTCAATATAAACTATGTAAAGAACTTTATCGAGTCGCGGCAGTAAAATATAATACACAGAAATCGTGGCCGAACCGTGTCGTCTGTGATCCCCTTATCTTCTTTTCATTGGTGCTTAAAAATATCGCTGACTGCCGATCGGGCCACACGTCATCCAAGAAACGCGGAATTTAAAATGTCCGTCAAGCGATCGGTTCAGTTGCCGTGTCACCATATTAAGCTACTATGGAAATGACATTCTTTCTTGAGTGGGTCATCTGTCAAAAATAGTCAGTGTACATCATCAGAAATTTCATACAGCAACATACATTTTTCGTTTGGAAATAATGTTTGCGAAAAAAAAACAGCATCTGCTGAAATTGCTTTTCTGCTTCAATTTGAAAAAATCGTCTGCCGAATCGCATAAAATGCTTGTGGAGGCCTTTATTGGCAGTGTCTTCTTATAAACAACGTGGTGAAATTGATTTCGTCGCTTTAAAGATGCCACATTTGACATGAGACAAGGGTGAAAATCGGCCCAGCATGATTGAGGACCATAAATTGAAAGCTCTTTTGGTCGAGGACGATACCCAATCGCAAGAAATTCCTGCGGAGTAATTGGCTGTTACTCAACCAGTCGTTTCCATGCGCTTACGTGCCATGGGAAAGGTTCAAATAATCGGAAAATGGATGCAGCATGAATTGAACGATAGTCTGATGGAGCGACACCGAACACATGCGAAAACGTGCTCGCAAGGCAAAAAAGAAAGTCGATCCTGCATCGTATTGTGACTGGCGATGAAAGTGAATATAATTCGAGAATCATAAAAGCAAGAAATCGTGGGTTGATCCCGGCCGACCATCAACATTGTCCGGAGGACCAAATCGCTTCGGACGGAAGACGATGCTGTGCGTCTGGAGGGATCAACAGGAAACTCCGTGAGTTGTGAATTATCAATGAATCCGTTTAGAGATGAGCCTACATGAGGTTCAACAACGTAGTAGGCTCTCGCTTTTAACAGCGTGTGGACGAATCAAAAGAGGAATTTGGAAGCGTTATTTGATAAGACTGGTAAAAATGTAACAAATAGAATTTTTTTTACGAAACTTACTTTCTTTCTCAACATATTATCCATTCTTGTCTTACACTTGGCACAGTTCGTTTCCAATTTTTTAAACCCATCACAAAAATTTATATTGTTAAACTCTGCAAATTACTCCGTCACGGCCTCGACCACTTCTTCATTTGATGAAACTTTTATCCCACCAAGCCAAATTTTCAAGTTCGGGAACATAAAGAAGTCACTTTGTGCTAGATCTGGTGAATAGGGTGGATGAGATACTAATTCGAATCCCACTTTCTTGCGCGCCAATCTGGATCGTTTCACAATCAGCACCCTTCAGAACAGCACAATAGAGCCCAGTTATAGTTGTCCCCTTTTTGAAAAAATTATAAAAATTGTAACCCTGAGAATTCCAAAAGACATTGGCCATCACCTTTCGGTGCACTTTCATCAGTGTTTGTCCATTGTTTTGAATTTTCGTGGTCTCTGGAGTGTACTGATGGATCCAGGTTTTATCGACGGTTACAAATCTACAAAAAGTCTTCTGGATTACGCCTAAACATTGCTAGATTCTGCGTTGAAATGTTGTTTCGAATCCGTTTTTGGTCCATCGCGCACAAAGCTTTTTCAGTTTTTCATGGAGGATGAAATGAACTCTTTCAATTGAAAAGCCTACGGCATCAGCTACCTCACGCACTTCAAGTCTTCGATCTTCCATTATGATATTGTGAACTTTTTTTTAATGTTTTCCTGAGTTGTGACCTCAATTTGTCGGCCGGAGCGAGTTTCATCTTCTGTTCTCCTGCAACCTCGTTTAAAGTCATTAATCCAGAAGTGAATTATATTCAATGTTGGTGCATTAACTTCATACAATTCCGTTTTGGTTTGTGCATCTGTTCAACGCTTTCATTGGAATTGTTTAATGACAGCGTGAAATTCGTTTCTTTTCGTTTCTGTACATCTAACACTACAGAAGGCTGCCAGCAATAAACTACGACTGCCATATGTTTAAAACGTCTAGGAATATCTGTAAAATGATCATATTTACCAACAATGGCACGAAAGTGAAAAATTTACCAGATTTATGAAACAACTCTGGTACCTACATTTGAGTCTAGAAAACGAGGTAGCTCCAGCTCTCGATACTTGTCCCTCGTCCTTAAGTTGATTGAAATGGAGTTTGATGTGGAGACGCAGCACTACCGTCTCCATACCTCGGCCCGTTTAGGAGGCAGCTTGTCGAATCTTCATTGGGAGCAGCACAAAACTCTTACTGTGCCCAATGTCTGCGACCACTTTACAAAGCTGACACAGGTTTGTCGGCTCGTGGGAACCTTAGTTGAAAACCATAAATAGAAGAATGCAACCTTGCAAGTAGCGCACAGGTTAATTTCCTGTAAGGTTCCACCAGCGAGAGCTCATGTCTGGGAAACTAGCCTCCACAGGTTCCATGATAATAAAGAAAAATTTGGTTGTGCAGCCTAGCTACTTGCAACACACCAACACGCGCTAAATATCAGTTACGTGCGTCTACATGTAATGAATATCTTGAAATAGAAACAAATCAGTAGTCCTATAAATAATGAAAAAGCAGAAGCTAATTTATTAATGATCTTATACAATCAATAAAATATGCGATTAAACGTGTGATATGAATATGAAGCTGCAATTATTTCCGTATTCTACTACGTTATATTCAACTTGATGTCTGTTTCTGCCATAAACAATGAAACAATGAACATAGGAACTTTCTGTAGGACAACACTCCGTCGAACCAAACGATGAAGTAAAGCGCCTGTTAGATGCACCTCTGCAGCTGTCACTACCTATTAAAAACTTTTCCACTGTAGAGATAGACACTGAAATTCAACATCTTAATCAAAAGAAAGCGCCAGGTTATGATCTAATAACAGGAAAGGTCCTCGCTGAGTTACCGAAAACAGAAATAATCTTCCTAAGAAATCTATTCAACTCCATCTTACGTTTCAAATACTGGCCTGCACCACTAAAATTTGCGCAGGTAATACTAATACTAAAACCTGGTAAACCCGAAGAAGTCTATTCATATCGCCCAATCAGTTTACTGTCACAAATTTCTAAATTATTGGATAAACTTTTACTAAAAAGATTAAATGAAACTGATTCACTAGATAACTGGATCCCGAATCACCAATTTGGATTCAGAAAGTACCACTCCACAATTCAACAATGCCATCGAGTAGTAAATATAATCTCCACGACCTTTGAAAACAAAGCTTATTATCCATTAGTTTTTATAGATATACAGCAGGCTTTTGACAAGGTTTGGCACGATGGGCTCCTACTCAAGATAAAGTCATTTCTGTCAAGCGAAATTTACCTACTTATGAAGTCATACTTGTCCGACAGATTCTTCCAAATCAAATATGGTCAATTCTATTCTCTTATCCATCCAATTACTTCCAGTGTACCCGAGGGAAGTGTGCTGGGACCTATACTATATCAATTATATACAGCGGACATCCCTACAACAGCGGCCACATATATAGGCACCTTTGCTGACGACACCGTCGTCCTATCTCAACATACCGACACAAACATGGCCTCCATAAACCTTCAAGTATGGCTCAATAAATGGCGGATCAAAGTCAATGAAGCGAAAAGTACTCAAGTCAACTTCACACTAAATCGTTCAGAATGTCCATCAGTGTCCCTAAACAATATAGAAATCCCACAATCAAACGGAGTTCACTATCAGGGTCTACATTTGGCCAAGAAACTAACGTGTAAAAAACATATATTACAAAAAAGGAAAGAATCCGTCCTGCGACTGAGAAAAAAGTTCTGGGCACTGGGGAGAAAATCGTGTTTATCGCTTGAAAACAAAATATTACTTTACAAAGCTATAATAAAACCAATTTGGACATATGGCATTGAGCTATGGGGCTGCTCTTGCAAATCCAACGTCAACATCATCCAACGATTTCAATCTAAAACACTCAGAATGCTTGTAAATGCACCTTGGTACGTCAGCAATCGAACATTACATACGGACCTCGGAATGCCAACCGTTCAAGAAGAATGCACCAACCGGAGTGCCAGCCACTTCCTGCGTCTCCAACTTCACCCAAACGAACTAGCGTCCACCCTGCAACATGACCCTCCCTACAGAAGACTCCAAAACAAGGAATGGCCGAATGACCTGAAAGCAGTATAAGTTCACAATCCGAATAACGTCATTGGATGGGTATCCGCTCACGTTATTGTATTATTGTGTCATCACATTAACTCATGGAACATGTATTATATATTTCTGATTGTTAATTTTATAATAAAAATATAAATATATATATATATATATATATATATATATACTTACCATAGATACATAAAATAAAATACAAAAATGTGTAGTTATTTAAACGTTTTTAAATTTCTGTTTTGACAAACGTGGAATAATGATATTGTGATTTATCTCACATTTAAAAGTCAAGAACATGAAATTCAACATTTGTAGCCCAAGAAAGTAATAAAATCTTTAAGGCATTTATCGTATTCACCGACAAACTGTAACGATTTCGAGGTTCGACATTTAAACAGCGGAATTCAACACATTTAATATTTATATATTTCACACCATATACACAATTAACAATTTTTTGTATTTATGCCCCTTTGACACGAAGATTCCGTGTCTTCGATTCACGTATGAAGCGGTCAAACCGCCCACGGGTGCAAGGCTGATACGTGTGCGATTCACAACATGAGTTTCTCGGAACCGGGAAAGTGTTGAAAACGTATTTGCTGTTGAATTATTAATTTTCATATTTTTTGTCTTTATAATCAAATGGGAATAAGTAAGATTTTGGTTAGCTTTACAAATGTAAAATACACTTTCAGCGGGATGCAACTAATTTGAAGTTACAAGATTTAGAGTAAGAATCAATGTAAAGTACGTTCCTGACCATCCCTAGCACCAGGTAACTTTTCCTTCCAGCTAATATGTAGAAATATCTTCGTGAATGGCGCTTTACGTCTTCAGAAGCTATGCCAAGGCTTAAGAGACGATTTCGAGGGAAATATAAACCATCTTTCACAGCTGCAAGAAACAATGAATGTGTAATGGCGCCTTTTTTGTGATACATTGTCAAAATTGGGAACTTAAATAAAGGTATGTTGTAGAAACAAAACCTGAACATTATTTATTTGTTTTGTTACAGCCCTCGTAATAAATAAACCTATATTAATTATGGTATGTACCTACTTATTTCTCTACGCATATTAATCATGAAGAATAAATATAAAATAAAGTGTAAGTGAAGAAACATAGTTTGCATTATTCTAAGACATTTATCTGACTTAAGCAACAGTAAGATAATGTGACGCGTTTTTTGTTTTATTAAATTTATTCGGCAATAAGACGTATATAATTACTCATTTATTTCTTATAATTGGGATTTTAAAGCCCGTAGCATTCGATAAGAAAAGTACTTTGTTTCGGGGTGGGTTTTCACCGCAGGCCATAGAAGCAGATGCCCAACCAAGCGGAAAAATTAGCTATCAAAGCAGACGCCACAAGAGCCGGAGGAATCCATTATCCGAAGTGATTAAAACTTCCCAGCCGGAATTTTAATATATACAGCTTCTATTTCGAAACCACCTTTTCTAGCTCCTCCCTCAATAGAGAAACGCGGGAGAATATGGTATAGCCATGCAAGAAATTTGTCAGGTGATCAATTTCGTCTGTCCAATTAAATGACAAGGTATGTCCACCTTACAGGAAGACAGAACGTTGGAAGTTTTTAACCAGTCGAATAATATAGAAGGAGCATCTGAGCAAGCATCTGAAGAAAAAGTCGTGATCTAGTATCAACGTCGACAGGTAGAGGAGGCAGTCTTTGTACTTTGAAGTAAAGGCCGGGCTCGACTTAGTTCTGAAGAAGAGTAAGTGTTCCTAAGAACAGTCGGGATTCAAGAAAGCCCACATTCTTTTCAAAGATCGAAGGCTTTCCCCGTGTATTTGTTGAAGAAAAAGTTATCGGGTTTCCACCCGGGTAAAACAGCGAATGTAACGCGACGTTTCGACGACCAAATGTACTGTCGTCATCTTCTAAGCGAATCTTCTTCGAGAACTTTTTCTTCACATTATTTAATTTAATTTTAGAGCCATGTACTGCTTCCAATCGAAAGGCAGTAGAGCAAGAAATTCGGACCAATAATGACCGAATTAACTCATGTACGTGGGTGGCAAACACCGAGACCACCGCGAAAATCTGCCAGTCCTCCAGAAGCAAGGAAGGACGGAAGAGCAAGGCAGAATTTCCTGGAATCGACCTGGGAAGCAGCAGTAGCATGAAGCAGGAGCCGCACCTCTTCACCAATTGGAGCATAAAAGCGCGCAAATACAAAATATGTAAACTCTGTCATCATCTGTCTCTGTCACGCGAAGAAACACGAAGGCGCCCTGAGAGTGAGGGAATTAAATTCGCTCCGTTTTCATGCTTGTATTTTGAACAATATTAATAGTAAAGTATACATGAGATATTAATTAAATTATTTACAGAAAAGTATATTGTATATCTATTAAAATTTGTTTAATTCGTTTTCGTGATTAATTTATATAGAAACTTTAGATCATTCACTGGCGCCCAAATCAATTAAATTATTATTATCCAATTAAAATAAATCCCAAATAGTAGAAGACGTTACAGTGAAGACGACGGCAAATCGATACTCATTCGTCATATTCCACAAATCAATATCCTTATCGGGAATCGCTAATGACCTGAAATGAGACCGCGATGTCGATGGTAACAGTCAGGCAAAGTATTGTTAATGCAAAACTAAAAAAGGGGTACTCCGCTCTGCTAAAATGTATTAATCATTTCGACAACAACTTTTTAAGGTTCATTATTTATTTTGGAGTTATTATTCGAAAGTAACTGTATGTGATTTTAAAAGTGAGTTCTAGAGTCAGGAAGAAGAAAAACCGATTGTCTATATACAGCTGGAAGAAACCCCGAGGAGCACAAGCCAGGGCAAAATCGATAAGCATTTGGCATTTTCTTTAATAGGAAAACAAACATTATTATTATAAAGACGTGTGTTGCTGTATTATTACTTTACTAATGACAAACTTCATAAGGCTCAAGTTACGTTTATTGAAGAGTGTCCCTCTAGTTAGATAATATGAATAAATTTAAATGGATGTTATGTTGGATAGTGTTGACGATTCAGTTGTTTTCCATTTTACCTGGATTTTTATACAAATTGTATTAATTTTTCAAAGACATGTTTACAGAAAGTGACATAATAAAAAGTCATCAAATAACTATTTATAGCCTCGAACGTACATTTACTTCAGCGTTTGACTAGTAATCTTGAACATTTTTGAGAAGTAATAATTTTCCGCTATCTACACAGTTTGACGACGAGGTAGCTTATCAGCGTTAGGGAGCGATCCCCACACGAGGAAGCAGGGAAAGTACGTGTTGCTAGTTTGATGTTCCTGTGCATCAGCTAAATGAGCCACGCCCTGAAGGGTCTTCAAGCAGAAGTGTCCTTAGTCGCTGACAAACCAGATCACCAATATCTACCAAAACAAAAAAATACGCCCACTCCGACGCAACCTCACTGTCCAACAAATGCGTAATGAATATTTATATTATTTCATCTTCTTGCGACAAAATAATAAACCATAAATTGATTTTCTAAATTAATTAGCATTTGACCTCGGCAATGTTTTTCATTTGAATATTTAAAATACATTATCTAAGGTGCAAGACGTTTGAAACCTTTAGGTAAATATAACTTCTGCGATCTAAGAGAATCTCAAGCATAGAAATAATTATTGTGAACATCTAATTCCCAAAAATTGGTTTTAAATATTATACCGTTTTGGTATTGCTTCTTTACGATTAAATTTGTTCTTCTTGGGCTCTGATAAAAAAAACTAAGTAAAAACAACATAGATATTGTCGTAATCAAATCTTGTTGGAAGTATCTCACAAACTCAATTGCGCTTTTAGTGTTGAAAGAAAAAAATTTTACGTTAAGGTAAAAACTATACCTGAATGAGTTATTTAGTTTAGAAGTCAAGTTGTAAAGTGCATATGTTGCATTATTAATATTTTTCCGTATAGCGATGTATACTATAAACATACTAAGCACACGAATATAAAACACGTTAAGTTCAATAGTTGTATTTATCTGGATTCATTAAAATATAAATGAAATAAACCAGCCAAATTAGTCAGTAATATATTTTAATGAAATGAAAATCTAAAACATTTTCTCCTTAAAATTTTAGTTATGTTTTGATCTTTCAAAAATAAATTATATTCGGCCTTGTAAAATTTTTATATTTGCATCTGACGAGGTTACTAAAAGAAACAATACGTCGTGCCTATTTTTATTTTATTAAAAATTTCCAATTTTTATTTTAGTAAAATATATTTCTGACTATTTTGGCTGGTTTATTCGTTTATATGTTAAATTGGCTAATATCCAACAAATGTAAACCGAAACGATTAAAATATCAACCATCGTAAACCACTTTCGGTTCCGGTTAGTTCCAAGTATTTTTCAACTTCTTCATTAAGCAATTTTTTTTGCAATTATGGTATTCTTCACTAATTGACTTGAAAATCAATTTTTTTTAATTGTTGCATTATAATACCATTAAAACGCACCCTTATTTTTGGAGAATTGATAATTATCAATGTTCTGTATATGTATATTGGCGTTCGTAACTATTAAGTGAGAAAAGTACGATAGAAAGGTAAATGTATATAATCTATTCCGTATTTAAAAATCGCGTTATTTTACCATATATTTCTAAACATAAAGGTTACTTGTAATTTTTTCTTAAAAATCACGTCCAAACTTTTTTAATGAAATGCCTCCCATCGTTGCGCATTCTTTGATCATTTACTAATTTACTAATTAAATATTTTTTTTGCGGAAATGTATAGTTTCCGAGATATATAAAAAATTGCACGTAATTACGAATCTAAATGGCTGTGATTCAAATTTCGACCATCGTTAAGCAATTTAGATCATGAATTATTAATTAATTTTTTTGAAAGCAAAAAAAAATGAGAAATACTTAAATTCGTATGTAAAAATGATTTTAAATTGCTGCGATTCAAATGTATTCCATCGTAAAGCAATCTTTGACCATTTACAACTCGAATTGCTACATAACTTTTTTCCCTCAAATGTATACTTTGGGAGATACAGCTAATTAAGTATTAGCAGGTGTGACGTCACAGTAGAACGTCACTAGACTAGGAGGAGGCTCGCCTCTCGCAAAGTTGTGGGGACACGATTTCTGAATATTAAATACGTATCTATTACACCCACATAAAATGCTGAATGCGAATTAATTAATTCCAACTTTAATCAAATTTAACTTTTATTCAATCACTAATAAATTGCGGTGATAAAATATACACAAACTCGTGGCAGAACCGTGTCGTCTCCGAAACAAAAGCTCTTCTCAGTCTCTTTGCTTGTTGTTAGCAACCAGCGATATTAATTACAAATATCGCTGATTGCCGATCGGGCCACACCTCATCCGTAAACACGGAATTTCGAATCTCCGCCAAACGATCGGTTAAGTCTCCATAAAGTCTCAACTAGGAATGACATCTGTTGATAAGATCTTGAACTAAGGCGTAATGTTGGATTATTTATGTAAATATACAAAATCTGAATTTGTATAATTACTACATACTTATATTAATATTTTTATTTAATAAACATTTATGTAACAACTTATAATTTCTTATACTCAAATGATTATTAAAAGTAAGCATTTATTCGTTTTAAAAGAGCATAAAGGTGGGGATAAGAAAAAATTGGGCCTTTATCCATTCAGTCTTCACGTGGTCCTCGAGGAAATATGCTGTGATTTTAGTGTTTTGTGCTTAAGAAATATTGTTTTTTTTTCCTACAGTGAATATATTAAAGTTGTAAAACTTGTACAATTAGTGGGATATAAAAATTAGCTAGTTGATAAAATGTAGTCATGGAAATTGATTCCAGGAGAACAAAATTATAAGTGCTCGAAATGTGTTGAAAGTTTCAAAGTTCGAAAGAATGAGAAATATATTGATGGGTGGATGGATGTGGTTTTGTGGAAATAAAGTATTACAAAAGAGAAACCGGTGTGAAAATAAAGTGGATGTTAGAAAAGGGACCATTTTTGAAAGATCACAATTGACTATGTTCGTAAATCTGTGGGTGGATGATGTGCCGCTGACAGCGAACCGAATCAAATCGGCGTGAATTATTCTACTTGCGTAGATTGTTCGTTCTTTTTCAGGGAGGTCGTAGCGTGTCACTTCTTAATTCTCGTAGTACAGAAACTGTTTCAACATAATACTGACAATACTACGCTTCATAAGGTAAGTGACGTCACCAGTTCTATTTCCAGGATTAGTGTCTTATGCTGAAGTTGGCAGCCCATCATTGGGGGGAACTCGTAGAGGTTGGCACCAGTGTCTTTCTGTGACGTCACTATGACGTTGATGAATTTTAGTATTTTTTAAATTCACATATCTTACAAATTACTTGTTTTCATACAATTTTTTATTTGCCGGTCTTAAAACTGCCATTTTTGGCAGAAAAAAATTTCCCCCCTCCCCCCCATTTACATAACCTAGATTCCTCCCAGAATATATATATACTCTTTAAAATGCTTGACTCTTTCTTCCTCTTAGAAAAACAATACTCTTAAACATTAGAATATGCTCTGCAAGAGACAAGTTTAACCCTCACGTATGTAATCGTCACTCCCATCCTCAGCGCCATAATATTACAGCCAGCAAAATGTGTGTATATTTGGCAATTCTCAATGGTTAAATAAAACCAGATCATGCCTTGATAATAAAATTCTCTAAAACCTTTATTCTTTGACACGTTAGTTAATTGTCGACTGATAAGGAGATTTCAGCACTAGAAAAATGACAAACTGTATTATTTTCGAAAATGACAAAGTGCCGTAAATTTGAAGAACGATTTCTACCACTTCGACCGAATTTCGTACTCGAATACACCATTCGATGCATAATTTTATGCTCTATAATTTATTACTCAACATGATTTTCAATCGAATGTTTCAAGCTTTTGCTATTAGCGAAAAACTGAAAAGATGTACAAAATTTCGTGGTTTTTAGGCCACAGAAACTTTTCCCGAGACCTTTATAATTGGGAAAAATTGGTTTGTTACTAATAGTCACAGCGTATACAGGTTGGAAAAAAAATACTCGACCTATTGTGCGGTAAGATGTATATAGCTACTGGGCTGTAAAAGAATACTTGCCCTGTTTATAAAGTTCTGTGAAACAAGAAAAAAAATCATCGACTTGTAGTAAATATTAATTATTTCCAATTATAAATCCTGTAGTTTACGCAGTATAATTTAGTACACTGGGTTTCGCCAAGTGCATCATCCTTATTGGATGTCTTTACAGAAAGCAATACTATAAGAAAATTTTCATAACTTGTTGACGAAATTATAGCACAGTTGGTATTTAGTTTAGAATAGTTTACCTGTCTTGATTATCGAGGAGGCACTGTACATGTTTGCATTCTTCGGCTTATTGTTTTGGACTAAAATCTAAAGCCGAAGCCCAAACGTTTTCGTGATTCTGCTTTTTACCTTTACACAACAACGAGTACAATTTTCGTACACAGTACGATTTTCGAATCTGGAAGGATCTTACCTCATATCTGGAACTGTAAAAGCCGGGAACCCAGAAGAATAATCCAGTAGCAACATTCCGCGCACACGCAAAACAGAACATGTCACTTGCTCGAGCCAAAGTTCACGACTCAGTCAGAGTGGGTGGTCGGGTTCGTTCACACTCGGCCACGCAAAGCCCACCAGATATACCCTTATCTGCGAAGACAGTTACTGAAAGTTATGGAGGCTTCAACAGGCAACTAGCTTATGGCACTAACAGTATCGGAACATTTGACCTGGAGCCCAGCACTCCCGTGGTCTTCTTGGCGACCATCCTGCATTGTTCCTCAATGTGTGAGCGGAATGTGCAAACGCTACACTCATTCCCGTTACCCGAACAAGCGATTCTTTGATCCTCTTTATAATGCCTGAAACGAAATATGGCATTCAATCGTCACAAAAGAATTTCACGCGTAATTCACCTATAAATTCGTTGAATTTATATGCAGTATTGCCTTCTAAGTCTACGATGTAAGGTTTGATAAAAAAAAGGAAATTATTTTACTGTAAATTTTTAAGATATTTAAATTTTTTTACTTAATTATTTATCTCTTAAAATATTTAATTGTATGGCAGAGTAAAATTAAATACAAAAATTAACCAATTATATTTTTATTAACACACACAAAAATGCACAAACTTCCTGTTCTTATTATCAACTTGAAATATCACTGGCTATTTTATAAACGTAAAAACAAACAAAGACAATTTCTCACAGGGGTTGGTGGGCATATGGCTTTCATAAACCGACTTTGATGGGATTATCGTCCCAGTACATTACCGATCATGATGATTTGGCAGCCTTCTCAGTTACCTCGGACGGACTTTTCAATTTCTCGTAATTCTTGGAAGATGGTCAATCAGCTGGCTTACAGTGCGAACATCTCTGTAGTTTCTCAAAACTAACATCTGAATAACTTCGCCAAAACGAACTCTCTAAGAACTGCTCTTGCAAAAACTGGAAACTAATCGTCACTTCTCCAAAACCAACTAAAAACTAACTATTCCCTCTTTTGTTCAAACGCCAACTTATACCATCTTAAAACCAAAAACTAACTTCCTCTCCAAAACCCAAATTCTTCATAACTTCCTCCAAAACTCACACCTCCTGCTTCCTCTAGGACGCTCTCTTCACTCCTCGGTTTGCTAAAATTTCGCTCACGAGATCTTGGATTCTGTGATGTTAGCCAATAATAATCAGATTTGTGCCCCCAAAAATCTCAAAATTTTAATTATCCACATCCCTTCAGGGGTCCACATAACCAATTTCAGAGGTCAGGAAACACGTTCACGGTGACAATTTGGCGGAGCGTCTTGTCTGAACGTGCTACAACCTTATCAGAATTTGGCCTCACCAGAAACTCACAATACACCGGCCTGCTGTGGTATAGTGGCCAGCTCCAGAGTTTCCGGGTTCGAATTCAGACATGGGCATGGATGTTTGTGCTCGTCCTGGTCACGAAAACTGTGGTTAAGGTTGAGGGAGAATCGACAAGCTATATCCAGAATGTTGTCATGCAAGATGACAGTCTGGCAGTCATCTCGATAGGTTAAGGTCCTTAATGGGCTGTCGAGCCAAGGAGTAGTAGACACAATATTTTAATACTCACAAAAAGAGGCCACGCTGTTTATCACCCTTCCTTAGCTGCGTCGCCGGCATTGCCCTCTGACCAGGCTGAACCCGAAAATAATAAGTACTCACGCTTTTTCTTTTCGTAAAATAAAATATGTAAGTAATAAAATAAATAACCCGAAATTAATTTAGCCCGCCTTATATACACAACAACATCTACTATTTCCAAATTAAAACCAAAATAGAAGTGGAATAAAAATATTAAAATAAAATGTTAAGTTAATATGTACAGTTAAATATTGGCAAATGTGGAACCTGTATGTTGTGCCAGCTAAGGAACATTAATAGTTTTCCGGGAGATTCATGCAGTGTATCCAAATAATAATCTTACATTCACGTAGCCATCCGCTTGCTAATACATTTAGTTTATAGAGCTCAGATATCTGGTTTATTTAGCATTTTTATATCATACCGTGCTCCTACCATAGGAAATATCACTTGGCCGACTTCTGAGCTTACAAACAGCGTGCATTTTCACACTAGACTAGCGGTCTTTGGAATTTTTAATTAAAGACAAATATGAATCTCTAATGAAAATTAATTTTGAATCACAATATTCTTAACCTCAAGAATGTGCATGCACTTGTATAAATTATTCATCCAAACGGTTTCTTTATGCAGTTTTCAAAAACCATCTACGCCAATCAATTTGCTTAAATTTCCAAATCATCCCCTACTGGACTTGATGATATGGACCTACATTAGACTTATACTAGGGCCAACTTTATAAATCGGCGTCGATTCATAGCCCTAGTCCACATGCTGTTTTGAACTCATGTCCTAACAAGAAGACAGTTCTTTCCCTCCGTGTACACATGTTTGACGTTTGTACGCTTATTTTAATCCTAGTCCCGACGACGCAGTGGATTGTCGACTGATTGTTGTCTGTAATTGAGCTATTCCCATTCGCTTCGTTGCGGTGTTTTTTCTGACGAGGGTTTGCTCCCCAATGTACCGTTACAGGACGAGAGACAACGCACACTGGCAACTATCTTAAAGCAACTTTTTAACTGCCAAAATACAACACATTGTCACTTATGACAGGCCGCACGTTAGCAACTAAATAGTTAAAAATATCTAACGTGTTCTATTTTGTGCCGTTGAAAATGAATCATACAAATTGAGACATGTCACCGCACACTGGCAATCAAATAGTTGCAACAGTATCCATTTGGAATCCGAATAGAGCTAACATTGCGTGTATTATTAAATTATTTATTTCGGAAATTAAGAAACGTCATGCTTAATACAATATATAACTTAAAGAATATACCGATGAACAATTAAAAATAAATTATGAATTGGATATGCCTAGAATTCATTGAAAACGGGGATGAAATGGGAATTAAGGATAAAGTAGAAAAAGGTAAGTTTTTAATTATAGTATTATTTATTTTCTAAACTTCAATGTATTAAAACAGTATTTCGTTAATTTTTAATATACTGTTAATATTAATCATGACACAGAAAATCTTAATAAATAATAAGATGTTTTATTTTAAGATCTTTGCCCTTATGTACACATCTTTGATTTTATTTCTATTGTTCCATTTCTATTATTAAGTTTTTCGCCAACATGCGTCAAACCGTCCGACACTTTTAAATTTTATTAGTTATTATTTCTGAATTTAAAGTTTGTATGAAGGTAGTATTTATTATAATGGTTTATAAATAAATCATGCATTAGTCTTGTATGATAATTCTGGACCTCTGAACATTTCTTTAGACGATGAGTTTTTCGGGTAGCTTTTGTCAATATAAGTTCATGTATGAAGACTCATGAAAATTGGAGAATTTCCATGGCTTCTTAAACAAGGCCTGCATGATACTGTACTTCAGCCACTATTCTTACTGTTCTCTTTTCTCTCTTCTCTAAATAGTGGAGTGTTTGAAAAAGCTAATCTCAAGAAATCACAAAATAGAAAAAGCGCCCCTTTAAGGGAAAAGTTTAAAACTTTTTCGGTTCGAAGATGGCCATGTAGAGTGGCAATCAAGGGTTTAATTAATGTGTTTTACTTATCTAAATTTACAAATATATTGTCCCCATTTAATAAATTTTATTAGTAATCTAGTTTTTTACTATATAGTGGTCAATTTTCTTCCATATGTATCCATATATTTAATATTTGATAATTTTTCGTCATTCCCCATTTTTTACAAAAAATGAAAAAAAAACACGGAACACAGAAAAACAGAAAATATCGTTGTAAATAAATTTGACGTTGCCTTTTCTGTGACGGTAACGTCCAGGACGAGCTGATTCGGAACGGCGCCGGCTCAGTGTAGAAACTGACATTTAACTTTCAAGAAATAAATTTTTTGTGATTGATACTTCTCGGAAGTAACGGAACAGCGATGTGCCGTGACTTATCTTTAATGTTATTTGTGATTACAAATAGGCACTTATTTATTAACAATTCTGATATTCAAGACTACAACATAAAATGTAAATAATTGTTAATTGCACAGAATGGTGTCGAATATTAAGATATTTCTATCTTCAGCAAACTGCCGCAAATTTGGTTATCTAATAACCAAAGTCAATTTAAAGTTGAATTAACTTTGTTTCTCCTTAGCTCCTTCTTGTATATCAGTAAAAGAATTTATGGAAGAATATGAATTACGAATCTAATATGCAGAAATAAGCAAATTGTCAGCACGAACTATTCAACAATCTGAGATTTCAGTAATTCAAAATCCAGTGACTAAATAGTATGCATATACTATTAATAACATAAATGAATGAAAATGTACAATGAGCGCTTGTATGAAATTATTTACATATTAAACAAAAACAGAAAAAAGTTTCATCCTGACACATTCTATTTCTGGGAGTCTTTCTTTCTAAACTTTAATGTTTTAAAAAATAAATGTGAATTTTAATGTGTATTTTTAAGAAATTTAAAATTATTTACTTAGTTATTTAACTCTGAAAATATTTAATTGTACGGCAGGGAACATTAATTAAAATAACTTATATTTTATTAATACAAATAAATATCTTCCTGCTCTTATCATCATCTTAAAATACCCACTGTTATTTTACAAATAAAAAAAACCCAAAGGCAATACAGGTTCTCGTTCACAGGACAGTGCAAACTTCTCTTGCTTAATAAAACTTCTCGAAACTAACTTAGATCTCATTTGCCCATACCATGTTAAAACAAAATAATAACTTCCTCTCCTAAAGCCCATTTCTTTATAACTATCCCCAAACTAACCCTCTATGAACTAAATACTAATTGTCACTTCTCCGTAACTTCCCCTAAAACTCGCTCTCTTCCACTCCGAAGCTCACTAACCGAAAACTATTCCCTGTTGTTCTGCAAGTTCCATTTACTCCTCGGTTTGCCGAAATTCTCCCCCCAGGGTTTTTGGATTCTGCAGTTTTTATCCTAGAGGAATCAGATTTGTGCCCCCACACAACTAAATATTTTAATTATCCACATTCCCTCGTAGCCAAATTCAGAGGAATGGAAAGAAGCGTCCGCGACGGCGACGACTCACTGGAGCGTCTTGTCCGAATGTGCTTGCGACCCAGTATTAGCCCCGCCAGACTCTCACAATATTTTAATCCGCACGAAGGGTGGCCGCGCTGAGGTTGTTTTCCTTTCTGTGACTATCTGAGAAGCGATCATTGACCCTCGCCAGACTGAAGCAGAGAATATTAATTGATCCCGATATTTTCATTTGTAAATTAAATTAAAATACATAATAGAATAAATAACCGCTTGTGTACACTACGATAAAGGATCTGCGGAATATATTATTATTATTATATTCTGATGGTCGAGGTCTATCTAATAAACATAATACTTCAGCCCTAACTATAATTCAGGCGGGAGCACAGTCGACCGATAGTCAAGAATTGCTAGGCTACACGCTATATGGAAACAAGGAGGTTTAGGATGTCTCTATTTACTTCCACTGTAACAACGAATATTGAAAATGTAAAATGTTTGTGTTAGACATATACTAATTGCATAAAGTAACCAATTAGCTGACAAAATTAAGTGATAAAATAAGTTCCACGTGGTTCTGCAATCCTTGTTGCTATTCAAAATCGTAAGAGCTGCGTGAACACAGAACCATCTGGTTTGTGCAGTGTGACTTTCTCGCAATTTTAAATCACCTGGCAAAAGTAACTTTGTGCAGTACTTTTTTTCTTGGTTAATTTTCTACTTAAAAACAAATACTAAAAGTTATTCTTAAACTCTGCAATAAATGTGCTATTTCAAACTTTTCTCTTTTGAAGAGCAAGAGCCATCAAGGAAACAAACTATTCAGTCAGTCTTCCACCAAAAGGGGATCCAATAAATCTGAATTTATAGAACAGTTATCAAACTGCTGACAATATATTTTGTCTTTATCAAACAGAAAGAAACAAATTCTGCAGTGTATAAAAACTTTTGTTCATTTGTTTAAAACCCTGTGATACTTATGCCCTCAGAACAGTCTCTTATGGTAGCAATGAATATGTGGTAAAGTAAAAAATGACATGATCAGGCATTTAACCTGAATTAACCCACAATTAGAAACCCACATATTTTCAACTAAGATAATATTTGAATCCCGAGTTATGACTGCCACAAAGGCTTGGGAAATGATTACTCAGCTTTTGACCAATTTTTAAATTTACAACTTATTTACTATGATTCCAGAAATTACATAAATAGATCTATCAGTACATTTCATGGATCACTAACTTGTCAATTTACTTTCTGGAATATAGTAATAAATTTATATTTATTTACACATGCAAAAGAAAAGGTACAGAGGAACTATGAAGGGAAAATAAATAGCAGAAAACTTTATAAAAATAAAAATGTTTAATATTGTTAAACCATTTGAGTTTTGGAAAATTGTAACTGATGTTTTGAAATGGGAAATTGGTATACTACAGTGATCTGGATGTATGTAAACTGCTAAAATTGAAAAAACAATCGTTCACAAAATATTTTGTTATATACAATTACGTTAACATTTTTTTCCATTCAATAATACGATTACTTTTACAGTGATGACTTCAATATTGGTTTTCCAATAAGAAATATTGGAAATAAATTACAAAAATTGGGAGGGTATATACTTAAAGTACAAACTGGAAAAGAAAATAACAAAATTTAACTATTAATATTTTAATGTCAAAAATAAATATAAAGTTTATTTAAATATCACGATATTTTTCCTCATACTTCATACAAAACAAACTGTGCCAAATCCTTAAATGGAATCTGACACAATTAACCATGCCAACACAAAGTAACAATCACAATCACTTAGTTTCTTTTAAAAGGTATTCTTGTACAATAGGAGCTGATGTGCATTTGAGGTAAACTTTATCTACACACATAACTTTCCATAATAATAAACGAAGATTACAGCCTTACTGAATATTTTCTTTCCAAATACTGAGAAATTCAGATTATCAATTACCCTACTTTTACTGTACACTTGTCTAAGTGATGAAAATTTATTCATTAACACACAATTTTAATCAGTTTTTATAATTTTGATAAAAAAGGGGGTAAGATTGCACTTTGTACAGTTTCAATACAGTCATGTAAAAATTGTTTCAAGTCACACTTACAACATAACTAGAATTGACACTTTTCTATATACATTGGCTTGTAATTTACACACTGTTGCAAGATTAAATCAATGCTTCTGAAAGTTTCTAACACGAACACTAGAAAGTTTGGCAGCAATTCTAGCTGCTCTAGTTGGGACCCATTGTGGGAATGTATAGATCCTCTTTCACTTTTATTTAAGATTATATTTACACGTGAAAGTTAAAGACATATTGCCTTGCCTATTGCTCAACATAAGTTCCAAAGAAGTGTAGAAATTAATGATTGATAGCTTCAAGAAGTTGAATTGTTGTTTTGGTTGTTTCATCATCCTCTTCTCCCTCATCCTGCAAACAGTTAAAAGTTTTCATGTTACAGTGATATATAACTATTTGAACATATTTGGGAACTGATACTACAAATGTTACCTCAATTAATATTTCAGGAAAAGAGAAGATTAATGGGTTAGTATGACATCAAATTGGAATTAGGCATCTCTGTAATTTGAACAGAAGGTTCAAGAAAATCTTGTTTCACTTCAATAATGTTTACCAACTCATTTTTGTTTGTCATGACAAGTTTTGTTATAACATTGGAATTATTGTTCTTATTCTGTACAGATTTATGTTGAACATTTTCATGAGTTGATTTGGGAAAAACTTTGCGAAAGGCATTCAAATAGGATGTCTTTTGTTTTGATTTTGTAAATGAAGATTTATTGGAACTTTGATTAGGCCTCATCTTCCTGATACTACAATCAAATTGTAACGGAATGTTCCTGAGTTTGCACATCTCCAAATTTTTGTTGTTATGGTTAATAACACTATTTTCCTGGTAACATCTAGGATTTCTTCGAGGGAACACAGGAGTCCGTTCAGGATTCAAGGAAATTATGGAATTTTTCTCATCAACACAAAGCAATGTCTGCACAAAACAAAAATAATGTTACAAAAACAGAAATGACAGCTACAGTTAATATTAGATTTAATATTTTTATATACTGCAAAAAAGTTTGGATTTTGAAAATGTATCCACTGCAAAATTGACTATATTCATGTAGTGGCAATCAGCTGTGTCAAAAGTAGTGACGACATAATTCAAATAATATTACATCCTACCGAAACATTCCAGGAACATACAAATTTAACAAAACTAAAGCATATCTGGATTTTTCCGTCATCATGCTTCAATATAGTTCCCGGAATTTTTTTGTGAACTGAAAGATACCAAGAAGTTCTATTTCATTAACATGTTTAGTATCACTTACAATTCCACTTGAATGTCCCTAACCATGCCAAATATTGTCTGATAAACTGATTTCTATCCTTGTGAATTAGTATAGTTTGGGTAAATATGGTGAATGAGAACAAACTTTGAAGTTGTTTTTCCTACATTAACTCCTGAATGATTTTGCAGTCAAAATTGTCTTGTATCACATTGCAGATGCAATGGACAATCTTCCATCTGAGCAACAACCACTTTTTCAGACTTTATGCCAAATGACCCTTTTTCCTGAACAGGGATCAAAAACTGACTTTAAAATGTTTAAACCAGTTGTAAGTTTATTAGTGCCATAGTACATCTCCAAGTAGTTGTTTCAACATTTTTTGTATTCAAAATTTAAAAAATTACAACTGATTTAAAGTAATGAATAAGAAAGATAGTCAATTCAAAAGCTTTTGAGTTTTGTCAACTGACAAATGCTCTTATTAGGCTCTTCTTTGCACCTGAGGAAAGGGACAAGGATCCAAGAAATGTTGTGTGGTATTTATATTATCACTTTTTTGTCTGAATTGGATATATTTCTTATTCATTTTGTGTATATCTCCACTGGTTTTCCCCAGTTTGAAACAATACTCTTGAAAATCTGCCATAGTCGATTTTGCAATCTCACAATAATGGAAAAATGCCTAGGTAACTCAAATCCCCTTGTACACTAGATGTATGGATGGCATTTGTCATACTAGGCAGCCTTCATAAGCTTCACAGAAATTTGTGAAATATTTTGGCAGCACATTGTGCACATAAAATAATTTTTTGTTTCAAATGCACATGATAATAAACAGATTCATTTAACATTATTAAGCTAGTGAAGGAGACATGATATCAATAGCCACATTAAACGCAATACTGGAAACTTCAGCCAAACAGATAAAGTTCATGTAGATAAAAATTACTAGGATTTGTAATTTTTGACAATGCTGTTTTTATCACGGAAATTTGATAAAGTTGCATTTCATCTTTGCTTAGGAATTAAATAAAACTATCAAAGAATAATTTTGAGAAAATTAAAGGAGCAGGTCAACATTTATACTACTTCCAAATTCTATTTGTAAGGAAAGAATAATTGCCACAAATAACATACAGTCATAACCTCCAACATACCAGATTAAATAAATTATATGTCAATTTTTCAGTGGAACATGTGGTTTTATGATTTTCAACTAGTTGAAAGTAGATTTAGGCACTACGTGGAGATAAACACATTGATAAATTTTGAGGTGCTGAAACCAGAATACTCTCCAGGACTGCCCAAAATGAAGTAATCTGAAGTAGTAGATGAATCTCAATTAAAATAGATATGTTGAGTCAACTACTTCCACTGAAGTTAAAACTTAATTAGAAGTGTCCATATGGTTCAATGTGTTGTAAATCTCACAATTTTTGTAATTCTGAAGGTGAACTGACATAAAATATAAAATTGATTTTTAATTCTAACTGTCCCTTCTTTGACAACAATATATGGAATGCATAAATAATCTGCAGAAGAAATTACAATAAAATAGCAAAGAAAAAAAACAGGGTTAATAATAAGTATATTTTACAGGAAGAACTTAATTAACTAACTTGTAAAACTAACAATAAATTTCAGAAACTGATTGAAATAAAATATTTGAGAATAATTAAATAAAAAGTAGCCAAATAAGAGACGAAAATAAATGGTAAAATAAATACCACACAGAGTTCCTGTGTTGTTTTCACCAGGTGATTCAAAAATTTAAGAGTCGCAATAACACACAACACAAACCAGATGACAATCTCAAAATCCTAGTTCATTACATGGTTTGTGTGGTGTGTTGATCTTGCAGCTTTTGCAATTTTAAATTGCCAATATGACAGCAAAATACATTTCAGAAACATTACATGGACTTTACATGCTTAGATGTGATCATCATTGTACTAGCAGCAGAAAACAAAACTATAATACAGCAACATGATGCATAAACCTCTCTCAAATAAATATTTTTCCTTTTAGAATATACATTATGAGGCAATTATGCATCCTACAGACTGCTTATTAACTGGTATAACAAGTTAAAAGTAATAAATACTAATCTACAACACACTTAAACCAAAAACAAGTCCTCAAATCTTTTATGCTTTCAATTAACAAACATAAGTTACTGTCTAAAAAATTACAGGACCTTTCGGTATTTGAACCATAGTCATCTGAAAGATAACATAACATCAGTTTTTGGTTAAGTGAATTGTTGAATGGTTGTAGCAGGTTAAGATTTTTACCAAAATGTATCTATAGTAATAAATACTTTTTAAAGTAATAAAATTTTCTTAGCTTATAAAAAAATGAATATTGTAGTATATATTTCTAATATTAGTTTGTCCCCAAAGGGAACTGTTAAGGAATTTATTTTCAGTTTCATAGATTATAAAAAATCATCACTAGCAGTTTACTTACATCAAACCCAAAGCAATTTTGCATATCCTTTTCTGTTTCTATTCTTTTCCGAATGGCTATGGCATCTTTTCGTGATAATTTTCTACTACTTCGAAGAGTTTCTATGACATCTTCATCATCAGTCAAATCTTGAAAAATCAAAAAAATAAAATTTGAAATTGACAAAAATTGTTAACATTTTATTTATTAAGTGGTATAAAATTATATCACCATGATTATAAAATAACCAAACATAGTGACTAATTCTAATTACTAAATACACAGTGACTAATACTAATTATAAAATAATTTTCAATAACTTTCATTGATCAAACATTAAATACAGTTGTCAGAACTACTTTATAAAATCATATATATTTTCCCAGAATGTTTGAGAAAAGGTTTTTATGTGCACAGTGTGCTGAACTTCGGCCCTGTGGATTTTCAGTCTTTCCTTCTTCTTGAACAAATGTCTCCTTTCAGCATATTCCTATTACTAAAGCATATGATTTCATAAGAGCATATTCCCAACCTTTCTTCTATATTTCTATCTTTCCTCGCTATCCAATTATCAACTGAGATTTGGTCACTTAATAATAAATAATCCATAATATTTGTGTGTGAGTGTGTGTGTGTGTGTATCAGCCGGCCAGTGCATGGAATGGTGTAACACTCCTTCCTGAAGAAGAAGGCTGAGAGCCTCCGAAAATTTGAAGAACAACCTTCAGTTCCTTATGGCGACACTGCACTTCACTTTCAGGTAATCCTCAACCTCTCTCTCTCTGTCCTTTCCATACCAATATTACAATTATTTTTGACAATGTCACATCCTTACTATTATAATTAATATATATATAGTAAAATACACCAATGTCTGTAATAATATCAATTTCAGAATTGTTCAATTACAGAGTTTGTTGCTTACGATAATGGCCATGGTATTGATGGAATATTTTGAACAGTCAGTAAACCATGAGAACGCCAAAAAAAGACCTTTTGTTCGAGTTTTGTCATAGCAACAAATTAATAAGTCAAACGTTACCAGCTGAAATAGTATGCAGGACTGGACTGTGTTGTATTCCCAACTTTGTGGAGAGGGTGTATTTGGGAAGTAAAAATTCATCAGTTCATATGAGGTCAGAGAGGTTCCAATAGGGGACGGGGTCGTCCACAGTCAGACAGTATTATTAAAGTGTTGGAGGGAAAACTTTAAAACATATTAAATATTGATTCTGCAGTAGAGTTATTAGTCTACTTATCATTCTTGAAGAATAAAGTATATAGGGCAAAATTGTCTGGAGTTGTTCTAGGAATGGGAAGTTTCATAAAATATTTGGACATTGTAACTGGCTGGTGACCAACGACAAACTACCTGGAGATGTATGAAGTATTTTGAACATTATTATATTGATTGATTTCCCTGGAAAAGGATCTTGGCGATCATAATTGTGAACTAATTGGTAAGACATCATGAGTATGTAAGCTGAATTCCATAGTCTGGTGCACGTAAAGGATGTAATTGTGTGTACTGTGAAAGTGATTTACAATTAAATGGCCTATTTTAAAATTGTGTGTTTCATTTGTTATCATTTTGTAAATTCAGTGAAAGTGAAACTAAAGATCATGCAAAATGGTATGTAAATGCAATATTTTAAATTTGATAAAAATATCTTATAAACCTTGTGTAGTTATTCATATCGTCAAATTTCAGATTTCATTCCATTTATTTTTTGTAAATTTTATATCTCATTTTAATCCTCTACTGCTTCGAGGACCAATAGTGCACTCTGGGAGAAAAATAAGAATCTATTTTTAAATAAATAGCAATGGCAAAATTGTATGTAAAACTTGTGTCAAATTTGTTTTTTGTTTTCATAAATTCCTTTTATTTTATATTAATTAAATTTCAGTTTAATCATTTCTCAACCTGTCAGTAGATAATAATTTCTATTAAAATTTGATACATTGAAAATTTTATTAAGTTGTAAAACATGTGGGCGGAAAAACAGGAAATTTTTATTTTATTTTGTAGGTGTCTAATTGTGAATGATTCTGGAGGATTGTTGTAGTTGAAGGATAGGGTAGACATGGCACATTCAATTATTAGTACTACTCAATGAATTAAAAAATTATGACTTGGATGGATAGTTTATTAACTTACGAGAATCTGCAGTGATATGTTGACCAGTGAGGAGCCCTTCTTCATCACTATCACCAGTATGTAAACTGACAGAGTGGCCTTGGATTTGACTTGGATCCCCAGTCACGACAGCTACAGCCTGGTCATCTCCATCACCATCCTTAAAAACAGTAAAGAACAAAATAAGACTAAAAATTATAAGTATTACTAAATGGGCCTTAAAATAATTAAGTGGTTAATTTAAAATCTTAAATTTTTTATAGTCATTTAGTTGGTTAGTGTAAGTTAAAGTTTTCTAATCTTCAAACAAAAAATCAACACCCTGCAATGGATCTGAAAGATTTAGCAATAAAATGAAATGCTACAATTTCTTTTAAATCAACACCCTACAATGGATTTGATATATTCGGCAATAAAATAAGTTACAAAACTATTTTTAGAAGTACTAATTTCATTTTAAACAGAAGTAATCTTCAGACTGTCCAAATTTAGCAATAGGGACAACATACTCATATTCCCCGAGTATGGTCAGATGTTTTCCATTTTGTTCCAGTGAGACAAACTCTTCAAGTCCTATTCATACAATAATGATAACTTTGAAGAAATTAATTTTAAATAAATTGTTTCTTGTTTAAATCTAGCATTTCTTACGGGAGGGAGTAAATAAGTAATGCCTCCTATTTTTTTCTATTTTATTTGTCAACATAATAAAATGCAATTTACATAGCGTAAACCAACAACATTAACACGTTGATTGCCATAGCAATTTTCAGAATCTCTTCGCAGAAGCCAACTACGAGTTAATTCGTACGCAGACACGCTTCGACATGTCACTTCGCTAAAGCTGAATCATGAATACGCGTCCATATTCGTCAATACAAAGGCTGGTGGACTTATTTTTTTGGATGAGTTTCTTGCCTTACTGGTGGAACAAATTAATATATATGCTGTGCAAGAAATTGAAAAACACAAAGCAATAAAAACATCTAATAGGTTATCAAAGTGGCAAGCCTGTAAAGAGAAGCCAGCCCTTTGTGAGGAAGATTTTTTAAGAAGTTCCACAAACAATAAAATATTATTTTATATCTTGAATTTGCATTAATTTTTATAATTATAATTTTTTTTTCGTTTTTTACTAAATTTTCTGTTCATGCAAGACAGCATTGATTTATTGTTCTTTTCCCAGAAGCCATCTATCAATATTAGCACTGATATATTCCGAGTTTAATCGTAGCTGCACAAAAATAACAAGTAAACAAAGACGAGATAACTCGTAGTTGGCATCCTAGAAAAGAACGCAGTCTATGAGTTATCTCATAGTCGGCAGTCAAAGTGTTAATGATTAATTTTTCACTTTTCAATATAGTCTCCATTCTTATCTATGGATTTTGTCCACCTTTTAACAAGGGCATGTTTTCTCTACGATAAAAAGCGTGGTCTTGCTTCCTAAGCTATAGACACACTGACATTTTCACAGTGTTTGTCCTTCAGCTTCATTACAAAGATGAATCCATTGCCGAACAGTGCTGACATCACTATTTTATCACCATACACATTTTTAAACCTTTCACGAATGCGAATGGGTGTTTCACTTTCTGCATTTAAGACTTCAATCTCAGAACATTGTCTAATAGACATGTCAATCTCAACTATTTTGCAAGAGGGTGCAATGCTGCCACCAGTTGACTTAGAAAGTTGTTACTACAGTAGATTGGAGAAGAATGTTTGAGGAATCATGTCAATATAAAAATTTTAACATAACTAACTTATTTAAGGAGAAAAATATAGAAGGCATTACTTATTGAACCACCCTCATACTTTGACAACAGGTATTATATACAGTCCATATATTTGTGTCATAATTTGAAGGAAAAAGTTCTTATTTACATGCAATCAATTTCAATTTGTTTAGATGATACAGCTGTATCACATAAACATTAGGAAACTGGTTACCAACATACTAATTATCTGAACTAAAGCAAAAAATTAAAAATTATTAAGACTGTACTAATTGAAGTATGGTATTTATTAAGTCAGAATGATCTCAATACAATATACATAAAGATCTGAATACTATCCTGAAACACAGTGGACAAATTTGATTAATTGCGTGAAACATAGACTTTCTTTGGCACATCATGTTTTTACTATGTTATCCCACAAATTAATAACACATACACATAATAAATGGTTTTCATTTACCTGTAACTGTATAACTTCCAGGACAACATATTGCTGACCATCTTGACCCTCAACTGCCATCATATCACCATCAGTGTCTTCGTCATCTTCATCTTCATCTTCACCCGCCATAACTTCAACTTGTTGACCATCTATTATCTGTAAAAACAGTACACTTGTTAAAACTTACAAACTATAAATCTTCATAAAGCAACACAAAATTCATGTAATACATTGTATACTACATGTTCACACATGTTGCAAATAATCATTCCTCAAAAGTTCTCACAGCTGTGATTCTTATAATAATAAACAGATAAAGCTACTTGTTTACAATAAGACTGTCCAGTTCACCTCTATGTCATGGGGATATTCACCGCCTAGATACACACTCAAGCCTTCACTGAAGATCATAGACTTCAGTTTTTTTAATTCTTGTTATTCGTCATATTTTTATGTCCTGGGCCAGCTTCTTCAAAACATAATATTTACAACATTCCTACTTATATGATCACTACCTTTTCATCTTATTTTGCCATCCACCTTACCTTCCATACAGTTAACTAAAACTCGAAGTCTCTGTATATGTACCACCAACCTGCCACTCCCGTTGCCTATGATTTCTCTTTCCTTACTTTGTTCAGTCTATATAAGCTTTAACATCCTGCTTACTGCTTTCCAGTTCTCTTAATTACAAATTGATCCAATCTTATACTCTACATATATTGTTTGAAAAACTTATTCTTGAATATAATTATTTTTAATTTCTTCTTTGCATCATGAAATACCTTTCACATTAAATTTAATGAGACCATTAATTAACCGAGTATCAAACTTCCAAGACATTATCACATCCAGAGGCTCTCTCAGACCCAATAAATTTGTTGAAATGATTATTCACCCTTCCCACTTCACTTTCTAGTACTATAAACTACCATGCCTTACTTCCAATTTTATATTCAGATGAGTAAAGCAGAATAGCCATTTCTTTAGGCTAAGATGAATAAAGTATGGCAATACAAGACTTTATACCAGTGTTTCCCAACCTTTTATTTACCATGCCCCCTTCCCTCCCCATTTAACAAATAAATATTTTTAATGTTAAACAATTGAATTATTTCCTAAAGAAGCCTAATTTCAATTTGTGTATCACAGTTATTCTATAGTAATAATTCTGTGCATAAACAACGTAGTAATTTATTTTAATCTGATCGCAAAACCTATCGCCCAATTGAACTTTTTTACAAAATTAAGTTCTTATTTCATTTAACACACGGAGTTAGCGCTAGGCTACAGTAGACAACAACTTAGCAGATGTCCAACACAGTACATACTATTCCTTCACTAGACATAGTAAACAATACTCTCCGAGTACATCATAGTTTATGTTACTCCAATCTTTCAAGTGTGGCTCTATGGAAAGCACCAAACTTATGAAATGCTTATTTCAAATTGAGATACCAACAATTTTTCCTTTTGTGTAAGTTAAATTATAGCTGGCAGTTTTTAAATTCTAGATGAGCTCATTTTTGAATTGATACCATGAACTTTCAAATTTCCCCCTCGTAGGACTTCTTTAGATTCTCATACTCCAATTCTGATTTCACCGTTTCCCTGAAGACAAGTCTTTTACAGTTAGATACATTGGATCAATCTTCTTCGTTTCAAGATGTCATATAAATGACATCTTTTCTCTTAACCCTTCACTTTTCCCAGATCTCATTTGCATTTAGTTATCTTATTCTCAGATATTTCAATTACCAGCTCCCCCCCCCCTACTTTTTCTTTACTTCTGATTGGCATTTTTATTTTGAACTCTTACTCCATCTTTGCCTACCTTACTCTTCCCTATACCAGTCAATTAAATACGCCTATTTTCAATAAATTTCAAATTCAATTACTCATTTGTGTCTCTGTTAATATTAGTTTTTTATAAACATGTCTATAGTTTTTTGGTCATATTCTGTGAGGGACTGGTGATATGGGATAAAGTGAAGGAAGGAAAGAGGAAAATATAAGGACATGGAGCTAGACAGATATGAGGTTAGGGGAATCAGAGAAAAGAGTAAGGAGCTGGGGAGAAAGAATGGGAAATCAATATAATTCTCTAAATTCATGGTCCAGACAACATACAGACAACTTCTGAGTTTAGATATCACTAACGTACTTGTTGAAGAGACTCCAAATCATACAAGAACTACAAATACTTTCTCCCCACAATCAATCCTTTTATCCATCAATGCCTAATAGAATTAATCACCTGTTCCATTAAAAGCTCTTGATTTCCAAAAGATAAATTAAGTCTTTAAACAAATTGCCATACAACAAAGCAAAACCACAATATTTAAACATGCAAAGCATTCTTAGGACAACAGACAGAAATTTAACCTTTTTACTGACTTCACCTTGCTGATTTATAACTTTGTCACAGACACTATTACTCAATAAATCTTATATGCCTGGGCTGTTTTTTTATATCTTTCCAATTTTCTTTAGTTTTTTTGCTTGTCGATTTGTAGCATTTTCCCTTTTTAATCTTCATTCTTCCTTCTTTTTTACTCAGGCAATGAACTATGCCATCAATACTTATAATTCCTTTCCAGTATCTGTTTCACTACAATAGGGGATTACAGAGTAAACTCAAACTGTGTACCAGCCACATCTTTGTCGTTTATGATATGTACCATGCATTGAAAACTTGGACAATTGCCATCATTGTTGGCTTGTCCAAAGTCTTTCTTTTGGTATCTGAAGTTGTCTCAGAACCCAATGCTATCATACTCCAAGCAGATGGGAGTCCTTGACAATCTATAGTTCTTCCACATACAATTCTGAAGTCTTCTTAATTTCTTACTTTAGTCATAATTTTTGTCTTCCTTGTATTCAGCATAAGTTACATACTTGCTTGCTTCACAGCTTGTGTTAGAACTTTCAACCCATCCTAGCTTGTTTCAATCAACATCGTGTCATCACAATATAATAGATTATTTATATGTTAACCTCCACAATTTAATCATTTTCCATTCAACCCACCTCTTCTAACTGCTTCAGCACACAAGTTGAAGAGAGACTGTGAAAGGATGCAACATTCTCATTCTATCTTTAACTATTATGTCTGTAGTCTTCCCGAATAGTTGCTTCTTGATTCATATACTATTAATCAAGTGGCTTGGTACACCTATTTTCAGTCTTGCCAAAAAAAATTGAAGTCAACACATTCAAAGGCATTCTTACAGTCCGGCAAATTCTCTATGCTTCTCCATGATTAATCTGATTTGAGCAATAATATCAGAATATAGTTCATTTACCTTGTTGGAAATAGGCAACTTAGGGCTGCAACCTTCTTTGAAGAATCTTTAGCAAAATTTTGCTTGTGTGAGGTATCAGTTCGAACACTAGGTACGGTCCCCATTCTTCAGTATATGTACAAATGAAGCTCTTGTCCAACCTCCAGGCTATTTTCCAGTTGCCCATATCCATTGTTAAAAATGTGTGAAGACATGGACTGTTACATCAGATGGCTCTTTCAGCTCTACTGGGATATTTCACATCCTGATATGTTACTCTATAGAACAATTATTGGAGTGATAACTTCATATTTCCAATTTTTTTCATTACATATATGCCTACATTTATGATGCCACCATTTAGCAGCTTCGATGCATTAAAACACAGTTTTATTCTATCTTACTTCACGTTTTTATCAGTACTTTCAAATTTTATTGTTAAAGTTCCTCTACTTCATACTCTTTGTAAGTAACTTCTTCAGAGACATTAATTTCAGACAGAAGTATTCACAAAAACATATATGAATATGCCATTCAAACAAAGTGGATGGCATAACTCAAATTTTCTTTTTGTAAGAGGGATGTGCTAGTATTTTGAATATGAATTTGATTTCATTACTACACTTTATCATTAAATAAGACTTTTTCCCCCTCTATAATTGGGCCTCTCATTTTATCAGCTTGATATCATTATCTTAACAGAATATTAGTTTCCAGTTTTTATGGATAGCACAAAATAAAATACTAAAATTTAATGTGGGCCACACAAGAGAAGGTGAAATACAATAAAGATGTTATTTGCACTCAAACTTACTAGAAGATGAAATCTATGACCTTATGGGTTGGCTTATACTAGCTTAGAAAAACTAATTCGATACACTAGTTTCCATAGCATGCACATTGTCCAATTTCATTCACAGCAATGCTATATAACCTTAGCAAAATTCTCTTTCACACTATTGACAATTCTAAATTGGAATTTTTTTAAAAAAATTACATACTCAATTATTTGAATTATTTGTCACGCAAACTTATGAAGTCGAAAATTTACGACAGTATGATTGTCTACAAAAATAAACAAAGACAAAGGTGAAAATATAATATGTCTGAGTTAGATACCTACTAATTAGATTAAAAAAATAGCTAATTAACAGACTAAATTATGTGATAAAACAAATACCAGACAATGTTTCTGCAATCCTTGTTGTTTTTGTCAGGTGATTCAAACTTGCAAGAGCTGCAAGAACAAAATACTGCACAAACCAGGTGATGAACTAAGCTTTTGAGTTCGTCACTTGGTTTGTGCAGTGTGTTGTTCTTGCAGCTCTTACAATTTTGAATCACCTGACAAAAAACAAGGGTGTATTTATTACTTAATTTTGTCTGTTAATTGGCTACTTCTTTAGCTAATTAGTGCAAAATTAAGGGTTTGCAACATGCATTTCCCTTATAATTTATAAAAACTCACACTTTATCAACTATTATTACATTTTACAGAAAAATAAATATAAAATACAGTAAAAATGAACCTGAATCTTTTTCTGACGTCCCAATTTGAGTGCAAGAGCTTTTTCATGAGCAGAAGATTCTGGATCATGTACTGCCATATGCCGTATAAGATTTCCTTTATGTCTGAATGGACGACCACATTCAGGACATTCATGAGTCTTTTCTCGTGGAGGAGGTGGAATATAATTTGGATTGTGATACAGATTCTGATGTCTCCTAAGTAACTGTTTTTGTCGGAATGACTGCAAAAAAAAAAATAACAAATGTATTCCATTACAATGAATAACAGTTTGAAAGGTTCATATGTACACAAATTATTTATTGTGTAGTAACTTCTATCAAACAAACCACAAGCTTTGTATCATGCTTGATCACAATCATTTGTTCCTAAAACACACAACAAAAACATCATTATTACATACGGCAATTGCCCAGAATATTTGGTCACAACTTAATATAATTGTAAGTCAATTGCGATATTGGTAAGGAAAGGTAACAGAGATAGCTTGTAGCTTACGTGAAGGTTAAGGATGGTGTAGCCATAAGGAACTGAAAATAGTTCTTGAAATTTTGAGGCTCTCAACCTCCTTCCTGAAGAAGAAGGCCACTCCGAAAATTTGAAGAACTACCTTTGATTTCCTAAGACTACAACACACTTCACCTTCAGGTAAGCCACAAGCTCTCTCTCTTTCCTTTCCATACCAATATTGCAATTATTTTTAACAATGTCATATCATTACTAATATTACATATATATATATATATATATATATATATATAATTTTTTGACTTACAATTATATACAGTGTGTTCGTAAAGTCATGGTGCATTTTTAACCAGCTGCAGGAAAGCAACAAAAGAAGATAGAAATGTGAAATCTGCACCAAATGAAAGGAAAACTCTCCCAGTTTTGACCAATTCAAAACAGTTTGATGTTGATTCCTTTAGTTGCCCTACACACATCTATACAATATTCAAATTCTTCCCACACACAGTTACGGATGTCTGGTGTAACAGAATGAATGTCTGTGATTCTCTGTTTTAAATTACTGTCATAGATATGTTCACGTTGCTTCACATAACACCAAAAGTATAAGTCTAAGGGTGTCAGATCCAGGGATCATAGTGGCCATGGCTTGACAGAACTCCTGCGTATCCACTGCTGGGGGAATGTTGTATTCAGAAAGTCACGAAAAATGACGGCATAGTGTGGTGGCATGCTGTCATGTTGAAAGATGGCACCTTCTGGAAATTGTGGCACTGTATATAATTCCAACATGTCAAGGTAGTTGTTTGCCATCACAGTCTCAAATATTGTTTAGATGTGTGTAGGGTAAAAAAGGAACCCACATTGAACTGCTTTGAATAGGTACGAAACTTGGAGAGTTTTCCTTCAATTTGGTGCAGATTTCAAATTTCTATTTCTTTTGTTGCTTTCCTGCCATCAGTTAAAAATGCACCATGACTTTATATTGACACTGTACATATATATAATTTTTTACTTCCAATTATATATATATATATATATATATATAATTTTATGACGTACAATTATTTTAAGCTGTGACCAAATATTATTGGCTATTGCCCTATGTAATGATATTTTTCTTGTGTTTTAGGAACCAATAATTATGATCAAGTGTGTATGATTGAAAGCTGTTCTTTTGTTTGATAGAAGTGACTACTCTACAAATAATTTGTTTATATATGATGACTTTTATTGGTTTGGAACCTCTCATAAAATGAATGAAGTCTCAATTATTCAGCAAAATGAATAACAGTTTTCCTTAGGACTATACACATCAAAAGGAATTGGATAGAACAATGGGGAACTCGTGCACATAATGTTAGAAAATGCAGTTAACAAGATTAGGCCCTGAATTTTACATACAAAATGATTCGTCCTGACCACATTACAAACCATTGCTACATTGTGAATAATATAAAATTCAGATAAAATAGCAACTCCTGGCCTCAGTTGTAGTTCCAACAACTTAAACCACTGAATTTCTTAATGGGCGTACCATATGATTCCTTCAACCATGAAATTTATGATGGAAACTCTCTTTATGAAAAGTATTTATAATTACATAGACTTATAATTATTTAATTACAGATGTGTTTGTGTTTCAATATTTGTGTCCATGTAAAAGAAATAATTTTTTCGCATTTTATTTAAAATATACACTTCTTAAAACATTGGAGTACTTGCACCTATGTTTTACACACAACATGGGTTTTTACCCTACAACTATATCATCTATGTCTACGTGGTTAATCTATTAAAGTAATAATTGTAATTTTCTACCCTACCTGATCACATTGATCACACTGATATGGCTTCTGATCAGTGTGTATGAGCATGTGTGATTCAAGGTGACGATGTGATATAGAAGCGTATGGGCATAAATCACATTTGAAGCATTTTTCCCCTTCATGTGACTTATTATGAATCTGTAAACACACAAGTCATGCTTAATATAATCAAATTTAAAACTATAAATAAATAACATAAAGATCTCTCTATGTAATTATGTGATATTACAACATACATTAAGAGTTGAGTATTAGTAATTTTGCATGTACATTACTTTGTAACACTAAAACTTAATATTATTAAAAATCCATTAATATTCATTTTATACCAAAACTTAATTTTTATCTAATTTCTGAAAGCAATATTTAGAGCTAAAAATCAATATCCTATTACATTGGCATTCCACTTAAACCTCTTTATTATAGTGTCTTAATGCAAAGATGATTTCTTCAGATAATGGATATAGTGCAGGAGCTTTTATAACTATGGTTCAATAATCATCTGTAATAATAACAATTTCAAAGTTTTTACAATATCTTTTTAAAAATTGATACACACCTGTTTGTTATATAGTCTTGTCCACACCAAGTCAATATTTTAATTTTTTTTAAAAAAAAATTGTCATATTTATCATAGTTTACACATTTTAGTTTCTGATAGCGCTATTGTGATGTGAGTACTGGCTTGTAATTAGGTTGTATGGAGGCTACTAATCAATGTTAACTTATTATCAATTTATGTGCAACTAACTAGTGTTCATTGAGAGATCAAACCAATAATTTATATATCTGATTTATGCAAACATATGTATATTTACATATTGTACACAAATACCTTTCATTTTTTTTGTGTGTGTGTCATGCATTGAATGAAGGATTCCAACTTTATCATGATCAATAATTTCTGTAAAGCTTATGAAGACCATCTGGAATAGACAAACACCACCAGATGATACTTCATACATCCTTTGTGAATCAGTGTGTCAAGGGGAATTTGTGCTAGTGATCAAGTCAGTTTTTATTACAATAGTTCCATTGCATGCCTTGCATAACTTGTGTCATTGAGAATGACACATTTCAGACGGCAACATGCCTGCATAAAGTTTTGTCTCAAACTACAGAATGTGGCTACAGAAATACATCAAATATTGAAACATAAATTTTGAGATAATGCTTTAGGTCAAAGTCAAACTAATAATGGGTTTAAATGTTTTAAAGACAGCAAAATATCAATTGATTCCCATTCAAGAAGACTGTGTAACGAACTGATCATGAGATAGAAAAATTTTGTAACACTACTTATCTGTGATGAGCATAAAAAGCAATATATAAGTCAGCAGAGAACAAAGTTCTTAACTCTAAGTGCTTTACTTTATATGATACATTTTAGCACCAAATTCTTGGGCTTCCTATGGATTCTTCATTATTTCCATTTCTTGCATAGTTGGTAATGAGAGACTTGGAGAAATGTTGTCTTGAAAAACTTTACTGTATAGCAACAATTTATCAGATATATGTTGCTGATATTTTTTGTATTATTCCTTGTAAGTGTATCAATGAAATAGTGAATGGTGTTCAATAGCTTTTAATCAGTGTTATCAGTCTATTTACTAGTGTGAACAAAATTATTCTATTAATTTTCTAGAGGTCTCCACATTCTGTCAATTGGTACCACAAACCATTTTGAAATTTTTAACTGATCACCCAATTCCTCAAAAATGAGCAATCTTATATCATTTACTTGATAAAGCTGTTTTACCATCTGATAATATTTATTCTAAATTTATCAAAATTAATAAAATAAAAATGTATAAAAAATCATGTTTAAAGTATACTAATTATAAATAAATTGCCAAAAATAATTACTAAATAAATACCATACAACATTTCTGCAATCCTCGTTGCTTTTATCAGGTGAATTAAAAAATACAAGAGCTTTTGAGTTTGTACGGTTTGTTGTCCATCAGCTCTTCTTTAGCATTATTTATTATTTGGCTATTTATTATCTAATTATGTTAAAACTAATTTACTGCCAACCCCTAATTTCTTGACCAGTGATTTAAGTTATGTGATGCATTACCCCAAGCTACAATTTCTATGATGATAACTATGTAAAATAATAATGCTAAAACAGTTTGTATTACCAATGCTCTAATCCAACCCATAATATGCTACAATTATAATTCTAAGCGTGTTCTTTTATTTTTTTATTAAAGGACACAAAGGTCCTACCAATTTTTTTCATCACAACTAACATTGTTTATAAAATTAATTGCTCAAATGGAAATATGAAAATAACAACTATTTATATATAGCCCACAAGTTGGTGGTGAATACCACGAAATTAACCTTTTCCTACAAAAACAACAACATTGATCTCCTGCTATTAACCGAAACCAAACTCATCCCCACACAGCCTTACAACATCCCAAATTATAAAACCTACAGAGCCGACCATCCCAGCTCCTCCAGAAAAGGCGGTTCTGCTATCCTAATCAAAAGCTCTATAAAGCACAACCAACTGCCTTCCATATCCCTCACAGATCTGCAATTAACACAAATAACACTCAACACAACCACTAACATCCACATTAACATCTCCTCATTCTACTCTGCTCCAGCCAACCAAATCACATCTGAAAAAAGCTACTCTCCTCCTGTGTTTCTCCCTACATAATAGGAGGAGATTACAACGCCAAACACCCAAACTTTGGATCCAGAACTTCCAATACCAGAGGTAAAGACCTACAGTCTCTCCAAACTCCATATCCAAATAATACATCCTACCGAACCAACTTACTACCCAGACAGCCTCAAATCACCAGACATACTAGACTTCTTCATCTGCCACATAACCACTCAATACATTTCCAACCCACAAATACTCCATGAACTCAGTTCCGATCACCTACCAGCCATAGCACAGCTAAATCTATCCCTTCCTCCCAATACCATCAATCACAGACCCAACAACACATTCACTAACTGGATCCACTTCTCTCAAATAATAGAAAATCTAACAATCCTCAATATCCCACTGAAGACGCCCTCAGACATAAACTTAGCCTTAAATCATTTACAATCTATCATCCTCACTTCTGCCGCTATAGACTCCCACCAAAAAGCACCAAATCCCCACCCAAAAAACCCACACCAAAACCAAATTGAAAACCTACTCCAAGAGAAAAAAGCTTTGTGATAACAATGGTACAATACCAAAAACCCCATAGTCAAAAGCCAATACAATGACACCACCAGACAACTTCAAAAACTACTAAAAGACACCAGCGACTCCAAACATTACAACTACCTTCAACAACTCAGCACAGCTGACAAATCACTATGGCAAAAAACTAAAAATCTGACCAAAAAGAAAACTGACATCCCCCTACTTAAAAAAGACAACCATTGGCACACCACCCCCTCACAAAAAGCAAACATATTTGCCCAAATATTGACTAACCAATTTTCCCCAAACTCCTTCTTTTGCACCAATCACAATCACACCATAGCATCAAAACTCCATCAGCCCCTACAACTATCCCCCCTCCCTAAACTTTTCACCCCTTCCCAAATCAAAACTGCAATAAAAAAACTAAAAAACAAAGCCTCCCCAGGACATGATTACATCACCAACCGCCATCTAAAACATCTCCCAAAAAAACAATAAACCTAATCACCTATATCTTCAATGCCATCCTCAGAACTACCTACTACCCAACCAAATGGAAACATGCCACCATAATCATGTTACCAAAACCCAACAAACACCAAATCCCACCCTGAAAATTACCGACCAATAAGTCTCCTTCCTAAAATCTTTAAACTATTTAAAAAATTATTTCTCCCTCATTTAACCAAGCAACTCTCCTTCCTTGTTCCTGACGCACAATACGGTTTTCGTCCAAAACATTCCTGCTGCAATCAATTATACTCCCTCTCCAACCTCATAAACAACTCCTTCGAATAATGTAAATCCTGTATCACCACTTTTATTGACATTGAAAAAGCGTTCGACAAAATTCATCACCCTTCCCTTCTCTCAAAAATCAAAGATTACTTAAATGACACCCATTATATAATACACCTCAACTACCTCTCCAACAGAACCTTCTCCATCAAAATAAATAACCACATCTCCCAACCCCACCCCATCGCTGCAAGAGTTCCCCAAGGAAGCGTCATTGGTCCCTTCCTATACAACATCTTCTCCCACAATATTCCACAACATCCCGCCCCAAGCACAATCTTTTTCACAGACGACATTGCCATCTCCTACCAAACCTCCTCTCTCACCTCCAGTATCCAACCTCTTCAGTGAGTGCTCAGCCACCTAGAACATTGGTCCAAACAATGGCGAATCAACACAAATCCCACCAAATCAGAAACCGTCCCATTCACACTATCCAAAAATCCTCCTCCGCACATCCCCCTCTATCTAAACAGCGCCGAAATACCCACAAAAACAGAAACCACCTACGTAGGACTCCTCTTCGATTCAAAACTCTCTTGATACCCCACATTAAACACCTCCTCCCTAAAATTAACCTTAAATTCAGAACTTTATATCCTCTCCTAAACAGAAAATCCCCACTCACCCTCAGCACAAAATGCCTAGTATATCTCTCCATAATGGGGAGCAACAGCCAAAACCCAAACCAAACAAAACATAATCCTTCGCACCTTCACTAACTCTCCCTGGTACCTCAGAAATTCCATCATCCACCACAACATTAAATTTCCCCAAGTCAACTCAATAATCACCAAATCCGTAACCTCATTAATCAAAAGCACCCTCAACCATCCTAACATCACGATCCAGCAATTCCATAACAACCTTCCCCCACCACCACACGCACGTCGCCTCAAGAGAAAACGCCCTATCGACCTCACCCTTCCCCCAGAACACTCTGGCACCTCCTAACCCACCCCATCCTCACACCCACAAACCCCACCCACCCACCCATTCCATCCAATTCAACATCACCAGCGAACCCTCAGACACCCAAATTAAAATACAAGTAAAAATTTGCAAAATTATGTTAATTTCTGGATTAACAAAATTGCCAAGTTCCCAGGTTAATTATGTACAGAATTTTAATTGTATATACTGTAAACTTTATATAACAGAAAATACTCTGAAGATAAAAGTTTTGTCTAATAATAATAAAAAAAAAAGTTGTAGGAAGTTATGGTAAGATGCATAGTGACCAATGTGTAGCTCAGTTAACAAAGGTTAAGGCAACTTGATAATGTAAAAACTATTCTCCAAACATTGACACATGGAAATATAGTGCGTTCAGTTCAGGATGTTATATACCAAAAAACTCATCCATAAAAGTTAAGAGATAAAAAAATCCTTGTTGCTGTCTATATATCCTATTCGTAAGAATATAATTAATGTTGTTAAGAATGATAGTGGTTTTGCTCCCCACTTGACTATAATGCTTCTACTGTACATCTGGCAGGACTTGTTATTCTTCTCAACCAACTGATTATTATAACTTCTTTTCTTTACTTATCATTCTATATTCAAATGATGTTAGAGGAAAATAAGGTAATTAATTATTAACTTCACAAAAGGCTTGAAATTGAGCCAGACTTTCTTCCTAAAGTTATTATTGGTGACAAAAGCTGGGTTTATGGGTATAATGCCAAAATGAAGTAACAACTACCTTCTTAATGAAAAGTTTTTACTCCAACCCAAGCAATCCTGAAAAGTGAAACCATTGTGAAGCACATGCACATATGTTTGTTTGATATTGAATGAATTGTCCATAAGGAGTTTGTTGCTCATGGTTTGTTTATAAATGTAGCATTTTACCAACATGTTCTGAATTGATTGAGGATAATGTAAAATCATAAAACTACAAAACCTCATACTGTGAGAATCATTCTCAACTTTATGATAAAAAATAAAATGACAGTTGCTGTTCATCTAGCACATTGGCAGAAACTTTCTTAACCTTTTCAAATTCCCAACTAAATTTCCAAAGATTTGACACAAATTAGTACATTTAACAAGAATCACTGTTGATATAGTAGACACAATTTGAGTTTGCACTGTGGAGTAACATGTGTCATCACTGTGCAACTGAACTCTTGTACTAGCAGAATTTCTGAAAACATTTGCGTCATTTACATAGTTTGCAGTTATACCTAAAGTTTGCTTATATTTATTTCTTTGCTTCTGGTGAAACTGTACCAGATTCCATAATTGAAGTGTTTGGATGAAAATTTCTCTATTTGAAAATTTTAAAATGAAATGGAGTATTTGATAGTGTGAAAGTAATCCTAGTAATATATATATATATATATATATTCAAACTTGGATAGTGAGGAAGGATAGAAATAAATAGGAGAAATAGGAGGATTGCGCTTTATTTGAATTCATATGCTCGGGCGAAGAATTATGCACATAGAAAAGCATATGTTCAAAGCAGAGAGAAGGATGGAAGAAGAAGGAAAGACTGAAAATATTTGACCCAGGCGGGACTTGAACCCACGTATTCTGCTTAGTACACAGAATACGTGGGTTCAAGTCCCGCCTGGGTCAAATATTTTCAGTCTTTCCTTCTTCTTCCATCCTTCTCTCTGCTTTGAACATATGCTTTTCTATGTGCGTAATTCTTCGCCCGAGCATATGAATTCAAATAAAGCGCAATCCTCCTATTTCTCCTATTTATTTCTATCCTTCCTCACTATCCAAGTTTGAATGTGAATTAATTCCTTAAATGGATTCTCCTAATATTATATATATATATATATATATATATATATATATATATGGTCAGCTGCGGACTGCCAGTGCACGGAATGGAGAGCCTCCAAAAATTTGAAGAACAATCTTCAGTTCCTTATGGCGACACCGTGCTCCACTTTCAGGTAAGGCACAAGCTATCTCTCTTTCCTTTCCATACCAATATTACAATTATTTTTGACAATGTCATATCTTTACTAATATAATATATATATATATATATATATATATATTAATAATATTTTATGTTCTCTCAAATAATAGGTGACTAAGTTTGTTGGAAGAATGGTTTTGATGTTTGTTGCATTAAATAAAAATCAGTAGATACCTACTACTTATAATAATAAGATAAAATAGCCAAACACATACAAAAATAATTGTTTATATAAATACCACACAACATTTCTAGAAACTTTGTTTCCTTCTTAAGGTGCCAAAAAACACAAGAACCAGGAGTGAAACAACTTGGCTTTTGAGATTGTCAACTGTATGATGGGGTTGTAGATCCTTGTTTGTGTTTTTTGGCACCTGAAGAAAGGAACAAGGTTTCCAGAAATGTTGTGTGGTATTTACACCACCACTTCTTTAGTCTGTATTTGGCTATTCTATCTTATTATTAATTTTCAAAAGAGACTTGTTATATTTTCATTTCCTCCTAACTTTTGTTTTATGAATGGAACAATAAAAATATCTGCTTCAGAAATGTAAATGAGAGTCCATGGTTCTTTGCTGTATTTTAATAAAATGTAATATTGTCAATTAACATGGAACAATGGCCTAAAGTCACGGTTTAATTGTGTATGACTTAGGTAATCGTTGTTTTGTATGGTTACTGAATAAAAATCAACTAGCACATGAGTAAAATGCAGTTGGTAAAAATTATCTGAGGTTAAACTGGCAAATCAATAAAAATTTAAACCTCTAGCAAATTTTCAAGACAACCAGGCAGTTTAAGTTTTGAAACTTAATATTTTGAAGACTAATAACTTCAGATACACAGACGTAGATACATAAATGATCACATGTACTTAAGAACAATGTGATGAATTAGCATTTTTTCAATTAATAACATTCCTGTATGTTTATCTACATGAATAGTTAACATACATTACAATCGCTTCACCAACTTTATTACTGGATCGGGTACTGCTTAGGAATGTTCACTATACAACCTCAGCATAGCTCAGCCGAACACTTCACACAGATCCCAGGTGCAAACTCTTCTTGTGTCTACTATAACGAGCATGATCATGTGGAAGAACTTCCAAGAACCCTTCAGTTCATGGAAAAACAACTGGGATCAAGACATACACTCAAAGGTGACTAATTTGACAGTGATGAATAAGTTCCAGATATGGTAACAATTAATTTGATTTACATAATTTCAGAACTTAAAAGGTAGCATCTCATATCTCTAACTACAAATATGTTATAACCTAATTATGTTAACAATCAAAAAGTCATTGAATTGATAAATTTAAACATTATTATTAATTTAAAAATACATTTTAATCAATTATAATCATACAGTTTAATAATTATGTAAAATTTACAACTAAGCAATTTACTTAAAGACAATTTCAATTATTTTAATTACCTTATATGTATATCTGTCAGGGAAAGACTTTCCACATCGTTTACATTTTAAGGGTTTATCAGAAGTGTGTAGTTTTTGAACATGTATCCGCAAATCTGTTTTCCGGCCACAAGTAGTTGGACAAAGTTCACATTGAAATACAGGCTTGTCTCCAGCTGAAATTTGTTTTGTTATTATTATGCAAGGCATTTGAAGGAAATTATAATGTAAATAAATTGATGAGAAAATGAGTTTCACTAAATTATAAACATCTGCATGAAAAGAGCTCTTTCTAACCTGATTAAATTTGGGAAGGGTTGTAGATAGAACAAAGAAATTAAGGGTAGAGCCACAAGAAATTGAAACAAATACAGAAAATACAGAAAAAAAACTAATATTTTAATTTATTCCCAAAAAACCGCTCTCACAATTTAATTTTACCATTCACAAACGACATCTATATTTAAATGCACAGCAGACAGAAAAATGTTATATATATATATATATATATATATATATATATATATATATAAACAAATGTTAAATATATTAATTATTAAGTGATGAAGTCACATTTGATAATTGGATAGTGAGAAAGTTAGAAATATACGACAAAGGTTGGGAATACACACTGAAGAAAGCATATGCTTTAGGCATAGTAATATTCTCAAAGGAAGCATATGATCAAGGTGTAGAGAGGATATGAATAAGAAGGAAAGATTGAAAATATTCGGCAGGGCCAGGAATCGAACCCAGGTACTTTTGCTTTGTATGCAAATGCTCTACCATTGAGCTACCATGCCTTTCCCCAGACCTCTCTCTCTCTCTCTCTCTCTATATATATATATATATATATACACACACACACAATATTAGGAGCACCCATTAAGGAATAAATTCAATGTTAGGAACTTATATATATATATATATAAATTTAAATATTATCCTAATGTTGCGAATATGCTCTGAAGGAAGCATACGATTTTCTTTATGCACGATTCTATAACCGATCATATGGATTTATATAAAGCATATTCCTACCTTTCTCCGATTTATTTCTATCTTTTCTCACTATACAAGAACCAATGTGACTTCGTCAACAAATTAAAGTTCATAGTAAGAATACATACATTTGTATAAAATTTAATAATTAGATGAAATAGCCAAATACAGACAAAATTAAGTGACGATATAAATACCACACAATGTTTCTGGGATAATTGCATAATCATACATAAGAAAAGTCATATTTAATAGTATAAATTGACAATGCCAATCAAACTCTATTGTTTGCCACAAACTGCACAATATTATTTTGATTAAAAACTAAGAACAAAGTGTGCCCATAGTAATAATGAGAAACAACACAGTACAGTAATGCTGCCGATATTAATGGATAGGATGTTGAATTCATGTGAAAATCAGTACCAAAATGAATTATCTTTTCATGTGTTATTATAGTGAGAGGTCAGGATAAGAGCTGGATGGTTAAAGGGCTCATGTAAAAAGTGGAAAACTTGCCAATGCCAACATTCAATTAAATAACATGTTAATCTTTAACATTTTCTGTGAGAAGCATCTTGATGAGGGCAATACAAATGTGGTAATAATTCCTGAAATTCAAAAGTCTTTATTGCAGCCTTTAGATGTGTATTAACCAACCATTCAAAAACAATTTATGGCAACTGCAGACCACCAAATTACACAAACTTGGTGGTCAGAATAAAAAAATCAATGCTTCCATCATCTGCAAGTAGATTATATCAGCATGAGGATGAAACTAAAATGTTGCCAACAGAAATTTTGAAAATCTTAGAAGAATAGGTAAGAAATTGTGCGATTATTTCACATTGCAGTATAGACCTACATTAATTTTTATTTTTCGTTTTATACATATTTGTAAAATATTTTGTTTAAAATAAAGATAATTTTTTTTAAAAAAATTAATAATTAACTTTAAAAACAATTACAATTTTTTTTAAAAAGAATCTTTCCTTGTAATCAACATGAGAAATAGGGGTGTATGTTTTACAAGACTGAACAACATGCACAAAAATATATGGTATGTTCCCTAATCAGTTACAAATAATTTATTCTGAATTCTCCAGGTCGTAGATAAAAAAATTCCACTTTGCACATAGTTTGTTCAAATAAATACATTCCACTAATATCCAATCAAAGGTACTAGTTGCCCTTCAGATTTTGCAGTTCAGGCCACCAAATTACTTTCCAATCCACCACTTATACATTGCACTTAGCCAAATTTTAATAACAGAACAGAAATTTGGTAAACAGATCAGTGGGTGAAGACACATGAATGGTGTTATCCTCCTGTGATAAATTTCTTCTTGGGACAACAATAAATAAATCCTCACTTTGCTTCCATTAAAACCTTCAACCTGTTCACGTTCATAGATCACATTGCCATGCTATGGGCAATAATCCTTTCTCCTATTGAATAATAATCTCAACTACATAAATCCAGTCACATTTACCTAGAGCCATTCCGAACCAGCATCATACTGTGGCTTTCAAGCAAAAAAGATTATTTCACCAAGTAGAGAATTTATAAAGGGTGCTGCCTGCCTCCAATGGGATTTACTAGACACATTTGATTTATCATAATGAATTGCTCTTTTTCCTTGTTCATTTCTTTTACTACTTGTTAATAATACCAACCTTTCCTCATTAAAGAGATTGAAATTGTATTTGCTTATAGTTGTTGCCACATAAAAATCCATCCCTGCCTTCATTTTCTATCTGTTAGTCTGAAGTCAAGCACAGCAGATATAATGTCCTACTGAAGAAACTGGACTACACCCCAAAACCTGACTAACCTTTTTTCAATTGTAGTCATTTACATTTAGTTAGGTCATGATCCCATCTCTATATATATTGCATAGTATAGTAAAGAGAGTAGAGAAAACAATAAATCAAATTCTAGTATCCCTCCAAATTTACAATTTTAAACACAGCTGTCTCCAAGTGCAAATGTAATTGCAATAAATGAATCAAATATTCATAGACAGAAATTGTGCACTTTTTTCTTGAAATCTATGATGTAGAAAGTTTGGTACACTTTTTTCTTTACATAGATTACTGAGTAATGAAATATTCATATCTATGACATGCCTCAAACAGTTGTTCATTAATTCTACAGCTGGTAAGTTAATATCTTGCAGAAGATGGGCAATGGTAAAATGACAAAATATGCAAGAATCTGTTAAAAATTAGTCTTAAGATACAGGATTCAGAAGTTTACAAAAGTTCAATATAAAAATATAATAATTTCATTAACATTGGTAAATAGCAAAGATACCTTTATCTGTTTATAGGCAATACTCGTACATAATAATTAAACCCAATATATAATGACAGTTAAAGGACAAGAGCATGAATTATTCTAATGAATAGTACAATATATTACTTGCAAGTATAAATAATATTTTATTTCTTAGCTTCATTTCACAAAATGTTTGTATTTAAAAGCAATGAGATAATTGAAAGTCTGTAGTTAGTAGTAATAAAATGAATTCAATTTTTAAAAAAATTTCAAGTAATGTGATAAATCAAATACAAACCACTGTGAATCAGCTTGTGTGCCTTCAAACTATTAGATTGTGTAAATCTGGCATGGCATATATCACATTCATAGGGCTTCTCGCCAGTATGGATTCTCAAGTGACGTTTCAATTTAAATGTGTCAGGACTTGCATATGTGCAATGTGGACACTGTAATAAAAAACATAACTTTTATCTTAAACAAATTTTATTTGTAATTAAATGACAATATTTTTTAAAATTAATTCCCCAATTAAATAATGCAACAGCAATATAAAATTTGTGTAAATAATTTAACTCTACAACATCTATCACAAAAGTTATAACTCACCTTATATTACGACTGCTTAAAATAAAACCCCAATTAATAAAATAATAAATCATCATGATATATCATGCAGCACACACCCTTTTGAACAAGAAAATATTTTTACTAAATAATCAATACAAAAGATGACAATTTAAGTAAGGTCCATTTACACACTTATCAGTTCTGAAATTCATAAAGTCAGTCAGTCAATTTAGTGACGTCTTTTCACACGCTTTTTATGTTCCTGATTTCCATTCATACAAAGTGCACCTTTCCAATTTGCTTCCATCAAATAGCTGAAATATCATTGGGAAGAAATCGTGAATTGACAGTGCGGACACTGAAGGAAGAATGACAGCTCCAATTTGGCTGTCAACAAACATATATAGTAAACACTCCCACTGAAATATCAAGAAAGATTATTTTTCATGACTGAAGAAAAACCACTTTCTCAGATCTTGACATGACAAAAGTGACATGAGTGAATAAACTTTTAAGAGAAACAAAACTTTAAGAAAATTTTTAGCATTTACCACTACAGGTTTAAAGAATTGAAATAGTAGAATTACCAATAATCTGAACTTAGGCTTTCCATAAGAAAACTAGATAGGGTATATTGCACTTTCCTATAAAGTCCAGAATGACAAGTAAAAAAGAGAGAATTCTACTTGGCACATTTTTAAAAATTAACGGTAGAAACAGAAAAGGCACTACAATGAAAACTTTACATTTGTATTCTCTCTCCTTATGGAGGCATTTTAAAATCAGTTTACCAAAGGGTAATTTTACAAGATTCTGGTAAATTAGAAAAATATAGTATAATTCTTTTAGTTTTTCTCAATTTTCATGAGGAATTCAAATTTATTTGGGGAAAAATTCCATATAAAACCTAGCAGTGTGTATTTTAAAGTCATACAAAACTAGGAAAAAAGAAATAATAATGTCAGTTATTGTAAAACATTTAAAATAAAGAAAAAATATTTGGCTGAATATATTAATTGCTGCACCCAGATTTGTGACACACAATTTTTTAGGGAGTGAAGCATTAAAGTAATATATTGATAAAATAATTTAATTTTGACACTGTCAAATTTTTATATTTTCATGAAAGACTTACTGAAGTTTATTAACATAAAAGTACAATTATATCAACCCACTAATCAATCTATTAGCAAAATTAAATTGGGTATTTACAATGTCACACTGTTCTTGTATCTGAGAAATGTTTGAGGGTAACTATTCTATGGTACTAAAGATTGATCTATGATACACTAAACTAAAAGGTATGCAAGGGACATATTCCTAAGTGAATAATGGTAGTGTTTCAATATTTTCCTTTCTTTTTCAAAAACAAAACAAGTAATTTATTCATTTGTGTAAGCAAAAATTTAAGATATTTAACAAATTAAATTAATACTTGTGAAAACATAGTTCCAAAAATACACAGAATAGGATTTATTTTTTTGACATAATTTATAAAACAAAAATAAGACTTCTAATTCACAGTACCAAAAAAATATGAATTTCTGTAAAATTTTTGAATAAAAATGATGTAAATAAAATCATAGTCTGCTAAACAAGTATTTTTAATTACCAAATTACTCATAAATATAGATATATTTCATGTGAATAGTAAGACACACAGGTTTGATGCTAATTTCTTGACAATTGGAATCTGGCACCGAGGCAATACATAAAAGAAAATAAACTATGTTCATGAATTGGGAAATTTGGAATTAATATGTACTGCTTTCTTTTGCTCACCTGATAAGGTCTTTCGCCAGTATGGCACCTCATATGATTCCTCATTTTGCTGAGTTCCACACTGGCATAGTCGCATATCGTACATTTGTGGGGTTTCTCGTGAGTATGTCTGTACCGAACGTGTCTTACCAGTTCACCTGTGGAAAATAACAAAGAAAGAGTGTTGGCTCACCTGATAGGGTCTCTCACCAGTGTGGCACCGCACGTGGCGCTTCAATTTACTCAATTCCACGCTTGCATAATCGCACTCTGTACATTTATGTGGTTTCTCGTGTGTATGTCTGTACCGAACATGTCTTACGAGTTCACCTGCAGAAGACACCAAGGGTAACAATTTACACAGTGGCTCCCGGTCAACCCCATCTCAATATACCGCCAATTATACTACATAGATTCATGTAAGGTTAACAACTGACATTCTGTACCTAGATGAAGTATACTAGAAGTTCAGAAAACTAATTTCGACACTATTTTATATGGAAGAAAAGCACAGTCACACTTCACAAAATTTTGTGAATTATAAAGTAGTTTTGCAGTTACTTTATTACATACGTCTTTTATCATGCCAGGCTGATGGAGGTATATCAAGAGCTGTTTCAGCAAAACGGTTGACCGTAGCGAAATAAATTCCTGACTGCCAAAACTGATATATTCGGTACAACACACATGAATTAAATATAATTTGCATACAACAATTTAAAAACTAACATAATTAACATTTGCATACTACTCAATACTCGAGTTAAAATGTAATAAGTTAAAGTTTAGTCCTGATTTAAGAAAACAAAGAATGCTTCACTGTTCTGGTAAATACAAGTTCATTTTTACGATTAAAAACATACATTATATATATATTAAATTCAACCGTAACCGACTTTCATAAAATATTGTCCAGCATCAACATCACATTTCACAATTTTGAACACACTACCACAGTTATAAGTCAAACTTATTTGAACATCCCTACATCATTCTATTATTTTCTAATACAAATGTTAAATGAAAAAATTCTTTATATTCTTAAGGGCATTTTATTTCTTTTTTTAATGATAAGAAGCATCTCAATTACATATCCTTTGAAACCATAACTGTTTCATATTGGGAACTAAGGTCACGTTGATATTCTTCACAGTATCCAAATTTCACATTCCTTCATCCAATGAAATGAAATAAATATTAAAAATTGCAGATAAAACGACAGAAATTTCCTTAATTCTCCCTAACTTATCTTCCATGAACAATGGAAACTACTGATCATAATAGGAATAGTGTGTTAAGACGTCTTGGTCATAGAGTTTAAAGTCCCACATGTGGCGAGTATGTAACCAGATTCAAAAAAACTGACAGGAGTAACACCTATGCTAGTTGACTAAGAGGATTTAGTTAGAGTTTAAAGTCCCACATGTGGCGAGTATGTAACCAGATTCAAAAAAACTGACAGGAGTAACACCTATGCTAGTTGACTAAGAGGATTTAGTAGATGGTAATGCAAAAGAAAAATCTATACCTAATGCATATTCAAGTTTTCTAAACCTCTGTGTGCTAAACACTGGAGCAACATCCACTAATGTAAGTGGAGTATGTTTAAAACTTGGAGTTTAATGGACATACAGTATATTTATTGTTTCTATTTAACAAGGCTGGAAGGAGAAAGCCTTTAAGTAGGGGAAGAGTGAAATAGGATAGAATTAATGAGCCATAGTGGGGAAGTGTGTATGAATTTGTGGAACCAAATAGCACAGCTACATTTAAAAAGCTAACTACAAAATATAGTATTGGAAATACGATAAATTAACCCTGTGCCCCAGCTGTTTGGACAATGTGTTTCTCCCCTTATGCCTCTGAAAATCTTTATCTCCTGTCCTGAATGACATCACTGAACTATAATTTCAGGTAAGCCACACACACATTCTCTCTTTTCTTTATAAATATGTTTAAAAACCAATTCCCAATAGCTGCGCGTGCCCAAAAACACAACACCAAAAATTTGACCAATGCTTCACACTCACCCTCATTACAGCCTTATCCCCCAGTTTATCAGATGCTGGAATACATCACTGAAAACTCTCTTTCCAACCTGCAGTCCAGAATCTCACTTACTTTACTTTTTACCTTACACCTCTAGTTGTGTGTATATTGTGCAGTAATATACATGTTTGAATGTGTGTATTATTCTGTAATATTTTCATTGCCGTGACCTTTCCTTGAAGGAACGAGAGTGTAATTGGGGTTGTTGCATGAAGATTAATGTTTCCTAATGACTCGCATGCCACATTTTGAATTCAGGACTGTGTGACTTACCACCTCAACAGCAATTCCTGTCTTGAATATGAGGACACACACCCTATTTGACATGTTATTTCTTCACAGCAAATGTTGATTTCAGGTAATTTATCTATCTGCCCCCCTTTCCTATCGAAATTAGTTAATTCATTTGACAATGTCACATTATATATATATATATATATATATATATATATATATATATATATATATATATATATATACATATGTAATATTGGTATGGAAAGGAAAGAGAGATAGGTTGTGGCTTACCTGAAAGTGAAGTGTGGTGTGGTGTTGCCATAAGGAGCTGAAGGTTGTTCTTCAAATTTTCCGAGGCTCTCACCTCCTTCTTCAGAAAGGAGTGTTACACCATTCTGTACACTGGCTGGCTGCAGTATTTCAAATACTATATTTTGTGGTTCAGCTTTTTAAATGTAGCTGTGCTATTTGGTTCCACAAATTCATACACACTGCCACACTACGGCTCATGAATTCAACCCTATTCCACTCCTTCCTGAAAAAGTTGGCCGAGAGGCTCTGAAAATTTGAACAACAACCTTCAGTTCCTTACGGCGACACTGCACTTCACTTTTGTAAGCCACAACCTATCTCTCTTTCCTTTCCATACCAATATTGCAATTATTTACTCATGTGTGTGTGTGTGTGTGTATATATATATATATATATATATTTGCCTGGTCAGGAACTTGACCTGGTGGCCTATCAACACAGATCCAATTAACACCCCGGCTTCCTGCCTTTCCAAATTTAAAGAACCATCCAAACTGTCACCTCCGAACCTCCACACAACCACCCACTTCAAACCTTCACTCGCACCCTAGTCTCCCACATTATCTCACCATCCTTCCTTAATTCCCTCCTCACACAACTCAACCTGACAAGAAACCAGCACTTAGCCCTCCAAAAACTGAAAAACAATAAGGAAATTGACATTCTCCCGGTTGACAAGGGCTCTACAGTTGTTGTCATGTACTTGGAGAAGTACATGGCTGAAACACTTCACCAGCTAAGAAATGACAAAATGTACTTGCCTATATCCACTGACCCCAATCCAGCCAATTGTCCTCAGTTTCCATTGAACTCCTCACCCCCTTATATATATAAAAAAAACAGAACAGCCACCTTATACCTGCTCCCCAAAAACCACAAACTTAGTGTACCAGGCTGCCAAATAGTTACTGGCTACAACTCCCCCACTGAGAAGATTTCTGCTTTGGTGCATTAGTCCCTTCAACCAATAGTAGAAAAATTCCCCTCTTGCATCCAAGACACCTACCACTTCCTCCGCTATCTAAGTGAACTCCGAAAACCTCTTCCACCCCATACCCTTTTGGTTACTATAATGTCTCACTCTACACAAATATCCCTCATGCCAATGGACAAACGGCACTTGCATACTTCTTGTCCCGCAGGCCACAAAATTCTTTCCCCTACCACCAATTTTCTGATCTCTTGGCTATGGAAACCCAGGTGGCCCCCCTCCTATGCCAACATGTTCATGATGCACCTGGAATAGTCTGGCCTTTTACACCAACCAAAAGCCTTCATCAATAGAAACTATCCCAGAGTTCACCTGCAAAAACAGATAAGCTGTGCCCTATCAAATCTCCAAATACCCACACCCATTCCGGACCAAATCAAAAAAGTAATCCACCCCTCAAAACAACCTATTTCCCTGGACAACAAAACATCAATTTCATTCTCCGCCCAGTGTACACAGGACTGCAATGTAACACCAACTTAAAAACAATCCCCTGCACTATACTCCCCACCTACCCAACCCAAGGGTTGCCTTCAGATGCCCACCCTACCTCTGCAACTTATTTTTCCACCCCTGCAAAGCCCATCCCCTCACCAGCCCATCTATGCTGGGTTGCAAACCTTGCAGAAACAACAGATGCCATGCTCCCCTATCTTACCATAATCTTCCAGAAACACTCAAAGACATACAAAATCAAAGCAAACATCCCCTACCTCTAATCCCACACAATATACCAAATTAACTGTAGACCCTTCCCAGAAGCTGCTCATGCCCAAAGCCACAATACAAACAATTTCAACCTTTACACTCTACCATCCGATTCATCAGATGCTAATCTGCTCCATCTGTCGGAAATCTCCTTCCAACCTGTCTTACAGTCTACGCAAAGCCCTGGACTCAACATCCTTCCTACCTGCCACCTCTATTTGTACGAGTCTATGTAAGTATGCTTATGCATGTATGTGGCACAATTGAAATAGGTTTCTCATTTAAATTAATACCTGTGTCATTCTTATGTAAATTTATTTTTCTGTTTTAAATAAATTCTTTATATATTATATTAATCAAATCTTTGTTTTATCATTTTAAACCTTTCACTAAATGATAAGATTGTTATTAATATTGAATAAATTGAAAATTTCATTAATTTGATTTAAATTGTTCAAAGTACACATTTCTTTAAATAATCATGAATTGAAAAGTTAAGTAATATTTATTTTCTTTAAATATTCCAAATTCAATTGCATTAAATTGCTGTGTGTGTATATGTATGCAAATTTTAGATGAACAGGAAAGAGAGAGAAACTATAGCTTACTGAAGGAGACTATTGCTTCTAGATATCTCTAATGTTTCATGCCTGACTTTACAATAGCAGACCTCGATTTCATGAAAGCCACCTATCTAGTCTTTTATTCCTGCTAGTATTCTCATACTCTGATAGTAACACCATCCATAGTAGCTTGTGTGTTTATATATATACACACACACAATATTAGGAGAATCCATTAAGGAACTAATTCACATTCAAACTTGGATAGTGAGGAAGGATAGAAAATAAATAGGAGAAATAGGAGGATTGCGCTTTATGTGAATTCATATGCTCGGGCGAAGAATTACGCACATAGAAAAGCATATGTTCAAAGCAGAGAGAAGGATGGAAGAAGAAGGAAAGACTGAAAATATTTGACCTAGGCGGGACTTGAACCCACGTATTCTGCTTAGTACACAGACGCCTTAACCATCTCGGCCACTGGGTCAAGTTCCTGACCAGGCAAATATAGACAGTCTTATTGTGGACAATTAGTAGTTTTAGTGGAGGAATGGATAGAGTAGAGGGAATGAAGTATTAGGAGCTTCCATTAAGGAATAAATACAATATTAGGAGAATCTATTAAGGAATTTGAACTAATTTGGTGACAAAGTCACATTCAAACTTGGATAGTGAGGAAGGATAGAAATAAATAGGAGAAATAGGAGGGTTGCGCTTTATGTGAATTCATATGCTCGGGCGAAGAATTACGCACATAGAAAAGCATATGTTCAAAGAAGAGAGAAGGATGGAAGAAGAAGGAAAGACTGAAAATATTTGACCCAGGCGGGACTTGAACCCACATATTCTGCTTAGTACACAGACGCCTTAACCATCTCGGCCACCGGGTCAAGTTCCTGACCAGGCAAATATAGACAGTCTTATTGTGGACAATTAGTAGTTTTAGTGGAGGAATGGATAGAGTAGAGGGAATGAAGTATTAGGAGCTTCCATTAAGGAATAAATACAATATTAGGAGAATCCATTAAGGAGCATATGAACTAATATATATATATATATATATATATAAAAACACTCAAGGAAAAGGTGATAAATGACACATTTGGATAGGAAAGAGAGACAGTGATGCCGACTTACATAAAATCAGTAGTTGGTCCAGTCTGGCATAAGTGGAAGTTCAAATTTTGGAGGGCCTGAGCCCCCTTCACCAAGAAGGATTCAAGATGTGTGTATGTGTATGTATATGTATATATAGATAGGCAAGCAGGCAGGTAGGTAGATAATAAGCATTGATAGGCCTGCCAATAATCATAAAATTAATAATGAATTCAGAAAGAACCATAGAAATATTTTTCATAATAACTTTTCATTTATCTGTTTACTATGATTGAAGGAAGACAAATCGTTATTTCTGTAAAGAAATAGGAAGTCAGTAACTGTAAACTTCCCTCGAGTTATTTAAGACCATTTGCATTATACCTGGCACAACTATGTTTTCAAACCTCGCTCAAGCCTTATTATAACCAACTTCATTTATAATTCATCTGCATTTAAATGGAAACCACATACTAAATATAATCAAAAATATTCATTTACAAACAAGTAACCTAGTATTTTAAAATATAACTGCAGTAAAATGTCAGTTGTCTAATTCTACTGTAGTTATAAAAAAATTAAAAATCTAAATGAAAATAAGCAAATATCTGTAATGGAATTCCAAATGTTTGTTTTATAGTTCAAGTATTTAAAATAAGAATAGACATCTGTTCTCTTACCTGAGGTGGTAAATGCACTATCACAAAATTTACAGCGATGAGGTTTGGTTCCTGTATGAGTATTAACATGATTTTGAAGAGAAGCAAGGGTTTTAAAGCCTCTTTCACAAACACTGCACTTATGAGGTCTTTCTTCAGAATGTGATTTCATGTGGCGGGACAGCAAGTACCTGTAAAATGATATTAAGTACTAAAAATTCCCAACTGGGCTAGTTATATTTTTACTTATAGTTACTCTTACCTTTTAGGGCTTGTATAATTACAGTAATTACACATATGAGCTTGAACAGTGACTGTCTGTGATTTTTTGGGGATTATTTTTATTATTTTTGTTTTGTCATCTTCATCTCCAGATTCCTATAATACAAAATCTGCCTTAGTAACACTCAATATAAGAATAGTCAAAAATAAAAAATAAAAGAAACACTTACCAATGCAATTCCTGCCTCTTCACCTTCATCAAAATCATAAACTGTCAAGTCCTGATCATTAGTTTTTTCATCTTTGTCATCAGGTTGTTGAACAATAAGAACATAGCTTACTTCTCCAGGATTTGCTTCAGATGGAACTATAGTAACTGTTTGGTAAGCATCAGTTGCATTCAAAATCATTCCTGTAGCATCAGCTGCAGTAGCATTAACAACCTAATTAAAAACAAACATATTGTATGTATTTTTAGGAACTAATGTACAAAAAATAGTGGAATTCTTATTTAATAATGTGATTAAAAATAAGTAATTTTTATTAATATTCTGCATTTTCAGACACAGTTTACTGCCAACTACTGATTATATTGAAACATCATAAATTTATGTGAACTTATAAATAAACAACAGGCAACTTCAAGTCAGAAAAAAGATATTTATTTATGGAAAATTAAATCATTTCGCCGCTAACTTTGTGACCTCTTCAGATTGAAGTTTACCACTACAAAACCAAACAAAGCAATTGCAATAATTACCATAGAAATTTTTACGAAAAATTTGGCAAAAAACAAACAATATAAATGTAGGTGAACTTACAAATTTTGATAGTCAGATCATTCTCCCTTGACTGCCGTGGTTGAAATGTGCAATTTAAAATGAGAATGACCTGTTACATTGTTGCGGTTTACAATGGAAACAATTTAGAATTTAAAATTATAAGAAAATATAAATTAAAAATTACAAAAGCAAAGTGTCATTAATTTTGATCAAATTGGTGGTATCACTTTTTATATTGATAGCATTTTTATATGATCTGATATATAGCATTTCACCCATTAATCTCAAGTAGTAGTAAATATGTTTTGACAAAGCAGAATAATTAGGAATACTACTATTTATATGATTTTTATGTTCCTTTAACCTAGTTTTTAATGAACACTTGGCTTGTCCTATATATGCAACTTGGCAATCGATACAATTAATTTTGTAAATTACATTGTGCTTATCTGAATTATCAATTTTGTACTTAACATTATTTACTATGTTTAAATAGTTGTGAGACTTAAAATAAGTTTGACATCATACTTTTTAATAGTCCAATTATGTAAACAATATCTTGCAAATGCAGCAAATATTATATTGGAGAAACCAAATGAAACTTTCACATACAAATTATTGAACAAAAAAAATAGCGTGAAACTTGGAGAAACGCTACAATAAAAATTAGCCACACATGCATGGGAATTGAATCATGCATTCCATTTTCAGAAATTCCATATAGTTTATTTCAAACCTCGTGTATTTAAAAGGAAATTTAAAGAATCCATCCATATAGGTTCCAGTAAAGCTGTATCTCAGTCCAGTGTTAATGTCCCTGACCTTTGGAAGTCCCTGATTCATTCTGACAAAAAGGCCCCAGCAACTGAGTAAACAAAGCCTGTCACTCTCACCCCAAACCATATAAATTTAGCAGCATGTCCCAAACACATAAGTCAGATGTGAAGGCCTCAATAGCAGACTCTCTGTAATAAGCAGAATTTAGTAGGTTTATTTAATTAATGAGTGTTTGGACTCTTGCGCTGAGCTGATTCTTAATCCCTGAAGATGAAAAGTTTTTCTGTTCAAAATGTAGTATCAAATTTTCCTCCTCCTTCCACTCCATCTTAATCTCTTCTAGTATAGGCAATGGAACACACTACAAATTCTTCACTAAGTATTCCAACAAACTTCAAAAGCAGAATACACCTAATTTACTATCCTGTAATATTTTTACAATTCCCAATTTCTATTTACATTTTGAATTTCATTGACAACAGTGAGCAATGTCATAATTAAAAGTCATAAGTGGGTTACAGATAATAACAAGCATAAACCAAACTCAAAGTGATTAAATGATCCAGAGCAAACAAAATTATGCAAAAAGACAATAAAAAATGCTACATCATTATGAACCTCACGAAAAAATCTGTAGTGTCTATATCAACCAAACAAAACGGTCTCTTCCTGAACTCATTACTAACAACTGCCAGCAGCACTGTTGAACTGTCTAAAACCCAATTACCCATAGATACTAATGCCCAGAGGTTCAACACCAAGAATTATGACCAATGCTTCACATTGACACACCTTAAAAAACGATCTCCCAATTCATCAGCAGCTGAACACCATCAGTGGGGACTGTCCTTTCAACATGTCCTACAGTCCAGGTGAAGTTCTGGACTTAGAGGCCACCAGTGTGTAATGAAAGGATTTTTTTATAATTTCTTTAATATTTGTGTTGTCAGCGTAATATTGAGGCCATATCATTGTAAGTAATAATCAGTGTGGCACAAGAATATGGATATTGGAATGTTTCCAGTCTGTACTGTTTTCAGCGGTGCGTGTTATGAGAGCTTAGACAAAATAAGCAGTCGACACTGTGGAGTGATGCAGTAACAGTCATGCCCATCCACAATGGGAGGTCGTCCAGTTCATAATGAAAAACAGCTGAAGGTGGTCACATTCAGCTTAGGATATTAAGTAAAACAGTAAAGTGGAGAGGCAGCATAAATATTCAGAATAGTAAAGTACAATAGTCAGCTTTCATTAATATCCAGGTCTGTAGGGTAAAGTCGGCAGATACATGTAGGACAAAATGTTCTAGAATAAATTGGAGATGTGTCCTGTGGTCAGTTGGCCGGGAATTTAGCAAAGTGAACTAAAGTTGTGTGCAGATTTAGGTTGTGAACAGAGAATACAATGGCGTGTTAAATAAAATTTCTTCTAAATAATATAAGCAGTATGGATTGAGAGTAGCTCTGATAATCTAGCATGTAAAAAATTTTCCATTATAAACCTTATATAAAAATTGTACACCACCAGATTTCTTTAAATTTCTGTAGATTTCTCTGGATTTCAGATTTTTTTATGTTAACTTTTTCTTGTAAATTTAATTATTATTTTTGTAACATTTTGGTTTTCATTTGATTTGGTGATAATTGCAAATTACTGTAACTATTAGAGGCCCAATAAGTGGTCCTGAAGAATTAAGAATGTCATTAAAAGCTGTGGCAATTATTTATCTGTTTAATCCAAACTAAATAGAAATTTGTATTAAAAGTTTAATATTTAAAAATGGTTAAAATTCAATTATAAATTAAGCATCCTCTGCAAAATACCTTCCCTACTGGTCACCTCTATTTGCATGTATGTGTAAGTATATGTATTAATTATTTTGTATAGGAAAGACTTAAATCGACAGTTGGTGTCACCAGGCTGGGAAATTTTCAGGTGTCTAAGCACCCTTCCTCAGGACAGTGTGACTACATCCAAGAGCAGCCTCAACGTACTTTTCACTTATTTAATGAAAATGTCACTGTTATATTATAATCATTTACTGAATTGTCACTTTAAACACTTTTTATGTACAATGTAAGATGATATGGAAGCAATATAATTCCCCCCAAAAATTATTCAACATTAGAAAACATTTTTAACAACATACATCATCTGTAGATTCTATTGCTGACATGGCCTCTTCCACATGAGGATCTTGTGTTTGCATTGCAACATATGTTGTCTCAGTTCCTCCATCAGACACTTCACCAGATGCTTCTGTTATACCTAAACAATGAAAATTATTTACAAATAAAATATGAAAATTATATAACTTGTATAAATATAAATAATGAAACATAGACGTAAGCCAGAAATTTATTATACAAATTTACATAAAAAACAAAATATTTCTTCCCTATGATCAGAGACCTCTTCAGTTACATATAATTAACAAAATATGAATTGAGCAGAAAAATTTTGGCCCCTAGTGATGTTGGAAGCTTTGAGTTTTTGCAATATTGACCTCTTTCTACTTACATAAAAATTCACCCACTCCTTCAAATGAAGCAAAACAACTGATATACATTGTTTCAGGATATTTAGGCTAGGTAGTAGACATAAGTTTAAGATTATTATTATAAACAAAATGTATGGACAACCAGTTTTGGAAACACAATCATTTAAATAAAAAATAAATTTTAACATTAGACTCAGTTTTTATTTGGCTTCTATGTTATTATCAAACAATAAACAATATACAGTTCACCCAAGTTGGGACTAATTCAATTACTCATGTTCAGTTTACACTAATATGATTTGTCAATTTACCAGTTGCCAGTTTGTTTCTACACTCTATAAAAGTTACATGGCACAGTTCATTTTCAAACTTTCAATTTATCCACTTTTACACTATTATTTCACATAACTACATATATATATACACACACACACTCGATCATGTTTTGTCAGAATTGCTGACTTACCTGAAATCAATTGTTAGTCCAGTCCACAATTTTTCAAGGGCTAGAGCACATTTTGTGCTGGCCGGCACGAAGTTCAGACCTTTGCACTGACAAAGGAGGCTCAGGCCCTTCGAAAATTTGTGGTTTTCCCTCACCGCTGCCAGGCTGGACCAACTATTAATTTCAGGCAAATAGGCATCACTGTCTCTCTTTCCTATCTAAATGTGTTATTTAATTTGACCTAGTCACTTTTTTCTTAAGTAAATATATAATTTGAAATTTTATTTTCTGCACAGCCCAACTGGACCAATGGTTGATTTCAGGTATGTCAGCTATGTTGTCTCACTGTCCTATCCAAATGTGTTATATATGTATATAATTTTGAATTCAAGAATATAGAGTTAAATTCAATTAAAGTAACAGGTTAACATTTCTCATCTTGATACTTTAATTCAATTTAATTTTGATTTTAGTCAATAATGTTTGAATCAGATTATGGAAGTGACAAGGAAGTATTTCTGAGTGAAGTGGGGAATTAAATTGAGTTTTCAGAATTGACAACAATTTTGATTCAGAAAACTTTGATATTGTTTTATTAAGAGTTTTCATTGAAATAAATAAAGCAAGTTGATGATGTAGAAGCAACACAATTTTGAGTATTCTTGGAATAAAAAACCCTGCATTTGATTATGACTGAAACCGATCAATATGCAGTTCAATGCCACAGTAACATAATATTGAGATGAGGAATATGTTTGAAGGAATGTAAATTGTCACATAATTCAGAAATATATTTTTGGTTTACTAATACTGCAAGGCATTTATTGTAAGCAAGTAAATTGTACTGACCTAAGAAGCATATGAATCAAACAAATTTTCAGAAAAGTTTTGTCACACAGGCTTTTGTCTTTTGAAACATTGTGTTTATTCAACTGATAATTATACATGTATACTCTGCCAGAACTTATAAACAAATCCCAAACTAAATAGGTTATGATCCAGCATTACACTTGAGAAAGAAAGGGGTTATTTGGCTGGATTCAATATCTCTATAAAAAGGGCGAGATTAAGAATCATATCATATATGTTATGTGAATCTAGCTATAGTTACTACACATTTATATTTTGTATATCATACTTGGTAAAGATCATGTAACAGGATTACATTTTGTAATTTATCATTGCTTGCTAAATATTTCCTAATAACTTGCATAAAAATCAGACAACTTTTGATACACTTCATCAAAACAAATCTAACTGTAAAGTGGTTAATAAAAATCCAATTACAACAGCAAGTCATCATTGAATCCCAAAAAAACTGATAGTAATTTACATAAAAATAAAGTGAATACTGCCATTACAGCTCGCAGTTATGTTTACCTGATACAACAGTCATCACAGGTTGTTGATCAGAACTTGCTTGGTAATAATAATGTCCAGCCTGATCAACAAAGTATGTGCCTTCTTCACCATTTTCTTGAGCAGCAACAACTTCTATAGAATAAATTTATATTACATTAGTTCCAAGTTAATACATAGCAAGTTTCTAGATTTTTCTGAAAACCTACACTGTTCTAAAATGTTATACGGAGTAAGAAAACATAAGTACTTTTTGAAAGGTTATATGTTTATGTCTGTTTATCTGAAACAGTTAGTGCAGTTTATGTTATTATACTTTCATTATGTCATAAACTGCACTGTATACTTCTAGAAACTTAAAATGATAATAATTACCCGTGACATGTTGAACGGTCTGTTCCCCTCCTTGAATTTCCTTATTGAATGTTTCCAAATAGTTCTGAATGTCTGTAATTGTTTCAGCCCCATCTTGACCTTCCATTTTGATCTGTACAGTGGTAAGAGAACCTGGAAATGACAAATTTTGTATTTCATAATTATCAATTTATGTATGATCTGGCTTTAATAACTAAAAGAGAGAGAAATTTTATGCTGTCTTGTGAGATAACTTTCCCAAGATAAATTTTAATGTACCTTTTAATATGATTTATTTAACCATATAAAATAACAAAATCATGAATATGTTTTAAAATTATGTTGAACACAATATTTTACTTTTAATTATGTAAATTTTAACCAACAAAGTACTTTATTTAACCATGTAAATAAATAAATAAAAGTAACTATACTTAAATTGACTTCATAAAAGTAACTGTTACTACTCTTTACGTACATAATTTTATTTAAAATTTTAATCTTACAAATATAAATTAAAAATTTACAAGAGTGAAATTAGTCTTATAAACTTAGGGTATCAATTAAGATACTGATGAAATACTCAGATTTTTGATCATTTAAAATGTATCTTCATTGATACAGGCACATTAGATTAAAGCCAAATAAGATTTGATGATCAATTTAAATAAAAAAAGATAAAATAATAGTAGTAAATTAAAATAGATGTTCATTTGTAATTCATTATCACCTGAATTATAAATATAATAAAAAATATTTCTGAATTGGTATTTAAATTTTATGATAGTCTGCTTATTTAGGGAAAGTACTATATTTACAAAAGTGTATCAAATTGAAATGCACACTTTGCATACTGGAATGATTCAGCAATGTCTCACAATGAAGTGAAATATACTCACATAAACATTTAATTCAGGAATTTAATGGGTAAAGGTATTAAGAATGCAGTTTGCAGAAAAAATCAAATCTTGTCATGTTTAAACAGAAAATGAGTAATGTAAATTCTACACAATATAATTCTGCCACACAATCATATGAAAAGAAAGATATCAAATGTATAATAAATAAATTTAAATGGAAAACTTAAAATAAATAAAGAGATATATGTAATAAAATATTATAAAGACCAAATTAAATAATTATAACTCTTTTTTAAAAAAATTACCATATTTTTTCCTCTTATCACTCATGTTTCACCATCAGTCCTGCAAATGAATATAATGTGTTAGAAAAGTATAAAACATTAAAAGAAAGAAAATAATTTTAATCAAAAATGCTGTCAAAGATGAAAATGTGTTGAATGTGCAGTCTTCCATTAAAATACAAAGGAAATTCAACTGGAAATTATAGAATGAATTTTCCTGCTGAATTGGTTCCAAATATAATTCTTGGGTTTCAATCCAGTCCAATGTTAAAGATGACAACAGCAAGTTTTGGCAATAACAATCATGGTGGAGCTTGTCAAACATAGTTACCTCAAACATTAGCACCGAGGGTAACCCAAGAATTATATGTAACTAAATGAGAAAGTTTAAAATTTGATTAATTATTTGTATAATTTTGCAGTCCTTTCAAGTAGCCTGTCACACCCTGATACTTTGAATTGGTTGGTTAATATATATGTATGTGGGATATATATTTTCAAAAACAGTAAAAAAATCAAATACATTTGTACACAACCAATATTTCCAGAATTGGAGCTTTTGTAACAAAACCCAAGCACACAAGTAAGTATTATATACAAAATTAACCACAAAAATCTTCAAACCATTCTGCAAGTGGTTAAAATCCTACTGCCTTAAACGAAGGCATATAGAAGGAGACAATATGACTGAAATAAATTACAAAAACTGAGCATTTATTTGATTCATAAATATTATTGCAGTACTGTATTTAATATGTCTAAGTTTCTAAATACATTTGTCAAAGAAAGTGGGGTTAAACTTACAATTTATTACTTAAATGTGCAAAAATTGCAATACAAAGTAATAGAGAAAGTTTGTTTGAAATATATATTCATTTAAAAAATGACCTAGTTTGCAAATGATTCTTCATGCGTGTGTACAGAACAATACAATAAATAGAAAAAGTTAAGAATTATGTGCTTTGCTGCATACGTTGCATTAGTAGAAATAATTTATTTCCTGAATAAACATCTTTACTTATTTATATGTTATAACCAACAATTAAATAAAGACTGAGTCATGAACTTTGTGTATCAGTTCATAGTCAGAAACAGTAGAGATGCATATATTAACATTGTGTTAACAGAAATAATGTGTTTTTTCACAAAAAAAAGTGTGTGCCAGTTGAGCAAAAAACAAAACCTAATATTATTTAAATACAGTTGAATATAAATTCAATATAATAAAGAAGTGATGTCTGTAAACTGCATATCTTAAATGTATGTGGTATATTTTAGAAATCATTCTTGGAAAGTAAATAGTTGATAAGAATTGGTTGAAAAATATGTGAAGGAAGGCATTCTACAAACACTTTTCATACTTTTGTTTTACCTACTCTTGGAGTTAAAATACCAATTAATTCACAAGACATATTTAAAGTAAGTCAACCGCTCTCTGTCCTACTTTCCTAACCAATTGAATTATATGTATATATAAAAATTTTCAGAATATTATGGAATACAATTGTATCAATCTAGTCATTTAAGTTGATAGTTAAAAATATTATAAAAATTACAGTTTCAGTCCTGCTTTGACATAAAAACAAACTCAAAAATACTAGATGAGTGTCAATTGAGTGAACATGCCAAACAAGTGGTTATTAATTTCCTATGTCGTTTATAATTTGTTGACACAACAGAAGATAGTCTGACACTATAACTTACCTGCCTCTAGTTGTTTTTAATCCAGTGTTTGCCACCAAAATGTTTCTGCAGTACAAAATCTCACAATTAAAAATGTTGAACGAACATTGGTCTAACTTTCAGAATGAAGATATTAAGCATGTTTAGCAAATATTATCTATAGATTCTATCTATTGTTTCAACACTGCTTATATGCAGTTCATTAAAACATCTCCTATGTAGTTTTAAACATTTCAGTTTCATAATTATTGGTTATAAATCTGTAAGTATAGGCAATACAATTTGTATATTTAAGAAACTTTAGTGTCATCTTCCCATTCCATACAATTAAATCAACAAGATAATGTTTATTAAAAACCCATCTCTGCATGATAAACATTAGAACAGCAAAAAATATAACTTAGAGAGCTCTATATTGATATATACAATTGTCGAAACTAGCTTCTCTGCTAGCAAGAGATGTAGATATAATTTTCAAAATAGATGGTTTATAAACCACAGTTTTCATCCTTAAAAATGTAGTTACTGGACAATCTCCTATCATAGTTGACGAGGTCAAGCACTAATCGAACACAAAATCTTCTAGTCCGACAGAAATCTATTCATAGTAGTAATGGTGACCTACTCGTAATTAAAAAAATAAATAAATTGCAGGCAAGAAGTTGTTTACCCACATACATAACCCCAACATAAAGCGGCCATTTTGAAGTCCTGTTTTCATTCTATAATTAGGATTCAGAAATCCTAATTTTACGAAATATTATTTATGATATTACTAATAGCAGAAAAATTCATTTTCTTGAACCGTAGAACACCACAGGTAGCTCCCAGTTTCGAATTTTTAATGGGACCCTGTATCTGAAGGGATAATATGAAGCGGTCGTAACACCTAGGCAACATTTGGATCGAAGATGAATGATAAAGGTCACAAATATAATTTGCTTAGCAAGATTTATATTGACATTTCGTAGCACTTTAATTAAACGCGACCTATCGGGGCATTTCTAACACTGTTTCTTACTTACAAATTTGGGATACAGGGGGCATTAACGGCAAAAATTGCTCCGAATTGGCACTGTTGGCGCTGTCTGCAACATGGAGACTTCAATGGAAAACTGAGTGAGCGTATCCCATTTATCTGAATAAATCGTGGACAAAACTAGCCTGAAGCAAAAGGGATGTGTCTACAAATCTTAAGTGCAACACGGCCAATCTAAAAACGTGTACGAGAAAACTTTTACGAGGAAGTCTTCGAAATATTTAAATTATATTTACTTACCTTTTAACTCCAGAATTTACGTGTGAGGGCGTAGTGAGACTTGGTATTAAAATGGCGATCGAACAGCAACATTTCAAGCCTGCGCAATGGCGCCTAGATTTCAAATAGTTGTACCGTGAAACGCAGTGTTTCTATAAAGTTATTCAGAACACTGGCAGGTAGGATTTATACTACGATGGAGAGAAGTGTTCTAAATACGATAAATGTTCAAGTTAATAGAAACTTTTCGTCTAATTTTCCCACTTTAACTTTAGTAAAAGTACCAACTTTCAATAATAATATTTTCAGGGTTACCAATTAAAACTTAATACTAACATAATTCACACGATTTTTCACATTCGTTTGGATATTTGTTGTGTTCCCTATAACTTACGCGTTTCTTCATTTAATTGAATAATAGTGAATTCCTGATGCAGCGTTTCTTAAAAGTTTTGAGTCCCTTTTCGTATATAAATACCATCCTATATAATAAATATTTATTTAACTTAAATTATCTTTCAATCATACTCAGTAATTCAAATTAGCCAAACACACACACAAATTATATATATATATATATATATAATTTGTAATTTTATTTAAAGAAGTGTGTAATTATACCTGCATACAGCACCAATTTAGTACTTGGTGTTAAAAAAAAGTGTGAAACACAATGATATATTACAAGTGATAGGCATTAGCAACATTCAAAGAATTCATTATTGTAGTATTGGTCAAAGGAACTAAATTTGTGAAATGTGGAATTTTCTGTTCTGATAATTGAGTACTGTGAAATAAATTTTACAAGTTATCATTGACTATGTGTTTATTAATATATTGAAGTTATTTGGTAATGCATTTGTGGAGAATGTACTATTTAAAAAAGCAAACCTAAAAGAGAGAGAATTTCGCTTTTATTAACTAAGAAGTGAGGTTACACCTTGCACATCAACAACCTTGATGTGTGGCAAATCTTTACTAACAAAATCAGTGTTGCCACCGTACACTTAAAAATAGCACAGTAAATAAATAATCAGGTGTTCCATTGTCTATTAGAAATGTATATGACAGTGAATGAGCAAAGAAAGAAGGAATTTTGAACTGTCTAAATCTCTTTGTTCAAGGAAAACTGCACATGTTTTAATGGAAGTATGAAGAAGCCATCTACATAGCATCTCAACCCATTGTTAACACCCCATGGAAATCTCTGATTCATTCAGACAAAAAGTTACATGTCCTATCAACTGAGTAAGAAAACCTGTCACTCAGCCAAAGACTATAAATTTAGCAGCAAGTCCTGATGTCTGCATTCATTCTGTTCGAAATGTAGAATTACTTCTACCTCTCTCATTAACTTCTCTGTTATACACAATGGAACCAGTGGCGTAGCATGTGCAACCGGTCCTGGGTGTCACTATTTGGGAATGGTAAAGTTTTGTAAAGTTTTTATCCTTTTGGATTTAAATACCTAATAAGGTCTATGCCCGGGTGGCTGAAACTCAAGCTACACCACTGAATAGAACATTCAAGACTTTTCAAACAAATCTCTCAACAGTATTGTTAACAAACTTCAATATAGAATCTTGAGGATGTGGATGGTAAGCTCTAAATCTTTATGATCTGAATGATCAAATAATGGGATATCATAACATATCTGTGCACTTGCTGAGGTGTTCATATTTTACCAATGTTTTACGTTTCAGTTAAAGTGTACATTCTGCACAGTCTTAAACTTAAAGATGCGTGACATCGAGTATTGAGTAATTTCTTCATGAAATTAATATTTAATGGCATATATGATATATTGATGTTTTTGTATTATATTCCCAATATTTATAAATTTCCGTTTTAATGAAAAGACTAATTAATAATCTATAGGCAATATAATCCAAAAACCTAAATTATCATTTATCAGACATTTAATAAAGATTGTTAAAGAAAAGTCTTAAGTTAGATATTAAAACCTAATAAATGACCTGGACAACAATTTAGCATGATTTTTATAATTACTATTTTTGGCCAAATTACCATCATAATATTATGGCTACATTGCCAAAAGCTGGCTGGTGTATGTATGTATGCTGGTTTCTGCAGAAGGCTGAAAGCCTCTGAAAATTTGAATTACTTCTTTCTGTCTTGATTGGCAATACCGAATTTCAAATTCCTGATGAATGGGGCTCCGGTCCACAAGTTAGCTTACCTAAAATAAACAGTTGGCTGACATAAAACAAAATTTCAAATTTTCGAGGACCTGAGCCTCCCTTTGTCAGGAAAGAAGGTTTGAACTGTGTGCAGTCCTGGCACAAATCGACAAATTCAAACTAGTGCACCAGCCAGGAGACAGTTGAATGAGTGAGATAGGGGAAAGGATTAAACAGATCATAACAATCATAATTATATTAATACAATATTTTAAAAAATTATTATAACTAATAATGACTATAATAATAACAGAGAATGTTGACTCCAGGACTTTGCCTAGACTGTTAAATGTGTTGGAAGGTGAGTTCCCCAAGATGGAGTTAAGAGGAGGGGAGTGGGTGTAATGTTCTAAGGAGGCACATTGTGAATGGTCAAAATTGTTGATTATGTGACTTTGAGCATGAGCAGCTATTGGAAATTTTGTTTTGGACAAGTTATTAGTGTTTCAGTGATTAGCAATCAGTTCAGGGAGGGGTGGTTTGGTTTGAGCCATATAGAACACAGGACAGAGTTTGCAATTAATTTGGTAAATGAAGTGGGAGGAGAGGTAGGTAATGATTTATTTTGTAGGTGGGTATTTGTGAAGTATTTTAGAGGATTGTATTCTGTTGAAGGATATGGCAGAATTGGCATTTTTTCCCAGTGCAAGGTTGGCAACATAGCTTAAGTACGGGAGCTTTAGGGTGGCCAAGAATATTGCAGAGTTTGAAATGGCTCCTGAAGCCCACCTTTGGGCAAGTGGGGAGTATTCAGGGAAGGATGTTTTTTACATCATCTACCAAATTAACTGTAGACACTGCCCTGCATTCTATATAGGCCAAACCAAAAGACCCCTCCATGAATGAATAGCCAACCACTGCAGCACTGACAAACTTTTCAAAATTCAATTTCCCAGTAGCTGCTCACGCTCAAAGCCACAATGTAAACAATTTTGACCAATGCTTTACACTCACCATGCTTAAAGCTGTAACCCCCCGATTCACGAGAGGCAGAACTCCATCTGTGGGAACTCTCTTTTCAACATGTCTTGAAGTACAGGGAAAGCCCTGGACTCATCATCCTTTAAATAGTGCCCTCCTACCTACCATCCCTACTTTCACGAAACCATGTATGTATGTATCTGCATACGTGTATGTGTGTATATCTGTGCAAGTTGATATGTATGTTTAATCATATGTGTATATATAGGGTGCTTTGTGCGAATGATCATTATCAGAACCTTTCCTATTCCACAACCTTCCCTTGAGAGATAAAGTTAGTGGCCTGGTGGGGTGTTGATTGTTTATGGGCTACTAGCCGTGTGGCGGTCAAAACTCTGCAGTCAGCAGCTGGCCAGTGCACAGAATGGTGTAACACTCCTTCCTGAAGGAGGCTGAGAGCCTCCAAACATTTGAAGAACAGTTCCTTATCGTGACGCTGCACTTCACTTTCAGGTAAGCTAAACCTATCTATCCAATGGAATGAAGTAATAGGAGCTTCCATTAAGGAATAAATACAATATTAGGAGAATCCATTAAGGAATTGGAACTAATTTGGTGACAAAGTCACATTCAAACTTTGATAGTGAGGAAGGATAGAAAGAAATAGGAGGATTACGCTTTATGTGAATTCATATGCTCAGGTGAAGAATTACGCACATAGAAAAGCATATGTTCAAAGCAGAGAGAAGGATTGAAGAAGAAGGAAAGACTGAAAATATTTGAACCCACGTATTCTGCTCAGTACACAGACGCCTTAACCAACTCGGCCACCGGGTCTAGTTACTGACCAGGCAAATATAGGCAGTCTTATTGTGGACAGTTAGTTGTTTTAGTGGATATATATATATAAATAACTGACAATCCAAAATGGCTGAAATTTTAGTGAGTACCTTTCAAGGCATGTGCAAACACATTCCCTTGCTTTTGTTGATGAGTGCTGCAATCTTCATGTTGAGGTTGGAAACTTTTCAGACCATCCTCATATATAGAGTACAGCTCATTGTTGAGCTGCCACCTCCACCTTCTTTTTTCACATAGTGGACCTATTATTTTGCATAGTACTCAGCTCTCAAAGGCCTATTATTTTGATATCCCGTGAGGTTAAGGACCTTGTTTCTGAAGTGTATGTGAGTACAGTCTTTTGAGGGTTTTAGAAAGCATGAGTTTGGTGGAATTCTTGAGCAGAGCATGCATAATGTGCTCTATTAGCTGTTGTTGATCACTGTTTGATTTTGAACAAGAAAAATAGCCAATTCAGACCAAAAACAATGATAATATAAATACCACACAATGTTTCTGGGATCATTGTTCCTTTCCTCAGGTGCATAGAAGAGCCTAGAGTGACACAACTACTAAATAGAACTTGTCAGTTGACAAAACTCTTGTGTTGTGTTGCTCTAGGCTCTTTTTCACACCTGAGGAAAGGGACAAGGATCCCAGAAACGTTGAGAGGTATTTACATGATCACTTTTTTGTCTGAATTTCTTATTCATTATTTTCAATCAGACATAAATTTTTTCACTGTTTGATTTTGTTAGAGGTGTCATATCAATAAGTTACCACTGACCACACATTTAAACTGCTCTACTGTTTCAAAAATATATTCACCTATTTTTATTGTAGAGGTAATATAAATACCACACAATGTTTCCGGGATCCTTGTCCCTTTCGTCAGGTGCTAAGAAGAGCCTAGAGAAACACAACAGCACTGAACTTTTTCCATCTGGCAGTCTTCTTATGGATTATTTATCTACACTTTTCACTTCAACTTCTCCAGATGCGTATGAATTGCTTCCGGAAAAGTAATAATTCAAATTAGAGATAACATAGTAAATGAGTTTTATATTTGGCATATATCAGATACCATTTGCATAAAATTGAATTAGTAGAAGAATGAAACATTTCATTGATTTTGAAATAAATTACTACAAATTGCTGAATTAAAATCTTTTGGAAAACTGATAGTATGTAAGTGTATTTCTCCACTTATCAGCGCCCTTTTATACTTTAAAGCAGTTCTACTTTAAGTAAATAAATTGCCTTGAGCCATAAAATTATATTCATTAACAAAAAAATTAAATATAGCGATATTTCTTCCTTTTTCAGGTTAAATAATTTTATATTTCATTCAAGTAAAAATTTAGAGGCAGGGTTTTACTGCCTTGCCGGTTGCAAATGAATTATATACTGTATAAGAGGTGTATGTGGCTCTCTGAGCCAAATATGTCCACTATTGCTATAGGATGTTACAAAAATGTCCTACTTTATTTTACCCAAGTATATTGAAAGACTTAGTATTTTGATGATAGTGAATTAGAATATTCACACACAAGAATGTGAAACTTGTGCTAGTGTTATCAGTGATAGAACAATTGACTAAACATCAAATCATAATAGTGATGAAAAATATCTGAAATTCACAATCATATACATAAAGGATGTTTCATCCTATTTTTGACCACTTCAGGTTTAATGTATAATTAAGAAATTAATAATATAATTTATAAATCAACAACAGCCAATTTGAAGTCAGAAAAAATATATTTTTATTTATGGAAAATGATGTTATGGGGGTACTTCCTGTGCATCAAGCACAAGAGTACATCCATCATAAATAGTTGCATGATTACGTAACATCACATCTAACTCCTTGCCCTTGCTCTTGCTCTTCTACAGCTTATTGTCCTCATCCGTCCACCTACTAAAAATAATCGGTGGCTTGGTTGACCTTGCTCAGAACATAGCTTCCATTTGGTACTCCACTAACCCTTCGTGGTTGTTTTTCTATCTCCAAAACCATGGTCAGTGTTTCATTTGTGGGTATCTTTATTCGCCCTACATCTTATCCTATCTTCTAGTGCACTATATTGCCATCTTCCTCTGATTCTCTATTACTCTTGCTTCCAATCTGCTCCAACTTGATCCTTAATTTCTTCTATTTTGTAATTAGATAAAGTGGCCAAGTGGAAGAAAACTGAAGTGATGACAAAATGAAATACCCCACAGTTTTATAGATTTTTTTTATTATTATTTATGCCAATTTTTAAATACAGTTTTGTAAATACAAAAACAAATCTTAAAAACATGAGTTCTTTTTCTCAGGGTTCCTGTGGGCTTTCTGTTATGAGCAATGGCATTTTTATACTACAACAAATTTTTCTATAATTCACAAAAACCTGCGTTGCCATTATGTCTAGAGTATGGACGCTAGCTCCTCATGTTCCTTGCGGCTTGAAGCTTTCCATCCTTCACTATAGACAACTGTGTTATTTCTTGACTAGCCTCACCTTTTAAGTGCTGGCCCCTCTTCGGAATGACTCCCTGCTGAGTGGTCTATTGTGTCCAGTCCACTCTGGCCCACAAATTTGTTCATGATACATGACAAGATCAAAATATTAATTTATTGTAAAATTGTTTTAAAAAACATTGTTCTTGTGTATCTTACTCATTACAATAAATACCACACAATGTTTTTGGAAACTTTGTACCTTTTGTCAGATACAGAAAATGAAACAAAATTTGAATTTTTATTTCGTATTACTATTAATAATTGGTCAGTGTACTATATATATTTTAAAGTTTCTATTACACAATTATTGAACCTACAGACATTTAAATGGTGGCTGTATCTCACAATATACAAAATTTGCACGGCATTTAAATAGTGAGATCAGGAATGGGAAGAGTACCAAATTGCAGGCAAATACTGTATAGGATACTTAAAACATAGTTCTGGAGCATTATTTAAGTCTTGGCTACCTTGCTCTTCCTTTTATATCCTCTGTTTCTAAATCCCTTTCTGTGTTATTAAAGGGGAGTTGCCACCTTGTGGATTACCCTCGTGTAACTTGTTACTCTAAAAAAATTATGTCGACTGCCTTGCTCTCCATTAGTATACCCCCTTTCAAAATCCATTCCTATAATATTAAAAGGGAGTTGCCACTAAATGGATTACCCTCACTCAAAAAGTGTAATGTGGCAACGTTTTAAAAGTAACATGCAGCATTCTCGTGGACTGCCTCCTCCCCATAAACCTTTGCAATTTAAAAATTTTAATAGGCTGTATTTCTCTGAATTTTTATTTGCTCCCAATAATTTCTTTGTACTGATTTTATTCATGGATCCTTTGCTTGCATAAATAATTCTGAATTTTAGTAATTAAAGACATGATTGGAATTATACAGAGAGATTAAGAGAAAGTGAAGTGAAATATTAATAAAAACAGTGTGTACTGTTGTTTATTAATAAAAAGTGACAATGAGATATGACAAAATTATATTAATTTCCTGTTACTAGAATTTATTCATTTCACTAAATTTAATTTTGTCCAATATCAACTCCCCATGATAATTTACCAAGAGAGGAAGGGTCCATGTTATTTAAATATTTTATAATTAAATATATATTGACTGAACTGATTCAGTTCGGATCAGTGGAGTGGGGGGAACGTGAGGAGCCTGCTCACAGTTCACTCTCGTGGTTGTCTTGCTAACCTGACTCAGTTTAGATCAGAAGAGCTATCGCCCTTTTATTCCAAGTCACAGCTTGCTCTCTCTGTAGAATCAGATCTTGAATGGATAGCTCACCTCTACCCTACACCACCAATAAAGTTCTACTAACTGCCTTCTCACCATGCTTATTTCAGCTTATCACATACAATCGGGACTGTGCAATGCTATAATATAGAGGTGACACCATAAGGAGAACTCGTAAGAAGTTAAATTAAATTTTAGCCATTCAGTAATTAAACATCTTATTTTCAAAACATAAATAGTATTCTTACATTTTGTGTAATATTTGTGAAATCACTCTCAAAGGTTATTTTAAAGTTAAAACATTTAACGGGAGTCATTTTAAAGACTTACATCATACTAAGAAAATCTATTGCATGTCCCTGCATAAAATACTACCACCCAAAAATTAACATTAAAATAAATATGGACCAAAGAAAGATACTTTTGTGTTAGAAATGAGTTTCAACTTAGTGCTCAAATATTCTGCTTTTAAAAATTAAAACACTATTGAAAATAATATAGACAGGATTAGAAATGAAGCATATTATGGCTAGGGTCATTTGCTGCAGAGTATTGGTAACACTTTCATTGTTGTATTATTTTACATAGTTGTCCTCGAAAAAATTGATTGGGGTGACGTAGCCCAGAACTGAAAAAATTAACCAGCCACCTATGAATATAGATATAGAAATTATGAAGCACATTACTGTTGAATTTCCAATATATAAAATTATTTCTTTCTATCAATATGATGTTACAAAAATAAAGTAATTCGTACACTGTATACGAATAGCATAGTTGAAAAAGGACATCAATTAAAAATAAAGCCACATAAGTTTAACAAAGTTAATTTTATTAGAATACAAAAGTTACTGACCACAGCCTGAAGTAATATGAGTGAAAAACTTTCAATTAATAAATGGTATAAATACAATATAGTATAAAGTGTATTACACAGACAAAATAAACTAATGAAAATACATATAAATTCAAGTTACACTTATTAATCATTTCTAACTTCTTGCAGTTTCGTGAGTATAACTATTGCCACAAAACATATTGCAAACAAAATTTACTTGGAAGCACCTTTCAACCTTAATAAAGAAATTAAGTGCCAGCTGCATATAAAAATAGTAGTTTCACATGAATAATACACAAAAATTTGTTATGATCTGTAACAAGAATATGATTCTGAATATTCTTGCAACCGGTTAAACATAAATGCTACAAAAATGCTCAGAAGAATGAGCAGAATAATAGAGATTATCTGAAGTTTCTGAACACATTTTACATCAGCAGATAGCTTTGAAGTGCAATCTCTAAATTGTGCAACCTGGAGAATAAAACAAAAGTAATTTAACAAATTTATCACATAATTTACAATAAAAAGTAAAATAATTTGTAATTCCAGTCAGTTATAAATATTGCATGCTACACACTACAGGACCTAATAGCATTTTCTTTCAGGTGGGATTAGTACACTATCAATGTTGTTAAGATGGAGTTGTTGAACATAACAGATCTTAGAAAATATAACTACCTCTATTTGTAAAACTACTCAGTAAAGTTTTGAAAATAAAATTCTAGTCTGGCATCTACAAGAAACTTTTCAGAAAACATATACTTGTGTATGCTGCACCATCTTCTTTATTATCAGCCAAAGATATTTAATTTTTAATGTATAAATAAAATTATTTTCCTCAATTCATACATTTTGGTCACAGACAACATTAAAGATATAAGTAATTGTCCCAGACTAAAAACCATTAATAATACGGGTCTAATGATTCAGGTGTGATGAACTCTGACAGGATTTAAATCCACTCTAGGGACAATAAACATGAAAACGTATGCCATTGTTGTTATTCACTGAAGAATTGCTTTCCAAATATAAATACAAGAACCACATTTATCCGATTGTAGAATGAAGGTTTTCCTGCTGCAGATAGTGAATGAAATCCTAGGATTCCATCATCATTGGCACTACAACCTACGGTGAGTCCTGGCCTCTAACAGAAGTTTACTCCATTCCTGTGCTTTATCCCACCAGTCTCCTATTTTTAGCATCCTTCATGACATAATCGATATCTCTTGGTCTTCCAAACCTGACTTAGGCGTCTGGTCTTGCGTTTAGTATTCGTCTTGGGGTTTCTTTCCCCAACATATATTGCACATGCCCTGCCCAGCATAAACCTGCCAATTTTGATCATTGATGTTAACTTTTATTCATTGTACTGAAGGGTAAATTAGTCAAAAATGTGAAATTACCTTGACTGCCATCAAAACGTCACATTTTTGACAAACTTACCTGGCTGGAATCCCAGGAAGAATTACACCCACACAGTTTACTGAGTCTACAGTCTTTATAATTCGTGTTTACACGCACCCCATTTTTTGTTCGAATTTAGGTAAAAAAATGCAAGGCATACACGAGTAAATACGGTATATAATAATAGGATGATGATGGGATTAGAGTAGAGCAGAATTATACTTTCCTCTACGTTGTCTAATTTAACTTTTATGCATTTGATCCCTTTACAAGCTCAAAGAAGAATTTAAAGGTCTGCATTATGAAGGAGGTCTATTTAATAGCGATACATAACCTTGTACTCTCCTTTTAAAAATCCTGCGTGGGCTAAATGAGGTTCTAATAAAAACTTCCTGTAATTTCTGTGACGATCATGAAAGCTGTATAGTACAATAAACACCACTAGTTGATAAACTCGTGTGTTAAAATTGCAACATCAGGAAGGATTCCTTCGGATTGAGGAACATTCAACACAACAGATACAGCTTGTTCCTTGACCGCCAGATATGTCGCCGAATGAACATGTATGAGATTTTGATGGTTGACTTATTGTTCACGATCATTGTCCTAAAGTTACAAAAGGTGAATTTTGGGTTTGCATACAAGCAATCTTGAATATTTCATCTCAGGCTCACATTAAAATTCTATTTGATTCCATGCTACGTCTTATTGCAGTCAGTGTGTGATGGCTTCCCCAAATACTTAATTTCATAATGTAATATACTTTTTTTGCTTTGCAATTTTAATAGTTTATTTGCTTCAACACAGGTTGTTTGTACATTAATCAATTTCATTCAATTTGGAGGTGTCCTTCATGATGTTGAAAATTTTTCAAACAATAGTTTACTCTGAACACCTGTGTGCCAAGGAAATTTAGGCTAGATTATCATGTTTATTTTGCAAAAGTATTATTCTATTGTTGATGTGTAAAATTAATGACAGATTTCAAAGAGAAACATGCCTACATGAATGGATGAGAATTTATTCAAAATTGGGAAAACAGCTGCATAAATGTCAAATGTTGAAACACTGGTATTGAGGCAATGATTTATGCCATAAAGAAATAACTGTTATAAACATTATAAAAATGACAATTTCAGTTATTGGTGATCCCTAAACAGGTCAGTCATCAAACAACAAAGCCTGAAAAATGGAATAGCTGTTTAGAATGTGATTCTCGAAGATAAAGGCGAATCATCAATTGCAGCTGTAATATTGCTATTGCGTGGTATGTGCCACAGCATTTTGCCTGAAAAATCTGAACTTGAGGTGGATTGCTGCAATACTTGTTTGACAACTGTATGCATCATCCAGGACTATCTGACAAAACAAAATGGCAGTTGTTCTTCATATTCAACATGTCACTACATTTGACTTCCCTATTCTTAAGGATTAAAATCAATTTAAAGGGCTGAAGATTTGAAGCAGTTGGGGACATTCATTAAAGTAGAATTACTTTTAGGGATATTTTAGTTCACAGAAAACCCACAGCAAGAGGTGAATACATTCATGAGAAGACTATTTGGAAATAGTGGTAAATAAGATCTAGGTATAATGCAATTTTATTTTATTGGCATATTTTTGTAGCTTTTGGGTAACACCTCAACTTTAAAATGAACAAATCTCTTCTTAAGGTTGAATCTTTATTTTAAATATATTGCAAAATCATTCTTTGCGGTCTCTTCAACATCACCAAAAATCTCTTCAGCATCACAAAAACAGTTAAAGGCAGTTATCTGCTGAATTATTAAATGGTTGACAGTTATCTCCCCCTCCTGACATAATTTTTAAAAGGAAATGATTATTTCCCATCCATTCTCAGTGCAACAGATGCTCGAGGCATGTGTGCCACAAGGCACCCACAATGCCGTATATTGAAACTTTACAGAATCTACAAATGATTTTGTGTGACTTATAACTGATAATTTCAATGGGAACACTAGCAGCTACTATATATCTCAATTTGAATCAGTTTATATTATTTTGCAATGGAAGAAATTGTTACTAATCCCCAACAAAATGCAATCACTGAAACTGTTTGCTTTAACTTTTGATCACAATCATACACTTCCACTAAATAGTAATGAATTGATAAAAAAAATAAATGATAAACATTTCTTGTTCTTTCTCAATTTTAGCTCACATACATTTTTCATCAATTAGTTAGTAAATGCTGAAACATCACATGAATTTAATAAAACCCAACTATCGACTAAATACAAGTGATTTCAAATACTCAAAAATTGTATTTACATTACAAGAACAGACAATATAGTGTACTTAAAATAGTATATAATATATTAACCTTGGTGGAGAGTTGACTGATTTGCTGATCTAAATCTAATGAGCTGGAATTAAAAACTGATCCATTTCTGACTGAGGGATCACCTGTTGCGATGCCAGCTTTACACTTTAAACGCAATTGAGAAATTGGTTTACCAGCAGCTTGCTGTGGAAAAGATATAAATATTAATAAAATAATTATAAATCATGCAAACTGACACAAATGAATTTATTTGAGATGAACTACTGAAGTATGTTGTATATATTTCCTCACTATCCATCACGTAATAATTCAAATCCTTAATACATCCATGTTGGTAATAGTATTTTCTAAATTGTATAATTATATAATTTATTTTGGAAGAAAAAGGTAATGTAGTTCAAAGATGCTTGAAGAGTTGCTGTGTTGGAAGCAAAAGTTAGATTTCGATAGCTCCCAGACAAAGCTTGTTATCGTAAAAGAGCTTTAAGGAAACATGTGGACATGCTCCACTCAAATTGAGTGGGCTAGTTTGGACTATGAGAAGTCAATCTCACCAGTAGATGGTGTTAGTGTGAGTGGAGGGGCTGAATTTTTGTGCAGTTAAAACATTAGTACATGGAGGCAGAAGTAGGAGTTCATTGGAAGAAGTTGTTGGGCTGTGTGGTGGCAAAGAAGTTGAATTAGAAATTATTTTTTTTAGAGTTGATCTGGATGGTGGAGATTAAGAGTTTAAGAGAATTGTGTAGAAATATTTGGACTTTGCTGTACTTTGGATCACTCCAATAGATTACTGTTCCTTGGCAGATTATCTTGTGATCAGTAATTGATATAACAGTACCATGGACCAGTGACCATGGTAAAACATTCCTTGGTTTTGGAAATAATACTCATTGCCATAACATTGACTGGTGTCAGTAGGCAAAACAAATTGGGGTCCGTAGGTGGAATCTGTAATTGTCTTGAGCTCTAAAAGGATTTAATTGAATGTGTCAAGTGTACGAATTCTACTTAAAGTGTGCAATTCTATAGCCAATCTCAAAATTTAAAGTTTCTAAAATATTTGGTAATAATGTTTTGTGCTGAAACTGAGGAAATTGCTATGTTAGGTGTTTCTTTCAAATTATTACATTGTAAATCTTGCTCCATAATTTCATTTTGTGTATTTGTATTTTGAGGAATATTTTATAAGTTAATATATTAGTAAATTGAACTTTGAATGATTTATTTAATTTTATGTTTCACAGTGGTAAAATCAAAACTTTTTAATAAATAATAGTACTGTTGAATTTCCAATATATAAAATTATTTCTTTCTATCAATATGATGTTACAAAAATAAAGTAATTCGTACACTGTATACAAATTAATATGTAAAATTTATACTTTATTAAATAAATCCATTAAATCTTCTATTAATTGTTTTATCATTTAAAATCTGTCATTAAATATTAAGAATTTCTATTAAAAATTTAATAACTTCAAAAATCCATTAATTGCTTTTAAATTGTTTAAACTAAATATCAACAGAGTAAAATTTAAATTTATTTAAAAAGTAGTCCACCTGTCACAACAACCTACTTCCCTGGACTACAAAAAAATCAATTCCTTTCTCCTCAAAGCATGGAGAAGTAAGGAGGAAAGACTGAAAATATTTGACGTAGGCATTGTAATTATTTCTTAATGGATGTTCCTAATTCTTCACTCCCTCTACTCTACCCATTCCTCCTCTAAATAACAATATCCTATTAAGACTTAGACAGTCTGGTCAGGAACTTGACCTGATGGCCAAGATTGTTAATGCATCTGTGTAGTGAGCAATTATGCAGGTTCAAGTCCTGCCTAGGTAAAATATTTTTATTCTTTACTTCTTCCTTCCTTCTCCATAATTTGAACATATGCTTTTTCTTTGTGTGTGATTCTAAGCCAGAGCATATGTACTCACACAAAGAGTATTTCTACTATTTCTCCTATCCTTTCTTGCTACCCTAGATCCAATGTGACTTCATCACCAAATTAGTTCCTAACATTGTGTGTGTGTATTGTAATACTAATTAGAGGCCAGTAATGATTTTAATAATTGGATTGTTAGCGGTACCAATCCTTAAAAGACAACAATGTGTCAGCGGGCTTTGTTCGGCTGCAAAGGTTTCTTCTGAAACAGTCTGTCTGATATGCGAGAGAGGAAGCAAAATTTTAGAGTAACGGACAGCATGGCCTAAGTACAAAATTCAACTGAGAAAGTTACAAGTTTTAAATCCAAGTATAAAGTTTGGACAGCGAGATACTTTGTAAAAACAGCAAAGAATAATAAAATATTTAGAACCACATTAAGATTCCTACGTGTATTGTGATCAACATTTTCCACATAAAGACAGTGGTAACAATATGTATTGCTGATGATCTGGAGGTGCAGCAGATCCAGTTCCCATTCAATAACTATGGCCGTGTGTTTGAAAATCAAATGTAGAGTCAGTGATTCATGGCCTTATTAGTGTAAATTGCGTGCCTGAGCCGAGGAAACTAAGTCTGGTACCAGCCGAACATTTTTGTAAGTAGAAACCAAGTTGATTAAGTTTGTAAACAATAGTTAAAGGTGTTCGTCAAATTTTGTTCGTGTCATTTTGGTTTTGATTGTTAATTTCTTAATTTATAAATTCTATGTTTGTTCTTTACTTATCAAGCCCAGTTAAATGACCCTGTGAGAAGAGTTATCAAACTTCTAATTGAAACTTTAAATGTACTTAACCTCAGAGAAAATGTTATAGATTTCTGATAAAATAAAATAAACTGTTCCAGAACGAATTAACAAATTGTTAAAACTGAAAATAAATTGTTTAAATAAGACAAAAAATTTGTTTGTTATTTAATTAATCACTGTTTTTTCAATCATTACATTTTGGCTTCCACATGTGGCAATTCATTTAATTAATCCATCTATTTATTACATTTGGCGATTTAATTCAAACTTTATTCATTACAAAAATATATATATACATACACACACACACATACATAGAAGAGAGAAGCAGAGGGAATAGTATGGATTACTTCAGAATGAAGATTGGTTACCATGTTGGCTAGGATACATTAAATATTGGGTGTTATCCTTCTCCTATAGGACAAGAACGTTATGCATTATTCATTTTAAAATCACTTTGCAGTTGTAACAAGAGATGCGGTCTATCTATAGATGGAGGAAGATAACACCTCAAAAAAGTTTACCTATATATACTGTAATAGATCATAAGCAATCTTCATTCACAGGTATGCTATCCATAATAAAATTTTGACTATATTACATTATCTTTATTTCTTAATATATAAACATTTACATCTTACTAGAAAAATTCTCACCTTCCAAAACTCAGTCAGATCAGCAGGAGTTATATCAATAGATTCTAATGGTAAACTCATTATTTGAAATTTCTCTCTCAACAACTCTGGTAATTGATAGTAACCTGGTTGTACAACAATATTAATTGTAACAGATTCTGAAGGCACTAAAATTCCAGTGCTTGGTCGAACACGAAATTTTTCAGGCGATGTGGTTTTGATCTAAAATGACAGATTGCAAAATTATTAAGTGCTTAATATGAAATGGATTTTTTAAGATTTATGCAAACCTCTTACAGAACCAAAAGCAACTTAAATATACAGAGCAAATTTATGAAAGATTGGATATCCTTGGGTGTCTTCTCTCCAAATGTCAACCTTACCTTCATGTGGTGGGTGACTCCCATTTCTCTGGGGATCAAGTGACTCCAGGAAAAGGAGCATACCTGTTTCTTGTACCAAGTATCTTCGTAGGATGGAGGAGTGAATGGTCTTAGATGAATTAGTTTATATTAGTTTATGATAGGAAAGTAGGTGAATTTGAAACTTGAGGTGCAGAATAATAATTTGAGTGGGTTAAAGTGAAGTGTGGTGCATTACAGAATGGGGAATATGGTGACTATGCTATGTTATTTTCAGGGGGTAATAGTGTAGTAAAATTGGTATTAGTTTTATTTACATATATATATATATATATATATATATATATATATATATATATATATATATATATATAATGTGAATCCATCATGCTTATAATGGTATATTGAGATTCCAGCAAACGAACATGATCTTCTTTTTGGAATCTTTGTCGTAGTAAAATTTCTAAGCTCTAATTCCCTATTATTTGATATATAATTGCAATATTGGTATGAAAAGGAAAGAGAGATAGATTGTGGCTTACCTGAAAGGGCACAGAAAAGTGTAACACTCCTTCCTGAAGAAGGATGCTGAGAGCCTCCAAAAATTTGAAGACCAACCTTCAGTTCCTTATGGCAACACCACACTTCACTTTCAGGTAGCCACTCTCTATCTCTCTTTCCTTTCCATACCAATATTGCAATTATTTTTGACAATATATATAGAGAGAGAGGGAGGGGGGATGGAGGGCGAGGGTGAGGGAGGGTGAGGGGGCGCGAGAGAGAGAGAGAGATTAGTAGTAGTAGAAGTATATTATGACCTTGGAATGAGGAATAAAAGAGGATCGATGACTACAGACTTCTGCCAAATGCCCGAGTTAGTATTTACTAATACCTGGTTAAACAATAGTAAAAACAATTTGTACACTTGAAAAAATTCTAGGAACACAAATAGAAATAAAATCAATGAAATTATTGTGAAACACAGATAATCAAGACAGTGTAAAGCAGACATATCAAACTCACATTCTCCCAATGGTTATGTTACTTGAGAGTAATGATGAGGGGTCACACTCTCTTCAATTATACAAATAATTGAAGTCATTTAATAAATTTATTAGAGAATATTTTTATTACTTCAGGATATAAACGTGTAATGGTTTTGTCTCATACAAGAATGTAAAGTAATAATGTACACTTCGTTTCACAAAATAAAAGAACTTAAAACGTAACACAGATTGGAATTCAACAGGAACATAAATTGCAATAGTTCAAAAAGAACTTTCAACTTCAATAAATTTGAGTTATTTATATATAAATATATATATATATAATCTTTGGTATATCTAGCTGAAATGAGTGTGTCGTTCAAGTTTAATCAGAGATGACAAGTGTTTATAAGACAGTCTTGTTCTCTGAGTAGTTTTTGTTTAATTCATAGAGGAAAATAATCGTTCATTACAGTAAATTCCTTCTATGGTCCATGTAGCAAAGTTCCTTTAGTTTTTGAGCCTCATTGGAAAGTATGAAAAGAAAGCATATATTCCCACTTAAAAATATTTTGCTTCGAGTAAAGAATTTCTGTTAGTTCCATTTGCAGATGTTCTTTGGCCTCAGTAAGATCAAATGAGCTGAAAATAATGCAAATCAGCATTCAAAATAATGGAAATCATGGAATATTTACCGAAATTCTTTTGACAATTCCAAATGACTCACAAAGGTAACTACAGATTTTACAATTTTCCAGCTCTTTGCATGTTTTTTACATGAGCACCCATTTTTGATGACCAACATGCCAAATAAAAAAACTCAGGGATTAAAATATAAATATTTAAAATTTTATTGTCATGAGTTTTTATATTCATACTAAGAAGTGCAATTTTTCAAAATGAATGATATTTCACTCAATGTACCTACTGTACAACAGCGACAACTTCAAAAATTGAATAATAGTTTAATTGAATCATTCAAAAGTCACCTTTCAATTAATACTTTGCACATTACTTGGAAGGCATAAAAAATGATTGAAGTGTGCATTTTTCTATGCAGTACTGTATTGATAGAAGAGAATAAAAAACTTCTGTATGGTATTAACCCATTGTAAAATGTGTGTGTGTGTGCATGTGTGTATATGTATATATATATATATATATATATATATATATATATATATATATATATATATTGTAATGATCAATTAGAATTAATTAAATTATAGGAATAATTAACAACAGCGATTGAGCTTAAAAAGGAATTTATTATTGTTGATAAAATTTACAATATACAAAACCTATTTTCATACCGAATTTCATCCATTTAAACAAATACTTTAATTTTCATTTATTAATTCGCGGCATTTTTGAACATACAATTCTTATATCATTACAATCAAATTTGTCGAATCTCTTTATCTCAGGGTCACTATTGGGTTTGATAATTAGAACAAAATCAATGTATAAACTGTCAATTAACAATTCAAAATATAAAAGTTAACCTAAAACAATATGAAAAAAAGTGAAAAGAAAGCTGAATGAAATCTGACTCTACCCTTTTAATTATCGTTTACTAATTTATATCAAAGTTTTGGTTACTCACGGACCGTCTGTCTGGTATCAGATCTCTCTCTTGTATCTTGAACACTAACACACTAAAAAGGCCATTTTTTTACACTGACTCTACTTCATTGCAATTTTAATACACACGCTTAAATTTCTCATCCTCAGCTATCTGGAACCTCAGATGAGCCGCCCCCTCTGGTCTGCTAGCGGATGCCGGATTCCTCAATGCGAAAATTGTTCCATCAGCAAACTTTTCCTTCCCCGTTTGCAAATTGTAATGAAAATCTCTCCGTACAACTATTTGCTTGCTTCCATACAGGAACTTGCAGTTGCAATTTATATTTGCAGACTTTACTGTTGGTTGCTCTAAGAGAACTGAACTGTATTATATCTCGTACTCAGATTTTAGCCTCCTCATATCATCATAGATTCCAGACTGAATTCCTTACGCGCGTGCATTCTCAGTTCTCCACGCGGAGAACTGAGTATGCACGCGCGTAAGAAATTTTATATATATATATATACAATATTAGGAGAATCTATTAAGGAATTGGAACTATTTTTATGACAAAGCCACATTCAAACTTGGATAGTGAGGAAGGACAGAAATAAATAGGAGGATTACGGTTTATGTGAATTCATATGCTCAAATGTAGAATCACACACATAGAAAAGCATATGTTCAAAACAGGGAGAAGGAAGGACGAAGAAGGAAAGACTGAAAATATTTGACCCAATATTTGCGTGATTCTATGTAATTAACTATTCTATTGCAATTTATGTTCCTGTTGAATTCAAATGTGTTTTACCATATATACGATTTAAGTTCTTTTATTTTGTGAAACAAAGTGTACCTCTTTACTTTACATTCTTGAATGAGACAAAACCACTGCAAGCCTATATACTGAAGTAATAAAAATGTTCTCTAATAAATTTATTAAATGGCATCTTCCTCTGAGGAAAGAAAACCTCGTTAAACATTTCAAGAAGGAGCTATTACTGCATTACATTAACAAAGGACAAATTAATATAAGTGATTGTACAGGACTTGGAAGAAGAACATAGCACATCAACAATTTGAAAAAAAAAAAGTATTAATAAGAGTATGTTGAAGATATGAGTAAGCTAAATTTTTAAGCATATACTTTTTTCAACCCATCAAAACAGAATACTTAATAATAATATATCACCAGAAGGCAAGATAAACCGTCGATGTCATTAGAATGTAGTCTATAAAGCTGAAGAAGCTATTGAAGTGAAACGTTTGGAGGATCCAAAAAGCACTGTGTTGTGGTAACATTGAACATGAGGAATGCATAAGGAACTACATCATGGGCTCACTTCCTTGCGTAAATGTTTGTAGAATGGTTCTTACACTACCAAGTTGTTGCAACAAAGGCTCGTGATGAATTGAGCTCTGGCATACCCCACTACAAATGGACCATTGCGCATCTTGGAGTACGTCCATAGAGCACCACCAAGGCAAATGATTTTGGGTGTAGTAATAATTTTACGTCTTTTCAATTAATATTTATTTTAAAAAAAAGACGAACATTGCGTCGGAAATTGTACAGAAAACTGACCAAGCGTGTGAAGAGGGAAGCGATAAAAGAAACCATAATGAATTCTGGTAAACATGGTTGAAGCAGGTGGGCAGGCGCACTATGGCCACGGGCGTACATTTCTCCCACGTACTCTCATTCACACGTCTTGCTACAGCTCTCGAGCTATGCTAGACGAAGAGCATAAAAGGGCCAAAATTAACAATTGCCCAGGCCTGATGAAGGCGTCTTGTGATAAAGTCATGTGAAGTTATGTCTGACAGCGGTTTTGTGGGGTGGTTAAGGGTTTGGTGGTATTTGGTGGGTATTATTCATCAGATTCATATAACCTCAACTATATGCATAAAAACACGCATATATAACATTAAGAGTACATCATACTTTTAAATAAGTATGATAGAAAAGAGACCAAATGTGAGGCATATCTGAATAGTAATGTTGTATTTAAAGTTGGAAGAATAGTTATTAAATATTAAATTTAGAGGCATTACAACCTGCTTACACATTAGACTGGGCAGTCTTGGCCTAAAACAAATGTAAATAACAAACTCCTTGCCTCTTAACTTTACAAATCAATAACTATGCCCATATTGTAGATTTTTTTATTAACATTTGCCTACAAGATTGCAACGTATGATATGAGAACAAAACTTGGAACATTTAAAAATCGGAATTTAAAGAAGACAACAGGTGGTAAATTGAATTTTATCACTGAATCATTAAGAATATATATTGTTGAGCATATATATGAATGGAATAATCAAGTTGATTTAATTTAATTTAATCTTATAAATAAAGAAGAGTGAATGTATGTTTGTATGTTTGTTTGTATGTTTGTTTGTATGTTTGTTTGTATGTATGTTTGTATGTTCGTTATACAAATCTACACCGGTAGAGCAAATTTCACCAAATTTCGTACACGTGTTCATTACGACCAGGAAACGAACACTGTCGGGGTGAGACATGTCTACCACCCCCAGAAGCGGGGATGCACGGGGGTTGAAATATTTAAACATGCTAAAACAGCCGATATTTTAGTCGGATAATAATTTTTAGGGGTCCAAGATATTGATGGTGTTTTTACCGATGTTTTCTGAATATAATTTTCATCCCCTACACCCTGGGAAAAGGGTACCCTAAGGGTTTGGGGTGGAGAATACAAATCTATACCGGTGGATCAAATTTCACCAAATTTCGTACACGTGTTCTTTGCGACCAAGAAAACAACACTGTCGGGGTGAGACGCGCCTACCACCCCCAGAAGCGGGGGTGGACGGGGGTGGAAATATTTGAACATGCTAAAACAGTCGATATTTCAGTCGGATAAATATTTTTAGGGGTCAATGATATTTATAGTCTTTCCACTGATGATATCTGAATATAATTGTCTACCTCTACACCCTGGGGAAAGAGCACCCCTAGCGTTTGGGGTGGAGAATACAAATCTACAACGCTGGAGCAAATGTCACCAAATTTCGTACACGGGTTCTTTGCGACCAGGAAAAGAACACTGTCGGGGTGAGACGCGTCTACCAACCTCAGAAGCGGGGGTGGACGGGGGTTGAAATACTTTAACATGCTAAAACAGCAGGTATTAGATTTGGATAAATATTTTCGGGGTCATAGATATTGATTGTGTTTCTACCGATGTTATCTGAATATAATATTCATCTCCTACGCCCTGGGAAAAGGGCACCATTAGGGTTTGGGGTGGAGTTGCTTTACAGAAAAATAACGCGAATACAACCGAGTTTGGAGTCAAATCGAAGGTTATGGATGCCAGTGAGTTTACTTCGGATAAATATTTTTAATTGCCCATTTAACCCGAAAGGGTGGGGGTTGGAAGGGAAGATAAATAGTCAGTTCTTGCGCGTTCTTGTAGGAGAATTACGTGAATACTATTTCAACGGATGTTGTTGAAAATATAAATCCCTTTAGACATTAGTGGAGAGCTTGCTTAGGGCTGGGGGTAAGAATTGTATATTTTTCTAAAACTGCCAAAATGTTATGTGTTTATGGGTATAGTGTTTCTACCGATGTGATATGAGTAAAAATTCAACCCTTTCCACCACGGGAAAGTAGCAGATTTAGGGGTCGTGTTGTTCATACTATTTTAACCGATGTTGTTTCCATTAATAACGACGTTTAATCAAAAATAAAAGTGTTTCAGAACCATTGCTTTTTATACTCTTTTAAAAAGTTTTTATATCTTATAAATAAAAAAGATTGTATGTATGTTTGTATGTTTGTTTGTATGTTTGTATGTTTGTATGTTCGTTATACAAATCTACACCGGTAGAGCAAATTTCACCAAATTTTGTACACGTGTTCTTTACGACCAGGAAACAAACACTGTCGGGATGAGACGCGCAACCACCCCCAGAAGCGGGGGTGGACGGGGGTGGAAATATTTAAACATGCTAAAACAGTCGATATTTCAGTCGGATAAAGATATTTATAGTGTTTCCACTGATGATATCTTAATATAATTTTCAACCTCTACACCCTGGGGAAAGAGCCCTCCAAGCGTTTGGGGTGGAGAATACAAATCTATTCCGGTGGATCAAATTCTTCATACATGCTAACACAGTCACATAAATATTTTCCGGGTAAAAGTGATTAATAGTGTTTGTACCAATGTATGTGAGTAACATTTCAAACATTTTACGGCATGGGAAAGGAGAATTGTAGGGGTGGGGGTGGAGGAATATTACAAAAAAATAACTCGAATACAAACGAGACTGGAGTCAAAAGCAAAGTTATGGATAACGCTGAGTTTAATTATGCTATAAACTATCAATTAACCTCCCAGGGACGGGCGTGGTCGGGAGTGGAAATTGTCAAACATGTGAGTCAACTTTGCAACTAAATATTTTTCCGGATCAATGAGATTTCTCTACATTTACACAGATTATAACTTAAACCCCTTTCGGACTTATCAGTAGAGCACTTTTAGGTGTTGGATGGAGGAACGCTGCAATAAAATAACGCGAATACAACCGAGATTGGAGTCAAAATCCGAGGTTATGGATGTCGCCCAGTTCAATTATAGCATCAAATTGGCCTTTTAGCCCCAAGGGGCGGTAGTGAATGGGATGGAAATTTTCTAACATGTTAAATCATCGATATTAGTGTGGAATAAATAAATGCCGGGACCATTCACTTTGATAGTATTTCTAGCGATGTTGTTTGCAGGCATGATAGGGGTGGGGGTGGAGTGGATTTCCTTGAAAATAACGGGAAAACAACCGAGATTCGAGTCAAATCGAGGGTAATGGATGTCGCTGAATTTATTTATGACAATCTGGACAACGCGCGGGTATCGGCTGGGTTGGGATGAGTTGACCGGCTGTTTTTTGCGTCGATTAAATATATTTCGGGATGAATTAGATTATTAAAATTTCCCTAGATGTTCTCTGTGTATAATTTAACCCCTTTCGGACTCATAAGGGTGCACCCTTAAGGGTGGGCCTGAAGTAGCATTACATAAAAAGAAACCAGAAACTATCGGGATTGTCACTGAGTTTAATTAATTTCCTTGAAAATAACGGGAAAACAACCGAGATTCGAGTCAAATCGAAGGTAATGGATGTCGCTGAATTTATTTATGACAATCTGGACAACGCGCGGGTATCGGCTGGGTTGGGATGAGTTGACCGGCTGTTTTTTGCGTCGATTAAATATATTTCGGGATGAATTAGATTATTAAAATTTCCCTAGATGTTCTCTGTGTATAATTTAACCCCTTTCGGACTCATAAGGGTGCACCCTTAAGGGTGGGCCTGAAGTAGCATTACATAAAAAGAAACCAGAAACTATCGGGATTGTCACTGAGTTTAATTAATTTCCTTGAAAATAACGGGAAAACAACCGAGATTCGAGTCAAATCGAAGGTAATGGATGTCGCTGAATTTATTTATGACAATCTGCACAACGCGCGGGTATCGGCTGGGTTGGGATGAGTTGACCGACTGTTTTTTGCGTCAATTAAATATATTTCGGGATGAATTAGATTAATAAAATTTCCCTACATGTTCTCTGTGTATAATTTCAACCCCTTTCGGACTCGGAAGGGTGCACCCTTAAGGGTTGGCGTGGAAGTAGCATTAGATAAAAATAAACCAGAAACTATCAGGATTGTCACTGAGTTTAATTATGACATTAAACTTGACCGTTTAAGTCCCCGAAGCGGGAGTGGTTGGGGGTGAAAAATTTCAAACATGTTAAACGTTCGATATTTGTGATAATTATTTTCTGGGGTTAATTACTTTGATAGTATTTATACCGATGTTGTTTGTGTATAATTTAGCCCCTGTGAGGGGAGAAAGCTTAGGGGTGGGGTGGAGGTACGTTAAATAAAATCCCGCAAAAACAACCGAGATTCGAATCAATACTGAGAATATGAATGTCGCTGAATCTAATTGTGACAACCTGGAAAACGCGACGGGTTTGGGAGGTGTTGGGCGGGGGAATAAATTTTCAGACAATGTAATCGGCCGATTTTTGCGTGGAATACATTCTTTTTCATTATCGCATATTTGTGGGGGTGGTCATCTTCTAACATGTAAAAACATGTAAAAACGGCTGATATATTTAGTCAATGACTTCATCCCCCTTCGGCATGGGAGGTGAGCACATTTAGGGATAGGGTTCGAGGTGCTTTACATAAAAATAGCGCAAAAGTAACCAAAATTGGAATCTTATGGATGGTTATAGATAAATGACATCTCGGGCAACGCCGGGCACCCAGCTAGTCTATATAATAAAATAGCGTGTATATTTGTTTGTATTTACGTTGTTTTGTATACAAATTTTATCGCGTGGACAGAATGCAACAAAAATTGGTATACGTATTCTGCCAAAATCGAGAACCGGTACTGTGGGGGTGAGAAACCCCTAGAATAAATGTGGAAAAAATTATAAATGAAATAAGTTACGAATTAGTGTTAAATTACTGCGCAAGACGATGACGTCATAAGTTTTCAAGACATTGACGCATCCTAAATATAGTTCTGTATTTCGTAATGAAATAAAGCAGAAATATTTTTATTTAATATAAAGTATACATGTGGAAAGAATTATAATTAAAAACCGTGATCATTAAATATTAATTTACTGCGCGCCAAGAGACAATGACGTCACGCGAGAGAAAGACGTTACTACGCAACGAACGAAGGAGATTATTAGGAATTAAATAAAGCAGAAATATTTTCTTTAAATAAAAAGTATAATTTTATGCAGCAATATTCCATCGAATGATAATAAAGAAGAATACGAATTACTTTACCATCCTTGGGGAAAATGTAAGTTAATTTTCCCGCTGTATTAGTTGTGAGTCTAGCTAACAATTTCATCAATGTAATATTTCGTAACGTATGAAGACTGAGTGACGATTATATCCTGAAATACTCAAGGAATATATTTAAGTAATCAATTAAATACTTTTTCGAGTTGATGATCGTGTGGAAATAATATTCGGCAGGCGTTAATGGAATTGATAGTATTTCTACTGGTGAAGTTTGTGTATAATTTCAACTCCTTTCAGTATGAGAGGGGAGGGCGCCTAGGGGTGGGGGTAGAGGATCGAGGAGCGTTACATAAAAATAGCGCAAAAGCAACCGAAATTGGAGTGTATCGGGGGTTCTGGATAAATGACATCTCGGGCAACGCCGGGCACCCGCTAGTATTTAAATAATACAATTACATTAATGAACTTATGAATTCTATAAAACAAATGTAAGACCACACTCACCTTATAAGTAATAACATCTTCCTTTGTATTAGAAAGTGTGATTGTTCCTGTTAATTCTTGTCCATCAAGAACAAAGTTTATAGCATCTGATGGACTTACTGTGACTGCAGAATCTAAATTCAGGAAGCAACTTTGTTAATAATGGAAAATATTATTCTCAATAGCTATCCTAATTAAGATTGAAACATTAACAAATATGGATCAACACAACAAATAAACAATTAATTATTCAGCTTGAATGAGCGTATTGTTCACAATAAGTTATTAGTCATTATGATCCGATGGACTTATTGCTGCTGGACAAGAGCACTAACTGAAACATGCCACTTTGAAGTACTTCGGGAAAAGAAAATGTTCCCAAACACAATTCAAGGCTGGAGACAGTTGACAACATAGACCAGACGTAGCCAACAGGTTCTGCTTCCAGGCCAGTTTAGAAAGAAAACCTTTTTTCCCGGGACGGGCGAAATTTTAAATAAAAAAATTATTTATTCAAGTAAAAAAAAATTTTGTCCACAAATTTAAGCTGGGCTGAAGATTACTACAGATTTTTAAATTTCTATATTTTTCATTATGCAATTTCATAGAAAAATGCATAAAATTTCTTTTTTTTTTTCAGAAAATATTAAAAATTTAATCGCAGGACGCACAAGGTCAATGGCCGTTTGTTGGCCATGTCTGAGACAGACGATAGTTAAATCAAGTTAATTTCCACGAACTCGTTCGGTCCCGAGCATGTGACATCGAGCTTCACTTGTGCACACATCAGTTGACAGCATTCTTCCTTTGACGGAAGTATTAGTGACATCAAGGAAAACCTTCCTCTTCTGCAACACAACAAGCTCACCTCGGCCTTTGTCACTATTCCTTTCAGACCCTAGGCAATCCAAATTTTTCATTCAATCGAATATCCTGGATCGAAAGCGTCCGTTGAACAAGTCAGCCAGGCATGGACCGTGACAGTAAAAAAAATGGGTTCAATACTGCAATGCATGATCTGTGTCAAAAGCGCTCTAAGGTCTAATAGAAACGGCCTCCGTCACGTGAAGTTTTTCTTGTTGAGTAAAAACAAGAACTATTCCGTTTTACAGAAAGGCAAGTTGAAGTATGGCGTTCACCCAATAGAGGTTTTATCGAAAGTACATTAATCTCTTCAGAAATTATGAAATGAGGAAAAACTTTTTTCTTCGAATATATAATAATGTTTGTTCAAACATTCGATTAGCTTGACAAAGAAAAGGGTTGGTCTTCAAAGCACGTGAGAGTGGAGGAAGAGACCCCTTGATAACAGATGGTATTGCCGAGGGCCATGCCAAAACCAATCCTACGTCAATTTCGCTTAACTGCCATCCGTTATTACTGTGTCGCTTGCTGAAATGTTAAAAGCAGTAATTATTTCAGCAAAGTATTTCCTCGACCTTTCAGCATCTGGGGGATTTTTCTAAATCATATGTTGTTATTTCTGTTCAATATATAGCTGTTCTCCTATGGCCCTCCCAAAAATATTCAGTCGCTCCACAAAATAAAATGTTCAAAATTCCCATCACACATTAAATTGATCACTATGACTCGAAAATAGTTGTGGCATAGATCGGTCAATACCAAGGTAATATTTTTCGAATAAAAAAGCAGACATCTTTTGCTTTCTTTACTTTTTACAAAGTATAATAAATACTTTAAATACTTTATTGAAGAATATATCTGAATACGGTGTGGTAGACTGGTGGAAGCGGAAGGGTGGTCATTTGGAAGTTGGACTCGAAATACAGAGCACGATGGAAAAAGTGATAAGTATAAAATACCCAAGACTTACGGCCTGATAAGGTGCTAATCAGTACCAAAATGTTGTCGTTTTAGATAAAATTTAAAAAGTCTGTCAATTGTCCAAGTTTATTCTTTATATTATAACTATCTGGGTGCCCGGTGTTACCCGGGTTGTCACATATCAATAACTCAAATCTCGGTTGTTTTTGCTTTATTTTCATGTATCACCCCCACCCAAAAGGGTGCTCCCATCCTATACTGAAAGGGATTGAAATTATATTCAGAACACGTCGGTAGAAGTACTATTAATCTGATTGACCAAGAAAAATATTTAACTAATCTGATAAATATTTATCTGACGCAAATGTAGCGAGTTTAACATGTTTCAAAATTTTCACCCCAGCCCCCTGGGGGGTTAATGGCAATTAAAATGTCATAGTTAACTCAGCTACTCCAATCTCTATTGTATTCGCGTTATTTCTTTGTAACGCCCCTCCACCCCCACCACTAAGGGTTAATGTTTTAATTTTTTCATAATAAATTTCTGACTAATTGGCTGAAGTTTTTTCCATTTACCTTATGTAAGCCATTCACAGCCCAACATGCAGTCCTACATTTCATCCAATGATCCAATGTAGGACTGCAGTTGGACTGTGGGTGGGATGATGGACTGTATGCAGTCCAACAAGAAGGTTGTTGGAAGCCAGGGGCACCCAACACGTCCAACTGCTAGTCTGTTGTCCTTCAAGACGGACTTGTGTGGTACGGTAGTACGTCTGAATCCAACAGAATCTCATGTTTAAATGTTTAATTTAATATTTAATTTAAATTCGTACTTTATTTATATTTTAGAATTTACCAGTGTTTTAAATGGACAACACACGTCTATCGGTGAAAAATGAAACGTATTATTAATAATAATTAAAAGTATATTTTAATGAATGTCTTACTCAATTGTCATTTATTTTATTATGAAATGAACGTATTTCGCGTATTCTGCAGATGTACCAAAAAAATGTACATTGGGAAAATAATTTTAAAATCAGATCCCTTTCGCGTCGAAACATTCTTCACTAAGTTTCGCATGATACTTTTTGAAAACTTGCAAAGATATAGAAATGGTTTCTATTCATGCAAGAACTTGCACAATCTCTGGTGGCAGGCTCCTACACCTACTGATACAACTTCTTGCGTGTTGTACAAAGCTCTTTATACTTGCAATTTCTCATTGCAAGAAGTGATTGCAGCAATTTCTTGCAAGAGGAAACACAGCCTTACACATGCAAGTTCTCATTGCAAAAAGAAAATTGCGACAATTAATTGTGAGTGAAAACCCAGCCTAAGCCTAGGCGCCAACATGCGATTATTTGTCGCTGAGACTAAAAAGTAGGAGTAAATTTATGTGGTGCGCCCACCGAGACTAAAAAATAGCTTGCTTTATTATGGATTTCGTTGAAATCATTTGTGTGGTCGGTCTTTTGTTACGCACAGAACGCCTCCCTTCAAAACGGAAACCAGAAAAAACATTTTATTTAAAATCTACCTGCACCATTTTAAAATCTAACCTAAATCTCCCATAAAATAAGTATATAATTATTCACAAATCACCTTAATACAAAGCCCATCTCGCAAACGTCCGGACGTCATTCAGGACACTCTTCCATTTTATAAATTTATAGCAAAACCGATTCTTCTTGAGCCAGATGGGAATGTCTCTATAGACTCCCGTCTCTCTGGAATAGACTGAATTTAGTAGGTTTATTCCTTTAAGGAGTGATCGGACTCGTGCTTCCAACTCTGATTTATATTCTTCTAAGACGAACATAGTTTTCTTACAGTTCGAAACGTCGGACTCTTTCTTCGAACAAGAATACTATTAATAGTGAAGACCTGTGTGATCACCCGAGTTAATTCTTCAGTATAACCAGTTCTTTACAAATTCAGATACTCCTTCATTTTTTATAATTTGTTCATCCGCACAATGTTGGACCGTTTCACCAGATGGGTCGCAGTGATCACCATGATAGAAACGCACGACAACACCGTCGCCAAAGCTTTCGTGACGCATGGATTCAGCGTCACGGCTGTCCCTCAACAGTAATCTCAGATCGTGAACTGCAATTTGACTCATAATTTCCAATCGGTCACACACATCCTGGGTCTTACTCATCTTCGTAAGACATTCTACCACTCACAATTTAATGGAATGATCTATAGATTACATCGCCAGCTTAAAGCAGGATGGCCCACGCAGAGATCGAACATTGGTAAGAAATGCAACCAATCGTCATGATCAGACTCCGCAACGCTTGGAAGGAAGACTTCAAAGCCGCATCCGCGAAACTAGTCTACGGAACCTTCCTGGTTAGTTTTTCGCCGGTAAGCACCGGCGTTAAGGTTCCTGCCTCCCGACTCCGTCTTTATACCGGTAACCACGGAGGAAAGTACATATTAACCCCTATAAGAAGTTTTCTCGTCGTAGCGAACTCGACGGTCCCGGAATTTTGAAGTTAACAGATCGAATAGTAATTCGCTGTACGATGGCGCTGGCATAACGAATTGAATTCACGCGCAATTAATAGAGAGACGCACACGAATTATATTATTCCTAAAATTGCTTAATAATACCAACCTTGAAGTTCACGAATGTGTTTATAAATCTAGAAAGTACCGGTAATTCAAAGTATTCTAGATAAAGCCCATCTAATACATTTCATTGAAAATATCTTGAATAAAAATTGGCAAAAGCAAAGGAAATTGTTTTAACAGTTTCTATGAAAACGACAGGCGAGTCAAATTTTGCTGTATTTAAAATTATGGCATAAATCATGAAGAAAAATGCATAACTTAAATATTTAAAATATATTAGATCAGGTGGAATTCCAGGCTATGTGTTAAAATTATAGTCATTGTACTATCTATATTCTTGGTTGAAATTTCAGGTGATCAGTAAGGATTGAGAGTTTTGAAAAAAACTGTTTTAAAGTTCTAAATACTTTGCATATACCATGTAATAATGATACAAGGTGAAATTCAATATATTTTGAAATGTTGTTTTCAATCTTGTGCTTCATTAGAATGAATACAATATGTTAATGCTAATGGAGACAAATTGTATTACTCACTGAAAATTCCACTTGACTGAGAACTTACATCACCCAGATTCATAGTTTTCTCACTCATAGGGGATCCATCAGCAAAGTGAACCTTAATAAAACAAAATCATAAAATGTAAAATATTTTGCATACATTAATGGGAAAAAATAAATAGCTTACACAAAGAATACCTTCTTTTTATTATCCTCTTTCTCGTGAACCAGAGATCTTTGCTCAGGCACAAAATTAAATACATATTCATCTGTTCCTCCCCAAACAATAAGAGCATTTTCTGTAGGAACAAATTCTTTTAATGAAGACTTGTTCACAAATTTCATTTTTTGAACAGCTTTTGCTGGTAACCAAGTCTTGATTATCTTAAATGCAGCTGAAAAAGCAAGAGAGTTATAAGCTAATATATTCATAGTAACGTAAATGTGAATTCATGTCACATTTATAGATTATGTACATTCTCCATGCTAGTTGGATCTATAAAAATAATCCTGACGTATTTGCTTTTCTAATATGTTCATAAATTTAAATTTAAGTTGAATTTATATATTTTTACATAACAAGTTAGGTATCACATTGTTAGTAAGTAGCTACACCCTAAATGTGTGTCGTGTCTTGGTACAGGAAACAAAATTTTATGGTGTCTAATAAGTCTTTGTGCTACAAATATTACGTGGTACAAAAGTAACACATATCTGCAGTATTTTAAATATAAAGTAACTTTAACAAGCAGTTATTGGGATTCCAACCAGATGAATACATTGAAATAACATCATCTGAAGATAATGGCAGTAACCATTATTGAAACATCAATTTATTTCAATGTATTCACCAAGAACTGCTTGTTAAGCACATACACCAGGAAAACGTTTGTTCAATAATACTGGAACATGTCACATTTTTATTTTTTGTGTTTATGTGACCATATCAATTAGTATGAAGTTGTAATTCTGTAAATCAAAAGATGTATCTTAAAAAGATTCATATGAGAAGGACAAAATAAAATATTTTGGCACCATCAACATTCGATGTAAACAAAAAACCAAACCTTTAGAAAAAGGCACTTAAGAAACAATTTTTTAAATAAAATCTAAATTATACATTATATCTTCAAGCAAATTTCAATAAGTTCAAAACTTTAACACACCACCATAAGAATTATTAATTTAAAATGAATATGTTGCAAGAAATAGCATGGCGTGTTAGAGGTGCAGTAGGAGGTGAGAGTGGGAGATGTAGGGGAGTATTTTCATACATTGGGAACTCCTTCCTAAAATCATACATTATAATCTGATGAACTGGATATACAGACAGTGGCAAGGTCTAAAACTGAGCTCCAGCTACAATTACAGGGCAATGGACCACCATGAATCATATTAGACAGGACTAGGTAATTCTCTCCAACTGTAACTTTTTCTGTGCAATCTGTTGGTCAAATGGTGAAGATGTATCTACTACAGCTAATCTAAGTAGTAGTATATGGGATGAGCTCAATAGTGATCTTAAGATCAAAGGTGAAAACTGTCTACATAAACTAGCACTAGTTTGCCAAAATAATTTGAAATCCTTCAGTCAATTTGGGTGTTATCAAACATGTATTTATTCATCAAACAGTAAAGCAGCTATCTATGTCTAAATCTGGGTTTCTAAAAAGTACAACTAGAAAAATAAATAGTTCAAATAGTTGGGCAATTGCAAATTGCAAAAGAAATTACGCTGGATAAAATATTGTAGAAAATGAATTGATGATGAAGGATAGTTGAAGAAGAAAGTAAAACATCAGTACAAATGTATATAGTATTCAAAAAATCATTTTCCACAGGATAGCTGGAGGATAGATAAATGTACAACAGGGCATATTAATAATATAGAATTCCTAAGTAATTTTACAAAGTTGTGAACAGTTGATAAAGATGTACTGCTAATAATAAACATGCATCTGTGACAAGAATGAAATAGCATTACAAGATATGTGTATCTACCAAGTTATCAAAGGTCATTTTCTCACTAATAAATCCACATGACAATAATAATAAAAAATAATGTAATTGAACAAAAATCCACAAAGTGCTGGTTGGAAGTTAAAGGTGAGGTAGTTTTCAATGGCACATGATTAATTGTTAAAATATTATTTAAGGCCAACTTTGAAAGTCATTCAGATTAAGCAAATAATATTGTATACTAGCTGAGTGCCCAGCGTTGCCTAGGTATTAATTTAAATTAGCCTGGAGGAGGAATTGATTCAACACTAACTGCTTGGTAAACATTTCATTTCACCAGCATTGATAATGTCAGTGTTGCAACATTTACCCATTTGAACCACAATGGTTAATTAAACTCCACCACTGCCCATATGGATGCTTCCCTTCGTTGCCTTTCAGAGTTGAAATTAAGACACTTAAAAATTCTAGAATAACACTATCAAATTCAGCGACCCCAAAAACATTTAATTCAATGCTAATAATGATCATTTAAGGAACTTTTTCGGTGTTTGTTCCTGGATCATAAGTAACATCAGAACAAAGATTGGTTGAAATTACTCTACATGTTTAAGATTAGACAAATTTGTTTCTCCCCCTTCCACTTCAACTCAGGGGTTGAACAAGAACTTAACCAGTAGGGTAAATTTTAGAATTAAAGTCAGCTACTTCCATAACCCCAGATTCTACACAAATCTCAGTTATGTACATGGAAATTTTTTTCACCACCTTCCAGCCCATTCCAAGTGGTTTACTCAATAGGGTAAATGTCAAAACTGAACTCAGGAGCTTTTATAACTCCTGATAAATAAAATAAAGAGTTATTACAAAATTTGTCATTACATATATCACCACAGAGGAATCTTAAGTCAAAGACACAACATAAAAGTTTTATAAAATCAACTCAAGCTGAAGGATACTTAGCTTCTGAGTCAGAATGGAGGTGAAATTGAGTAAAGTATCTTGTTGAGATAGGTGCAGTACAAAGTCTGACAGTACAATATTTACCACAACAAAATGGCAGCAGTAATAGTGAAAATACGGCAAAAATAGAAATAGCAAACACTAATGTGTCAGAACTAGTGAGGAGTGGCATCTGTATTTGTAATAGAACATGCTGGAATAGGTCCATCTAGATATGCAAAAACCTATGGTAAGCAGCTTTCCTCAAATGGGAAACAACAAAAGAGTTTGGAGGACAAGTACAAGGCGAGGTATGACTGGTTTCTTGCTACAGGCACACCAGGCTATTACAAGATTAGAATTTCTGTTACTGTAAACTGATAAGGGAATGTGTAAATATAGTTATCAAGTTAAAGTTCAATCTATATTGTTTTATATAACAATGAAGGTACCTCATTATTGGTATCTGCAATAACAAAAATTTTAAGAATAAATAAATTTTATTTTTCTAATTTATGTTTCTAATAAATGATAAATTCAAAATCACTGTATTTTGTTCATATATTGGAAAAGTAGCATCCATAAAACCAGACAAACAATATAAATTTCAACATCCTACACTGCCAAATCAACATAGAAACATCTGAACTGGTGTGGGTGACAATGAATCACTATCTGTAGCATCAAAATTATCTTACCAAGAAATGCCAGCAGTCCACTAAATAGTATATACAGACAGACTGTAAAAAAGGGAATTTTTAATGCAATTTCATAAAAGGACAACCAGTGTAACGTTGTGTTCTCTTACCCTCAGTGGAATGTTATCTTGAATATACTGTCTACCATTTACCTGTTCAGGTTTACATTCATTGCTTAATTAATTTATTATTAACTAAAACAATATTAAACAAGTTAATTACCATTTAATATCCAAGGCATTTCAAAAATTATAATGTAATTAAGAAACTCTGGATAGTAAGATTTGAAAAGTGCAATTATATACTTTGTGAATTCCATATCCATATTTGCCAAGCCAGTATCAGACATGTCAAAGAAAAGGCTAATAGGGTTGCCCTTATCAAGTCTGAAACAAAAGGTATATTAGTGCAAGTATAAAATTAATGTGATATTTATAATTATATCACAATAAAAATGTTGCCATTAAAGTGTTGAAGGAGGTGTATATATCATGCAAAAGCTGTTTTATTGGACAAATAGATTTAACACAATTATTGTAATACATGATGAAAAGGAAAATTAATTATAATTAAAAATTGTAACTATCAGACTCATGTTAATTATAATTAGTGTAAAATTAGACTTCATCCCTTAACTTCCATAGACACATTTTTCTCCCCCTATTCCGGCTATGGAACTTGATGGACGACATCTAATTTTTTTCTGATAAACTGTTTTATTCAAATTTATAACAAATTTTAATGATACATATGAAGAGGTTCCAAAAATAAGTGAACAAACGTGTATTTTGGTTATATTGTAAATTTTAATTTTTATAAATAAATTCCTATGTGTGGTCAATTTCCACTAAGTCAGATACAGTTTCAATTTTTAATTATAATTAAATTGTAAATTTTAGTGTTTTAAATAAATTGACTTTTGGCTAATTTCTACTAATTATGGAATATTGATGTTACCACAAACAGCAACAAGAAAATGAATGTAATTTATAAGAGTTAAAATTAGTTTTAAAATTAAAACATTTATTTTGAAAAGTAAATTTTCAAACAAATGAAGTAGATAGATATTCCAGTAACCGGGGATAGGACAGCTGAGGAAAGAAGAGAAAATCCAAAACCAATTAAGTGGCTTACAGAGTAAATCTATTCAGACACCTTAACTTTGTAATGCTGTCTCATTACTTCATTCTACTGCCAATATCTTGAAATGAACATTTATTTCTCATTCATATACATCCAATTCAATTAATATTACCTTAATTTTATGAGTATTGTGCTGGACATTAGAGAACAAAAGAAGCTTAACCTGAGGTTGTTAATTTATTATTATTTTTCTTATTTGCTTTATTACTTTATTTCATTTTCTTTTCGTTAGTATACTCAAATTAATTATCAACATCACCCCGTAAAGAACAAATTCAACAATTACATACACACCAAAAGTTAATTATTTGATATAAATTGTGAAGGATTAAAATAAATTTAATTAATAAACAGATGAATCTTGCTACATTTTCATTACCACTCCTTTTTAAATCCAGAAGATATTTATAGAACATTACCTTTGCAATCTCTCCATCCAATACACAACACATTTCTTTATTTCATCTAAATCTTTCTGACCTTTGACATGCTTTTTTGTGTTAAAAACCAGTAGGCAACGGCTATCAACATCCCGTCCGTGTGCATACACACTTCCATGCTCCAAATAATCCTTCCTTAAATTATTTTCACTTAAATCTGAAAAATAAATAACCACTGTTATTAACACTCGTGGACACCACTAAAAATGATGCTTCAATGAATGTTGTTTCTCTTACTTGAAATTCAACTTAACTATAAAGTTTTGGCCTTATTATACTATTTTTAGATACTAGTATTGTCTTCTCTCCTACAATTATCTAAGTGTGTATAACTTCCCACTATCTAGCAATTACTTAGTCTGTAATGTAAGAAAACAAACATAAACTGTATTACTGTATACTTTTATAAAGTTGTCCTCAATCATTGTTTAGAGAGATTTAAATCAACAAATTATTACAAATTTAAATTATACAGGTACAACTTTTGGGTTTAAGAAAACTTCAATAGTAAACTATAAAGAAAAAAGTACTTTAAAACTTCCTATTAAAACTATATACTTTAACCATCCACTTATGTTTAATTTCAAAAACAAATAATTTTTTGTGACTATATTCAATTGTAAAACATTTCAATTGCAATTAATTTCAATATTGTAAGGTTATGTACCATAACTAAATAACGTAATGAATCATTTAAATTATTCATGCAATAAAAGAAATATTGAAGATTTGAGATTAAATTCCATAATAATAAAACGAGAATCTAAGCAAACAACTATGTTATTTGGATATAAATAACATGCAGGTGAAGTTCCTTGTTTAGAAGTAAAAATATGATATTATACTAATTTGTATACATCGAAATGTCTCTATTAAAAATTGAAGGAACCACAACTTTTTGTAAAATCATAGTTAATATTAACATTTAATTATTACAAATTATATAGTTAACTTCTGAAGGTTATAAATTAGAAAATTGATCCTTACCATTAACATCATTCTTCTTTCGCCATACACAAGTATCCCAGAGCATTTCAAGTGAGTTATTTAAATCTCCTTCATTTTCTATTAAAAACTTTCTTAGCCAGTCATCTGAATTCTTTATTCTTGAAATGTCTTGTGGGTGGAATCCTTCTATATCAAACGATTATGGAGAATTAATTCCAACTGATAATTCAAATAAAATTGCGATAGATACACAAAATGTAAAATAAATTAACCTGTGTCCAGAGGCCCGTCTTTTTCTAATTTCTGAAGAAATTTCGTTCTTAAACTAGGTATTTGGTGATCAACGTCGCTCATTGTTGATCTTTACTTGTTTACATTAAAATCGACATTACTTTCATAAACCAAGGTAAGTCAAGACAATTGCATTACATGTTCAAGTCATTACGATAATTTGCATATGTTACACAGTATGTGACGATGACGATTATTTAATGACATGTTTCAAAGTCCATTCCACGTATTAATTGAAATATGTAAATTCAAAAATTGTTAACAAAAATTCACAAATGGCCATTGCTATGTCATTTTTAAATTAGAAATGCTTATTTACGAAGGAACAAACCTACACCACCTGCAAAATGGTATAAAACTTTATTACACAATTCGTAACAGCGCCATAAAAGTATACAATGTTTAATAGCAAAGCTAATAAAACTGAAACGTCATTGAAGATATTTTGTTCTACAAATTGTTCATGGCAAGACATAGTGCCATTACTCAAATATGGAAAATATTAAATATTATCCTCTATAATTTTATTAAATTCAACAAAAAAAACTAACAACGTTCATTGCCGAGTTGCCACTGACTAAACGATTAATAATCTGAAATTATCTCGAGTGTTATACATTTAAAACTCGGAGTAATATAAACATTGGATTAAAATAAGGCAATTGTAAGAGAAGCGCACAACCTTTAAACGGATAGCTCCACCATCATCAGGTATGATGAGGAAGTTGGAGTCAGCCTCCACCAACATCATCAGATATGATGACAAAGTTGGTGCCAGCCGTTGAAACATTATGCTTTTGTCCAACGGCTGACTCAGCTGTAACCTTCGAACTTTTTATTCAACTATATAATTAATATTGTAATGTATATAGCACCGCTAATATTGTTGTAACAATATGACAAGTTTGTATAATTAGCATTATTGTGAGCAGGCAAAAATAAACGATTGCCAATGTAACAACACGTCTAGTACTTCTTCCTTCATCACCTGCACTATCCCGACGATATCACAAAATGACGGAGAGTATAAACAAGGATTAAAAGATTGAAGTTTAAGTTGAAGAAATCGCTTTGTTTCTAATTGCATAGTTTGTGGTAGACGCAGTTTTTAAGCCACAATTTCAAGTTTACTGAGAGGAGAGAGAGGCACTTGTGTATTATCTGCTGAGTTTTATTTAGTGCAGAATTTTTTAGAATTAGTTCATATTTTCAGAGGCATAGGGACACCTGAAGATTTCGCGCCCCCTACTGTTTCTCGAAATGCAATGGGTAGTGAATTTTTTTTAAAAAAGAGGATAATATAATTAATATTGTGATATATATCACCGCTAATATTGTACGTTGTATGTTACATGTTAATTGGATATTGTTGGATTATTGACTTTGTCGGCGTTCTCTTGCCGGGGCCGTATATTGTTTGTTATTGTCGTATTATAGTGCGCAAAGATTTGTAGTGGCAGTTGCCATGTAGACAACCTATTGTAAATGAAGTTAGTCTTCGAGAAGTAATGACCACTCCGTGTAGAAATGCACATATCTCAATTCTTGGGAAATAAATTTCATATAAAAATTGTTTTGGTAATTTTATATTAAAAAATTACCTGGCGTCCAAATAAATTGAAGAAAGCGACGTAGGCGCGTGGACATAGGTTACACTACGGCGCCCAACGTGGGGCCTGAACATCGTATGGAGACAATTAAACGGTTGATGCGCGGCAGCGAGCAGATCAATTGATGGTGTCCCGGTCATAGAGATTCTGGAGCACACGGGAGCAGAATTGGAGAACGAGATTCTGGAGTACACGTGGTATCGAGTTATATATATGTTAATGATAAAGATTATTTGTTACTGATAAATTTAAAAAATCACCTATAAAACGAATACATATTTATTAACAAAATAAAATTGAATTTATGAATCACCTTTTCGCCAGGGTAATGTGGGGGTTTCAGCAGTTATCCAAAAACAGAGCTTTCTCGACTACTGTGTAACTATATACAGGAATGAAAGCACTTTACATTACGAATTATGGTGGTTCTTATCTTTCAGTCCTCTGTATAGCCGACAGCTTTCATTGTTAATTCTTAGAGAGTCACGTAGCGGATCACAAGTCTCGAACATGCTACCTTCAGACAAGTAACCAACAAAATGACCCCGTATGAGGCACTGGATTGTCTCCTCGTAACTCTGTCACGATTCTCGACAAGTCCCTCACTTTCTTGACTGTTGAGTATATATCTCTCCAACGCGATGCAAAATAAAAGTTACATTGTGCATATTAGGACAGTTCCGGCGCAAGTGTATAAATAGTCTGCAGATGCCATTTCAGCAAGCTTTTGTTCACGTCAATTTGTTCAGAACTGACCCTCTGTGGCCCGCGGATAAAGGGTGGCCGCGCGCCGTTTTCACTTCTGAACGTCGTTCATTACAATATATATAAATTGCTGTCTGACGTACGATTCTTTCAATTGAGAATGATTGCTGTAAACAGTACGAATCCTATTTTTGACTAGAAAAATTATAATATTTGAATAATGACTACGCGCTCAGAATTAAGTTTCGTATTTAATTTTAGAGGGAAAAAACGTTTTCGCTGAACTCCTGTGGTGTAGGTGTCAGCGTGACTGTTTCACATCACAATTCTAATCCCGGCGAGGGCATGGATGTGTGCGTGAGAGAAACTCTCGTCAAATCAGTTCCCCGACAACAAAAAATGAATTGCGATACCGAGTCGCTAATAATCAGAGCTGTTGATGCGACTGTAAATAAATCAATAAAAAAAATGTTTTCCTTGTCTTGTAAAATTCATCATTTTCATTTTTTTTAGAAAGTAATGTGATATATTTGCTGATATATTATTAAAATAATTACATTTTGTTGCATTTGAATGAAATATTTTATTACACTCGAGTCCTGGTCGCTTTGATCTCGGCTGATAACTTTACGAAAACCTTGTGGTGCGACATAGTGTGATCATTGACAGTTCAATAATCTTATAAAAGAATATTTAATAACTTAATTTTCTAGTATGTATATGAGATAATAATTAATTTTTTTTCAACTGATCATAGTCGCTTTTAAAAGTAAGGTAAATCTGATGTCATGGTAGCGTCCCTATACTTTAAAATGTGACGGGTTTTATCCCATGAGACACGTCTTTCTTGTATTAATGAAATAAGGATTTCATTATGAATTATGTCATTCAATGTATTCGAAATATGATGCAAAAGGCAAAACATAGAATGACAAAAAATTTTCCATACGAAAATTCAAATCAAGAATGCAAACATCTCCAGCAGTAGAAAACCCGATTTCATTCAGTAGAGAAAAAGAAGCAGCAGATATCTTCAACTTTTCTTCTTTTCGTTTTTCGCGTACGTCTGTAGAGATCTAAACGTTTTGTACGCTTCCTCATTACTGATACCATATTCTTGTCACCATGCGATCTCTATAATCCATCTCCTCCACGTCCCATAATGATAGATTTAGGTGAACATAATTGATATATGCAATGGTTTTTTCGTTTGACAAATTCATAATTGAAATACTAAATAATATTAATGGAACAAGGAGAACGACACCAACAATAATAATTAGATAAAATAGCCAAATGACAGACCAAATGAAGTGATATTTTATTTTCATTGCAATATTAATTGGTAACACAACTGATTGGTGTGTTCATGTGCGCTAGCGGAGTTATGAGTGTAGCGAACATTGCGCTACGAGCAGGGGCGCCTCAAGTGCTGAACAGAGACGCATATAGGCCTACTACAACAATTTGGCGACGAGGATGGGATACTGAGGGAGTAGTTGAACTTGAAATACTGCCAGGTGTAACTTTTGTTTCTCATTCTCTTGAGTCGAAAGTTGAGATGCTCAATTCAATTTAATCTCCAAACAATAACAATTTATTTCAACGAAATGTCTACTTTAGGAGCGATAGAAGAATTCGAAGTTAGTCAACCGCAGTCATAAGATGCATACGCAAAACGATTAGCATTCTACATGGAAGCAAATGAAATCTATAACGTAGACAAGATGAGAGCCGTCTAAAACTGACCCTTATCGTGTACCAGCAGTCAATCGACTCTTAGCAGAACTTGAAGGAGGTCGATGTTTCGCGAAACTGGATTTATCACAAGCCTATTTACAATTGGTCTTCGATGACACGTCATTGATGACCCAGACCAGGGCTCCCAAAACGGTAGATCGCGAGGGTGTTTCTCGTAGCTTGCGAAAGGTTATTATGCAAATAATTATTAATTTTGTTTTTTGGCTGTATGCACATGCTCACTATAACACTTGGCGACAATGAGAGACGTGTATTGTTTACTACTTTGGAATTATTACAGGCAGTTATCACCTATAAATAATTAATTTTCATATATTTTGTATATTTTGCTCGAAATTGCGCCGCGTACTAACACACTGAGTTCGGATAGATAGAAAGCTGAAACAGCAATGATTGGGATCGAGTAGCATTGGCTGAGTTTTAGACCGTTTTCCGGTGTGGATTTACATATTTAAGGAAGTTGAGATTGAAGATGTTGATTGGTTCCAGTATTTTACAGATTTAGTGGACACAACCGAAGATCTGAATGTATTGAATTGCAAATTGCAGTGGAAGGAAAACAAGAAAGTGGAAATGATATCAGACATACATTTATTTTCAGATAAATTTGAACTTTGGTAGACAAATATTAGAAATTAACTTCAATTAATGGATCTTCAAAATAATTTGACTATAAAATAAATTCCAAACGGTCACAATTTAGCCACTCCTAACATAATAAAAATATATGACAATCGCCTACACAATTGCATCCGAATGGAAGTGACCAACTTCTCACCAAACATTGAAAAACTCGTTGCAGAGAACGGAAGTGATTCTTCCAATTGAATTTTATTTATTTATAATATGTTGTGAATTAAATTTTGGAATTTACAGCATTTAAATCATTAAGTAGGGCGCAAGAGTCGGAATTTTTTTAAAAATAAATTAAATTGAAGACAGTTTGTAATATATATTATAAAAAATAAAAATTGGTATTTTAAAAATTATTTTTCAAATTAAATTTTCAGAAGGGGGTAGGGAGTAGGCGGAATGTGACCTAGCCTTCCTCATTGTTCCTTATCGCAGTGCATTTAAGTACAATAGACTGCAGTTGGGGGTGAAGACTGCACCGGAATGTCAGCAGTCATTCAGTACTTCGATGACGTTTTGGTAAAAGCAGTTACTTCTGAAGAACTTTCAGAGAGATTGAGGCAGGTTCTTCGCTGATTCTCAGATTCAGGCATCCGAATCATGAGAAATGCATCGTAGGAATGACCAGCGTAACATTCCTGGGATACTTGATTGATGAACATAGCATAAGACCTATGCTCGACAAGATTAATGTTATACACAACCCACCGATTCCATAAAGCAAAGAAAAATTACAAGCGTCCTTGAGATTACTGAATTTTTATCACGTATTCCTTCGAAACAAGATCGCCATCCCTGAGCCATTGCATCGTCCATTGGACAAGGGTACGGCGTGGAAATGGACAGAAATTCACGATACCACATTCGCAGAAGTGAAGAAATTTTTGTCTTCAGATACTCTTCTCATCAATTTAGACACTCGCAAACCGATTATTTTCACGGGTGATGCTTCACAGAACGGAACTGGAACTGGGTTGGAACACCAGCTTACACCGGAAGGATGCGCAAATTGACAAGGATGTCCTTGCCATAATTCGAGGCGTTAAAAAATTTCACGACAACTTAAATGGGCAGACCCCAAGTAGCTGCTTGGATTATTGGCTAAGGATAAGCCTACGCCAACTATGCAGTCACCACGCGTGCTAAGATGGAGTCTTCTACTGGGAGCTTACGACTATACTGTTGCCTACAAGCCGATTGACTTAGCAGTCTGTCCCTTCCTACAGCCAATGAAAATATTCATAATTTTTGTTACATATATATTTGACATAATGCAATTAATTCTTCGCTTATGCATCGATAAGAGTTTTTATTTGTGTCTTAATATACAGAGTATCTATAAAAGAATATTAATAGCATGAACTGTAAGCGTTGTAGAGTGTAGTATCAAGAGCACAATTAAAGAATAAATCAAATAGTTTTAGATAAGAATATGCGCGAGTACTGCTTTGTTGTTTTACCGCTTGCAGCGCTATATACGGAGAACGGTGACCACTGAGCGTAAAGCGTAAATACTATTTATTTAGCAATCAGAATAGTGTTCGGTTTTAGCTGCATCGTCTCCAGAAATTACCTATTCATATGTCAGCATAACATAATAATTTAATCTCTGTGGTTTCTTTTTTGTTCGCTTTCCTCTTCCTTGAACTTCATCATTTCCAGGTGTTATGTTTTCACCTGATTCTTCAGGGATTTCAGTGTTTGACTCATCATCGTCTTCTACAAATTCAAATTCAAAAGTATTTGGAATTTCATTTTCTTCTTTTCGAGTGCAGAAATACAATAACAATTTTCTTTTAAGCTCCTCTGATACGTAGAGTTCATTGGTAAATGTCCCATTTGGGTCCCACAATCTATAACCTTTAGTTCTATACCCAACAAAAACACATTTTTGAGAACGTTTGTCAAGTTTATTTAAGTCGCCAAGTTTTTTGGCATAAGCAATGGTACCAAATAGTTTATGATTGGATAGATCAGGGTTTTCACGTAACCATTTATCATCTGGTTATGTAATCCAAACATGATGTCGGACTTCTATTCAACAAATAAGTTGCAGTATAGAGAGATTCTCCTCAAAGTGACATATCGAGGTTGGATTCGAGCAATAGTGCAAGAGTCTTTTCCATCAGCGTCCGATTGAGGCGCTTAGCACGATCACTGAGCTGCGGTGTGTGTGAAATCTAGCACTATTCCTTTCTCTTTGCAATAATTTTTCCAACTGTTTGAAGTATATTCTCCTCCATTATGTGAACGGATTTTGTAGACTTTGGAGTCTCAGTATCGTTCTACTTCTTCCATGTATTCCTTCAGAGCATCCACTGCCTCACTTTTCTTTGAAAGTAGGAAAACTTTGGTAAAGTATGTACAGTCGTCAAGCACAGCCATGAAATACTTCTTCCCGTCCCACGTTTTACATCCGACTTCACCAAGGTCGGTGTGGATTAGTCTCAATGGTTTTTCTGCACGTTTTTCATTTTTAAGGAAAGGTTTCTTACTTGCTTAAGTTGCTGACAGACATCACAGACCAATACATCTAAAGAAGTGTAACTTAGGTCAAACACAATCGGCATTTTGGAATGCTTCTCCATTTAATTTAAACTTAGATGTTCTGGTTTTTTTATGCCAATGAAGTGGTGACCGCGCTTCAGAACAAATATATGCTCGTTGTTCCAAAATTGGCAGAATTTCAATAAGATACAGGTCTAAGTTGTTCTTCTTTCCGACGACAGCTTTATTTTTCTTCGTAATGAGTACCTCATTGTTGCTGCCATTTTTAGCGATTACTGCAACACTCAGCAAGTTCCTCTCAAGTCCGGGAATATAAAGAACATTTTTAATGTAACAAACGGTTCTTTCTACTTTACCGATACTTTTTGCTTCCAAACAGTCGCCATTTATTTGAAGTACGTACGACTCGAGAAATGCAATGTTTTTCAGTCAATAACTTTTCGTTCCCGACCATGTGTGAAGTAGCAACTGAGTCTAAAACGAAAACAGTGTCCTTACTTTCACAAGACAAAAGCGCACTTGTTTCCTCAACACTTATTCACTAGGCCGAATCTTTTTTAATCTTTTCCTGGTCACTGATTCCAGGAGTTGGTCCAGCAGCGGATTAGGGGTTGTAAATACTGATATATTTTGCAAGTTTATAGTTGATAAAGTGACTTTAGCTGCGGTTTAAAAACGTCTACCAGTTTCTATTTGGAAGAAAGTTGAAATTTGTCCTAAACCTCTAGTTTCTTTATTAAGCAAAATTTCACAAAATTCAGATTTCACTACCAGATTATTTATATGGTTGTTGTTTAAGCCATCACGTGAGTTTAAGTTTGGCTAGCCTCCACCAGCGTTTTCCTGGTCGTGGACTGTTACGACTCAGCTTACGAGCAGTTCACTTGCGCCCTCAGTGTTTGTGTGTCCAGCTTCCAAAGAGTTCGCTTGCGTCCTCTAGTTAACCGAATACTTCCATCTCGTTAGTGCTTCTACTTCCTAGAATCTGTTGACCATCTTTCTTTGAGCTTCAGATCAAGTGAAGACTCATTTTATTGAGCATCCGTCGTTGATTTCAGTGTTGGGAATCAGGTGATTCCGTTGCCGGCAGCCATTCATTCTGAAGCGACTGAACCAGTAACTCTTACGTACATAGCTTGCAGTGATCTTGCAATTCTTATTTGCGCCTCCACGTGCAGTGACTTCTGGACCACTTGAGTTTGGAATTTTGGCGCCGCAAGACCATTGCTAAATTTTCCTTCTTGAGCTAACGGTTATTAATAACTTCTGAGTATGAAATTCAGTATTTTGAGGGTTCTTAAAATGTTGTTGCAGAATCCCTATCCCGGAACCCCCTACCTCAAACTTTAACTGAAGATTTTGATGAAATGGATGATAAGTCAGTTTTTAATGTGCACATTAATTCATTATTTGTATCACTCATCATTTGTGTGCAGATTCGATATGATTCTTTATTGCATAGTTTACTTATTGCAATTTCAAGAGATTGGAAAAATGTTTGGATAACGAAAGAGTTAGAACCATACTTTAAGGTTAGATGTTATCTTTCTATATTTCATTATACTATTTTATATGATGATAGAGTAATTATTCCTTTAAAATTACGTTATTCAGTCCTTTTAGATTTGTATGCAGGACGCAGGGGAAAGTAAGAATGAAATACATTGCTAGGTCAGTAGTTTGGTGCCCTAATACTGAGAAAGATATTGAACCAACGGTGATAGGTTTTTCCTCTTGACAAGTAGCAGCAGTTAATCTCCATTAAGATGCAATTCTTGGTGTCAGATTGTATGATTGTCAGATTGTATGTTGATTTCACAGGTCCATTCTGTAATAATAATAATTTCCTAACTCTTATTGATCCTGAAGTAGCGATAATGAATTCTACAACCGCAAGTAAAATAAAGTTTACTATGAACATTAGGACAAAGTTTGGATGCAAGTTAACCACGTGCACCCGTTTTCTTAACGTGGCATTCCCCAGTATAAAATTACACTCTGAAAAATAAAGGATGTTTTTCCCATAGTCCCGAAGGTCACCCCTTCCTTCTCGTTCGTCAGGGTGCAGGTATATTTGAAGAACACACCCCACTACGCAGCCCGACGTGGCGTGTTAGGATAAGTGATCCTTGATTAGTTTCCCAATGGATGAGGAACCATTAAGATCAATTTTATTTTGGGATCCTGAGGCCCGGAGCGAAGGAACACTTACTTTCTTGTTGGAATACTTACGTCCACGTGGTAGTAGCCATCTCTCAGAGTGAGCGAGGAGGAACACGTGGCCATAGTAAGGTGTTCCCACAAATAGCTACATAAGTGCAGAGTTTCTTAATTGCGTACATATTACCCCACGATGAACCCTGATTTGAGTCATGGGCTAGATGGTGCAGAACAGTTTAAAACTTTTATTTTATTATTATTACTAGCTGGGTGCCCGGCGTTGCCCGAGATGTCATTTATCTATAATTTTCATAAGACTCCAATTTTTGTTACTTTTGCGCTATTTTCATAAGACTCCAATTTTTGTTACTTTTGCGCTATTTTTATGTAAAGCTCCTAGAACCCTATCACTAAATGTGCTCCCATGCCGAAGGGGGATGAAGTCATTGACTATATTGTAATAAACTGTTTAAAAATGGCGTCTAAATAAAATAAAAGATTATTAAAGGTGAACAATTAATCAAAATTTATTAACAAATAATATAATATAAATTTACACAATAATATTTAAAATCTCAGGGTCTTTACTGGGTTTGATAAATGGGTGACTTGAATTTAAATTTACTAACAAAACAATTAAAGAAAAGAAATAATTAAAGAAAAGAAAATAATTGAAGAACGATCTGACGTATCTTAATGAAATGGTTTACAAATAAATTTAGAGTTCTTTTACTTACGGCCGACCAGGTCTCAATTTTGGGGTTTTCTGTGCACACGTTTTGGGGATATCACTGAATTTAAATTGGTTACAAAACACTTGTCGAAACTTTTGGGTCTCTCTTCTGGAAACTGGAAACTGCAACTCCTTCCGGATTAATGATTAGATGGATTGTTAACAACTTCCCCTCATGACATTTGCAACAGTCTTTACTTGTGAAATTTTTACTGCGGCAGGAAATTATTAGGTTACTGCTTTTGGCTTTACTTATTGAGAAACTTTCCTGTAACCTTATTCGATGAATTACAGACTGAAAAACTTTTTGTTCAATTTTAACTTGGAACCTTTTCGTTTCGCTCCTCCTCGCTGACTGTGTCTCTTCGTCTCGTAGAATTTGTGCTGCGTACGTCTCAACAATGGTTCTTTTGTCTCGCCGCCCTGTGTCGCGGTGCACGCTTTATGTAGTCTAATAATGAGTCCTTTACTTTGCAATTATAACAATGAATTAATTACTAATTACTACATTACGCCCCAAATTCCGTTTGAGAAAGGAAATGTCTGGACTTTACTCTTCGAAAACTGAATTTTATTCTTTTCTCTCTTCTACAATTTTGCCCTAATTTGTCAGATCGCTCGGAAACTTATACCTAATTACCATTCCTTTAAAAGATTTACACATTCCCATCAAATATTGGTGCAACTTATTATTTGTTTGATTATCCAAATAGTCTAGATCCTACAATTTATTACGGTTTGAAATTAATTGTGCATTCCTTAAAACTAATGCCATAAAATTAAATTTTTTTTTTTTTAAAAAAAATTAATTTTTTTTTTTAATATTGAATTAACTTAATTTAAATTCATTTAATTTATAATTATTCATCTTAAACATCAATGCTGTCACTTAATCTGAAGTAAGCTTTGACCTACTTTCTCCATATGTCAGCTGTTCTTTTGTTTACATCTACCCCCTCCATTTTTCAACTGTCTCACGTGACAACAGCACAGTGCCACGCCCCCTTTTCTTTACACAACAAATATTACTTGAAACATCACATCTTCTACATCTACACAAAATTTAAAATCAACCACGTGACAGCTTCAACATGCCACGCCCCTTTTTCTCCTTTTCAAACATTTAATTTATCTCTTAAAATTATCTTAAACTATTTCATCTCATGTGACAGCATAAACATGCCACGCCCCTTTTTCTCTTTTTCAACATTTAATTTACATTTCTTAAAATTATCTTAAACTATTTCATCTCATGTGACAGCATAAACATGCCACGCCCCTTTTCTCTTTTTCAACATTTAATTTATCTCTTAAAATTGTCTTTAAGTATTTCATCTTAATTCTACACCTTCTCCTCTATTTACACTAAACTTCTTAAACATGCCACTCCCCTTCTTCTCCAACATCACCATCTTTAATCTATCCTGTATCTCTAAACTCAAATATGCCTTGACCTGCATTCTGCCAGAATTCTCCAGCTGTTCCATGTTTACATTTGATCAGCTGTACTTTATTTTCGTCTTTCTCCCCTCCATTCACCAATGTTAAAATCTTATTTCCAAATTCTATGTTTAAATAACATTCAATATGTCCCACAACTTGTTTCAAATTCTTAAATCCCATCTGTTTTATCATCATCAATTGTATTTCGATATTTCTCAATGTTTTCATAGCAATACTCCCAGCAGCTGTTCCCACTTCATCCTTGTAAACAAACATTTCTATCATATTTTGATTCACAACACCTCCCTGTAATTCTTCTATTCTTTCATAATTTTCTATTTCATTCACATTTTCCACTATCTCACCTATTTCTTCCACTACTTCATCTCCCTGCACATCAATACCTTCAATATTTAACCCTTTTATCTCTCCTTCAACATCATCAGCCTTATGCTCCAACAAAATTAAATTCTTTTCAACATTTTCATTAACTACCACTTCCATTTGATCTACATTTACATCATATTTCTCCTCCCATAACCCCACTTTATTTTCTACTTCCTTTCCACTAACTATAACTTCCATTTCACTAACATTTTCATCATATTTATCCTCCAATAACCCCACTTTATTCTCTTCCACCTTTTCACTAACTATAACTTCTATTTCATCTATCTTTTCATTACCTTTAACCTCATCTAACCCCACTTTATTTGCTACTTCATATGTTTCTATTTCAATGTTTACATCTTTGTTTACTTTTTCTACACAATCAGATTTTATCTCTTTCCTGTCCTCTCTAATACTCTCAATAGTTTTATCATTTCCTTCGTTATTTTCATTTCTCCATTCTCTTACATCTGTCTTTAATTCTGCCATATTCTTATCTATGTTCTTACCCAAACCTGCAATATTTTTATTCAATTTTTTCCAATTCTCATCCGATTTTGCACTCAAATCAGCTAAATTTTTATCTATTTGCTCCAATTTCTGATCATTTTTATCCCCTTTTGCACTCAAATCTGCTCTAAACTCTGCTAAATTTTTCTCATTTTCCTTCAATAATTCTAATATCATCATATATCCACTATCTCCTCCCACCTGTTTCTTGGAATTATTAACTCTAGAACCCGTTTTCTCTACACTAAATTCAACTTAAAAAAAAACAACAACTAAACTTAAACTATTATCTTTAACTTTAAATGCACATTTAATCATTTTTCTTTCTTTTCAATAATCCTCTAACTTTCACACGCGTAAAATTCATTTCCAAAAGTTTCATGCACATCCTATCCAAATTAAAATACTTTCTTGCACCAATACCGAGGTTTGTCAGATTTCGTTCTTTAATAATTCTACCCTATTTATCAAAAAATCGTGCCACACGTTGATGCGCCAATTTGTAATAATTTAAAAAGAACTAATGATTGGCAAATTACAAATGGTTGTGGCTAAATAAAAGAATTCATGTGACAGCTTAATTAATCAATTTTATTCATGGAGTTAAAACAATATAAAAAATTACACAATAATATTTAAAATCTCTGTGTCTTTACTGGGTTTGATAAATGGGTGAATTGAATTTAACTTATCTAACAAAACAATTAAAGAAAAGAAATAATTGAAGAAAAGAAATTAATTGAAGAACGATCTGACGTATCTTAATGATACTGCGTACGTCTCAACAATGGTTCTTTTGTCTCGCCGCCCTGTGTCGCGGTGTATGCTTTATATAGTCTAATAATGAGTTCTTTACTTTACAATTATAACAATGGATTAATAACTAATTACTACAATATATATCGGCCGTTTTTACATGTTAGAAGATGACCACCCCCACAAATATGCGATAATGAAAAAGAATGTATTCCACGCAAAAATCGGCCGATTACATTGTCTGAAAATTTATTCCCCCGCCCAACACCTCCCAAACCCGTCGCTTAACCAAGGTTGTCACAATTAGATTCAGCGACATTCATAGTCTCAGAATTGATTCGATTCTCGGTTGTTTTCCCGTTATTTTCAAGGAAATCCCGTCCAGCCCCACCCCTATCATGCCTACAAACAACATCGGTAGAAATACTATCAACGTCAATGGTCCCGGCATTTATTTATTCCACGCTAATATCGATGATTTAACATGTTAGAAAATTTCGATCCCATCCACTCCCGCCCTTCGGGGTAAATGGCCAATTTAATGCTATAATTGAACTGGGCGACATGCATAACGTTGGATTTGACTCCAATCTCAGTTGTATTCGCGTTATATTATTGCAGCGTTCCTCCTCCCAACACTAAAAAGTGCTCTACTGATAATCCCGGCTCGCTTCTGGGGGTGGTAGTCGCGTCTCACCCCAACAGTCGGTAGAAACACTATCAATATCTGTGACCCCTAAAAATATTTGTCCGACTGAAATATCGACTGTTTTAGCATGTTTAAATATTTCCACCCCCGTCCACCCCCGCTTCTGGGGTTGGTAGATGCGTCTCACCCCGACAGTGTTGTTTTCCTGGTCGCAAAGAACCCGTGTTCGAAATTTGGTGAAATTTGCTCCAGTGGTGTTGATTTGTATTCTTCACCCCAAACGCTAGGGGTGCTCTACCCCAGGGTGTAGAGGTTGAAAATTATATTTAGATATCATCAGTGTAAAGACTATAAATATCTTTGACCCCAAAAAATATTTATCCGACTGAAATATCGACTGTTTTAGCATGTTCAAATATTTACACCCCCGTCCACCCCCGCTTCTGGGGGTGGTAGGCGCGTCTCACCCCGACAGTGTTGTTTTCCTGGTTGCAAAGAACACGTGTACGAAATTTGGTGAAATTTGATCCACCGGTATAGATTTGTATTCTCCACCCCAAACTCTAAGGGTGCCCTTTTCCCAGGGTGTAGGGGATGAAAATTATATTCAGAAATCATCGGTAGAAACACCATCAATATCTTGGACCACTAAAAATTATTATCCGATTAAAATATCGGCTGTTTTAGCATGTTTAAATATTTCAACCCCCGTGCACCCCCTCTTCTGGGGGTGGTAGACATGTCTCACCCCGACAGTGTTTGTTTCCTGGTCGTAAAGAACACGTGTACGAAATTTGGTGAAATTTGCTCTACCGGTGTAGATTTGTATAACGAACATACAAACATACAAACATACAAACATACAAACATACATACACTCTTCTTTATTTATAAGACTAGCTGGGTGCCCGGCGTTGCCCGAGATGTCACTTATCTATAACCATTTTTGGTTACTTTTGCGCTATTTTTATGTAAAGCACCTCGAACCCTATCCCTAAATGTGCTCACCTCCCATGCCGAAGGGGGATGAAGTCATTGACTAAATATATCGGCCGTTTTTACATGTTAGAAGATGACCACCTCCACAAATATGCGATAATGAAAAAGAATGTATTCCACGCAAAAATCGGCCGATTACATTGTCTGAAAATTTATTCCCTCGCCCAACAACTCCCAAACCCGTCGCGTTACCCAGGTTGTCACAATTAGATTCAGCGACATTCATAGTCTCGGAATTGATTCGATTCTCGGTTGTTTTTGCGGGATTTTATTTAACGTACCTCCACCCCACCCCTAAGCTTGCTCCCCTCACAGGGGTTAAATTATACACAAACAACATCGGTATAAATACTATCAAAGTAATTAACCCGAGGAAATAATTATCGCAAATATCGACCGTTTAACATGTTTGAAATTTTTCACCCCCGACCACTCCCGCTTCGGGGACTTAAACGGTCAAGTTTAATGTCATAATTAAACTCAGTGACAATCCTGATAGTTTCTGGTTTATTTTTATCTAATGCTACTTCCACGCCAACCCTTAAGGGTGTACCCTTCCGAGTCCGAAAGGGGTTGAAATTATACACAGAGAACATGTAGGGAAATTTTATTAATCTAATTCATCCCGAAATATATTTAATTGACACAAAAAACAGCCGGACATTTCATTCCAACCCAGCCGATACCCGCGCGTTGTCCAGATTGTCATAAATAAATTCAGCGACATCCATTACCTTCGATTTGACTGGAATCTCGGTTGTTTTCCCGATTGTTTCAAGGAAATTAATTAAACTCAGTGACAATCCCGATAGTTTCTGGTTTCTTTATATGTAATGCTACTTCACGCCCACCCTTAAGGGTGCACCCTTATGAATCCGAAAGAGGTTGAAATTATACACAGAGAACATGTAGGGAATTTTTATTAATGTAATTCATCCGGAAATATATTTAATCGACGCAAAAAACAGCCGGTCAACTCATCCCAACCCAGCCGATACCCGCGCGTTGTCCAGATTGTCATAAAAAAATTTAGGGACATCCATTACCTTCGATTTGACTCGAATCTCGGTTGTTTTCCCGTTATTTTCAAGGAAATCCCGTCCAGCCCCACCCCTATCATGCCTACAAACAACATCGGTAGAAATACTATCAACGTCAATGGTCCCGGCATTTATTTATTCCACGCTAATATCGATGATTTAACATGTTAGAAAATTTCGATCCCATCCACTCCCGCCCTTCGGGGTAAATGGCCAATTTAATGCTATAATTGAACTGGGCGACATGCATAACGTTGGATTTGACTCCAATCTCAGTTGTATTCGCGTTATATTATTGCAGCGTTCCTCCTCCCAACACTAAAAAGTGCTCTACTGATAATCCCGGCTCGCTTCTGGGGGTGGTAGTCGCGTCTCACCCCAACAGTCGGTAGAAACACTATCAATATCTGTGACCCCTAAAAATATTTGTCCGACTGAAATATCGACTGTTTTAGCATGTTTAAATATTTCCACCCCCGTCCACCCCCGCTTCTGGGGTTGGTAGATGCGTCTCACCCCGACAGTGTTGTTTTCCTGGTCGCAAAGAACCCGTGTTCGAAATTTGGTGAAATTTGCTCCAGCGGTGTTGATTTGTATTCTTCACCCCAAACGCTAGGGGTGCTCTACCCCAGGGTGTAGAGGTTGAAAATTATATTTAGATATCATCAGTGTAAAGACTATAAATATCTTTGACCCCAAAAAATATTTATCCGACTGAAATATCGACTGTTTTAGCATGTTCAAATATTTACACCCCCGTCCACCCCCGCTTCTGGGGGTGGTAGGCGCGTCTCACCCCGACAGTGTTGTTTTCCTGGTTGCAAAGAACACGTGTACGAAATTTGGTGAAATTTGATCCACCGGTATAGATTTGTATTCTCCACCCCAAACTCTAAGGGTGCCCTTTTCCCAGGGTGTAGGGGATGAAAATTATATTCAGAAATCATCGGTAGAAACACCATCAATATCTTGGACCACTAAAAATTATTATCCGATTAAAATATCGGCTGTTTTAGCATGTTTAAATATTTCAACCCCCGTGCACCCCCTCTTCTGGGGGTGGTAGACATGTCTCACCCCGACAGTGTTTGTTTCCTGGTCGTAAAGAACACGTGTACGAAATTTGGTGAAATTTGCTCTACCGGTGTAGATTTGTATAACGAACATACAAACATACAAACATACAAACATACAAACATACATACACTCTTCTTTATTTATAAGACTAGCTGGGTGCCCGGCGTTGCCCGAGATGTCACTTATCTATAACCATTTTTGGTTACTTTTGCGCTATTTTTATGTAAAGCACCTCGAACCCTATCCCTAAATGTGCTCACCTCCCATGCCGAAGGGGGATGAAGTCATTGACTAAATATATCGGCCGTTTTTACATGTTAGAAGATGACCACCCCCACAAATATGCGATAATGAAAAAGAATGTATTCCACGCAAAAATCGGCCGATTACATTGTCTGAAAATTTATTCCCTCGCCCAACAACTCCCAAACCCGTCGCGTTACCCAGGTTGTCACAATTAGATTCAGCGACATTCATAGTCTCGGAATTGATTCGATTCTCGGTTGTTTTTGCGGGATTTTATTTAACGTACCTCCACCCCACCCCTAAGCTTGCTCCCCTCACAGGGGTTAAATTATACACAAACAACATCGGTATAAATACTATCAAAGTAATTAACCCGAGGAAATAATTATCGCAAATATCGACCGTTTAACATGTTTGAAATTTTTCACCCCCGACCACTCCCGCTTCGGGGACTTAAACGGTCAAGTTTAATGTCATAATTAAACTCAGTGACAATCCTGATAGTTTCTGGTTTATTTTTATCTAATGCTACTTCCACGCCAACCCTTAAGGGTGTACCCTTCCGAGTCCGAAAGGGGTTGAAATTATACACAGAGAACATGTAGGGAAATTTTATTAATCTAATTCATCCCGAAATATATTTAATTGACACAAAAAACAGCCGGTCATTTCATTCCAACCCAGCCGATACCCGCGCGTTGTCCAGATTGTCATAAATAAATTCAGCGACATCCATTACCTTCGATTTGACTGGAATCTCGGTTGTTTTCCCGATTGTTTCAAGGAAATTAATTAAACTCAGTGACAATCCCGATAGTTTCTGGTTTCTTTATATGTAATGCTACTTCACGCCCACCCTTAAGGGTGCACCCTTATGAATCCGAAAGAGGTTGAAATTATACACAGAGAACATGTAGGGAATTTTTATTAATGTAATTCATCCGGAAATATATTTAATCGACGCAAAAAACAGCCGGTCAACTCATCCCAACCCAGCCGATACCCGCGCGTTGTCCAGATTGTCATAAAAAAATTTAGGGACATCCATTACCTTCGATTTGACTCGAATCTCGGTTGTTTTCCCGTTATTTTCAAGGAAATCCCGTCCAGCCCCACCCCTATCATGCCTACAAACAACATCGGTAGAAATACTATCAACGTCAATGGTCCCGGCATTTATTTATTCCACGCTAATATCGATGATTTAACATGTTAGAAAATTTCGATCCCATCCACTCCCGCCCTTCGGGGTAAATGGCCAATTTAATGCTATAATTGAACTGGGCGACATGCATAACGTTGGAATTGACTCCAATCTCAGTTGTATTCGCGTTATATTATTGCAGCGTTCCTCCTCCCAACACTAAAAAGTGCTCTACTGATAATCCCGGCTCGCTTCTGGGGGTGGTAGTCGCGTCTCACCCCAACAGTCGGTAGAAACACTATCAATATCTGTGACCCCTAAAAATATTTGTCCGACTGAAATATCGACTGTTTTAGCATGTTTAAATATTTCCACCCCCGTCCACCCCCGCTTCTGGGGTTGGTAGACATGTCTCACCCCGACAGTGTTGTTTTCCTGGTTGCAAAGAACCCGTGTTCGAAATTTGATGAAATTTGCTCCAGCGGTGTAGATTTGTATTCTCCAACCCAAACGCTAGGGGTGCTCTTTCCCCAGGGTGTAGAGGTTGAAAATTATATTCAGATATCATCAGTGTAAAGACTATAAATATCTTTGACCCCAAAAAATATTTATCCGACTGAAATATCGACTGTTTTAGCATGTTCAAATATTTCCAACCCCCGTCCACCCCCGTGCACCCCCGCTTATGGGAGTGGTAGACATGTCTCACCCCGACAGTGTTTGTTTCCTGGTCGTAAAGAACACGTGTACGAAATTTGGTGAAATTTGCTCTACCGGTGTAGATTTGTATTCTCCACCACAAATGCTAGGGGTGCTCTTTCCCCGGGGTGTAGAGGTTGAAAATTATATTCAGATATCATTAGTGGTAAGACTATAAATATATTTGATCCCTAAAAATATTTGTCCGACTGAAACATCGACTGTTTTAGCATGTTTAAATATTTCCACCCCCGTCCACCCCCGCTTCTGGGGTTGGTAGATGCGTCTCACCCCGACAGTGTTGTTTTCCTGGTCGCAAAGAACCCGTGTTCGAAATTTGGTGAAATTTGCTCCAGTGGTGTTGATTTGTATTCTTCACCCCAAACGCTAGGGGTGCTCTACCCCAGGGTGTAGAGGTTGAAAATTATATTTAGATATCATCAGTGTAAAGACTATAAATATCTTTGACCCCAAAAAATATTTATCCGACTGAAATATCGACTGTTTTAGCATGTTCAAATATTTACACCCCCGTTCACCCCCGCTTCTGGGGGTGGTAGGCGCGTCTCACCCCGACAGTGTTGTTTTCCTGGTTGCAAAGAACACGTGTACGAAATTTGGTGAAATTTGATCCACCGGTATAGATTTGTATTCTCCACCCCAAACTCTAAGGGTGCCCTTTTCCCAGGGTGTAGGGGATGAAAATTATATTCAGAAATCATCGGTAGAAACACCATCAATATCTTGGACCACTAAAAATTATTATCCGATTAAAATATCGGCTGTTTTAGCATGTTTAAATATTTCAACCCCCGTGCACCCCCTCTTCTGGGGGTGGTAGACATGTCTCACCCCGACAGTGCTTGTTTCCTGGTCGTAAAGAACACGTGTACGAAATTTGGTGAAATTTGCTCTACCGGTGTAGATTTGTATAACGAACATACAAACATACAAACATACAAACATACATACACTCTTCTTTATTTATAAGACTAGCTGGGTGCCCGGCGTTGCCCGAGATGTCACTTATCTATAACCATTTTTGGTTACTTTTGCGCTATTTTTATGTAAAGCACCTCGAACCCTATCCCTAAATGTGCTCACCTCCCATGCCGAAGGGGGATGAAGTCATTGACTAAATATATCGGCCGTTTTTACATGTTAGAAGATGACCACCCCCACAAATATGCGATAATGAAAAAGAATGTATTCCACGCAAAAATCGGCCGATTACATTGTCTGAAAATTTATTCCCTCGCCCAACAACTCCCAAACCCGTCGCGTTACCCAGGTTGTCACAATTAGCTTCAGCGACATTCATAGTCTCGGAATTGATTCGATTCTCGGTTGTTTTTTCGGGATTTTATTTAACGTACCTCCACCCCACCCCTAAGCTTGCTCCCCTCACAGGGGTTAAATTATACACAAACAACATCGGTATAAATACTATCAAAGTAATTAACCCGAGGAAATAATTATCGCAAATATCGACCGTTTAACATGTTTGAAATTTTTCACCCCCGACCACTCCCGCTTCGGGGACTTAAACGGTCAAGTTTAATGTCATAATTAAACTCAGTGACAATCCTGATAGTATCTGGTTTCTTTTTATGTAATGCTACTTCCACGCCAACCCTTAAGGGTGCACCCTTCCGAGTCCGAAAGGGGTTGAAATTACACACAGAGAACATGTAGGGAAATTTTATTAATCTAATTCATCCCGAAATATATTTACTTGACGAAAAAAAAGCCGGTCAACTCATCCCAACTCAGCCGATACCCGCGCGTTGTCCAGATTGTTATAAATAAATTCAGCGACATCCATTACCTTCGATTTGACTCGAATGTCGGTTGTTTTACCGTTATTTTCAAGGAAATTAATTAAACTCAGTGACAATCCCGATAGATTCTGGTCTGTTTTTATGTAATGCTACTTCACGCCCACCCTTAAATGTGCACCCTTATGAGTCCGAAAGGGGTTGTAATTATACACAGAGAACATGTAGGGAAATTTTATTAATGTAATTCATCCCGAAATATATTTAATCGACGCAAAAATCAGCCGGTCAACTCATCCCAACCCAGCCGATACCCGCGCGTTGTCCAGATTGTCAAATAAATTCAGGGACATCCATTACCTTCGATTTAACTCGAATCTCGGTTGTTTTCCCGTTATTTTCAAGGAAATCCCGTCCAGCCCCACCCCTATCATGCCTACAAACAACATCGGTAGAAATACTATCAACGTCAATGGTCCCGGCATTCATTTATTCCACGCTAATATCAATTATTTAACATGTTAGAAAATTTCCATCCCATCCACTCCAGCCCCTCGGGGCTAAATGGCCAATTTGATGCTATAATTGAACTGGACGACATCCATAACCTTGGATTTGACTCCAATCTCAGTTGTATTCGCGTTATTTTATTGCAGCGTTCCTCCACCCAACACCTAAAAGTGCTCTACTGATAAACCCGACCCGATTCTGGGGGTGGTAGACGCGTCTCACCCCAACAGTCGGTAGAAACAGTATTAACATCTGTGACCCCTAAAAATATTTATCCGACTGAAATATAGACTGTTTTAGCATGTTTAAATATATCAACCCCCGTTCACCTTGCTTCTGGGGGTGGTAGACGCGTCTCACCACGACAGAGTTTGTTTCCTGGTCGAAAAGAACACGTGTACGAAATTTGGTGAAATTTTCTCCAGCGGTGTAGATTTGTATAACGAACATACAAATATACAAACATACAAATGTACAAACATACAAACATACATACACTCATTTTTATTTATAAGATTAAGTGTAATAATTATTTATATTAAGCCCTTTCGTTCTGGTAGAAAAGGGATTATTAATGGATTGATTTATATGGTTTAGGATTTTGAGAACAATTGTTCTAATAATGTAGATTACGTGGATAATATTTTCATTGAAGTTGTAGTAAACTAAATTATAAACTACGTTACCATGTAGAGTTTTTGTTACATGTATTTGTCCGTGATTATTTGTTGCTTTATTTCTTCTCAATAATACAACTTCAATTACGGAATAAATGTAAAACTATGTATATAACAATTTATAATATAAAAACTTTTTAAAAGAGTATAAAAAGCAATGGTTCTGAAACACATTTATTTTTGATTAAACGTCGTTATTAATGGAAACAACATCGGTTAAAATAGTATGAACAACACCACCCCTAAATCTGCTACTTTCCCGTGGTGGAAAGGGTTGAATTTTTACTCATAACACATCGGTAGAAACACTATACCCATAAACACATAACATTTTGGCAGTTTTAGAATAATAGACAATTCTCACCCCCAGCCCTAAGCAAGCTCACCCCTAATGTCTAAAGGGATTTATATTTTCAACAACATCCGTTGAAATAGTATTCACGTAATTCTCCTCCAAGAACGCGCAAGAACTGACTATTTATCTCCCCTTCCAAGCCCCACCCTTTCGGGTTAAATGGGCAATTAAAAATATTTATCCGAAGTATACTCACTGACATCCATAACCTTCGATTTGACTCCAAACTCGGTTGTATTCGCGTTATTTTTCTGTAAAGCAACTCCACCCCAAACCCTAAGGGTGCTCTTTCCCAGGGCGTAGGAGATGAATATTATATTCAGATAACATCGGTAGAATCACAATCAATATCTTTGACCCCAAAAATATTTATCCATATCTAATACCTGCTGTTTCAGTATGTTTAAGTATTTCAACCCCCGTCCACCCCCGCTTCTGGGGTTCGTAGACGCGTCTCACCCCGACAGTGTTGTTTTCCTGGTCGCAAAGAACCCGTGTACGAAATTTGGTGAAATTTGCTCCAGCGGTGTAGATTTGTACTCTCCACCCCAAACGCTAGGGGTGCTCTTTCCCCAGGGTGTAGAGATTGAAATTATATTCAGATATCATCAGTGAAAAGACTATAAATATCTTTGACCCCTAAAAATATTTCTCCGACTAAAATATCGGCTGTTTTAGCTTGTTTAAATATTTCAACCCCCGTGCACCCCCGCTTCTGGGGGTGGTAGACATGTCTCACCCCGACAGTGTTTGTTTCCTGGTCGTAAAGAACACGTGTACGAAATTTGGTGAAATTTACTCTACCAGTGTAGATTTGTATAACGAACATACAAATATACAAACAAACATACAAACATACAAACAAACATACAAACATACAAACAAACATACATACACTCTTTTTTATTTATAAGATTATTTTGTCCATGTTCAGTTCAATAATTAATAAATTCTGGAAACAATCCCTGTATTTTATCATTTATTATCGCAAATATCGACCGTTTAACATGTTTGAAATTTTTCACCCCCGACCACTCCCGCTTCGGGGACTTAAACGGTCAAGTTTAATGTCATAATTAAACTCAGTGACAATCCTGATAGTTTCTGGTTTATTTTTATCTAATGCTACTTCCCCGCAAACCCTTAAGGGTGCACCCTTCCTAGTCCGAAAGGGGTTGAAATTACACACAGAGAACATGTAGGGAAATTTTATTAATCTAACTAGCTGGGTGCCCGGCGTTGCCCGTGTACTTATCACACAGAGTAAATTTTATTTATTTGAAGATTAGATATCTGGGTGCCGGGTGTTTATATCTATAAATATGAATTGAAATTTAATTTGTAGGTCTAGCTGTGATTTAACCGACTTCGACAGCGTCAAATTTTCGTCCATTTGCTTTTTACGCCCCTGGGTAATGGATGATGACGGAATACTAATTTAAGGATAACCGGAATTATGACTCTGTGTATGTTATTGGAGGGAAGACGTTTTGAGAGGTTGCAAAATTTCTTTAGTCCTCTAACAATATGGAATGTATACTTTGTATATATAAAATCGTAAAACAATCTCGACGTCATTGAAAAATACACCAGGTAGCTTAAGATAGTCAAAACTGTGGGAGCACGCAAGAAAATATAAAATTATTGGGATACCTTCAGTAAAATAGAATGATTATAGTTATGGAACTTTGGCTGAGAAAAAGTAATTTTAATTCCGGTATCGTAATAATTCGAAAAGTACCTCCCGTATATTTAAACAGTCAATTGTACTTCCGGTACTTGACAATGTATAAAAGAATTGCAGTTGGGTAAAACAAACAAAATTACATTGAGCATCTTAATTAAATCGGAAATAATGAGGGTAAATTAAAATAGTTAAAAATACTCCCGGTATAATAAGAGATTAAAAAAAAATCAGCCAAAATATTGAGAGTGAATTAATACTGACGATAGGGTAAAATTTTTAATTTATTTAGGTGATTTGTGAGACTGTAGTCTTGTCGATACAGCTTTAGGTAGACTTAAGAGAAGCAATAAAATTGCTGGAATTTTAAGAGTGTTCACAACTGCGGCACCATAAACAAATGAATAATACTATTGGCAACTTAAAAGTTAAAAATAAGGCAGGTCATACTTTCAAAAATTGTAGGAATTGAAAAGGAAAAGGAAGTTTTAAAGAAGGATACAGGGCAATACGAAATGTTGATAAAAATATCAATAATGAAATTAAAATTTTAATTATTCTTAGCAATTTATAGGAAATTGAAGTAAAACAACAGGTTATAAAAATATATATTAATAAATTGTTTATATTTTCATAATTATTTAAAAATGTATTTTATTGAAACATATATAGTTCAAAATAAAATATAATACTCAATGTGGTAATAATATGGATGTGATTACTGGCCTACTACCAAGATGCTTGAGTGTCTAATTTAATTCACAGGTATTGCTGCCAGACATAATTAGTTTAAGAGCGGATACTTGTGGTGATCTGCACTATAGCGATAATAAAACCATAAATTTTTTTTTTTTTTTTTTTTTTTTTTTTAAAGAGGGAAAACAGTGGAAATCCTTCATGGACACCTGAGAGGGGTCCGCACCTCTCAGGTAGTGTGAGACTCTTACTCACTAAAACCACTTAACCCTTTGAAATCGACTTTGTTTTTGTCCCGCGATCGTCTAAGGGCGGTGTCGATTCTAAATTGCGTCAGGGCGCCTCATCATTGTTCTTTCATTCTTCCGGCATCGCGCTTCTTAATCTCCAGGATTGTCATAGATTTAATGGTAACTGATATTATCAGTTGTTCCGTAAACTATAACGTAACATAATTAAAAAAGTGGAACGGGAAAAAAAGGAATAAATCGTTACTAACGAAAAAAAAACTGTACGTATGAAAAAATTAATGTATAGAATCAGAGCAGAGGAAATGAGTCCGAACACTCCGTAACGAAATAAACCTACTAAATTCAGTTTATTCCAGAGAGTCGGCTGTCGGTGCTCCACAACAGATTCTAAACATAATTCTCCAAGGTATAAAAGTTACCGGCTGGTGAGTAGATTAAATTCAAGTGCAATGAATAATTTAATTCTTATACCTGAAAAAAATTATAATGTCTGTGAAAATATATAATTATGTAAAATTTTTGTGGAATTAATTAATTACAAAATTGATTATAATTGGCACATAATTAATATACGCATTTCGTACGCGGTGATGAAAATAGTAAAAACATAATATTTTAGTAAAGTTCAAATCAAATAATTTTTTGTCGAATTTAATCAAAATTTTTTAAGGAAATTGTGGAAAGATTTTATGTTGTACCTTTCAGTTACGTGTGTAACATTTTATGATTCCTTTGGCTGATAGTTGGAATTGTGAGCGATATTTGAGGTGGCTTGATGCGAACGGCTATTTTACTGTAAAATATTTTTGTTAATAGACATTTGTGTTAAATTATTAACTTCCAAAATTGAATATGATTGGCAATTAAATAATATACACATATCTTATTCGGATTTTAAGGAAATATAAAGAAAATCGTTTTACTAAATTTAAAACCATTTAATTGTTTGTCTTAATTATAAGAAAATTTAAAAAGAAATGTTTTATGCTTTACCTTTGAATAATGTGTGTAACATTTTATGATTCCTTTGGCTGATAGTTGGAATTGTGGGCGATATTTGAGGTGGCTTGATGCGAACGGCTATTTTACTGTAAAATATTTTTGTTAATAGACATTTGTGTTAAATTATTAACTTCCAAACTTGAATATGATTGGCAGTTAAATAATATACACATATCTTATTCGGATTTTAAGGAAATATAAAGAAAATCGTTTTACTAAATTTAAAACCATTTAATTGTTTGTCGTCATTATATGAAAATTTAATTTACCTTTTAATAACGTTTGTAGCATTTTATGATTCCTTTGGCTGATAGTTGGAATTCTGGGCGATATTTGAGGTGGCTTGATGCGAACGGCTATTTTACTGTAAAATATTTTTGTTAATAGACATTTGTGTTAAATTATTAACTTCCAAACTTGAATATGATTGGCAATTAAATAATATACACATATCTTATTCGGATTTTAAGGAAATATAAATAAAATCGTTTTACTAAATTTAAAACCATTTAATTGTTTTTCTTAATTGTAAGAAAATTTAAAAAGAAATGTTTTATGCTTTACCTTTGAATAATGTGTGTAACATTTTATGATTCCTTTGGCTGATAGTTGGAATTCTGGGCGATATTTGAGGTGGCTTGATGCGAACGGCTATTTTACTGTAAAATATTTTTGTTAATAGACATTTGTGTTAAATTATTAACTTCCAAAATTGAATATGATTGGCAATTAAATAATATACACATATCTTATTCGGATTTTAAGGAAATATAAAGAAGATGGTTTTACTAAATTTAAAACCATTTAATTGTTTGTCTTAATTATAAGAAAATTTAAAAAGAAATGTTTTATGCTTTACCTTTGAATAATGTGTGTAACATTTTATGATTCCTTTGGCTGATAGGTGGAATTCTGGGCGATATTTGAGGTGGCTTGATGAGAACGGCTATTTTACTGTAAAATATTTTTGTTAATAGACATTTGTGTTAAATTATTAACTTCCAAACTTGAATATGATTGGCAATTAAATAATATACACATATCTTATTCGGATTTTAAGGAAATATAAATAAAATCGTTTTACTAAATTTAAAACCATTTAATTGTTTTTCTTAATTGTAAGAAAATTTAAAAAGAAATGTTTTATGCTTTACCTTTGAATAATGTGTGTAACATTTTATGATTCCTTTGGCTGATAGTTGGAATTCTGGGCGATATTTGAGGTGGCTTGATGCGAACGGCTATTTTACTGTAAAATATTTTTGTTAATAGACATTTGTGTTAAATTATTAACTTCCAAAATTGAATATGATTGGCAATTAAATAATATACACATATCTTATTCGGATTTTAAGGAAATATAAAGAAAATCGTTTTACTAAATTTAAAACCATTTAATTGTTTGTCTTAATTATAAGAAAATTTAAAAAGAAATGTTTTATGCTTTACCTTTGAATAATGTGTGTAACATTTTATGATTCCTTTGGCTGATAGTTGGAATTGTGGGCGATATTTGAGGTGGCTTGATGCGAACGGCTATTTTACTGTAAAATATTTTTGTTAATAGACATTTGTGTTAAATTATTAACTTCCAAACTTGAATATGATTGGCAGTTAAATAATATACACATATCTTATTCGGATTTTAAGGAAATATAAAGAAAATCGTTTTACTAAATTTAAAACCATTTAATTGTTTGTCTTAATTATAATAAAATTTAAAAAGAAATGTTTTATGCTTTACCTTTGAATAATGTGTGTAACATTTTATGATTCCTTTGGCTGATAGTTGGAATTCTGGGCGATATTTGAGGTGGCTTGATGAGAACGGCTATTTTACTGTAAAATATTTTTGTTAATAGACATTTGTGTTAAATTATTAACTTCCAAACTTGAATATGATTGGCAATTAAATAATATACACATATCTTATTCGGATTTTAAGGAAATATAAATAAAATCGTTTTACTAAATTTAAAACCATTTAATTGTTTTTCTTAATTATAAGAAAATTTAAAAAGAAATGTTTTATGCTTTACCTTTGAATAATGTGTGTAACATTTTATGATTCCTTTGGCTGATAGTTGGAATTCTGGTCGATATTTGAGGTGGCTTGATGCGAACGGCTATTTTACTGTAAAATATTTTTGTTAATAGACATTTGTGTTAAATTATTAACTTCCAAAATTGAATATGATTGGCAATTAAATAATATACACATATCTTATTCGGATTTTAAGGAAATATAAAGAAAATCGTTTTACTAAATTTAAAACCATTTAATTGTTTGTCTTAATTATAAGAAAATTTAAAAAGAAATGTTTTATGCTTTACCTTTGAATAATGTGTGTAACATTTTATGATTCCTTTGGCTGATAGTTGGAATTCTGGGCGATATTTGAGGTGGCTTGATGCGAACGGCTATTTTACTGTAAAATATTTTTGTTAATAGACATTTGTGTTAAATTATTAACTTCCAAAATTGAATATGATTGGCAATTAAATAATATACACATATCTTATTCGGATTTTAAGGAAATATAAAGAAAATCGTTTTACTAAATTTAAAACCATTTAATTGTTTGTCTTAATTATAAGAAAATTTAAAAAGAAATGTTTTATGCTTTACCTTTGAATAATGTGTGTAACATTTTATGATTCCTTTGGCTGATAGTTGGAATTGTGGGCGATATTTGAGGTGGCTTGATGCGAACGGCTATTTTACTGTAAAATATTTTTGTTAATAGACATTTGTGTTAAATTATTAACTTCCAAAATTGAATATGATTGGCAATTAAATAATATACACTTTACTTTTTCGGATTTTAAGAAAATATAATTGAAGATGGTTTTACTAAATTTTAAACCATTTAATTGTTTGTCTTAATTTACAAAAATTTAAAAAGAAATGTTTTATGCTTTACCTCTGAATAATGTGTGTAACATTTTATGATTCCTTTGGCTGATAGTTGGAATTGTGGGCGATATTTGAGGTGGCTTGATGCGAACGGCTATTTTACTGTAAAATATTTTAGTTAATAGACATTTGTGTTAAATTATTAACTATCAAAATTGAATATGATTGGCAATTAAATAATATACACATTTCTTTTTCGGATTTTAAGAAAATATAAAGAAGATGGTTTTACTAAATTTTAAACCATTTAATTGTTTGTCTTAATTATACGAAAATTTACTTTACCTTTCAATAATGTTTGTAGCATTTTATGATTCCTTTGGCTGTTAGTTGGAATTCTGGGCGATATTTGAGGTGGCTTGATGCGAACGGCTATTTTGCTGTAAAATATTGTAGGGATATAGCATGCTACATATTAAGGGAAGTAATATTATGTAGAAATTTATTTATTTTAAAAGGTTTAACATTTTAATAGGGAGTTGTTAATTAATTGAAATAAGTATTTGATTACTTGAAAAATGATTATTGATTTCAATTATTAATATAAATTGGTTTCAAACAAACTTTCGTAATGAATTATAATTTAAAATTTAAAATATTTGTACAAAAATCTTTATTGTTCTTTTTATTATTTTATATACTGGTGATTTCTAATATTTGTTTTCTTACCTTAAATGTCATTATGATGATGCAGCATCACTTTGCGTCTTGTGAAGTCCCCCTCATGTTGGATAGTATCATGCTAGTCTTCATTGTTTATAAATTCTGAAGTGGAAGGTGTTAGAAACTGTAGACTATGTTTTTAGTTTCGTTTCCTGGAGCATGAATGAATAAATTCTTAGGTGATCCGACTCTTGAGCAAGCTACATATAGTTGACCGTGGGAGAAGCATGGTGATGTCAAATTTACTCCGCAGAACTTAATTGATTGTCCTTGCGACTTATTGATTGTAATTGAGAATGCAAGTCTTACTGGAAATTGCAATCTCTTAAAGTTAAATGGCAAATCTGTTGGAATTAATGGTATCCGTGGGATAAATACTATTTCCCCCTCTCCTTTTCCTGTAATATAGTAGCTTCGATTACGTTTTCAAGCATCTTCTTAACACACAGTCTTGTGCCGTTGCAGAGTTTTGGAGGGTCGAGATTGCGTAGTAAAATAATCGGTGAACCTTCTTTCAGTAAGAGCCTATGGGGTGGTAAACCAGGTGGATCCAGTGAGTTTAGGAACTCCGGTGGGAAATTAACTGCCTCGTCGGTATCTATTACTGTATCAATAGAGTTGTACTCTGATACGATGCCTGGTAACATGGTAAGTATTTCATTGTTTATTTCGTGGACATCGTCGTTTTTAGGAGCGAGAATGACTCTTTCTCGCAACCAATTCAAGTTTTGATAGTTTTGTTGAACTGCCGGATAGACCGCCTTTATTAGGTCTGAGATGGACGACACCAGATTACAAAAGTCGGTTGAGAATTTTAGATTACCTGAATAGTCTAGGGGTAATCTACCTTCTCCCATCTCTAAAAGTTTTTTTGAAAAAGCCTGTGCTGCGTCATCTCCGAACTGCACTCTCATATTTTGATGTAACGTTAACTTTTGCATATGTCTCCACAAAAAGGACTGTTTTAAACATGCGTGGATTTGATCAGCTGGTGTTGCGTTTGGGATGATGGGCAGAGTTTGACGAAAGTCTCCACAGAGGAGTACGAGAGTCCCTCCCATGATGTTCTTATTTCCTTTAAGGTCTTTCATAGTGTTGTCAAGGGCCTCGAGAGATTTCTTGTGAGCCATAGTACATTCATCCCATACTATTAATTTACATGTTTTCAGTACCCGAGCTTGACCACTTGACTTGCTTATGTTGCAAGTAGGAATTTCGTGTCTCGCTAAGTCTAGCGGCAATTTAAGTGCAGAATGGGCAGTTCTTCCTCCATCCATCAATGTCGCTGCAATTCCTGAAGACGCAATGGCAAGAGCAATTTGACCCCGAGACCTGACTTCTGCCAGAATTAAATTAGTCAAAAATGTTTTCCCTGTGCCACCAGAAGCATCAAGGAAAATAATACCACCGTTTTCTTTGAATATATTGTGCATTATAATTTCGTATGCTTTTCTCTGATCCTCATTTAGAAGAGGTCTGTTTTGCAGGACATAGGAAGTAAGCTGCTCCACATTGTAGCTCTTTTCTCGGACGCAATCTGGGTGGAACACGTCTTCTTGACTTCGTGATGGCTGAGGCATGCCGAGTTGTTGCATTGTTTTATTCGCAATGGCCAGACATTTATTTTCTAGAATAATCAAAGCCATATTGAAAATATCTGGACCAAAAGAAATTTCTAACGTCGGATTTTCCCTTCGGACTTTGCGGAGTATATCTTCACATAATGCCTCCTTATAACTTTCCCATAGAGTAACAGGATTCGACGGACTGCACATAGTGAGTATTATGGCAAATAGATTTCTTATTTGGTCTGGCATGGAGATTAATTCGGCTTCTCGCATTGTGTCATCCCAGCACTGGTCTGTTTGTAAGAGACCTAATTTTTGACAGGTTTCTCTGTATGATTCGCATAGTTCTCCATTTACTGTTTTTAGGTAGGCAAAAGATGTTGGTCCTCTAACGTAGTGAAGTAGCATCCTAAGAAAGAAACATTCGGCGTTATTGGGATGAACTGTATACACACGACCCAAAGCATCGCTTGCATGTACATCATGTCCAGGTACTGACTGGCCTAGTTTTCTTTTAGAGAAAACTTTCCTAGATGAATTCCATGTGTAATACTGAGGTATTTCGGGATACAATAAGGTTCTGGCGAAAGCATCTTTCTGACAAAGTTGAAAGAATGCAGTTAAAGTTGTGTTTGGTGGTTGATCACGGAGCAGTCTGTGTGGTGAAATAAACTCGTTGACCATTTTCTAAATGAACACTAAGGTGAACAACAGTAGGATATCTTTCATGTATGGGAAATCCTAGTATTCGCCAAACTGCTTCGTTGCTACTAATATATCTGCCCAAGTGATATTGAGTCACTTCATCATTTGTTGTGTCGTTAGTAATGCAAAATGAAGCCATATCACTACCTTTGTTTATATACTTGCACACGTATTTGATGGATTTGACACTGTTACAGTATTCGACATTGATGTGTGCCTGAAACATTGTCGACAGCAGTGGGGAATAAGGCACTACCCATCTATTGTCGATTTCTATTTCGGTATTCTTGCGTATCTTAAGTTTTGCCGTGAAACCGCCATCTTCTGGAGATCGCCGTCTGTACAGAGGATATCCATCACTTCCGGTTTGCGTGTCTTTAATAAATTTTCTTGGATATTTCTTAGTACACCTTCCGTCTTTCATACAAGGACAATTTCGATTAAGATTGCCGCATGGTCCGTGGATCATGTTTGAGGTTATGACAATAGATAGGTCAGGATCTTGTGTTGGGTCAGGCAGTTCAGCTGATATAATATCATCAATTTGTGAGGGATGAATTTTGTCCTTCAACCATATTAAATTGTGTGAATGTGGCAGTCCACGCTTTTGCCACTCTATTGTGTACATCCAACATCTTGGGATTCCAAATACATGACCCTTTGTTATAACGTCCATTAATTTCAACTGCTTTAGTTTGAATACTCTCGCAATCAAGTCATGCCGATCACTGGGTAATTGACCATTGGTAAGTATTTCCTTGATCTCCAACCATGTAGGATTACATGTGAAAGTGATAAATAAGTCTGGTCTCCCGTATGTCTTTACGTACGTCATAGCATCCTGCGTGTATTCGTGCATATGTCTGGGACTACCAGTGAATGTAGATGGCAGTATGACTAAAGAACCTATGTTTTCAATGTCCCCATCATTTGTAATAGCATCTCTGAGGTGAATGTATTCTTCAACTCTGAGTTTACGCTGATTTAGACGAATATAAAGAAGACGTTCAGTTTCGATTTTTGCATACATATCAACTACGAATTGATGAAACAAATGCCTGCAGTTTAATATATGGTTCGGTTGAGCATCTCGAACCATTAGACGGTATGCATAGAAAAGCATCGCTGAAACTTTCTTTGTTGTTGGTTGACCTGTTCTTGGGTTGACCAGTCTGATATTAAAATGATATCCTTCTTCACCACGGGGAAATATGAGTGGGTATTGAAGAGAATCATAGAATCGATGTGTTTCGGAAATACGCTGTAGTGAATGACCTCGTCGTTGAATTATGATATCTCGACGATCAAAGCCATCGGCTGACATAACCACTGCTATTTCATGTCCTTCAGGAGTATTAAAGCGCCGTTCGTGTTCTCCAACCGGTCTACGATCTGCTCGTATGACAACTTTATATTCATCTGTTGGCATATGTTCTAATGCTGTTTTGAATGTTTTTATCAGATCGTTATGCTCATGAAACATTGTTTGTAAACTTGACACTATATGTCGTCTTGTTCCTGAGATGTAGCCGCACCTCTGGTTAGTTTCCGTTTCATCGTTTCCTATAAAATATATTTGTAGAAATTTAGGTTGTTGATCAGACAGTGGGAGCAACGATCCCGCTTTATGATAAATCTGACCTTGTACTGTGAATGTTGTTGCAAAGCCAGGATTTTCAACAACTGATGTTGCACCGAATGACGTCATTTGGAAAGATGAGTTGTATTTCCTGATATTAGTGAGAAAATGTTTTGATTCTGCTGTATTTCCGGATGTGTATGTCAACAGTTCATGTGGTGGCGTTTCTAGGTTGCTCAGTTTTACTTTTCCATTTTTGCAGCAAATACCAGCAGTTTCAGATTTAAATTTTTTTGCATGGCAGTAAGTACAAACTGTTTGCATTTTACCTATAGTAACAGTTGGATGGTGTGTATAATCTTTAAGTGGATCATAATGGAATGCTTCTAATTTTAGGGTAAAATGATGTGCAGTCCGCGATCGTGTGGTACTGACTCTCAGATTTTGAAGGCGGGTTTTGCGCTGCTGTTCGGTTTCCGAACTTCTAGATGTAGTTGTTCTTTTTCTTAAATCTTGCAGTCTGGTTTTGCGCTGGTGTTCGGTTTCTGAACTTCTACATGTAGTTGTTCTTTTCTTTTGATCTTGCAGTCTGATTTCGCGCTGCTGATCGGTTTCTGAACTTCTAGATGTACTGGTCCTTTTCTTTTGATCTTGCAGTCTGGTTTCGCGCTGCTGATCGGTTTCCAAACTTCTAGATGTAGTTGTTCTTTTTCTTAAATCTTGCAGTCTGGTTTCGCGCTGCTGATCGGTTTCTGAACTTCTAGATGTACTGGTCCTTTTCTTTTGATCTTGCAGTCTGGTTTCGCGCTGCTGATCGGTTTCCAAACTTCTAGATGTAGTTGTTCTTTTTCTTAAATCTTGCAGTCTGGTTTCGCGCTGCTGATCGGTTTCTGAACTTCTAGATGTACTGGTCCTTTTCTTTTGATCTTGCAGTCTGATTTCGCGCTGCTGATCGGTTTCCAAACTTCTAGATGTAGTTGTTCTTTTTCTTAAATCTTGCAGTCTGGTTTCGCGCTGCTGATCGGTTTCTGAACTTCTAGATGTACTGGTCCTTTTCTTTTGATCTTGCAGTCTGATTTCGCGCTGCTGATCGGTTTCCAAACTTCTAGATGTAGTTGTTCTTTTTCTTAAATCTTGCAGTCTGGTTTCGCGCTGCTGATCGGTTTCTGAACTTCTAGATGTACTGGTCCTTTTCTTTTGATCTTGCAGTCTGGTTTCGCGCTGCTGATCGGTTTCCAAACTTCTAGATGTAGTTGTTCTTTTTCTTAAATCTTGCAGTCTGGTTTTGCGCTGGTGTTCGGTTTCCGAACTTCTAGATGTAGTTGTTCTTTTCTTTTGATCTTGCAGTCTGGTTTCGCGCTGCTGATCGGTTTCTGAACTTCTAGATGTACTGGTCCTTTTCTTTTGATCTTGCAGTCTGGTTTCCCGCTGCTGTTCGGTTTCCAAACTTCTAGATGTAGTTGTTCTTTTTCTTAAATCTTGCAGTCTGGTTTCGCGCTGCTGATCGGTTTCTGAACTTCTAGATGTACTGGTCCTTTTCTTTTGATCTTGCAGTCTGATTTCGCGCTGCTGATCGGTTTCCAAACTTCTAGATGTAGTTGTTCTTTTTCTTAAATCTTGCAGTCTGGTTTCGCGCTGCTGATCGGTTTCTGAACTTCTAGATGTACTGGTCCTTTTCTTTTGATCTTGCAGTCTGATTTCGCGCTGCTGATCGGTTTCCAAACTTCTAGATGTAGTTGTTCTTTTTCTTAAATCTTGCAGTCTGGTTTCGCGCTGCTGATCGGTTTCTGAACTTCTAGATGTACTGGTCCTTTTCTTTTGATCTTGCAGTCTGGTTTCGCGCTGCTGATCGGTTTCCAAACTTCTAGATGTAGTTGTTCTTTTTCTTAAATCTTGCAGTCTGGTTTTGCGCTGGTGTTCGGTTTCTGAACTTCTAGATGTAGTTGTTCTTTTCTTTTGATCTTGCAGTCTGGTTTCGCGCTGCTGATCGGTTTCCAAACTTCTAGATGTAGTTGTTCTTTTTCTTAAATCTTGCAGTCTGGTTTTGCGCTGGTGTTCGGTTTCCGAACTTCTAGATGTAGTTGTTCTTTTCTTTTGATCTTGCAGTCTGGTTTCGCGCTGCTGATCGGTTTCTGAACTTCTAGATGTACTGGTCCTTTTCTTTTGATCTTGCAGTCTGGTTTCCCGCTGCTGTTCGGTTTCCGAACTTCTAGATGTAGTTGTTCTTTTCTTTTGATCTTGCAGTCTGGTTTCGCGCTGCTGATCGGTTTCTGAACTTCTAGATGTACTGGTCCTTTTCTTTTGATCTTGCAGTCTGGTTTCCCGCTGCTGTTCGGTTTCGGAACTTCGAGATGTAGTTGCTCTTTTTCTTAAATCTTGCAGTCTGGTTTCCCGCTGCTGTTCGGTTTCGGAACTTCTAAATGTAGTGGCCCTTATTTTTTGATCTCGAAGCCTGGTCTGGCGCTGAAGAAGAGGCTCTGATAGCCTGGTTTCCGCAGTTCGCTGGCGTAGAATGCAAAGCCTTGTAATTCTATCCTCAGGACTCTCATGTGCTCGTTTCTTTTTAATTTTTTTAGCCGTTATTTGTATTTGGCCAATTGCCTTACGTTTTCTGGGTGGCATTTTTGTACCAATTAATACCTTTAAAGAGTAATATTAAATTACTATTTATAGATTAATATATTACGTTTATGAAAAAGAATGTAACCCTTTTTATAGTAAAACTAAAAACTACCAAAACCAAAATTCTTATTGTTATTGAGATTTAAAATTTGATTTCGTAACAAAAAGTTATAAGTTTGTGTAAAATGATAAAACAATTAAGCTGCTTCGAAAAGGATATCACCTCGAAAATGTTAGGTGAAAAGAATTCATATAAGTATAAGTATAATACTCGTGTATCAATACTGTTTGGGAAATGTGTTCTAATTTGTCCATTTTCTATATAGAGATGTAAGAAGAAAATGCTCACGTTAGTATAAAGTTATTACATAGAGTTTAAGCAGTAAGTATAAAATAATAAAAATGAAATAAAATTTGCAATATTTACGGAAATAGAAATTAGGTGAGAATGAGAGAAATTTTATATAAATAACGAATTGGTAGATAATATAAAATGTGGAATTAATTTTGTAGTATTTGTGGAAATACGAATTGATTATTAATAATATGGACTGTAAATTAAATGCAGAATTTATAAGTGATACTATAGGTATTGGAAAATATAAACCAAGGATTGCATTCGAGAATTTGTGTAAATCAGGAATTAGAAATAAATTATTAACCTTATAGATAAAAGTAAATTGTGGAATAAAATTTGTAGGTTTCATGGAAATAGTAGTAAGCTACGAATGGGACTGACAATAAAATAAATACATAATTGGTACGTAATAACACAGTAAAAGATAAATTGTGAAATTAAATATCTGTTATTTATGAAAATAGGAATAGAACATGATTGGGACGGACTCTAAATTTAACGCTTATATGCTGAAAAATATATCAGATATACGAAAATATTAACTAAAGAAAAAATTTGCAACATTTATAGAAAAGGGGAATTATATATAATTGAGACTGACATAAATTGAAAGAAGAATTGAGAGCTATATATCCACTTATAGTAGATTATTAACAGTGGAAGAAAATTTATAGCAGTTATAGAAAAAGTTTGCACTTTGGAATTCAAATGACGGTGATACGATTGCAAAATTTATAAGTAATTACATTGTTCTTCGTAAGTATTAAGTAAGGAATGAATTTGTACAATTTGTGGTAACAGAAATTAGAAAAGAATGGAACGAATTCTAAATTCAATAGAGAGTTAGTACACAAAATAACATTTACTCCAAAATGTAAACTGAGGTATTAAATTTGTTGAAATAGAAATTACATACGAATGAAACGACCTGTTAAATAAATTTAGAGATGGTAGGTACTATAACAGTTATTTGAGAATATTAACTGGGAAAGAACATTTGTAACATTAGAGGTACGAAAAAAGAATTAGGGACACGATTGACCGAAAATGAAAACCATAATTTATAGGTAATATAAAAGATTTTGTAAAATATAATCTGCATAATTAAATTTGTAGAATTTGCGGAAATAGCAAATAGAAAATAATATAAATTGAAAGTAGAGATGGTACATAATATAACACTTATTTGTGAATATTAATTCCGGGAAATTTTTTTAGATTTGTGGTAATAGGAGACAGGTAGGAATATGAATGAACGGTAATAGAATGGCCAAATATTGTAATAGTTTTTTTAAAAATATATGAAAATAATTACATTAGCAGAAACATTCTATGAATAATTCAATTTGAAGAATTTGTTGAAATAGCAATTAGAAGGGAATGGTACGTACTGTAAATTAAATGTAGAGACGGTAGATAATATAACGGTGATTTGAGAATATTAATTGGGGGAGAAAATTTGTACATTTTGTGGTAATAGTAGTCAAGTAGGAATATGGATGAACGGTAATGAAATGCACAATTAATGTAATAGCGTTTGAAATATATATAAATAAAGAATTAAATATACAGAAAAAAAGGTAATTTGTATTATATATGAATGGAACGTACTGAAAATTAGAGATGTTAGATAATATAAGCATTTAATAATATTACTGGGGAAGAAAATTTGTAAGTATTGCGATAATAGTAGACAGGTACGAATATAAATGACCGCAAATGGAGTGCATTAATAATGTAATAGTTTTTTTTAAATATATATAGAAAATAATTAGATTTCCAGAAAAAGAGGTAATTTGGATAAGATGTTAATGGAAGGTACTGTAAATTAAATGTATATATAGTAAATAATATAACAGTTATTTGAGAATATTAAGAGGGGGAGACAATTTGTAGGTTCTGTGGTAATATTAGTCATTTAGGAATATGAATGAACAGTAATGGCATACACAATTAATGTAATAGTGTTTGAAATATATATATATAGAAAAGAATTAGATTTCCAGGAAAAGAGGGAATTTGGATAAGATGTGTATGGAAGGTACTGTAAATTAAATGTAGATATGGTAAATAATATAACAGTTATTTGAGAATATTAAGGGGAGGGGGGGAGAAAATTTGTAGGTTTTGGGATAATATCAGTCATGTAGGATAATGAATGAAAGGTAAAGTAATGCACAAATAATGTAAGTGTTTCTGAAATATATAATAAAAAAATTAAATTAGGAGAAAATGAGGTAATTTTGATTAGATGTGAATGAAACGTATTGTAAATTAAATTGAGTGGTGGATAACGTAACACTTATTCGTGAAACATGTACTACATGAATAATTTGGAATATTTATGGTAAAATTAGTCGCATACGGTCATCAATGACCTCAAATGAAATGCACAATATTTATATATAAAAAAATTTTGGAACACATTATATGAAGAATTCAATTTGTATAATTTGTGGAAATAGCAATTAGAACTGAATGGAACGTACTGTTAAATAAATGTAGTGACTGTCGATAATATAACACTTATTTGAGAATATTAAATGGGGAGAAAATTTGTAGATTTTGTGGTAATAGTCAGGTAGGAATATCAATGAACGGTAAAGTAATACACAATTAGTGTAATAGTTTTTTAAATATATAAAAAAAAGAATTAAATTTGCAGAAAAAGACGTAATTTGGAAATGGATGTGAATGGAACGTACTGTAAATTAAATGGATTGCTGGTGGATAACATAACACTTATTCGTTAAAAATGTACTGCAGAAATAATTCGGAATATTTATGGTAAAAGTAGTCAGGTACGGTCACGAATGACCTTAAATGGAATGCATAATATTTAGATATAAATAAATTTTTGGAAAACTTTATAAGAAGAATTCAATTTGTTGAAATAGCAATTATAAAGGAATGGAACGTTCTGTAAATTAAATGTACAGACGGTATATAATAGAACGTTGATTTGAGAATATTAACTGGGGGAGAAAATTTGTAGGTTTTGTGGTAATAGTAGTGAGGTGGGTATATGGATGAAAGGTAATGGCATGCATAAGTAATGTAATAGTTTTTGATATATATAATAAAAATTAAATAAATTTGCAGAAAAAAAGGTAATTTGTATTAGATATGAATGGAATGTACTGTAAATTAAAATTAGAGACTGTTGATACTATTACAGTTATTTGAGAATACTAACTGGGGGAGAAAATTTGTAAATATTGGGATAATAGTAGTCAGGTAATATATAACAGGTATTCGAGAATGTTAAACGGGAAAGAAAATTTATACGTTTCTTGGTTAGAGTAGTCAGCTAGGTTTAGTAGTGACGGCTAATTGAATGCAGAAATAATATGTAATGTAATACTTTTTGAAAAATATTAAGTAAATAATTATATTGATAGAATAAATTATGATTGTAATTATAAGTGAATCGAACGGACTGTAAATTAAACTGGGAAACTTGTAAATAAATGCATGGTTGGTGGAGAATGTAACACTTATTCGAGACTGTTAACCTTTTTAAAAAAATTGAGTGATTTATACAATTAGGAATTAGGTATTACTGGGAAGGACTTAAAATTGAATGCAATATTGGAGTTTTTGATAACACTTATCGAAAATATTAACTGTTGTAAAATATATGTACCTTTTAATGACTGTAAATAAAAATGGAGAAGTTTTAGTAAATGAGTTGTAGAAAATTGTAACTGTGGAATTAAATTTTTATAATTTGTGGTAATTGGAATTTAAGTGTGAATATAACGGTCAGTAAATTAATACATATTTGTTGGATAATATAAACGTTATTTGAAAATATTATATTTTTAAATAATTTGTATCATTTATGGGAAGTGTTGTGATGTAGGAATGAGAAGAACCGTAAATCTCAATCAGAATTTATAGGCAACATAACAGATTTTCTAAATAATAAGTGTGGATTTAAATTTGCTGCATTTATTGAAATTATAGTTAGTTAATAAAGGGTCGGACCTTACTTTTAATGCTGCGGAATTAAATTTTTTGGATTTATATTAACAGAAAACAGTAATAAATTGGATGGACCGAAATACAGTTTAATATATGTCGATCATCTTAGGTTAGAGGATGTCTTTGGAATAATAATAATTTCCATAAATATTATGAACACAGCATATTGGACAGATGATGGTATATAGAGATATCATCGATAAGTGAATTCAGAAAAGAATGCAAATAATTTTTCGTTCCTGTAGCTTTTCAGGAATGGATGTTGAAGTAACATTTAAAATTATCTTCACTATGATAATTTGTACATTAAAATATTTCGTAAATCTATTTTTCTCATAATGTATGTGAAGAAAAATATTTTTAAGATTCATTTATTGGATGAGTCAAAACATGTGAAATGGAATATAGAAGGAAACAAATAAATATTTTGGCAGCAAGGAAAGCAGTATTAGCATAGGTAAAGTACGAAAAATATATTCTAAACGTGCGATAAGACTATATAATACACGAATTATGTTTGATGAATTACGTTTTAGAATAATGTAGGGAATAATAGTATAGATAAATGACGATGAAAATAATATTGCGGAAAAAATCAGTTGCTTAATCCATTGAAAAACAAACACTGATAATGAAATAGTTTGTGGATTGATAACCGCTCCGTAATAAACATGCAGCATAATGATATTCTAGAATTGACCTTAGAATTCATAACATGCAGAACAAAAGAGTATTTGTAAAATATTCTTAGAAACGCAAACATAGGGAAAAGAATTTGAGATAATGTCGAGATAGTGCAATACCATAAGTGAATAGAGAAAAATTCATTAAGCACTGAACCTAATATTAAGAAACATTGAGCTTGACTACTCGCTGGAATATCAAAAAGACATTACAACATTGAAAAAAGATAAAACGCCATTTTGAAAATTAATGTACCAATCTTACATGTACCAATGTTAAAGTAGTTGATATGACTCTTAGAAGAAGTCAAATAAAGTAAAATATTACAAAGTTGAGGAAATTATGTATGAGGGGAAGAAGTTACGCATGAAGTTATGAAATAACAGCAAATATATGGAAATGAAATTTTGGTGTAATGAGAGATAGTTTGAATATAGAGAAAAATCAAATTATAAGGAATGAAACAATTTAATTACATATCGTATAATTATATTAAGGTAAAAGCAGTTGGAAATGAAAATAATAATATAAAAGGGGAAATGGTAACGTGGAAGAAACTAATTTATGTTATAGAGTTATAAAAATGCTTGAAAGTTGTTGAAGAGATTTATCAGAAAAAGAAATAGTTGAATTGATTTTAGTAGCTATAATAATAAAATAGCAGTTAATATTAATGTAAAGAAAATTGAATTTACGTAGAAGACGCCTGTCGTAGTACGCGTGGAAGGTCAATGCTCTTAATGCGTTGACTGCCAAGAAGAAAATATTTTAGTGTTCGCTAATGTTATGGATAAACAAATTGTGAATGAACTTAGGAAGTGAAATATAATGGAAGGAAAATTGTTAAAAGAGAAATTTGTGGGAATAAATAGAAATTGTTTTTGGGACGTTTGAAAACTTGGAATAATGCAGTTTTCAGTTATAAAAACTATATATAAACCATATATGAATTACGGACGCGTCGTATAAGAAAATAATTTGAGAATTTACTTCAATACTTTATGACTTTCAGGATAAAAGATTTGTGTACAAAATTTGAGAAGGAATATATTGGCAATAAATGTAAATAATGAATGTAGTTAGAGATGATAAGGCAAAAAGAATTTGAATTATATATTTAACATTTATAAAGGAATAGGAAATGTTACAGTCTGTGTATTACAAAAAGGAAATTTCACAATTGATTTTAATGTATGATAAGTTCGAGAATGAATTATTTTTTTCAAAAGCTGTATCTTGATATAAGCATGATATGAAGGAAAATTTTGGTAGTATAATATGATAAAAATTCAGAAATATAAAATTTGTGAAATAGAAACAAAAAAAACTCAAGTAACAACAGTACGACGCAAAAACATTCAATTGCAAGAAAATATAATAAGGGATGTAGGAGAAAAGTGAATCGTAAATTAGTTCAAAGCAAATGTTAAATGGGAAGTATTTACATTATTCATATGTTTAAAATGTTTGTTCAACTACCTTAAGGGAGTGTGGCTACACTGCAATGTGTCGTCTTTGAATTGTATCTGCGGTGTCCTTAGGAGATTCGTTTGTAGCTGCTGCCGAGGTTGTAAGAGAATCCTGTGAAATTGGGAATGAAATGTGTAAAAAGTACGGTAATTATTTCAAAAATATTATCATTTGAAATTAACTGCAAATAGACAATGTTTTTTAAACATTTTTTAAAGAAAAGATCTAGATTTTCAAATAATGTACTGGAAATTAATAATAGTATGTAATTTTACAAAGTAAAGCATTGAAAACATAATTACAGACGTGAAATATACGTAAATTATTTGTGAAATTACCTGAAGTGTGTTTATGTTCCTTAGTCAATTTTATTTTTGGAGTCGGTGGAAAACTTGCTCGTAATACTTGCAGAGACAACAAAACCTGAAAGAAAGAGATAAAAATACAACAAATGGTTGGCCTACTTGCTGTTTGGTTGCAAGAAAACGACAGGTTGCCGGTAATATTGTTTGATGTTTGCGGCTGCTTGTAGAAAATAAAATCTGGAAAAAAAAAATATATTGAAAAATGTGGAATGTGGTTTGATGGCACAAAATGCTACTATGTAACCGTTTGTGAAAAGGCCCACAAAAGCTTCTGTAAATTAATCGATGGAAACCAGATGCGTTTGGAATGCTTCTAGTCAATCGACTGACAAATTTTTGTTCTGTATCAGCTTCCTAGCGTATTGGAATTAGAGTGGGGTTGCTTCAACAAAATATCAACCAATTGTAGCTCTTGCTTCCCTGAAACAGTAAATGTCGGCACATTTAGTTTGAATTATTTTCTATGTGGAATGGCATTGGCTGGTTTGATTCAAAAGCAAATAACACCCAATCATGACTCCTGTTCCGTGGAACAACTAATGTATCCCCTTTAAAAGGCGGTGCTTGGAAAAGGAATTTATAGGATTTGGACATATTTTCGTTTTAACGAAGAACTTGTATTCGCTTTTGACGGTTTCCTCAACATCTGCAGACTTACGACGTGCCTTACTTCCCGGAAGGCCTATTATATTAATAAACGGCTCAGGCCGATCTGCTGTGGGAAAAAGCATTTGAAATAAATAAATTTTAGTCCAGAAGATGAAATTAAATGCGTAGAAAATCAATATTTTAATGTTCGATAAGATAATAAAGTTTTCGTCTTTTGTTCATTGATAATAACAATTATATTAATAAATGAAGTGTAATAATTATTTATATTAAACACTTTTGTTCTGGTAGGAAAGGGGTTATATGGTTTAGGATTTTGAGAACACTTGTTCAAGTTATGTAGATTACGTGGATAATTATTTTAATGTTCGATAAGATAATAAAGTTTTCGTCTTTTGTTCATTGATAATAACAATTATATTTATAAATGAAGTGTAATAATTATTTATATTAAACACTTTTGTTCTGGTAGGAAAGGGGTTATATGGTTTAGGATTTTGAGAACACTTGTTCAAGTTATGTAGATTACGTGGATAATTATTTTAATGTTCGATAAGATAATAAAGTTTTCGTCTTTTGTTCATTGATAATAACAATTATATTTATAAATGAAGTGTAATAATTATTTATATTAAACACTTTTGTTCTGGTAGGAAAGGGGTTATATGGTTTAGGATTTTGAGAACACTTGTTCAAGTTATGTAGATTACGTGGATAATATTTTCATTGAAGTTGTAGTAAACTAAATTATAAACTACGTTAGCATGTAGAGTTTTTGTTACATGTATTTGTTCGTGATTATTTGTTGCTTTATTTCTTGTCAATAATACAACTTCAATTACAGAATAAATGTAAAATTATGTTTGGATACAATTTATAATATAAAACCTTTTTAAAAGAGTTTAAAAAGCAGTGGTTCGGAAACACTTTTGTTGTCCAAGAAACGTCGTTATTAATGATACATTTATATGGAATTACAATTATTACAGCATGTGTTTTAGTAATATAAAGTACGATGATAATATTTTATACGTGCTTAAAATATTCGATTTCGTTAATCTGATGTGTCCTTCATTAATCCTTGTCCGTAATTTGATTTAAAATATTGTATAAATATAAAACTCTTTAAACCTGCATAAATTGTTAAAATAAAACTTTTTTATGTCAGTGGAAAAGAATGTGCTTTGGAAAAGAAATTTAAAAATGCGGAAATGTTTCGTCTTATGGAAAAACTGGTAAATTCTTTTAACAGTTTCCTCAACATCTGCAGATTTACGACGTGCCTTATTTCCCGGAAGGCCAATTAGTAAAAGGCTGAGGCCGATCTGCTGTGGGAAAAAGCATTTGAAATAACTAAATTTTAGTTCAGATGATGAAAGTGAATGCGTAGAACATCAATATTTTAATGTTCGATATGATAATGAATTTTTCGTCTTTTGTTCATTGATAATACTTGTAAAACATTCGATTTCTTTACATCTCACGTGTCCTTTATTATTCCTTGTCCGTAATTTAATTTGAAATATTGTATAAATATAAAACTCTTTAAAGCTGCATAAATTGTTAAAATTAAACCGTTTTATGTCAGTGGAAAATAATGTGCTTTGGAAAAGAAATTTTAAGATGCGGAAATGTTTCTGTCTTATGGAAGAACTGGTAAATGCTTTTAACAGTTTCGTCAACATCTGCAGATTTACAACGTGCCTTATTTCCAGGAAGGCCTATTAGTAAAAGGCTCACGCCGATCTGCTGTGGGAAAAAGCATTTAGTAAACTAAATTATAAACTACGTTAGCATGTAGAGTTTTTGTTACATGTATTTGTCCGTGATTATTTGTTGCTTTATTTCTTCTCAATAATACAACTTCAATTACGGAATAAATGTAAAATTATGTTTACAACAATTTATAATATAAAAACTTTTTAAGAGAGTATAAAAAGCAATGGTTCTGAAACACTTTTATTTTTGATTAAACGTCGTTATTAATGGAAACAACATCGGTTAAAATAGTATGAACAACACCACCCCTAAATCTGCTACTTTCCCGTGGTGGAAAGGGTTGAATTTTTACTCATATCACATCGGTAGAAACACTATCAATATAGTTTACCCATAAACACATAACATTTTGGCAGTTTTCGAATAATAGACAATTCTCACCCCCAGCCCTAAGCAAGCTCACCACTAATGTCTAAAGGGATTTATATTTTCAACAACATCCGTTGAAATAGTATTCACGTAATTCTCCTCCAAGAACGCGCAAGAACTAACTATTTATCTACCCTTGCAACCCCCGCCCTTTCGAATTAAATGGGCAATTAAAAAACTTTATCCGAAGTAAACTCACTGATATCCATAACCTTTGATTTGACTCCAAACTCGGTTGTATTCGCTTTATTTTTCTGTAAAGCAACTCCACCCCAAACCCTAAGGGTGCCCTATTTTCCCAGGGCGTAGGAGATGAATATTATATTCAGATAACATCGGTAGAAACACAATAAATATCTTTGACCCCGAAAATATTTATCCAAATCTAATACCTGCTGTTTTAGCATGTTTAAGTATTTCAACCCCCGTCCACCCCCGCTTCTGGGGTTGGTAGACGCGTCTGACCCCGACAGTGTTGTTTTCCTGGTCGCAAAGAATCCGTGTACGAAATTTGGTGAAATTTGCTCCAGCGGTGTAGATTTTTATTCTCCACCCCAAACGCTAGGGGTGCTCTTGCCCCAGGGTGTAGGGGATGAAAATTATATTCAGTAAAACATCGGTAGAAACACCATCAATATCTTGGACTCCTAAAATATTTATCCAAATCTAATACCTGCTGTTTTAGCATGTTTTAGTATTTCAACCCCCGTCCACCCCCGCTTCTGGGGTTGGTAGACGCGTCTCACCCCGACAGTGTTTGGTTCCTGGTCGCAAAGAACCCGTGTACGAAATTTGGTGAAATTTTCTCCAGCGGTGTAGATTTGTATTCTCCACCCCAAACGCTAGGGGTGCTCTTTCCCTAGGGTGTAGGGGATGAAAATTATATTCAGCAAACATCGGTAGAAACACCATCAATATCTTGGACCCCTAAAAATTATTATCCGACTAAAATATCGGCTGTTTTAGCATGTTTAAATATTTCAACCCCCGTGCACCCCCGCGTCTGGGGGTGGTAGACATGTCTCACCCCGACAGTGTTTGTTTCCTGGTCGTAAAGAACACGTGTACGAAATTTGGTGAAATTTGCTCTACCGGTGTAGATTTTTATTCTCCACCCCAAACGCTAGGGGTGCTCTTGCCCCAGGGTGTAGGGGATGAAAATTATATTCAGAAAACATCGGTAGAAACACCATCAATATCTTGGACTCCTAAAATATTTATCCAAATCTAATACCTGCTGTTTAAGCATGTTTTAGTATTTCAACCCCCGTCCACCCCCGCTTCTGGGGTTGGTAGACGCGTCTCACCCCGACAGTGTTTGTTTCCTGGTCGCAAAGAACCTGTGTACGAAATTTGGTGAAATTTTCTCCAGCGGTGTAGATTTGTATTCTCCACCCCAAACGCTAGGGGTGCTCTTTCCCCAGGGTGTAGGGGATGAAAATTATATTCAGCAAACATCGGTAGAAACACCATCAATATCTTGGACCCCTAAAAATTATTATCCGACTAAAATATCGGCTGTTTTAGCATGTTTAAATATTTCAACCCCCGTGCACCCCCGCTTCTGGGGGTGGTAGACATGTCTCACCCCGACAGTGTTTGTTTCCTGGTCGTAAAGAACACGTGTACGAAATTTTATGAAATTTGCTCTACCGGTGTAGATTTTTATTCTCCACCCCAAACGCTAGGGGTGCTCTTGCCCCAGGGTGTAGGGGATGAAAATTATATTCAGAAAACATCGGTAGAAACACCATCAATATCTTGGACTCCTAAAATATTTATCCAAATCTAATACCTGCTGTTTTAGCATGTTTTAGTATTTCAACCCTCGTCCACCCCCGCTTCTGGGGTTGGTAGACGCGTCTCACCCCGACAGTGTTTGTTTCCTGGTCGCAAAGAACCCGTGTACGAAATTTGGTGAAATTTTCTCCAGCGGTGTAGATTTGTATTCTCCACCCCAAACGCTAGGGGTGCTCTTTCCCCAGGGTGTAGGGGATGAAAATTATATTCAGAAAACATCGGTAGAAACACCATCAATATCTTGGACTCCTAAAATATTTATCCAAATCTAATACCTGCTGTTTTAGCATGTTTTAGTATTTCAACCCCCGTCCACCCCCGCTTCTGGGGTTGGTAGACACGTCTCACCCCGACAGTGTTTGTTTCCTGGTCGCAAAGAACCCGTGTACGAAATTTGGTGAAATTTTCTCCAGCGGTGTAGATTTGTATTCTCCACCCCAAACGCTAGGGGTGCTCTTTCCCTAGGGTGTAGGGGATGAAAATTATATTCAGCAAACATCGGTAGAAACACCATCAATATCTTGGACCCCTAAAAATTATTATCCGACTAAAATATCGGCTGTTTTAGCATGTTTAAATATTTCAACCCCCGTGCACACCCGCTTCTGGGAGTGGTAGACATGTCTCACCCCGACAGTGTTTGTTTCCTGGTCGTAAAGAACACGTGTACGAAATTTGGAGAAATTTGCTCTACCGGTGTAGATTTTTATTCTCCACCCCAAACGCTAGGGGTGCTCTTGCCCCAGGGTGTAGGGGATGAAAATTATATTCAGAAAACATCGGTAGAAACACCATCAATATCTTGGACTCCTAAAATATTTATCCAAATCTAATACCTGCTGTTTTAGCATGTTTTAGTATTTCAACCCTCGTCCACCCCCGCTTCTGGGGTTGGTAGACGCGTCTCACCCCGACAGTGTTTGTTTCCTGGTCGCAAAGAACCCGTGTACGAAATTTGGTGAAATTTTCTCCAGCGGTGTAGATTTGTATTCTCCACCCCAAACGCTAGGGGTGCTCTTTCCCCAGGGTGTAGGGGATGAAAATTATATTCAGAAAACATCGGTAGAAACACCATCAATATCTTGGACTCCTAAAATATTTATCCAAATCTAATACATGCTGTTTTAGCATGTTTTAGTATTTCAACCCCCGTCCACCCCCGCTTCTGGGGTTGGTAGACGCGTCTCACCCCGACAGTGTTTGTTTCCTGGTCGCAAAGAACCCGTGTACGAAATTTGGTGAAATTTTCTCCAGCGTAGTAGATTTGTATTCTCCACCCCAAACGCTAGGGGTGCTCTTTCCCTAGGGTGTAGGGGATGAAAATTATATTCAGCAAACATCGGTAGAAACACCATCAATATCGTGGACCCCTAAAAATTATTATCCGACTAAAATATCGGCTGTTTTAGCATGTTTAAATATTTCAACCCCCGTGCACCCCCGCTTCTGGGGGTAGTAGACATGTCTCACCCCGACAGTGTTTGTTTCCTGGTCGTAAAGAACACGTGTACGAAATTTGGTGAAATTTGCTCTACCGGTGTAGATTTTTATTCTCCACCCCAAACGCTAGGGGTGCTCTTGCCCCAGGGTGTAGGGGATGAAAATTATATTCAGAAAACATCGGTAGAAACACCATCAATATCTTGGACTCCTAAAATATTTATCCAAATCTAATACCTGCTGTTTTAGCATGTTTTAGTATTTCAACCCCCGTCCACCCCCGCTTCTGGGGTTGGTAGACGCGTCTCACCCCGACAGTGTTTGTTTCCTGGTCGCAAAGAACCTGTGTACGAAATTTGGTGAAATTTTCTCCAGCGGTGTAGATTTGTATTCTCCACCCCAATCGCTAGGGGTGCTCTTTCCCCAGGGTGTAGGGGATGAAAATTATATTCAGCAAACATCGGTAGAAACACCATCAATATCTTGGACCCCTAAAAATTATTATCCGACTAAAATATCGGCTGTTTTAGCATGTTTAAATATTTCAACCCCCGTGCACCCCCGCTTCTGGGGGTGGTAGACATGTCTCACCCCGACAGTGTTTGTTTCCTGGTCGTAAAGAACACGTGTACGAAATTTGGTGAAATTTGCTCTACCGGTGTAGATTTGTATAACGAACATACAAACATACAAACAAACAAACAAACATACAAACATACAAACATACAAACATACAACCAAACATACATACACTCTTTTTTATTTATAAGACTAGCTGGGTGCCCGGCGTTGCCCGAGATGTCAATTATCTATAACCATAGATAAGACTCCAATTTTGGTTACTTTTGAGCTATTTTTATGTAAAGCTCCTCGAACCCTATCCCTAAATGTGCTCACCTCACATGCTGAAGGGGGATGAAGTCATTGACTAAATATATCGGCCGTTTTTACATGTTAGAAGATGACTACCCCTACAAATATGCGATAATGAAAAAGAATGTATTCCACGCAAAAATCGGCCGATTACATTGTCTAAAAATTTATTCCCCCGGCCAACACCTCCCAAACCGGTCGCGTTATCCATGTTGTCACAATTAGATTCAGCGACATTCATAGTCTCGGAATTGATTCGAATCTTGGTTGTTTTTGCGGGATTTTATTTAACGTACCTCCACGCCACCCCTAAGCTTGCTCCCCTCACAGGGGTTAAATTATACACGAACAACATCGGTATAAATACTTTCAAAGTAATTAACCCCAGAAAATAATTTTCGCAAATATCGACCATTTAACATGTTTGAAATTTTTCACCCCCGACCACTCCCGCTTCGGGGACTTAAACGGTCAAGTTTAATGTCATAATTAAACTCAGTGACAATCCTGATAGTTTCTGGTTTATTTTTATCTAATGCTACTTCCACGCCAACCCTTAAGGGTGCACCCTTCCGAGTCCGAAAGGGGTTGAAATTATACACAGAGAACATGTAGGGAAATTTTATTAATATAATTCATCCCGAAATATATTTAATTGACGAAAAAACAACCGGTCAACTCATCCCAACCCAGCCGATACCCGCGCGTTGTCCAGATTGTCATGAATAAATTCAGCAACATCCATTACCTTCGATTTGACTCGAATCTCGGTTGTTTTCCCGTTATTTTCAAGGAAATTAATTAAACTCAGTGACAATCCCGATAGTTTCTGGTTTCTTTTTATGTAATGCTACTTCACGCCCACCCTTAAGGGTGCACCATTATGAGTCCGAAAGGGGTTGAAATTATACACAGAGAACATGTAGGGAAATTTTATTAATCTAATTCATCCCTAAATATATTTAATTGACGCAAAAAACAGCCGGTCAACTCATCCCAACCCAGCCGATACCCGCGCGTTGTCCAGATTGTCATAAATAAATTCAGCAACATCCATTACCTTCGATTTGACTCGAATCTCGGTTGTTTTCCCGTTATTTTCAAGGAAATTCCCTCCAGCCCAACCCCTATCATGCCTACAAACAACATAGGTAGAAATACTATCAACGTCAATTGTCCCGGAATTTATTTATTCCACGCTAATATCGATGATTTAACATGTTAGAAATTTTCCATCCCATCCATGCCCGCCCCTTGGGGATAAATGGCCAATTTGATGCTATAATTGAACTGGATGACATCCATAACATTGGATTCGACTCCAATCTCGGTTGTATTCGCGTTATTTTATTGCAGCGTTCCCCCACCCAACACCTAAAAGTGCTCTACTGATAATCCCGACCCGCTTCTGGGGGTGGTAGACGCGTTTTACCCTAACAGTCGGTAGAAACACTATTAATATCTGTGACCCCAAAAAATATTTATCCGACTGAAATATAGACTGTTTTAGCATGTTTAAATATATCAACCCCCGTCCACCCCCGCTTCTGGGGGTGGTAGACGCGTCTCACCACGACAGAGTTTGTTTCCTGGTCGCAAAGAACACGTGTACGAAATTTGGTGAAATTTTCTCCAGCGGTATAGATTTGTATTCTCCACCCCAAACGCTAGGGGTGCTCTTTCCCTAGGGTGTAGAGGTTGAAAATTATATTCAGATATCATCAGTGGAAACACTATAAATATCTTTGACCCCTAAAAATATTTATCCGACTGAAATATCGACTGTTTTAGCATGTTTAAATATTTCCACCCCCGTCCACCCCCGCTTCTGAGGTTGGTAGACGCGTCTGACCCTGACAGTGTTGTTTTGCTGGTCGCAAAGAACCCGTGTACGAAATTTGGTGAAATTTGCTCCAGCGGTGTAGATTTGTATTCTCCACTACAAACGCTAGGGGTACTCTTTCGCCAGGGTGTAGAGGTTGAAAATTATATTCAGATATCATCAGTGGAAAGACTATAAATATCTTTGACCCCTAAAAATATTTATCCGACTGAAATATCGACTGTTTTAGCATGTTCAAATATTTCCACCCCCGTCCACCCCCGCTTCTGGGGTTGGTAGACGCGTCTCACCCCGACAGTGTTGTTTTCCTGGTCGCAAAGAACACGTGTACGAAATTTGGTGAAATTTTCTCCAGCGGTGTAGATTTGTATAACGAACATACAAATATACAAACATACAAATATACAAACATACATACATACATACACTCATTTTTAATTATAAGATTAAGTGTAATAATTATTTATATTAAGCCCTTTCGTTCTGGTTGAAAAGGGATTATTAATGGATTGATTTATATGGTTTAGGATTTTGAGAACAATTGTTCTAATAATGTAGATTACGTGGATAATATTTTCATTGAAGTTGTAGTAAACTAAATTATAAACTACGTTAGCATGTAGAGTTTTTGTTACCTGTATTTGTCCGTGATTATTTGTTGCTTTATTTCTTCTCAATAATACAACTTCAATTACGGAATAAATGTAAAATTATGTTTATAACAATTTATAATATAAAAACTTTTTAAAAGAGTATAAAAAGCAATGGTTCTGAAACACTTTTATTTTTGATTAAACGTCGTTATTAATGGAAACAACATAGGATAAAATAGTATGAACAACACCACCCCTAAATATGCTACTTTCCCGTGGTGGTAAGGGTTGAATTTTTACTCATATCACATCGGTAGAAACACTATCAATCTAGTTTATATATAAACACATAACATTTTGGCAGTTTTAGAATAGTAGACAATTCTCACACCCAGCCCTAAGCAAGCTCACCCCTAATGTCTAAAGGGATTTATATTTTCAACAATATCCGTTGAAATAGTATTCACGTAATTCTCCCCCAAGAACGCACAAGAACTGACTATTTATCTCCCCCTCCAACCCCCACCCTTTCGGGTTAAATGGGCAATTAAAAATATTTATCCGAAGTAAACTCACTGACATCCATAACCTTCGATTTGACTCCAAACTCGGTTGTATTCGCGTTATTTTTCTGTAAAGCAACTCCACCCCAAACCCTAAGGGTGCCCTTTTCCCAGGGCGTAGGAGATGAATATTATATTCAGATAACATCGGTAGAAACACAATCAATATCTTTGACCCCGAAAATATTTATCCAAATCGAATACCTGCTGTTTTAGCAAGTTTAAGTATTTCAACCCCCGTCCACCCTCGCTTCTGGGGTTGGTAGACGCGTCTCACCCCGACAGTGTTTGTTTCCTGGTCGCAAAGAACCCGTGTACGAAATTTGGTGAAATTTGCTCCAGCGGTGTAGATTTGTATTCTCCACCCCAAACGCAAGGGGTGCTCTTTCCCCAGGGTGTAGAGGTTGAAAATTATATTCAGATATCATCAGTGGAAAGACTATAAATATCTTTGACCCCAAAAATATTTATCCAAATCTAATACCTGCTGTTTCAGTATGTTTAAGTATTTCAACCCCCGTCCACCCCCGCTTCTGGGGTTGGTAGACATGTCTCACCCCGACAGTGTTTGTTTCCTGGTCGTAAAGAACACGTGTACGAAATTTGGTGAAATTTACTCTACCGGTGTAGATTTGTATAACGAACATACATATATACAAACAAACAAACAAACATACAAACATACAAACATACAAACATACAAACAAACATACATACACTCTTTTTTATTTATAAGATTCATCCCGAAATATATTTAATTGACGAAAAAAAAGCCGGTCAACTCATCCCAACCCAGCCGATACCCGCGCGTTGTCCAGATTGTCATAAATAAATTCAGCAACATCCATTACCTTCGATTTGACTCGAATCTCGGTTGTTTTCCCGTTATTTTCAAGGAAATTAATAGCTCAGTGACAATCCCGATAGCTTCTGGTTACTTTTTATGTAATGCTACTTCACGCCCACCCTTATGAGTCCGAAAGGGGTTGAAATTATTCATAGAGAACATGTAGGGAAGTTTTATTAATCTAATTCATCCCGAAATATATTTAATTGACGCAAAAAACAGCCGGTCAACTCATCCCAACCCAGCCGATACCCGCGCGTTGTCCAGATTGTCATAAATAAATTCAGGGACATCCATTACCTTCGATTTGACTCGAATCTCGGTTGTTTTCCCGTTATTTTCAAGGAAATTAATTAAACTCAGTGACAATCCCGATAGTTTCTGGTTTCTTTTTATGTAATGCTACTTCACGCCCACCCTTAAATGTGCACCCTTATGAGTCCGAAAGGGGTTGAAATTATACACAGAGAACATGTAGGGAAATTGTATTAATGTAATTCATCCCGAAATATATTTAATCGACGCAAATAACAGCTGGTCAACTCTTCCCAACCCAGCCGATACCCGCGCGTTGTCCAGATTGTCATAAATAAATTCAGGGACATCCATTACCTTCGATTTGACTCGAATCTCGGTTGTTTCCCGTTATTTTCAAGGAAATCCCCTCCAGCACCACCCCTATCATGCCTACAAACAACATCGGTAGAAATACTATCAACGTCAATGGTCCCGGCATTTATTTATTCCACGCTAATATCGATGATTTAACATGTTAGAAAATTTCCATCCCATCCACTGCCGCCCATTGGGGCTAAATGGCCAATTTGATGCTATAATTGAACTGGACGACATCCATATCCTTGGATTTCACTCCAATCTCGGTTGTATTCGCGTTATTTTATTGCAGCGTTCCTCCACCCAACACCTAAAAGTGCTCTACTGATAATACCGACCCGCTTCTGGGGGTGGTAGACGCGTCTCAGCCCAACAGTCGGTAGAAACACTATCAATATCTTGGACCCCTAAAAATTATTATCCGACTAAAATATCGGCTGTTTTAGCATGTTCAAATATTTCCACCCCCGTCCACCCCCGCTTCTGGAGGTGGTAGGCGCGTCTCACCCCGACAGTGTTGTTTTCCTGGTCGCAAAGAACCCGTGTACGAAATTTGGTGAAATTTGCTCCAGCGGTGTAGATTTGTACTCTCCACCCCAAACGCTAGGGATGTTCTTTCCCCAGGGTGTAGAGGTTGAAAATTATATTCAGATATCATCAGTGGAAAGACTATAAATATCTTTGACCCCTAAAAATATTTATCCGACTGAAATATCGACTGTTTTAGCATGTTCAAATATTTCAACCCCCGTCCACTCCCGCTTCAGGGGGTGGTAGGCGCGTCTCACCCCGATAGTGTTGTTTTCCTGGTCGCAAAGAACACGTGTACGAAATTTGGTGAAATTTGATCCACCGGTATAGATTTGTATTCTCCACCCCAAACCCTAAGGGTGCCCTTTTCCCAGGGTGTTGGGGATGAAAATTATATTCAGAAAACATCGGTAGAAACACCATAAATATCTTGGATTCCTAAAAAATATTATCCGACTAAATTATCAGCTGTTTCAGCATGTTTAAGTATTTCAACCCCCGTCCACCCCCGCTTTTGGGGTTGGTAGACGCGTCTGACCCCGACAGTGTTGTTTTCCTGGTCGCAAAGAACACGTGTACGAAATTTGGTGAAATTTGCTCCAGCGGTGTAGATTTGTATTCTCCACCCCAAACGCTAGGGGTGCTCTTTCCCCAGGGTGTAGAGGTTGAAAATTATATTCAGATATCATCAGTGGAAAGACTATAAATATCTTGGAACCCTAAAAATATTTATCCGACTGAAATATCGACTGTTTTAGCATGTTCAAATATTTCCACCCCCGTCCACCCCCGCTTCTGGGGGTGGTAGGTGCGTCTCACCCCGACAGTGTTTGTTTCCTGGTCGCAAAGAACACGTGCACGAAATTTGGTGAAATTTTAACCAACGGTATAGATTTGTATTCTCCACCCCAAACGCTAGGGGTGCTCTTTCCCCAGGGTGTAGGGGATGAAAATTATATTCAGAAAACATCGGTAGAAACACCATAAATATCTTGGACCCCTAAAAATTATTATCCGACAAAAATGTCGGCTGTTTTAGCATGTTTAAATATTTCAACCCCCGTCCACCCCCGCTTCTGGGGGTGGTAGACATTTCTCACCCCGACAGTGTTTGTTTCCTGGTCGTAAAGAACACGTGTACGAAATTTGGTGAAATTTGCTCTACCTGTGTAGATTTGTATAACGAACATACAAACATACAAACAAACATACAAACAAACAAACATACAAACATACAAACATACATACACTCTTTTTTATTTATAAGATTATATTTTTAATTCAAGTTGTAAATTTTTTGTAAATAAATTCTCTTATTTTACTTAATTTAACTTTCATTTCGCATAAGTACGCCACACTATATTCTTATCGAACAATTCCCATCATAATAATGGGCTGTCTCCTGCTGAGACTTTATTTGGTCGTGAAATCCGTACTAGATTACATCTTCTGAAGCCATAATTCGTACTGTATGAGAAATGCCAAAGAGGGTATTGGAAGAAGGTCAATTCGTTTTTGCTCGTGATTACCTGCACAGTGCCAATTGGAAAGATTTCCTGAAACCTATTTAGCTGAAATGGCTAATGGTGTTTTGTGGAAACGACATGCAGATCAACGGAGACTGAACCAAATGTTAGACTGTGGTAATGAATGAAACAGTTCATAGTCATGGACTTTATCTGCAGGAAATGCTAGAGAGAATTCTAAAGTGTCTAGTGCTACACATTCTCTTGGTGAGAAGGAAACAACATAAGTTCCAAATAATTCTTCACAGACAAACCCTGTTACTTCTACTACTATTTTTAGTCATATAGCACAAGGGTATGGAAGTCAAAGCGTACTAAACGTATCACTGACAACTTATCAGATTACGAATGAAGATTCCAATGGAGGAACAATTGTTAAGTATTTCATTTATTCATTTTATGTTTATCATTATTTGAAACTACATACTATTTTACAAATTTCCTTTTTTGTCAATTATTAATTTAATGCTGACTCCATATTTATTAAAATATGTCATTATAATTCTTAATTATTGCATTATGTTCATATTACTTATGAAAATATTACCCAGGGACAGACCACCCGGGGCCTACCTATAAAACTGGCTGCAGTGATTCTAATCCCGCGTACGTAGGTAAGTCTCATTGCATCTAGTAGTCAGGTGAGGAATATGTATGCGAGAGCATATTATTCTCTCTTGTGGAAGGAATCTCACTAGCAATTGCACTCTGAGCGCAGAGGCATTCCCGCGGTTACGGTGCGTGGAAAGGTGGAGGTGGAAGTGAGGACGAATGGTTCTCTTGGGGGTCTTTCTGAGAAGCTGCCATACTGTCCTGCCCGTAGGTGGTGGACATTGACTCAAGGCGGTCGTCCAGTCTTCTGGGGTGTGGAAGGTGTTGGTGATCCCAACACCAACTACATTCTAGGAGGCTAAGGTGTCGACGGTCGGGGATTTTCTGCATTTCTTAGTTATCCTATCACGAAACCGCCTCGCCATAATTTTCCTGGTAGCAATAGCTTGTGTTTCAAAGGTTTCGCAAGTGCAACTTCACCCTGCGGGGGGACCGTGTATACGTCAGTGTTAACGGAGCAATACACCGGCCGACCAAGTTCGTTCTTCAGGGTCCTTTAACCCAGCTCGGTTGTGGCTTTCTGCACATCCGTCGCACGTTGGAGTCGAACTTGGGGGGGTAATGGTTGCGGGCACAATTTCTCTTCTGTACTCCGCTGAGTGCAGGACTTGGCCCGCTGGGATTTAGGCAACCAGGTAACACTATTTTCTCCCTGGGGTGTTCGAGAAAAGGTCGTAAGTTAGCAAACCATATTTATAGTCCATTTCACCGTCCTGTACGGTAAACCTCAACAAACTGCCTACTTCGTTCCCGTCAGCTCATATAACAGTGTAGGTGTATTTTTGTATGTGTATATGCAAGGATGGATTTGTGTATATGTGTTTATGTACGTATTAGTGATATTCAAAGATGAAAATGATAGAGAGAAGTTAGTTGGTACTAGTCTTGTTTGATCTGCTGAGCTGAATGATTTCTAGAGTCATCAGAGTTAAAGTGTGCATCGCGAGGAATTGTCGCGAGTATCAGTTCCACCAGACGTGTACCGAGTGTGTACCACGTGCAAGTGTGTACTGACTATAGAACAATAATTAATTGGTTGATCTATATAATAAAAAAGAATGTATATTTGTATGTATCTCAGTATGTAAGTATTATTTACGTGAATCTCTATACAAATTTTAACATGTGAACAAAATGCTACAAAAATTGGTACACATAATCATCAAATCACGAGAAACGGTATTGTGGGGGTAAGAAACCCCAAGCATAATGGCGGAAAGAATTGTAATTGAAATATTTTTACGAATTTGCTCATAAGAGTTAATGTTATAATCTTCTGTTAAATTAATGCGCGCTGAGAGACCGTGACGTCACATTTTTTGTTGGCGCGTGAGAGAAACCAGACTTCCCCGACTCATAAAAATATAGTTCCTTTTTTCGTAATGAAATAAAGCAGAAATATTTTGATTTAATAAAAAATAAAATTTTATCTAGAAATACTCCATCGCATGATAATAAAAAACAATACGAAATACTTTACATTCCTTACCAAAAATGTATGTTAGTTTTCGCAGACACATTTCTTTTTAAAATATGGCGACGTTTGTTTACATTCTGCGTTTCAAATGTATGTTGGCGGAGATTTATTGAATTTCATTGTATACTGTGTGGTAACATTTAATTTCTTTAATTTTCTTCTTCTGATTTTAACGACATTTCAGACTGAAACGTGGTGGATAAAAATTACACCATAGTTACAAAAATAATGAAAAATGTCGCGCCGTTAAAATTTTAATCCCATGAAAAAAAATACCACTCTTAATGGTCAAAATTTACTCCCCAAAAATCTTATAAATAAAAAAGGGTGTACGTATGTTTGTTTGTATGTTAGTTTGTATGTTTGTATATTTGTATGTTCGTTATACAAATCTACACCGATAGAGCAAATTTCACCAAATTTCGTACACGTGTTCTTTACGACCAGGAAACAAACACTGTCGGGGTGAGACATGTCTACCACCCCCAGAAGCGGGGGTGCACGGGGGTTGAAATATTTAAACATGCTAAAACAGCCGATATTTTAGTCGGATAATAATTTTTAGGGGTCCAAGATATTGATGGTGTTTCTACCGATGTTTTCTGAATATAATTTTCATCCCCTACACCCTGGGAAAAGGGCACCCTTAGGGTTTGGGGTGGAGAATACAAATCTATACCGGTAGATCAAATTTAACCAAATTTCGTACACGTGTTTTTTGCGACCAGGAAAACAACACTGTCGGGGTGAGACGCGTCTACCAACCCAGAAGCGGGGGTGGACTGGGGTTGAAATACTTAAACATGCTAAAACAGCAGGTATTAGATTTGGATAAATATTTTCGGGGTCCAAGATATTGATTGTGTTTCTACCGATGTTATCTGAATATAATATTCATCTCCTACGCCCTGGGAAAAGGGCACCCTTAGGGTTTGGGGTGGAGTTGCTTTACAGAAAAATAACGCGAATACAACCGAGTTTGGAGTCAAATCGAAGGTTATGGATGTCAGTGAGTTTACTTTGGATAAATATTTTTAATTGCCCATTTAACCCGAAAGGGTGGGGGTTGGAAGGGAAGATAAATAGTCAGTTCTTGCGCGTTCTTCGAGGAGAATTACGTGAATACTATTTCAACGGGTGTTGTTGAAAATATAAATCCCTTTAGACATTAGTGGTGAGCTTGCTTAGGGCTGGGGGTGAGAATTGTCTATTATTCTAAAACTGCCAAAATGTTATGTGTTTATGGGTAAACTAGATTGATAGTGTTTCTACCGATGTGATATGAGTAAAAATTCAACCCTTTCCACCACGGGAAAATAGCAGATTTAGGGGTGGTGTTGCTCATACTATTTTAACCTATGTTGTTTCCATTAATAACGACGTTTAGTCAAAAATAAAAGTGTTTCAGAACCATTGCTTTTTATACTCTTTTAAAAAGTTTTTATATTATCTTATAAATAAAAATGATTGTATGTATATGTGTATGTTTGTATATTTGTATGTTCGTTATACAAATCTACACCGCTAGAGAAAATTTCACCAAATTTCGTACACGTGTTCTTTGCGACCAGGAAACAAACACTGTCGGGGTGAGACGCGTCCACCACCCCCAGAAGCGGGGGTGGAAATATTTAAACATGTTAAAACATTCGATATTTCAGTCGGATAAATATTTTTAGGGGTCAAAGATATTTATAGTCTTTCCACTGATGATATCTGAATATAATTTTCAACCTCTACACCCTGGGGAAAGAGCACTCCTACCGTTTGGGGTGGAGAATACAAATCTATACCGGTGGATCAAATTTCACCAAATTTCGTACACGTGTTCTTTGCGACCAGGAAACAAACACTGTCGGGGTGAGACGCGTCTACCACCCCCAGAAGCGGGGGTGGACGGGGGTTGAAATATTTAAACATGCTAAAACGGTCGATATTTCAGTCGGATAAATATTTTTAGTGGTCACAGATATTGATAGTGTCTCTACCGACTGTTGGGGTGAGACGCGTCAACCACCCCCAGAAGCGGGTCGGGATTATCAGTAGAGTACTTTTAGGTGTTGGGTGGAGGAACGCTGCAATAAAATAACGCGAATACGACCGAGATTGTAGTCAAATCCAAGGTTATGGATGTCATCCAGTTCAATTATAGCATCAAATTGGCCATTTAGCCCCGAGGGGCAGGAGTGGATGGGATGGAAATTTTCTAACATGTTAAATCATCGATATTAGCGTGGAATAAATAAATGCCGGGACCATTGACGTTGATAGTATTTCTACCGATGTTGTTTGTAGGCATGATAGGGGTAGGGCTGGAGGGGATTTTCTTGAAAATAACGGGAAAACAACCTAGATTCGAGTCAAATCGAAGGTAATGGATGTCCCTGAATTTATTTATGACAATCTGGACAACGCGCGGGTATCGGCTGGGTTGGGATGAGTTGACCGGCTGTTTTTTGCGTCAATTAAATATATTTCGCTTAAATTAGATTAATAAAATTTCCCTACATGTTCTCTGTGTATAATTTCAACCCCTTTCGGACTCGGAAGGGTGCACCCTTAAGGGTTGGCGTGGAAGTAGCATTACATAAAAAGAAACCAGAAACTATCGGGATTGTCACTGAGTTTAATTCTGACATTAAACTTGACCGTTTAAGTCCCCGAAGCGGGAGTGGTCGGGGGTGAAAAATTTCAAACATGTTAAACGGTCGATATTTGCGATAATTATTTTCTGGGGTTAATTACTTTGATAGTATTTATACCGATGTTGTTTGTGTATAATTTAACCCCTGTGAGGGGAGCAAGCTTAGGGGTGGGGGGGAGGTACGTTAAATAAAATCCCGCAAAAACAACCGAGAATCGAATCAATTTCGAGACTATGAATGTCGCTGAATCTAATTGTGACAACCTTGGTTAAGCGACGGGTTTGGGAGGTGTTGGGCGGGGGAATAAATTTTCAGACAATGTAATCGGCCGATTTTTGCGTGGAATACATTCTTTTTCATTATCGCATATTTGTGGGGGTGGTCATCTTCTAACAAGTAAAAACGGCCGATATATTTAGTCAATGACTTCATCCCCTTTCGGCATGGGAGGTGAGCACATTTAAGGATAGGGTTCGAGGAGCTTTACATAAATATAGTGTAAAAGTAACCAAAATTGGAGTCTTATGCATGACATCTCGGGCAACGCCGGGCACCCAGCTAGTTTAAAATATAATTAAACCCCGAATCCCGCGCCATGTGAGAACAATTGGTTATTGTGATCTTACTATGCGTATGTCTGGCGTGCTGTGCTGCCTCTGTATTTCTCGACGCCGGGACCCACTCAGGTTAATGACGGCTGCCGATGTCCTTATATCTCGACGCCGGGACCCTCTCTGATTGATGATGGCTGCCGCCCTCCAAATATCTCGACGAGGGACCCTCTCAGGTTGATGTCGGCTGCCGCTCTCCGAATATCTCGACACCAGGACCCTCTCAGGTTGATGATGGCTGCCGCTCTCCTTCGCTCCGAGATCTTTTTCCCGCCGCGTCTCTGTCCGTACTTACTTTGTACATTACGCACAACCAGCGATTTTTCAACCGTTCTCTCGCAGACAAAACCCTATCGACCAATACCCTTGGTGGAACTTCAAAGTAAATGCTTAAAAGGAATGCCGCTGCAGACCTGAAACCTGCGGCTTCCGTACTACAATGAAAACTTGATAATATGAATAAAACTTAAACTAGACACATAAAAATAACCCTTTAAATTAAGTACATTATATATATAGTTTACTATATTATTCCCCGCTGTTGACAAAATAGAAAGACTGTAACTTAAGTTGCTGTTCTTTTTGTTTTCTATCACCATGTCTCTCAGCTTTACTTAATATGTAGGTGACAGTATGTAAGTGAGACGCAAACTGGAACCGACAAACGCATTTCAATCCAGAGCACATAGGTATTATGGGAATAAAGATGTTAAAGGGAACTGCAGTTGAGTTATAAATGTAGAGAAGATAGACAGCATCTGTTACTTGCGTAATTACTAGTACCTTACCCAGTGACCCACTAATAAAATATTTACATTCTCTTCTTAAGAAAATAAATGGGAATATTATTACAGAATTATACGGCAATTAACCATTATAAAAAAATCATTCTAACGTAACATGTACAGGTAAATCACAATTGTTTAATCTATTCTATACTTCAAATCTAATGTACTCAACAGAGCCATTCCCTCCTACCAACTGCATCAACATTCCTCAGCTTCCTCTCATTATCTTTCCTTCGTCCCTATCATTGTACGGAATCAGTAGAACAACGTTGACAAGTTTTACTGCATTTTCCTCGGCGTCTGAAATTTCGTAGACCTTTGGGATGCACTATGCGTCACGCGATACGGTCCTTTGAAAATCGGTAGCCATTTTCCTCACGTCTTCCTGTCTGCGTCGGAGACTCAAACAGCTCTCATCAGTACCAACTGACCGATAGCAAATTCAATATTCTTGTCTTTCTGCTGTTTATTTCGCTCTTCGGCTCGCTTCTCAAAGATCGCCCTAGTCTCCGCGATCTCCACGTCCCAGTCAGGACGTTTCTGGTTCCCCGGATACTTAATATTTGATTCCAGGGGCAAATTTAATGTCATTTGGTGATGCACCTCAGCCGGTACCTTTCCTGTTGCTGCATTAAAACTGTAATTTAAATATCTCTCAAACTCTTCTAGCCGGTCCACCCACGCATTATGCCGCTTATTACATAGCAGTCTTATTATTGTACCTAAATTGCGCATCTGCCGCTCCGCCATGTTTCCTTGTGGGTGGTACACTGTACAATGTGTAGGTTTAATTCCGCTTCGCAATAATTGGGTCTTCCAAAGGGTGCTACTGAATTGAGATCCGTTGCCTGCAAGTAGACGTATTGGGGTGCCGTGCTTCCCAACATAATCATTTAATATTTTCTCTAGGCAAGCCTCAGTAGTTGCCTTTCGCAAGCTGTAGAGTCGAACAAATTTAGAGAACCCATTCATGACTACCAATATGTAGGCGTAGCCATACTTTCCTCTGCCCAGTGGTCCGTATAGATCTGTCGGCGCCAAATCATTCGGTCCCTCCGGAATTACTGCTTGGTATGGCCCAACATGATTTCTCTGTGGATGTTTGAGAGTCTGACATTCGTGGCAAGTGCGAACATAATATTTCACTGATTTCGCCATTCTTCTCCAAGTCACCAAGCCTCTTAACATCTTCGTCAGCTTGTAAATCCCAGGATGACCTTGTGAATCGTGTAGGAATTATAACATTTCAAGGATTCTGTCCTTCGGAACACACAATACTCAGCCGTTTCGCGTGCCATCATTTCTCCTGAACAACAAACTACCCTCATATTTGTATATCTCCCTTAACTTCGTCGATTCTTCGCTGTCCTTGCTCAGTTCGTCCGGTGTTTTCCTTAAAACTTCGTCGTCCTTTGTTGAGACCGCGATTCGTTTCTTCAAGTCGACTAACTTCGCATTTGTCTAAAATCTATTCACAGCGACAATGCATTCATTTTCTCCTTTCGTTAACCATCCTTCGCTTCTGTTCGCCATGCATCTGCTGAAGAAATCGGAAGCTACGTTTTGGGTGCCCTTTATGTGACGGATCTCCAGGTCATATTCCGCCAAACCAATTGCCCATCTTCTCAACCTTGCATTTAGGTTGTTGTATTGTTTAAGAAAAAGTAGCGCTTGATGATCCGTATATAGAACTGTTTTCCTTCCTACTATATACGTCCTGAATTTATTCACCGCATAAACATCCGCTAGCAGCTCCAGTTCAGAAATACTGTACGTGTTTTCCGCTCCCTTGAGGCTTCTACTGACAAGACCATCACCATCGAATTGTGTCAAAATAGCGGATATGCCAAGAGTACTGGCATCACATCTTATCACAAACGTTCTGTGGTCCGTGGAATGCTTTAAAAACACGCAATGTGCAAATGCGTCTTTGGCGTTTTGCAGGACGTTATCAGGGTCAGGCGTCCACTTCCACCTCACACCTTTCTTTAGCAAATGATATAGCGGTTTAAGCATTTCGGCGATCCGAAATGCGAAACGTCTATAAAATGAGAAGAATCCTAACGTCTTCCGTAATTCTTTCGCGTTCTTTGGTCTTGGGATCGCCGCTATCGTCTGTAAACGGTCAGGCAAAGGCCTTACTCCCTGTGGGCTAATTTCGTGTCCTAGGAATTCTATCCTGGTGCAACCTAACGATGTCTTTTCAAAATTCACGGTGAGTCCCCGCTCTAACAATCTCTTGAACAATTAGTCAAGATGTCTTATATGCTCGCCGAAAGTCTCACTAGCAACAGGCAAGTCGTCTACGTATGCTTTGACGTAGCTCCGGATGTCATCGTCTAGGCACAGTTCCAATTGTTGCATGAATACCTGCGACGAGATTGACAGACCGAATGGAAATCTATTGAAATAGTAACTCTTTCCGTCCACGTTGAATGCAGTTAGCTTTCGAGATGATTCGTACAGCTCAATTTGATAAAATCCTTTGGTCAGATCTGCAGTCGACAGCCATCTTTTACCTTCTAACCTCTGCAGAGCTTCCACCAAAATCATTGGTTTCTCTTGAATATTGACCAAAACATTATTAAGTTCGCGAGCATCCAGACAAATTTAATCGTCCCATCCTTTTTCTTCACGATTACAATCGGATTATGGTACGGGCTGTATACTCGTGAAATCAGTCCTCCGTCCATCATCCGATTAAATGTCTCCCTCAATTTATTTCTTAACGCATACGGTGTTGGGTACTGCCTCGCCTGTATTGGAGTATGGGGATAGGTCTCGATATAGTGCGCGAAATCTCTCAATTTCCCTGGTTTACTGTTAAATACCTTCCTGTTCTCAAGTAGCAAGGTGACAAACTCTTATCTCTCCACATCACTAATTCCTGTTATTTTATTTCCTACTTCCTCTAATTCCGCTATGCTCGGTATCGATCCAGTGCTTTCCTTAGTCTCCACACTATCTCTCAGTTCCTCACTTCTCCGATTTCCTTCCATTACTTTTTCATTATTAGAAAACTTGGTCGAAAATGTCATTGTTTCACTGATTCTTCCATTGTTACAAATGTTATAACACGAAGCTGCAGTTCTGTAGTCAACAATGGCCAACAATTCAGTCATGTTGAGGCCAACAATCGAGACAGGACACGAAAATTATTTGGATGGAAATATTTATCTCCTCCACACCCACGCACACCTCGTCCAACATTTCATAGAAAACAACTCCTGGCATCCGTCCGCCAATGTACGATTTCGAATTCTCCAAACTACAGCAGACAACACTTCCGAAGGCAAAGCAAATTAAAACCAAAATACACGCGTTACACGCTACCAAAGTCATTTCTCTGAGTTCCCGGTCCCGCGTTTTCTATGTTTGTTAGCCGTGATTCCAACCCTTCCACTCGAACAGGTGTATCCTTAAATCCCTCGGCGATTTCTTCCATCTGTTGTCCTGTCTGCTTACGCGTATTTTGTAATTCTTCCTTATATTCATGCAGGTCGTTGTTAATTCCGTTAACGGTACTACAAATTTTTATAATTTCTTGCCGGTCTTGCACTATTGCTGCCGAAAGTTTTTCATCCGTTCCCTATATTTGTTCTTCCACACATCCGAATCTCTTGTCGACCTCCTTTTTTATTTCTTTCCCTTTCTCACTTAACAATTCTCTCCATACTACTTATCTCATTACTGCACTCCCGCCTTGTATCTCTAATCTCCGTTTTAACTGATTCTAATTCCGCATTGACTTCGTCTAATCTTTCATTCATTTCAGATTTCATTGCGGCCAAGTCCGCTCTAACCTCAGTTTTAAAGGCATCCAAAGTATCTAATTTAGTTTCCATACTTTCCCGGAATTGTTGCATAAAATTTAATAATCTATCCATATCTGTAGTAGACGTATTAGAAGTAGGACTGTCGACGGAATGTGCAGTGATATCCGCACATCGATTTTGCGCATCGTCACTATCAGGCTTGATTGGCTCCATACTGCGTTCGTCTATGCTCGATCCTTCCGATCGGAAAATCGGGGTTTTCACCGTTTACCCCCTTTAATTTCAAATCACTAGTGCTGTTCATATTTTCTAGCTTTCCTGATCTTAGAAACATAAGAAAAAAACACAAAAACCAAGAAATTGCAAAACGACAGTTTATGAATGAAATTTATAAGACACTTTCCCTCGAAACTAGACGCAACAAGAAGAAATTCTATCACATACGTAACACATCGTAACTATTAATACTGCGGCTTGCCAAAACACGCACATATATAATCGAAACACAAATAAAACATAGAAAATGAATAAGAAGACCGATTTTCACTCAACTGTAGTAATAATGATGGAAATTTGTTCTCACAATGAACCCAATGGTGTAATTTTCCTTTCGGAGCCCCACGTTGGGCGCCATTTTGTGGTAACCTTTAATATCTTTAATTTTCTTCTTCTGATATTAACGACATTTAATTTTGAAGGGTTAACCCTTATAAAGAGATTAGGATATTTTATAAAAAATTAAACTTGAAAAATTTAATAGTAATATATTGTAATCTTATAAATAAAAAAGAGTGTATGTATGTTTGTATGTTTGTTTGTATGTTTGTTTGTATGTTTGTTTGTTTGTTTGTATGTTTGTATGTTTGTATGTTCGTTATACAAATCTACACCGTTAGAGCAAATTTCACCAAATTTCGTACACGTGTTCTTTACGACCAGGAAACAAACAATGTCGGGGTGAGACATGTCTACCACCCCCAGAAGCGGGGGTGCACGGGGGTTGAAATATTTAAACATGCTAAAAAAGCCGATATTTTAGTCGGATAATAATTTTTAGGGGTCCAAGATATTGATGGTGTTTCTACCGATGTTTTCTGAATATAATTTTCATCCCCTACACCCTGGGAAAAGGGCACCCTTAGAGTTTGGGGTGGAGAATACAAATCTATACCGGTGGATCAAATTTCACCAAATTTCGTACACGTGTTCTTTGCGACCAGGAAAACAACACTGTCGGGATGAGACGCGCCTACCACCCCCAGAAGCGGGGGTGGACGGGGGTGGAAATATTTGAACATGCTAAAACATTCGATATTTCAGTCGGATAAATATTTTTAGGGGTCAAAGGTATTTATAGTCTTTCCACTAATGATATCTGAATATAATTTTCAACCTCTACACCCTGGGGAAAGAGCACCCCTAGCGTTTGGGGTGGAGAGTACAAATATACACCGCTGGAGCAAATTTCACCAAATTTCGTACACGTGTTCTTTACGACCAGGAAACAAACACCGTCGGGGTGAGACGCGTCTACCAACCCCAGAAGCGGGGGTGGACGGGGGTTGAAATACTTAAACATGCTAAAACAGCAGGTATTAGATTTGGATAAATATTTTCGGGGTCAAAGATATTGATTGTGTTTCTACCGATGTTATCTGAATATAATATTCATCTCCTACGCCCTGGGAAAAGGACACCCTTAGGGTTTGGGGTGGAGTTGCTTTACAGAAAAATAACGCGAATACAACCGAGTTTGGAGTCAAATCGAAGGTTATGGATGTCAGTGAGTTTACTTCGGATAAATATTTTTAATTGCCCATTTAACCCGAAAGGGTGGGGGTTGGAAGGGAAGATAAATAGTCAGTTCTTGCGCGTTCTTGGAGGAGAATTACGTGAATACTATTTCAACGGGTGTTGTTGAAAATATAAATCCCTTTAGACATTAGTGGTGAGCTTGCTTAGGGCTGGGGGTGAGAATTGTCTATTATTCTAAAACTGCCAAAATGTTATGTGTTTATGGGTAAACTAGATTGATAGTGTGTCTACCGATGTGATATGAGTAAAAATTCAACCCTTTCCACCACGGGAAAGTAGCAGATTTAGGGGTGGTGTTGTTCATACTATTTTAATCGATGTTGTTTCCATTAATAACGACGTTTAGTCAAAAATAAAAGTGTTTCAGAACCATTGCTTTTTATACTCTTTTAAAAAGCTTTTATATCTTATAAATAAAAAAGAGTGTATGTATGTTTGTTTGTATGGTTTTTTTTTTTATATTTGTATGTTAGTTATACAAATCTACACCGGTAGAGCAAATTTCACCAAATTTCGTACACGTGTTCTTTACGACCAGGAAACAAACACTGTCGGGGTGAGACATGTCTACCACCCCCAAAAGCGGGGTTGCACGGTGGTTGAAATATTTAAACATGCTAAAACAGCCGATATTTTAGTCGGATAATAATTTTTAGGGGTCCAAGATATTGATGGTGTTTCTACCGATGTTTTCTGAATATAATTTTCATCCCCTACACCCTGGGAAAAGGGCACCCTTAGAGTTTGGGGTGGAGAATACAAATCTATACCGGTGTATCAAATTTCACCAAATTTCGTACACGTGTTCTTTGCGACCAGGAAAAGAACACTGTCGGGGTGAGACGCGCCTTCCACCCCCAGAAGCGGGGGTGGACGGGGGTGGAAATATTTGAACATGCTAAAACAGTCGATATTTCAGTCGGATAAATATTTTTAGGGGTCAAAGGTATTTATAGTCTTTCCACTAATGATATCTGAATATAATTTTCAACCTCTACACCCTGGGGAAAGAGCACCCCTAGCGTTTGGGGTGGAGAGTACAAATATACACCGCTGGAGCAAATTTCACCAAATTTCGTACACGTGTTCTTTACGACCAGGAAACAAACACCGTCGGGGTGAGACGCGTCTACCAACCCCAGAAGCGGGGGTGGACGGGGGTTGAAATACTTAAACATGCTAAAACAGCAGGTATTAGATTTGGATAAATATTTTCGGGGTCAAAGATATTGATTGTGTTTCTACCGATGTTATCTGAATATAATATTCATCTCCTACGCCCTGGGAAAAGGACACCCTTAGGGTTTGGGGTGGAGTTGCTTTACAGAAAAATAACGCGAATTCAACCGAGTTTGGAGTCAAATCGAAGGTTATGGATGTCAGTGAGTTTACTTCGGATAAATATTTTTAATTGCCCATTTAACCCGAAAGAGTGGGGGTTGGAAGGGAAGATAAATAGTCAGTTCTTGCGCGTTCTTGGAGGAGAATTACGTGAATACTATTTCAACGGGTGTTGTTGAAAATATAAATCCCTTTAGACATTAGTGGTGAGCTTGCTTAGGGCTGGGGGTGAGAATTGTCTATTATTCTAAAACTGCCAAAATGTTATGTGTTTATGGGTAAACTAGATTGATAGTGTGTCTACCGATGTGATATGAGTAAAAATTCAACCCTTTCCACCACGGGAAAGTAGCAGATTTAGGGGTGGTGTTGTTCATACTATTTTAATCGATGTTGTTTCCATTAATAACGACGTTTAGTCAAAAATAAAAGTGTTTCAGAACCATTGCTTTTTATACTCTTTTAAAAAGCTTTTATATCTTATAAATAAAAAAGAGTGTATGTATGTTTGTTTGTATGTTTTTTTTTTATATATTTGTATGTTAGTTATACAAATCTACACCGCTGGAGAAAATTTCACCAAATTTCGTACACGTGTTCTTTGCGACCAGGAAACAAACACTGTCGGGGTGAGACGCGTCTACCACCCCCAGAAGCGGGGGTGGACGGGGGTGGACGGGGGTGGAAATATTTAAACATGCTAAAACAGTCGATATTTCACTCGGACAAATATGTTTAGGGGTCAAAGATATTTATAGTGTTTCCACTGATGATATCTGAATATAATTTTCAACCTCTACACCCTGGGGAAAGAGCACCCCTAGCATTTGGGGTGGAGAATACAAATCTATACCGGTGGATCAAATTTCACCAAATTTCGTACACGTGTTCTTTGCGACCAGGAAACAAACACTGTCGGGGTGAGACGCGTCTACCACCTCCAGAATCGGGGGCGGACGGGGGTTGAAATATTTAAACATGCTAAAACAGTCGATATTTCAGTCGGATAAATATTTTTAGGGGTCACAGATATTGATAGTGTTTCTACCGACTGTTGGGGTGAGACGCGTCTACCATCCCCAGAAGCGGGTCGGGATTATCAGTAGAGCATTTTTAGGTGTTGGGTGGAGGAAAGCTGCAATAAAATAACGCGAATACAACCGAGATTGGAGTAAAATCCAAGGTTATGGATGTTGTCCAGTTCAATTATAGCATCAAATTTCCCATTTAGCCCCGAGAGGCGGAGTGGATGGGATGGAAATTTTCTAACATATTAAATCATCGATATTAGCGTGGAATAAATAAATGCCGGGACCATTGACGTTGATAGTATTTCTACCGATGTTGTTTGTAGGCATGATAGGGGTGGGGCTGGAGGGGATTTCCTTGAAAACAACGGGAAAACAACCGAGATTCGAGTCAAATCGAAGGTAATGGATGTCCCTGAATTTATTTATGACAATCTGGACAACGCGCGGGTATCGGCTGGGTTGGGATGAGTTGACCGGCTGTGTTTTGCGTCGATTAAATATATTTCGGGATGAATTACATTAATAAAATTTCCCTACATGTTCTCTGTGTATAATTTCAACCCCTTTCGGACTCATAAGGGTGTACATTTAAGGATGGGCGTGAAGTAGCATTACATAAAAAGAAACCAGGAACTATCGGGATTGTCACTGAGTTTAATTAATTTCCTTAAAAATAACGGGAAAACAACCGAGATTCGAGTCAAATCGAAGGTAATGGATGTCCCTGAATTTATTTATGACAATCTGGACAACGCGCGGGTATCGGCTGGGTTGGGATGAGTTGACCGGCTGTTTTTTGCGTCGATTAAATATATTTCGGGATGAATTAGATTAATAAAATTTCCCTACATGTTCTCTGTGAATAATTTCAACCCCTTTCGGACTCATAAGGGTGCACCCTTAAGGGTGGGCGTGAAGTAGCATTACATAAAAAGAAACCAGAAACTATCGGGATTGTCACTGATTTTAATTATGACATTAAACTTGACCGTTTAAGTCCCCGAAGCGGGAGTGGTCGGGGGTGAAAAATTTCAAACATGTTAAACGGTCGATAATTATTTCCTGGGGTTAATTACTTTGAAAGTATTTATACCGATGTTGTTTGTGTATAATTTAACCCCTGTGAGGGGAGCAAGCTTAGGGGTGGGGTGGAGGTACGTTAAATAAAATCACGCAAAAACAATCGAGATTCGAATCAATTCAGAGACTATGAATGTCGCTGAATCTAATTGTGACAACCTGGGAAACGCGACGGGTTTGGGAGGTGTTGGGCGGGGGAATAAATTTTCAGACAATGTAATCGGCCGATTTTTGCGTGGAATACATTGTTTTTCATTATCGCATATTTGTGGGGGTGGTCATCTTCTAACATGTAAAAACTGGCGATATATTTAGTCAATGACTTCATCCCCCTTCGTCATGGGAGATGAGCACATTTAGGGATAGGGTTCGAGGAGCTTTACATAAAAATAGCGCAAAAGTAACCAAAATTGGAGTCTTATGGATGGTTATAGATGAATGACATCTCGGGCAACGCCGGGCACCCAGCTAGTAATTTATAAAATTTAGCTTCTTGCTATCCTTTGACAATAATTCTGGATATGAATTATATGGCGTTTTTAAATGAAAAAAACTATTACGTGAAAACTATTAAACAAGATTTATTAACAATTTTAAAACAAGTATTCAAATTACAAAATATTTGGGATCTCAGGGTCTTGAACTGGGTTTGATAATGGCAGAATTTATATAATCAAAATCACAAAAATTACATTTACTTTATATGGGAATCAATGCGTCTGAAGATAGACGAAATTTGTTGCTGAAGAAATAATACTAAAGATTGAATTTAAACAAGTTTAATTTTTATCAAGAAATAAAGATTGATCTGAATAATTAAAGATCTCATTTTATCGATAATTAAAGAACGATCTGACGTTTATCTTTTAAACGTGGTTTACAATGATTTTAAAGTTTTCTTTCTACTTACGGCAGCCCAGGTCTCATTTTAACTTTTCGTGCACAATTTAGGGGATATCACTGATTCTAAGTACTCACAGACTCTAAATGTTCACAGACTCGAATTAGCGTAGTTTGTTAGTTGGTTTAAAATAAATTTGTCGATTCTCGATGATTTACTGCAACCTGGATTTGTAGGTCTCATGGATTTTTGTTGAAAATGCGCCTCATTGGTTTTGTCTGTTGACTGAAGACTAGTTCAATTTCTGCATTTTTGATATAACAGCGTACTGGTTACTGGAATACTTTCTCGTTCTTTAAATTAGACCGTTTTCATTCTCGCTGCTGACTGACTAAATTGTTCAACTTTTCGTGTATTATAATTTTGTAGACTTTACACCTCGCTGTTCTATGCCCGACTGTCTTGTTCAAATTTTCATGAATTAGAATTTTGGTCTGTTCTCCTTGCTGCTTACTACCCGACTGTTCGTTCGTCTCGTAAATTTTGAGCGCGTAAAACCTTCTCGACCGATCAACAATACTTACTTTGCCTTGCCGGTTTGTTGCGGCGTCCGCTATATCCACCAATAATGAGTCCTCTACAATTCAACTTCTCAATTAGAACAATGCCTTAATTACTAATTACTACAATATATATATATATATATATATATATATATATGTATTGTAATGCCTGTTAAGTGAGGCATTGTTTCGGATGGATAGTCTGGACTGTGGGAGGGGCAATTCTTGTAACGTATTTATTTAGGTTCTTGGAAACGCTGGTCTTGAGAATTCGGAACCGTGCACGTGCGTGTGGCCTTTCTCAAACTAAATCTGGGGATCAATGTAATGCTTGTTAAGTGAGGCATTGTGTCTGATTGATGGTATGGACTGTTGGAGGGGCAGTTTTGTAACGTGCTTATTTAGGACTGAGTATTTTTTCGTCTTGAGAATACGGGGTGTGTGGTCTGGAGAATTTGGAACCGTGCACGTGCGTGTGGGGGTGAGAAGACAAATGAGTCCTACCCAAAGTAATTACGGGTCCTGTCTCAATTGTCGGCTTTGGACATGACGAAGTAGTTAGCAATTTGCTGACTACGGAACTGCAGCTGCATAATATAAATCTCGGGATAATGGAAGAATCTGTCAACTGGCATTTGCGACGAAGTTTTTGAACAATGGACAAAGGAAGAGACTGATATGATATAAGGGAGGAAATCACCTTTTGAGGCGGAGTTATTCTGCGACCACCAAAGATAGTGGATGTGTTCAAGAGAGGGTCCGTGAGAGAGTTATTCGGCGATCACCGAAGCTGGAGAATATGACTAAGAGAGACACCGTTTAAGGGAGGAGAATGTGTTATAAGTTGCAGTCTGCGAGAGAAATAGCCAAATATTCATCGATAAATATTTTGTATGCTGAAGTCTAATCTATTCTATCCTGAAATTAGACCTCTGTCTTCGATTGTAGGAGACCAGGACACTGCATCCAGCGTCTAGTAATCTTCAGAACGAGCAAATGATTTGTCCTTCACGAACCAACAGTGTTTATTAGAATCAGTGTTTAAAACGGCCAGCATATAAGGTGTGTGTGTACGAACGAGCCAAATTTTCCTGAGTAATCGTAAGTTGAAATTTCATGGTATTCATAGATGTAAACCGAATTAAAAGATAAAGTCAGATATCGTTCTTTTCTTTTGTGTTGATAAAATAAACTCTTTAAATTTAAAATCAATCTTGTAGAATAAGTTCGTCGATAATTAATTTCGTCTATGTCTAGACGAATAAATATTTCCTTTTAAATTAAATGTAAATTTTTGTTTCTTTGATTATGTTTAAATGTTCTGCCGTTATCAAACCCAGTTAAGATCATTGAGAGAATGAGATATTTTTTATATTTGTTTAATTGTATAAGTGTTCAAAAATTACAATAAAATTGTTTGTTGTTTATAAATATTTATCATTTTATATAGACACTCGTTAGTTTATTACATTTTGGCTACCACAACGTGGGGCAAATTAAAAAGTAATCATTTGTATATTACAATATATTGTAATAACCAGCTACGAAGCACAGGAATTCTGTTCTTATTTTTATCAGATTTGTTTACCAACTCAGACTGGGGATCCTTGAATGGTTGGTACATATAAAATATATTGATAAAATGATGGATAAGTGGCTCTTAGAGAAGGGGAGGTCTAATAATTGGGGCATTTTGCGGCTCTTAGGGCTAAATGGTTGTGACCGACGGAACCCTGAAAGGCCTGGCAACAGATGGACGAGGCAATTATATTAAAATGAGATGTTTATTTTAATTGTTTGAGTGGCTCTCGGAGCGGGAGAAAGCCAACAGATGGTGTTATTATTGGCGAACATGGAATTTCAAAACAATTGTGAAAACAAGGGAACATTCTGGAGCCGGGATATAAATAAGAGAGCAGATAAAGGCAGAGTTAGTAAGGGAGGAGCACAGTCAGGGAGGAGAATTATTATGAGGATTTAGTCAGGAGCAGGAAACTGCTGGGAGAGAGCGTTGGTGCAGGTCCGCAGGGACGGACGCAGGGCCAAGAACAGTGGCCAAAGCAATGTTATGAACAGTTGGGAGTTTGCATTCAGGAGAAACCATCGGATGGTAGGCCAAGCTAGGTGGCCGAGAGTAATCAGTTGGACATCGGTCATCAAAATTCGGTAGGAGTTCGTCGTGGAAATCTGTCTGCCAGCAGAGTTGGTTGAATTCGTCGTGAGGGTAACGTCATCAAGAAGAGGTGGCGGTGAAAGCAGAGTGTGAGCGTAACCTGGTGCCTTTTAAGCCTGTATGAAGTGAGTGTGTGGCGGTGTGCGAGAGATCCAAATTGCATGGACCAGAGAGCCTGTAAGTTTAATTTCTGTATTTATAATTGTAAATTGTTAAATAAGGGTAAAAAGGCAGATTTCGTTTCAATTTCGTTTTCAGTCATTTCAATCATTTCATTTCGTTTTTCATTTATTTTAACTGTTTTGTTTAATTGTAAAATTTGTGTTTCGTTTCGTAATCAACCCAGTAAAGACCCTGAGTCTAATTTTTAAATACATTCAAGATAAATAAAATTGTTTTGATTTTATAAAATTTCATTAGATTTGTGTAATTGTAAATTTGTGTCTTAATAATTAATAATTATTTGTTTAAATTGGTAGTTTATTTTATATTATATACTAGCTGGGTGCCCGGCGTTGCCCGAGATGTCATTTATCTATAACCATCCATAAGACTACAATTTTCGTTACTTTTGCGCTATTTTTATGTAAAGCCCTCGAACCCTATCCCTAAATGTGCTCACCTCCCATGCCGAAGGGGGATGAAGTCATTGACTAAATATATCGGCCGTTTTTACATGTTAGAAGATGACCACCCCCACAAATATGCGATAATGAAAAAGAATGTATTCCACGCAAAAATCGGCCGATTACATTGTCTGAAAATTTATTCCCCCGCCCAACACCTCCAAAACCCGTCGCGTTACCCAGGTTGTCACATTTAGATTCAGAGACATTCATAGTCTCGGAATTGATTCGAATCTCGGTTGTTTTTCTGGGATTTTATTTAACGTACCTCCACGCCACCCCTAAGCTTGCTCCCCTCACAGGGGTTAAATTATACACAAACAACATCGGTATAAATACCATCAAAGTAATTAACTCCAGGAAATAATAATCGCAAATATCGACCGTTTAACATGTTTGAAAATTTTCACCCCCGATCTCTCCCGCTTCGGGAACTTAAACGGTCAAGTTTAATGTCATAATTAAACTCAGTGACAATCCCGATAGTTTCTGGTTTCTTTTTATGTAATGCTACATCCACGCCAACCATTAAGAGTGCACCCTTTTGAGTCCGAAAGGGGTTGAAATTATACACAGAGAACATTTAGGGAAATTTTATTAATCTAATTCATCCCGAAATATATTTAATTGACAAAAAAACAGCCGGTCAACTCATCCCAACCCAGCCGATACCCGCGCGTTGTCCAGATTGTCATAAATAAATTCAGCAACATCCATTACCTTCGATTTGACTCGAATCTCGGTTGTTTTCCCGTTATTTTCAAGGAAATTAATTAAACTCAGTGACAATCCCGATAGTTTCTGGTTTCTTTTTATGTAATGCTACTTCACGCCCACACTTATGAGTCCGAAAGGGGTTGAAATTATACACAGAGAACATGTAGGGAAATTTTATTAATCTAATTCATCCCGAAATATAATTAATTGACGAAAAAACAGCCGGTCAACTCATCCCAACCCAGCCGATACCCGCGTGTTGTCCAGATTGTCATAAATAAATTCAGCAACATCCATTACCTTCGATTTGACTCGGTTGTTTTCCCGTTATTTTCAAGGAAATCCTCTCCAGCCCCACCCCTATCTTGCCTATTAACAACATCGGTAGAAATACTATCAACGTCAATGGTCCCGGCATTTATTTATTCCACGCTAATATCGATGATTTAACATGTTAGAAAATTTCCATCCCATTCACTCCCGCCCCTTGGGGCTAAATGGCCAATTTGATGCTATAATTGAACTGGACGACATCCATAACCTTGGATTTGACTCCAATCTCGGTTGTATTCGCGTTATTTTTCTGTAAAGCATCTCCAACCCAAACCCTAACGGTGCCCTTTTTCCAGGGCGTTGGAGATGAATATTATATTCAGATAACATCGGTAGAAACACAATCAATATCTTTGACCCCGAAAATATTTATCCAAATCTAATACCTGCTGTTTTAGCATGTTTAAGTATTTCAACCCCCGTCCACCCCCGCTTCTGGGGTTGGTAGACGCGTCTCGCCCCGACAGTGTTGTTTTCCTAGTCGCAAAGAACCCGTGTACGAAATTTGGTGAAATTTGCTCCAGCGGTGTAGATTTGTATTCTCCACCCCAAACGGTAGGGGTGCTCTTTCCCCAGGCTGTAGAGGTTGAAAATTATATTCAGATATCATCAGTGGAAAGACTATAAATATCTTTGACCCCTAAAAATATTTATCCGACTGAAATATCGACTGTTTTAGCATGTTCAAATATTTCCAACCCCGTCCACCCCCGCTTCTGGGGGTGGTAGGTGCGTCTCACCACGACAGTGTTGTTTTCGTTGGCCGCAAAGTACACGTGTACGAAATTTGGTGAAATTTGATCCACCGGTATAGATTTGTATTCTCCACCCCAAACCCTAAGGGTGCCCTTTTCCCAGGGTGTAGAGGATGAAAATTATATTCAGAAAACATCGGTAGAAACACCATAAATATCTTGGACCCCTAAAAATTATTATCCGACTAAAATATCGGCTGTTTTAGCATGTTTAAATATTTCAACCCCTGTGCACCCCCGCTTCTGGGGGTGGTAGACATGTCTCACCTCGACAGTGTTTGTTTCCTGGTCGTAAAGAACACGTGTTCGAAATTTGCTGAAATTTGCTCTACCGGTGTAGATTTGTATAACGAACATACAAATATACAAACAAACAAACAAACAAACATACAAACAAACATACATACACTCTTTTTTATTTATAAGATTATTTTTGTATATAATGATTTATTTTGCTCCGGTCAGAGGGCATGGACCCATCTCAGGTTGAAACGTGGTGGATGAAAATTACACCATTATTACGAAAATAATGAAAAAAGGCGCGCCGTTAAAATTTTAATCCCATGAAAAAAAATACCACTCTTAATGCTCAAATTTTACTCCAAAAACTTTAAAATAGAATTAAACCCCGAATCCCGCGCCACGTGAGAACCGTTGGTTATTGTGATCTTACTGTGCGTGTGTCTGGCGTGCTGTGTGGCCTCTGTATTTCTCGACGCCGAGACCCACTCAGGTTAATGACGGCTGCCGCTGTCCTTATATCTCGACGCCGGCACCCTCTCTGGTTGATGTCGGCTACCGCTATTCGAATATCTCGACGCAGGGACCCTCTCAGGTTGATGATGGCTGCCGCCCTCCAAATATCTCGACGAGGGACCCTCTCAGGTTGATGTCGGCTGCCGCTCTCCGAATATCTCGACGCCGGGACCCTCTCTGGTTGATGATGGATGCCGCTCTCCTTCGATCCGAGATCTTTTTTCCCGCCGCGTGTCTGTCCGTACTTACTTTGTACATTACGCACAACCAGCGAATTTTCAACCGTTCTCTCGCAGACAAAACCATATCGGCCAATACCCTTGGCGGAACTTAAAAATAAATGTTTAAAAGGGTCGCCGCTGCAGACCTGAAACCTTCGGTTTCCGTACTACAATGAAAACTTGACAATATGAATAAAACTTAAACTAGACACACAAAACAAACCCTTAAAATTAAGTACTTAATATATGTAGTTTACTACAACTGCTGGTCATAAAATATTATTGTATTCCATATAATATTTCAGGAGATAATAAGAGTTGTATAAGGCACGAGTGGTGGCTTATGTGTGTATAAATACGTCCGGAACAACCAATAAATTTTTGTTAATGTCGTTATTCAATTAATGCAGTCAGTTAAAAGTATGTACAGAAATAATAATATTTAGATTTCATTTAAAATACAATTAATTATACTTTATGACACGTATTTATATAAATGTAAACAAATTAGTGCATGTAATGTGTGTCATGAAACAACATTTTGAGGTTATGATAACAGAATTTATTTCATTATATTGTTTGTGAGTAATAATAAATCATCTAATTTATATTCCGTGTTTGGGAAGGACTATATAAATGTACAATTTCTGAGCTATAATCATAAAACTGATGAATTATTTAAAGCGATAATCGTGAAAATATTGTTGTGAGTATATCATTATAATTTCACATCTTTCAATTTCTGAGCTACTTGTAGCATTTACTTTCTATAAAATCATTCTATATATCCAAATTGGGAATAAATTGTGATTATATAAATATCTATGTTAACTGTGAACCAAATTTTGAGGATAGGTTAATACAATGGACTACACAATTATTTATTAGACTTCTCCAATTTTGCATATAAGTCAGATGATTTTTTACTATCAAACCTATTTTTGTCTCAGTTACAGAAATCTGTGAAAATTAGTTTTCTGAGATGTTACAATCAAAATAATAATGTCATTTACATAGGAAATAGAGATAGATTAATTAGTTTTCAAATTTTTTGGGGATGAACCCCCTTATTCAGGATAATAGGAAAAGTTACAATCATTCATTATCCGTATTTAAATTTACATTTATCTGCTATCGGCATATGTTGGGTTTTATACATCAAGAGGTTAATTTTAAAGAATGTGATGGTCTTTATGCCGCTTAAATCACGTGCTAACTAAGAGATTACTATAGATTTATTTCAATGCCGGAAAATATAAATAAATATCCTGACTTTCAGGCTATATAAGAAAAAATAAGGCATGTTTGTACATTATTTATAAACAATTAAACGCGTGAATAAATAGAAAAAAAAACTGGATAAACATATTCTTAAAAAGCTGGAAAAACTGTAAGTTTAAGACGTACGTACCTTCCCTATAGGCGACGGTTGCGGGGGTTGTAAATTAAAAAAGGCTAAAACAATCTATTTGCGTCGAGTAATTATTGGATTTGTTAGTATTTTACTGGATGCTGTTTGTATTAAATTTCAATGACTTTGGTGTAAAACAGCCGATATTTGATTCGGATAAATGGTTTTAGGGGTCAAAGAGATTGATAGTGTTTCTACCGAAATAAAATCCCTTACGGCATGGGAAAGGAGCAACATTAGGGTGGGATTGGAGGGGCGTTACAAGAAAGTATCGAGAATCCAACCGAGATGAGAGTCAAATCCAGAGTTATGGATTTCGCTAAGTTTAATTATGACATTTTATTGCCTATTTAACCCCCGGAAACGGGGGTAGAAATTTTGAAATATGCAATCACGGCCGATATTAGCGTTGAATAAATATTTTTCAGGGTTAATTAGACTGATAGTATATCTACTGATGTTATGTGTGTAAAATTTCAACTCCTTTTTCTATGAAAGATGCGCACGTTTTTGGGTGGGGGTGTAGGGGAGATACAAGAAAATAACGCGAAAACAACCGATATTCGAGTCAAATCGTTTTTATGGATGTCGCTGAGTTTATTAGTGACAAACGTGCGGGTGTGGGCTGGGGTAGAACTTTTCAATCATGTTAACCGGCCGGCTTTTGCGTCAAATAATGTTTTGGGAACAATGAGATTCATAAAATTTCTCTACATGTTCTTAGTGTATAATTTCAAACCCTTTCTGGCTTGGGAGGGGAGCACTCTTAAGTGTGGGGGTAGAGTGTCATTACATAAAACAACGCAAAACAATAGAAATTGGAGGGTTATATGTGGTACAGAGTTTAATTATGACATTCATATTGCCATTTAAACTTCAGGTGCGGGGGTGGAAATTTTTAAACACGCAATCAAGGTCGATATTTACTTTTCATAGTTATTTATATAATTAATTAGATTGACGGTTTCTTTATGAATAATTTCTACCCCTTTCCGTATGGGAGGGAAGCACTTCTAAGGGTGAGGGTAAAGGGGAGTTATAAGAAAATAACGCGAAAACGAGTGAGATTCGGGACAAATCGGGGTTATGGATGTAGCTGAATTTATTTATGACAACCAGGGTAACGCGCAGATGTGGGCGGGGGTGAGAGAACTGGGCGGACGTGGGTGGGATAGAAATGTTCAAAAATGTTAAACTGTTGATATTTGCAACGAATAAATAATTGTCGGGGTCAATGAGACTCATAATATTTTTTAATATATTCTGTGTATAATTTGAAACCCTATTGGCATGGGTGGGGAGCACGCTTAGGGATGGGGTTTGGAGGAGCGTTGCATGAAAATAACGCGAATAAACCTATATTCGAGTCAATTGTGGGTTATGTATGTCGCTGAATTTCATTGTGAAAAAGTGAATAACGCACGGGGGAGGTCTAGCCGGTGGGGAAGAAATTTTTAAACAATGTAACCGGCCAATTTTTGCGTGGAATAAATACTTTTTGTTTAACCCATAGTAGCGGGGGTGGAAATTTTCAACAGTGTTGAAAAGGCTATATATTCGTCGAATGAACTATTTCAGGGTCAATGATTTCAACTCCCTTCGGAATGGGAGGTAAACACATTTAGGGTTAAGGCTCGAGTTGCGTTACATAAAAATAACGCAAAAGCTACCTAGATTGAAGCCGAATCGGGGGTTATGGAAAAATGACATCTCGGGCACCCAGCTAGTAGTAAATAAAAATGTATTTAATTAAAGCAAAAAACAACCATATATTGGTGATCCCGACGTGATGAAAAGTGCATTTACAGCCAGGATTGAAATGGATTCTAATGGAGCACGTGGACGCATAGAAGCCGAATGAAGATTCTGCGCAATTAACCTTGTTGAAGTATGCGGATAATGGTGAGTGTGAAAATTCTCCCATTCTGGGTAGATAAACCGGAAATATGGTTTTATCATGTCGAAGCTCAATTTCTTATACGTAATATTGTTCGCGAAGGGACAAAATTTATCTACTTGATTACACAACTCGAACCCAAATTTATAGAGCATATATGGGACAACATCAAATCGGAAAGTGTGGATAAATATACAGCAACTAAAGAAAGATATGTTCCGTTAAAGCGAAGATATGTGCATTAAGCGTTTGCTGGCACCGTTCGAAATCGGAGACGAGATTCCTAGCCTGTTAGAAGGTCGCGATTTTACCAGTAGGAGGGACCACAAACCTTTGAGTTTTGTGTTTAAATAAAAAGGCCTCAAATAGACAACCACGTCATCTACAATCCATATCGCAATTTTCAACGAAAATTGAACATATCAAAGGAGAAGAGAATGTAGTTGCTGACGCATTGTCCAGGATCAATAAAGTTTCAATTATCGATTTCAAGGAAATAGATAAAGATCCTTCTTTGGATGAAAAGATCAAGGAACCACTGTAGTAGACAACCAACATCGCTTTGAAAAAGTCCCCGCTTGCTTCTGGGAAGTTCTTGTGGTGTGACACATGTACTTCAAGCATTCGATCAACCATTGATTTCATCAAAATTTCGGAAAACGGTGTTTAACTAAAATCACAACTTATCTCATCCAGGCGTCAAAGCGACTGTCAAGCGAATGACAGCACGGTTTTTATGGCCAGGAATTAGTGATGTTGTTAGGCATTGGAGGCAATTATGTCTTAATTGACAGAAGACCAAAGTAATTCGACACACGAAAACGCCAATACAGCCATATGCAGAACCATACGAATGAAGTCATCCATGTAGACAGCGAAGGACCACTACCACCATCAGACAGCAAGTCCTAATGTGTTATATTTATTGATAGATTGATACTGGATGGAGATCATACCTACAAGTAACATGCGAAAAAATTACAAGAGTATTTTATGGGAATTGGATTACAAGATTTGGAGTGCCAGTTCAAGAAATTACGGACCAAAGCAAACAATTTTAATATCGTTGTTCCGTAATCTAGAAGAAATTTGTGGAATAATGTACAACATATTATCCGCAGGCAAATGGAAAAGTTAAGCGACTCCCTAGAACTATAAAAACTGCAATAAAAGCAAAAAACAACCTTAAATGAACACAATCACTACCTGCAATTCTATTAGAACTTCTAGGAGCTCTCAGCATCGCACAAATGGTGTAAAGTGAGACAATCCACCTTCCTGGTTAATTTTTTGAAGAAAAGAAGTTTCCAGACACCGCTGAAAGATTTGTCACCGAGCTGATTTGAACGATGAAATCACTCAAACCAGTGCCTACCATTCACAAAAGAGGACAGAATGTATAGAGACTTACTAACCTAAAAGCAAGTATTCATTCGTAATGATCGCACAAGAAAAGGACTGGAATCTTCCAAACAACGTAATGTTTCTGTAAACAGAAAAATTGTCCAGCTTGTCAATGACCAGCTCTGCAATTTTTGTTGACAGGTTAAAACCCGCCTACCTATTTTGACCGAAGAGGATCTTACCTCTACCAACCCTATTCCAGACCCGGAACCTGCCAATCCAGAACCTGGTAATGGTCCAGAGACAAAATTCACCACCCAGTGGAGCACAGAAGACAAGAAGGGGTCGGAGAAAAAACTTACCAAATTCCTGAACGTTGTGTTTATTAAATACATTGAAAAATGAAGGAGAATGTGTAACGTTTTAATGGAAGGAGCGTTATGCAATTGTATATGTGATTGTATAATGCATGGATGGATGTGTGTATATATGTGTCTGGACGTATGAATGATATTCAGAAATGAAAATAATTGAGAGAAGTTAAATTGGCACCAGTCATGTTTTATGTGCTGAATTGAATGTTTTCTACAGTCACAGAATAAGAAGCATAAGAGTGTGCATCGCGAGGTATTGTCACGAGGATCAGTTCTAGCCGACGCGTACCAAGTGTTTACCACGTGAAAATGTGTACTGACGATTGAACAATAAATATCGGTTGATATGAAATAAAAGTTATCTAATTAAAGCAACAAACAACCATAATAGTGTCATCAGAAGTAGCTTGTTCCTAAAATTAATGAAGGAAAAATATTTTTGTGTTATAAATGTGTGTCAACTTGTTGATTAATTAATTCGCTTTTAATAATTAAACACTATTGGAAACTATGTAGACGGAATTAGATATATATAACTACGGGTCGGGTAATTTGGCACAGATCAATCGCTGTTGTAAATTTATTAGTATTGTACATACTTATCCTGGTAAAATTGTTCCTTGGGGTGATGTAACACATAAATTAAAAAACTCTTGAATCGGTAATTCTCTCAACCATTTTATAAGCGTGAGACTAAGTATTTGGGATAGTGGTAAATAAAACAAGCATCTAGAATATGATATGGCTATGTAATTATAAAAGTAGAAAAAGCACGTCGTTGGAACTGTCGACATCTAGATAGAAGATGCCGACCGTTCTTAATCGACACAACAGCTTAGTAAACGCCACCCAGTTGAAAACTCGAGAACAATTCCAGCTGCACATTCCCTAGGAAAACCTATGGAAATTAATTAGAAATTGTTATTGTTTCATCATTTTATTAATTTATCATTTACCGAGATATCACAAATAATAATCAATATTAGTTGATAATTATTCTCCTCCAGTCGATAGTTATAACTGGAAGTGTGTTTCAAAGACATGACGTAGGTTCTCTTTGCTTTAAAATACTTTGACTCTACAATGGCTGCAATTTCTAAAACATTTTCATACTTTTCGTCTAATTTAGGTTATGTTGGCAAGAAATACGTTTCGCGTTTTTGAAACGGTCATAGCTTTTATAAAGATCTGTTATTTGTAAATAAGAAAACCGGAAGAGTGTAGAAATAATGGAAGTAAATGCTGAGACTAATATTGCCATTTCTCCGGTTGATGTTGAAAAAGCCGAAAAGTTGAAGGAAGAAGCAAATCTTTGCTTTAAAAGTAAAGTTATACATTTATCCATAGTAATTTTATTTACGAAAATTATTTTCCAAAGAATAATTTACCATAATATCTCCATGTATCAATATAGTGTGGGTTCGAAATGAGGCATTTATTAACGATAATTTAATACTGCTTCTGTGGTGTTTAAAATTTATTTTATGTAATTGAATATGTTAATGGCAAAGTAAGTTTTTTTTATATATATAAATGCATAATTAACGTTTTTAACGATAATTATCTTAAAAAAGTAATTATAGCTTTTTAAATATAATATCCATTAACAGTTTAAAAAGTTAAATATTTTTTGTAAAGCATGATAACAAATATATAACTAATATTTGTGATGAATTGTTTAATAATACAATTTACTCTACTTACCTAGTTGCATTTAGTGAATGTATATTGTGTTTAATTTCTTTATACAGCAGTATTTAATAGATTTTTACTTTTTTCTGAAAAAACATCTAATATCAGAATATGATTGATTGTGTAGGAAAAGTGATATTAGTATTTGTATCCAGCTAAATTTAATTGCTGGTATCAATATAATTGATTCTTTTTTTTCTATAATTTTTAACTGAGATATTTGATATTGCTGGTTTTCTCTAATCTTCGATTTTTTCAACACATTATGAGTTTCTTTTAACATAGATTGTGAAATTAACTTCTACCAATGTAATTAACGTATGTCTATCAGTTAGCAATATTATGTCGAAGCTTGTTGAACAATCTGTTCACATTATTCAATTTGACTGTATCATTAGGTTATCTAAATTTTTATTTTGTCAAATAAATCGAAATTAAAATATATTTAACATGGATTAAAAATATACTAATTAGATAAAGTAGCGAAATAACAGATAAAATAAAAGTGATAATATAAATAGTGTGGTATTTATAGAATCACTTCATTTTTACGGTTATTTGGCTATTTTATCTAATTGGTATAACAGAAACCTTTCACAATATGTGATACTGATTTTTTCTAAAGAAACTCAACTGCTCAATGGACAACATTATGTCCATATCCTTCCCTTGCTTTGAACATAAACCATTCATATATTATGATTTGTATTTTTTTTTTATAAATAAGTTAACTTTCTTATTGCTTCTCTTTGCAGCTGTGTTTTCCTCTTATTTAGTTTATTAGTTTTGATATTCTATTTTCTGTTAGTTTTCATTTTATAACTGCATTATTTTATAGTTTAATCTCCCACTTCTCATACAATTGTAAACCTGAAATCAACATTCTTACATACAGTTGGTATAGTGTATATTTGATCTTTTAACTAACTAGTTATATTCCTGATTTTTTGTACTAAAAATTACCTTTCTCTTTATTGAAATCTGATAAGCATGTAAGTAATTCTGAATTTATGCATTTAAAAACTATTACATCAACTGTTCATTTTATACTCTGTTTTAATACTTACATTTGTTTATTCACAGCCTAATGTGTATTATAATAAGAGAACATTTCATTTTAATAAACAAATTACAAAAAAAACACATTATAAACGACCCTAAGCAATAATAGTTAAGAGTTCAATGTTACAGTTTTTTTTATGTTCTATTTTAATCATTATAAATAGTGTTTTAAAAAAATCAGTCTCTGCTATATAGTTAGCAGTTCACGTACCATATTCATAGGATCTGTGTAGTTAATGTATTTCCATCTGTGATAACTAACATTTAAAGTAAGGCAAGCTGACAAGGTGGGCTGGAACTTCAAACTCAAGTACACTGAACATGATAATTGATTTATATTCCCACATAATACATTGCTTAGAATTTGGATCACACCCATAATTACTAATATTCATATTATTATCATTAATGCAAGTAGTACCTCCTGTAACTTTTTTTTGGAATTATTTTCTAAATATTTCCTATATTTACATTTTTGTGCAATTTTTTTACTGATGTGATCCACTCTTTAATTGTGGCAGCAAAAATTTATATAAAACTGGTATACTCAGTTTAATGTTTTTTACTCTAATTTGAGTGTTATTGCTTTTTATGTATTTATTCTTAATTCAAGTTAATTCTAAATTTGAATTATTCTTGACATTGAAAAAATTCATGAAGTAGTTTTTGAAGTTTAAAAATTATTAATATTTATCGGAGAAAGATCTGTGCTCCATTATTGGTTTTAAATAGAAAATAAGTATAAAATTTTCAAGTTTCAGTTATATTTTTTCATAGTATTAATAATAATATACTATAGAAATTAATAATAATAATAATATTCCATTCTTTCTAAAATGCACAGGATCAGATTTGATTAAATTAAAAATAAGTACTTTAACATTTAATATACTATTTGGATAGCAATGTGTGAAAAGTTTTGCTTGTACACACAAGAGTTATCTATTATGACAGGTGTTTTCCAATCTACAACACCATATTATACAAAAACTATTTACATATGCACCTTAAATGCATAGGTATAAGAAATATAAACTTGGTCCATCTAAATAAATGTTTCCTGAATTAAGTGTCTAAAGTATTCTTTACAAAAGTTTTGAACTTTAATCTCCTACTGTTGTAAAAGAACTACAAAATGGATTTATTATTTTTCTTTTACTTCATTTCAGATCAAGATTACAACAAAGCAATTGATATGTATACTAAAGCTATCCAAGCCAATCCTAATGTAGCTGTTTATTATGCCAACAGAAGTTTTGCATATCTAAAAACAGAATGTTTTGGATATGCTTTAACAGATGCTTCAAAAGCAATTAGCATAGACAAAGCATATATTAAAGGATACTATAGACGAGCTGCAGCTCATATGTCACTAGGAAAATTTAAATTGGCATTAAAAGATTATGAAGCAGTGAGTCATGTGTTCTTTTAAAAAATTGACTATTTTTTCTCTCTAAATATTGCAAATTTTATTTATTTTGTAAGGTAACAAAGGCAAGACCCAATGATAAAGATGCCAAACTTAAATATTCAGAATGTAATAAAATTGTGAAGAAGATGGCATTTGAAAAAGCTATAGCAGTGGATGACACTAAGAAGAATATAGCAGACACTATTCAACTAGAAAATATGGGTAAGAAGATACTTGTTTTAGTTGTACACTTATTTTTGCCCGTTATTTGGCCATTTATTTATATAATTAGAATACTTTAAAACCAATAATTTATATTTTATAATTCTTTAATCAATCTGTCAAATTTCCATTTTCTCCAAAAAAAAAAAAAATATTTATTCACCTGTGCAAGTGTTTTTACAATAGTAATAGCAGTACTGAAATTTTATTTTCACAATGACTTTTACCTTCTTCAGAAATTTAGTATGTTGGCAGAATTACTTTTAAGTGTTTTTTCTGCTTTGACGATAAGAAGAAGTAATTGGGCTACATTTGCAATTTGTAGAGCCTGAAACATCTTACAGAGGTTTTTGCCCAAACATTAATGAACGTACAGTTAAATCTCATCCAGTCCATTATCAGATTGTATTGCCGGGAGTAATTTTACTACAATCTCTAACTTTTTTCTAGTTGGTCCACTGTAAAATGTATGTATAATACATCGAATAGACCATTCGTATTGGTAAACAACTGAGATGTCTGTTAAATATGTTAAAACACTGGGTAGAAGCTTCTCATTTGATTAAAATTGATTGTTTTTTGGACTTTTTCTTTTCAGGAAGTTTATTTGAACTTAATTTCAATGTTCCATTTTCAGTTTTGATTTGTTTGAGAAATTTTCAATCATCATAGGGTTAATTAAGAAAAATACATTAATTTTACACTATTTTGGGTGAAACTCAACCATTTTATAATAATTTTGCTGTCACATGTTATATGTCCAAAACAAAATGTATTAACATAAATTAAATTATGTGCAAACACTTTTGACAACCCTGGTGATAATGATTAAATGATTATGAATTATCATTTTCTGTACCTTTTTTGACATCATTTTGCTACAATTGGTATGGTCAATCAGGGACAAGTATACCAACACTAGACAATTCGACAGTATAGAAATTAAATGAGCCTAGAGAACAAATAATTACATGCAATTTGTAAATACTCTCCTACTAAAGAAGCCATTCAGTCACAGATTCCTTAAAAAAATAAACCAATTTCTACAAATGTTTGACAGTATTTTTAAACTATGACAATGTAAATAGAAATACAATTTAAATATTTTATTCTAAAGCCTTTTGTGATATTACTCTTGAATTGCTAGGAAGAATAATTTAATAACCAGTTTTTCATGTATTGACCTGTATTTGACAGTTATTTGTTAATATACAAATTAGTATTATATACCATGTTGTACAAAATTAATTAATTTGTTTGGGATTAACCTTTTATTTCCGTTTTCAATAAAATTATTTATTAATTGTAGAAGATGTCCCTAAGCAAAGAGAAGAAACATTTTGTACTTTATTGTAAATTTTAATGTTTATAAATTCTTACTTTTGACCACTTTACACTAAGTATATTTTTATTTGGTTTACTGTTCATACAATTTAAAGGAAATCTCCTTAGTAAACTACAAAAAGCATAAAGAATTCTATGTGATCAGAAATAATAAAAAATAATCATTTTTCTTCACTACAAAAAATCATCTCTTTTTTCAAGTTGTAACCAAATAAAAAGGCTGTGGCAGCTCATACGTATATGCTCGTGTGCTACAACACACAATGAAATTTAGGAAGAATGATTTTTTTCTTAATTTTAAGAATCTCTTAAGTACTTGTATGTTAATCTGATTGAATTTCTGCTTCGATTTCGAAGACTTTAAACTGCCTTCCTTGCATGTAAAGTCACTCTTGGTAATGCTATCTGTGCTCAAACTTCCACAGCACAGGATCATGCTCTGGAATGAGGAATGTGCATACGGTATACCCCTCCAGCACCACCCGAAAAGCTAAACAAACTGCCGCCTCACCGTGCTCATTTCAGCTGAGCACATGTCTGTGCCATGCTATACAGCACAGTAAGGGGTTGTCATAAGAAGTGAATTAAATTAAATTTGAACCATTCAGTAATTTATCTTATTTTAAATTTGTTTGTATTTTCAAAATATAAATAGTATTCATACATTTTGCGTAATATTTTTGGAAAAATCACAAGTTTATTTTAAAAACATTTAATGGGCTGCATTTTGAATTCTTGTGTCATAATGAGCAAATCTATTGGTTGGTCCTAAAATACTATACTCCAAAAATTAACTTTATTTAAAATATATATACGAAGAAATGTGTGTCGGCTTAATGCTAAATTGAATACGGAGGACAGCCAATTCAGACAAAAAAGTGATAATATAAATACCACATGTTTCTGGGATTCTTGTCCCTTTCTTCAGGTGTGAGGAAGAGCCTAGAGCGACACAACTTAACTTGTCAGTTGACAAAACTCCAAAGCTTTTCATGAAAGGGACAAGGATCCGAGAAACATTGTATGGTATTTATATTATCACTTTTTTGTCTGAATTAGCTATCTTTCTTATTCATTATTTTCAATCGGATGTAAATTTTTCATTTTAAAGATAGATATTCAAATTTTAAAAATTATGCTACAGGAAACTATGTAGATAAAATTAGAAGTGTAGCATATTAAAGATTGAGTCATTTGCCACTGAGTACTGGTAACACCATCACTGTTGTATTATTATTTTACATAGTTATCATCGTAAAAAATTTTGGGGATGATGTAGCACCTAACATAAAATCTCATGAGCCGCCACGGTAAACAGGGATTGACAATTCTGTGTAATATTCTTAAATTATTGCTACACTGAGTGCACAGATGGAGAATATAACTTTGTCACATACTCAAGTATATCATTGTAGTAAAAAGTTCAGGGGCTATGATGAAAATTGAAAATACAAGTAGAAATAGGTGTCCAGAAGAGAACATTCAAGCATCTGGATTTCTATAAATCTCCATAGCTTTCGACACTTGATCAAAAACAGTCTCAAACATTTATTTATGCTACTGAATCAGTTCAAAGAAGAATACAACTTTTGACATAGTATAGTGACAGCTGCTAAAGCATATGTGTATCACTATCCTCTAGAACAGTGTTTCCTATTGTGGGTCCCATGTCCCACAGGGGAGCAAATTTGAATGTTCAGGGGGCAAATTAAAAAATGAGCTTGTCTAGAATTTAAAAACTGCCAGCTAACTTATACAAAAAGAAAACTTGTTTGTATCTCAATTTGAAATAAGCATTTGGTAAGTTTGTTGCTTTCCATATAGCCACACTTGAAAGATTGGATTTATATAAATTACAATTTACTCAGAGAGTATTGTTTACTATGTCTTGTGAAGGAATAGCACATACTGTGTTGGGGGATTTCTATGTAAATGTGCGAAGTTGTTGACGACTAGTCTATTGCCAACTCCATGTGTTAAATGAAATAAGAATTTTGTACAAAAGCACGAATGGGCAATATGTTTTGCAATCTGAGATTAAAATAATTAATTAATTTGTTTATGCATAGAATTATTAGTATAGAAGAGCTGTGATACAAAAGTTGAAATTAGGCTTCTTTAGGAAATAATTCAACTTCTTAATATAAAAAATATGTATATGTTATATAGAAATACTTGTGGGGTGTGGTAAAACAGGGTTGGGAAACACTGGTCTAGAATAAAAAATTATGATTATGGGTTGATAAAGGTGGCGGGAAACTTGTCTTCTGAAAGTCAAACCATGTCTGTCAGCTGAGAGCAGTCTTTTTCTGACTGTAAAGATCTGTTGGTCACCTTTTTTCTTCTTCTTGAAAGTGCAGAGGCTGCTTGCAGGAACAAAATATGCAAACAGACAATCAGAAAAGTAATTCTGTTGCACAATGATACAAGGTTACATAACTGTTCTGATTTGAGATAAACTGGAACAAATCCTCTGAAAACTCCAGACCAACCTTCTTACAACACACATTTATGCTCCTGTGATTTTGGGTCACTGAAGAAAGCACTAGGTGGGCATAATTTTTTATAAAGTAGCAAAGAAGTTTGCATGGTTGGTGGCAATTTTTTTTTTCACATAGACGAGATCCATAAACTTACTACATAGTTGGGAAAAAGTGTGTAAAAGTTGAAAGACACTATGTAGCATGGCAAAAAAAATTGTTTTATTATTTTATTATGTAAAAAAAAAGAATAAAAAAACTACAGTTTATATTTAAATGACATTCATATTAATATATTTTTGATTAAAAACTCTTTTATGTTTTTAGTATCCTAATATTTATTAACTCAAGTCTAATCTTTAAATGATTTTATAGCTATTGAAGATGAATATGTTGGTCCCAAATTAGAAGATGATAAAGTTACCTTATGCTTTATGAAGGATCTTATGAAAACTTACAAAGCACAAGGTAAACTACATCGGAAATATGCTTACAAGGTACTGTATAGTTACTACCTTCCTATTACTTGAAGTATTTAACTGCACAATAAATATTAAAAACATGATAAATTAAAGTTTTTAGTATGTTCTGATGGCCAATTGATATATACAGTTGTATACATTAAGTATATAGACAAAAGTTACACAGCCTTTCCAAGTGAATAGAATGAAGTCTTCAACCTGAAGAAAATGAAAGTGTCAGGTACTTTGTACTCTACCACATTAATTTATGAAACATTGTCCATTAAATACTTTTTGTATTAATATTAAAATTGATAACTAAGCTCTGAGTAATATCTATCTTGTTAATAAGTTATATATCTCTGAACTTGGAAAAGTGCTCCTGGCATTGATATCATTTGTAACTCTGAGATTACATTGGACACCTGATGAAAACCACATTGTTAGTCAATACATATTGTAAAGTTTGTCAAAGTTTATCAACTTTGTATATAATAATTGTCTGTATCCATTGGCCATTGGAACATACTAAAACTAAATAAAAATTAATATTAAGAAAATATCACTTATTAATTTAAGTATTGGTATTAATATTAGTTTTCCATGCATATAGTTTATAATCTAATATATAAAAATATATTGGGATGGTGCTTAAGTCTATGTCATTCTTCATGGGATTGGCACAACTGCATTGTGAAGCATTTGGTTTTACTTTGTTTGGACTTTGATTCTGGCGAACAGGAGCTTGTATGTTGTTAACTCGTTTTGGTCATTTTCAAGGCTAATCAGTATGGAGTGTCAAGTAGAGAAAAATGAACATTTCCGACACAATTTACTCTTTTGAGTTAATCAAGTTATTTAGCAGAAGAATTTGTGGTGTGAACAGAAAGGAAGCATTTGCTTAGAGGATAGTATGGAAATGGTTTTCGTGTTTCCAAGAAGGAAATTCTACTTGTGTGACGAACAATGTTCTGGAACACCTCTTTTTGATAAAAACTGCTTTAATCTGTAGGTTCACAATAATGCTTGCCAAACAATGTGGAAGTTGGCACAAATTATGGAATGTGATCACTCAAGCATTGTTTGCATCCATTGGGTTAGGTGCAAAATTTGGGTAAATGGGTACCATATGTCTTATGCGTCACAAACCAAAATCAGCAAATAATTATATATTTGTATTTGCTGGCCTGTTATTGTTTGGCTTGCAGCATGGATTTATGTACCAACCCAATATATGTATGTGAATGTTTCACATACAATCTTAAACATTTAAAGAGTGAAGGCTTTCCCAGTGAAGTTGGCCTATGTAGTCTTCTCAGGTTTCCAACTGGGTAAATTCATTGTGGTCTTACAATGTTACAATAGTGATCACTGTCATAATCTTCAGGTATGGAGGTGTATATATATCTGCACTTCACAAGTGGCCACCCACACCACACAAAACGCTATCTCCCATATAGGCTAGACCTCAGGCGAGCACGTATTTTCTCCACCTGGAATAGTTTGCCTCTTACACCAACACCTTCATCAATAGAAACTATCCCAGTGACCTCCTCCAAAAACAGATAACCTGTGTACTATCAAACCTCCAAACACCCACACCCACTCTGGACCAAAACCAAAAAAGTAGTCCACCCCTCACTTCAACATACTTCCCTGGACTACAAAAAATTCAACTCCATTCTCCGCCTAGCATACACTGGCCTGCAATCCAACCCTGAACTAAAAACCATCCTCCCCACCTGCCCAAGGGTTGCCTTCAGACGCCCACCCAACCTCCAAAATTTACTTGTCCACCCGTGCAAAACCCACAGCCCCATCCACCCACCCATTCCAGATTGCAAACCTTTTGGTAGGAACAGATGCCATGTCTGCCCTGTCTTACAGCCCACCACAACCTTTCAGAATCACACAAAAACATACCAAATCAAAAAGAACATCACCTGCCTCTCCTCCCACACCATCTACCAAATGAACTGTAGACTCTGCCCTGCATTCTATATAGGCCAAACCAAAAGACCCTCCCTGAATGAATAGCCAACCATCGCAGCACTTAAAACTTTCCAAAATTCAATTCCCAGTAGCTCCTCACGCCCAAAGCCACAATATAAACAATTTCGACCAATGCTTCACACTCACCATCCTTAAAGCTGTACTCCCTGACTCATCAGAGGCAGAACTCCATCTGTGGGAACTCTCTTTCCAACATGTCTTGCAGGCCTGGCAAAGCCCTGGACTCAACATCCTTCCTAAGTGCCATCCCCACTTTCACGAGACAATGTGAGGATGTATGATCATGCTCATGTATGTGTATGCATACATGTGTGTGTGTGTATGTCTGTGCTTGTTTATATGTATACTAGCTGGGTGCCTGGCGTTTCCCTGGATGCCGTATATCCATAACCTCCAATTTGACTCCAATCTCGGTTTCTTTTGCATTATTTTTATGTAATGCACTTCGACCCCTATCCCTACTTGTTCTCACCTCCCATGCCGAAAGGGGTTGAACCCATTGACCCCGAAAAAGTTTCTTTCATGAATCATATCGTCCATTTCAACATTTTACAAAATTTCCACCCATGTCCCCACTGTACTTTGGGTTCATCAAAAAGTTGAATGTAATTATTATATTTAGAAATGTAGATACCCCCGAATTGGATTCCAATCATATTAGCGTTATTTTCATGTAACGCCCCACCAAACCCCACCCCGAAGTTAGCTCCCATTCATGCCGACAGGGATTAAAATTATACACTGAGAGAAAAATATTATGAATTTAATTGACCCCAAAAACAGTTTTTACGACACTAATATCGGCCGATAAACATGTTTTAAAAATACCACCCACTCTTGTGGGAGTTAAACAGCAAGTTGAATGTAATAATTAAACTCGGTGACATACAAAACCTTGGATTCAACTCAAATCTCGATTGTTTTACATAATTTTTAGTAATGCCACACCCTTAAGGATGCTGCCCTCCCGAACCAGGAAAGGGTTGAAATTATACATGGAGAACATGTAGAGAGATATAAGGTTCATTGATCCCGAAATATATTTATTCGATGCAAAAATCGGCTGTTTGAAATGTTTGCAAAATTTTTCTCCCTCCCCCCCCCCTCCGGCGCAAACCCCTCCCACTGCCACCCACCCTTGCGTGTTGACCAGATTGTCATAAATAAACTCAGCAACATCCATATCCCTGATTTGATTCCAATCTCATTCGTATGGGCATTATTTTGCGGTATTGAAACCACCCAACATCAACCCTATCCATAATCGCTTCCTAAGTCCAAAAGGGATTGAAATTATACACAAACAACGTGAAGACAAATATTCTGAATTGAATTGACCATGAAAAATATTAGGCAAACAAAATTATTTATTCAATTCAAATATCTGCCGTGTTTGCATGTTCCAAAATTACAACCCCGTCCACACCCGCCCCTAGGGGTTAAATGCTAAATTAAATGTTATAATTAAACTCGTTGACATAGATAACCTTGGTTTTGGCTTCAATCACAGGTTAATTCACGTAATTTTATTGTAAAGGATTCCTTCCCTATTCCTAAGGTTGCTCCTTTACCATGCTGTAAGGGGTTGATATTATACTCAGATAACATTGCTATAAACTTTATCAATCTCTTTTTTCCCTAAAAATATTTATCCGACTTAAATATCGGCTGTTTGATCAAGTTTGAATATTTCCACCCCCACCCCTAAGCGTGCTCCATTTTATGCCGATAAAGATGGAAAATTTACACACACAACATCGAAATACTATCAATCTAATTAACCCTTGTAAATATTTATTGTACATTAGTAACCACAGTGATTTCTTATTTGAAAATTTCCACCCCTTAACTACCCCCGATCCTTGGGGTTAAATGACCAATTGAATATCATAATTAAACTCAGTGACATCGATAACCTTGGTTTTGACTCCAATCTCGGTTGTATTCACGTCATTTCTGTGTAACGCCGGCCACCCTCACCCTAAGGGTCCTCCTTTCCCATACTGTAAAGGGTTACAATTATACTCAAATAATATCGGTAAAAATACTTTCAATTTCTTTGACAACTTAAAATATATTATCTGAATTAAATATCGGTTGTCTTATTATGTTACAATGTTTCAACCCCTACCCCTAAGCGTGTTCCCCTCTCACGCTGAAAGCGTATGAAATTTTACAAAATACATCATTAGAAATACTATCAACGTCAATGGCCCTGGCATTTATTTATTTCATGGTAATATTGACGATTTAACATGTTTGAAAAATTCCACCCCGTTCATTCCCGCCCCAGGGAATTAGATGGCCAATTTAATGTCATATAAAACTCGGTGACATCCATAACCCTGGATTAGACACCAATCTCAATTGCTTTTGCGATATTTTTATGTATCTAAGGGGAGCTACCTTCCAAAACCCCTAAAGGGGTTGAAATGAAATATGGAGAACACACAGAGAAATTTATTTTATCCCAAAATTTAATTATTTGACGGAAAAATTGCTGGTCAACATGTTTTTAAATTTCTAACCTCCGTCCAACTCCTCCCACTCCAGCCCATCCCTCGCGTGTTGTCCAGATTGTCATAAATATACTCAGTTACATCCTCAATTTAACATGATTCTTGGTTTTTCTCACATTATTTTCTTGAACAACCCCTCCACCGCCCCATCCATTTTGCCACAATAAGGTGTGAAATTTTACACACACAACTTGGGTAGAAATACTATAAATCTGAAAAATATTTATTCAACTCTAATCGGTCGTGCTTTCTTGTTTCAATATTCCTACCCCCGTTCACCTTGGAGTTAAATGTCACAATTAAACTCAGCGACATTCAAAACCCTGTATTAGACTCCAATCTTGGTTTTATTCGCATTATTTATTTGTAACGCCCGTCAACCCTAACCCGTAAGAATGCTCCTTTCCCATGCTGTAAGGGGATGAAACTATACTCGGATAACATAGGTTGAAACACTTTCTATCTCTTTGATCCCTAAAAATATTTATCTACCTAAATATTGGCTGTTTTTAGCATGTTTTAAAGTTTCCACCCCTCACCTAAGTATGCTTCTCTCTCCGGCCTAAAAGGATTAAATTTTACAAACATTATCAGAAGAAAAATTATCAATGCCATTGACCTCAACAATTAATTATTTAACGGGGTGTTTGGTGTTCAGGGTGTGGAGAAATTTGGATAGGGAGTCTGGTCCGTGAGTCCATAGCATGAAGATGTCATCTATGAACCTGAACCAGGCCAGGGGTTTTAATGGGGAGGAATTTAGGTGGGCCTGTTCCAGGCGTCCCATGAACAGGTTGGCGTAGGAGGGGGCCAACCGGGTGCCCATAGCTGTGCCAACCGGATCCTTAATGCGTTCATCAACAGAAACTATCCCAGCGACCTCCTCCAAAAACAGATAACCCGGGCCCTATCAAACCTCCAAACAACCACACCCACTCCTGTCCAAAACAAAAAAAGTAGTCCACCCCTCACGACAACCTACTTCCCTGGACTACAAAAAATCAATTCCATTCTCCGCCTAGCTTACACTGGACTGCAATCCAACCCTGAATTGAAAACCATCCTCCCCACTATACTCCCCACCTGCCCAAGGGTTGCCTTCAGACGCCCACCCAACCTCTGAAATTTACTTGTACACCCTTGCAAAACCCACACCACCACCCGCCCACCCCTGCCGGGTTGCAAACCTTGTGGTAGGAGCAGATGCCATGTTTGCCCTATCTTACAGCCCACCACAACCTTTCATAATCACACAAAAACCTTCAAAATCAAAGAAAATATCACCTGCCTCTCCTCCCACACCATCTACCAAATTAACTGCAGACTCTGCCCTGCCTTCTATATAGGCCAAACCAAAAGACCCCTCCCTGAACATATAGCCAACCACCGCAGCACTGTCAAACTATCTAAAATCCAATTCCCAGTAGCTGCTCACGCCCAAAACCACTACATAAACAATTTCGACCAATGCTTCACACTCACCATCATTAAAGCTCTACCCCCCGATTCATCAGAAGCAGAACTCCATCTATGGGAACTATCTTTCCAACCTGTCTTGCAGTCCAGGCAGAGCCCTGGACTCAACATCCTGTAATTAGTGCCCTTCCTATGTACCATCCCCTCTTTCACGAGACAATGTGGGTATGTATGAGCATGCTCATGTATGTGTAAGTATGCATACATGTGTGTGTGTGTGTGTGCATGTTCACGTGTATTTGTGTGTTCAAGTATACATGTATACATGGGATGCTTTGTATGAATGATCTGTATCCTAACCTTTCCTATGCCACAACCTTCCCCTGAGAGAGAAAGTTAGTGGCTTGGTGGGGGTGTTGATTGTTTATGGGCTACTGGCCGTGCGGCGGTCAAATCTCCGAAGTCCGCAGATCGCAGGTGCACGGAATGGTGTAACACCTGAAGAAGGAGGCTGAGAGCCTCCGAAAATTTGAAGAACAACCTTCAGTTCCTCATGGCGACACCGCACTTCACTTTCAGGTAAGCCACAACCTATCTCTCTATCCTTTCCATACCAATGTATATATATATATAAATAAATATATATATATATATATATATATATATATATATATATATATATATATATATATATATATATTGTAGCCGCTCCGCTACCCTCCTTTCATTTATTCATGTTTGGGTGCCAGGTAATTTTTGGGAGAAAATCACCAAAACAACTTTTTAATCTTCCATAATTTTATTTAATCGAACATGAGGCACAAGTTAACTTCAAGGCGTGGTTTATCAAACTTTGTAATTTAGTTGGAGCACGTCCATCCTTGGTCGAGTCCAGTCTGGAACTCCCTCTACGCCTCTCCCCTCGGCTTTCGCCTAAAACAACTTTGCCTTTCCGGCACCTGCATAAACACAACCACTGCAGTCTCCCCCGCCAAGGGCGCTCGACCGTACCTCGCAACAATCATGTTACATTATCCCCCCTCCAAAGAACAAAAAATTGGCTGACCGTAGATATCCATAAAATACAGCCACATTTTCATTTTTTTTTCACTTAATACTAACATCAACAACCACTCGACCACGCCCTGATAACCAATTAATGCAAATACACAAGTTTTACAAATACTTTTCACTTGTACAATACCTTCTTTTCATGTTTAAATGACAAAATTACAAAGTTTCTATTATTCATCTGTTTGATCAATACTTTTTTAAAACCAACACACATTTACCACAATCTTAACCTACAACCTAATTAGCGTCTGCCTCCAATACAATATTTACAAGAGTTAGACACATGGATCATACACAATATTTGTTTACTTATAAATTACCAATAAAATTTACAAATTTTCTCTCTGAAGGAATGGAACCAAATTATAATAACTGTTGCCTCCTCCCGGCTTCCAGGGAATTCCCACACAAAAATATTTCACCAAATACTTACACTTTCTTTGCAACATTTCACAGTATTTATCTATTTTTATCTCCTTCCATACATTCCTAAAATACTCATCATATACATTTAGTTTTCAGTTATTTGTATAACCCAAATTGACAGGTGTTTGAATTACATTTTTCATTCTTCTGTCAGCCACACCATACCAATTATTACTTCCTTTATTCATGCATTCCTCAAACATACACATCTTTTTTCTGTGTGGAGTGATAAAAATCAAACCTTCTTTACACACAAAAATTTTCTTTTTCGGACTTAATATATAATACCCCTCCTTAAAGTTTACACACTTGGATTTATTTCTTGTAATTTTACCTTTCGTTACATTTTGTGAGATGTTCTTTGATCTACATCCACTACTTTTTTCCTCATTAATGGGTTTCACAATTTCCCCATTTTCTACCGTTTTCTCTTTTAAATTATTAGCAAGTTTATGCAATTCCCTATCGTTAATCAGCTGTTTCTGAACCAAATTCTCTTTACCTCCTACATTTAATTTATTATTCCCTTCCTCCGATTTTCCATTTTGCATCACTATTTGATGCAAAATATTTTCTTTAACTTCCGGCTTCGCACTCTCAACATCAACCTTATCTCTGAAGTCATCACATTTTACATTTAAATCTTCCTCTAACTTGTCAACCTTTCCATCAATTAATACATCCATTCTTTCATTTATTACATCAAACTTTCTACTTATTCCACTTACTACATCAACACATTTAATAATTTTAAACATTTATCCCACATATCCGATTCTGCCTCATTATTTCGTTCTGCCATTGCTATTAGAATTATAAATGACCCCACAACACCAAAAAATTAATTAGATTGTCACCAACCTGTTTTTTTTCTGTTCGCTTATTGCAGCACTTCACAAACACTTTCACTCACTTTTCTTCCAACGACGAAGAACCATGTTTTTTTTTCTTTTTTTTCCTCACGTATCAGATCTCATCCTCGTGTGCTCCAGAACTTCGATCCCGCGTGTACTCAACAAACTCGTTCTCCAGAACTTCGATCCCGCGTGTACTCAACAAACTCGTTCTCCAATTCTGCTCCCTGCTCCCGCGTGCTCCATCTAATTACCGTTCAGGCCCGCGTTGACTCGCCATAATGTAGCCGCTCCGCTACCCTCCTTGCGTTTTTTCGTTGATTATTCATGTTTGGGCGCCAGGTAATTTTTGGGAGAAAATCACCAAAACAACTTTTTAATCTTTCATAATTTTATTTAATCGAACATGAGGCATAAGTTAACTTCAAGGCGTGGTTTATCAAACTTTGTAATTTAGTTGGAGCACGTCCATCCTTGGTCGAGTCCAGTCTGGAACTCCCTCTACGCTTCTCCCCTCGGCTTTCGCCTAAAACAACTTTGCCTTTCCGGCACCTGCATAAACACAACCACTGCAGTCTCCCCCGCCAAGGGCGCTCGACCGTACCTCGCAACAATCATGTTACAATATATATATATATATATATATATATATATAATGAACCAACAACACTGTATCAGCACTTCATACCTGAAGATAATGGCAGCGATCACCTTTGAATTGCTTGTGGTCTCTAAATGACCACTTTATTCTGATTAGTATTTAAAATGATTAAATAAAAAAATTGATTTTAAAATTATTTATAATATAACTCAAATTAAATTATTAAATTTATAAATAAAAAAAAGTGGGCATAACTCTGGAGAGCAAAAATAATATTCTTACGTAGCTACTAAATGGCTACTCTCAAGGAACAATAAAGCAAAATAACACACAAGAATGCTGTTCAGTTACTTGAAATGTTGTAAAATGCCGATTACTGGTGTCTTGCCTTGTGATTGCCATAGACACTTCTTGGTGGATCCCTCCAGAACTTGTTCGGAGATGATGCTAAATGAGTTGGTGTCATCAGCTTTTCCGATTCTCTCTGGTTGACAGGCGATCATAAAAGTTGATTTTCTGTAGTTCTGTTTGACTGATCCTAGCCAGTCGTTTTGTAATTCAAAATGGTTTTCTGTAAATTTTGTATTGTAATTCCAGGAGCCACCTTCCTCCAAGCACTCATTTTGCCAGAGTGCCTCACAGAGCCTTTTTCTCCCTTCAAAACATCTGGTAGCTTCAAGCAATACTATCGTTTGAATACAATATCAGGCCTGACCACAACTAAAAAATGACCACCCTTGAATATGTGTCTTGCTTGTGTGCTTCAACAAAGTTTAGAAGGAAAATTCTTTTTGCTTGCCAGATAATGTGAAATTATCTAACATTAAAATATAACAGAGGAAATGAATCACCACACACTGTATGGCCTCAATTAGTTTATCCGATTGGAAATCCAAAAAGACTACATAAATCTTGAACATGTATTAGTGTTGAATCCAACTTTTTGGTTGAGATGAACAATGATGTCAGTTAAGTTCAAGTTCCACCACCACTTTAACATGACGTGGGGGTGAGAAGTGGTTAATTATAAAATGTCCAAATTGTCTGAGATTGGTGTTAGATTCAGTGTTTTAGGATTCACTGAGTTGGATATTGATATGCCCTTTAGTGGAAGTAAATCCATTTTTTTTCTTTTTATGTAATTCATTCCTTTTGCAGGCTAATATAAATAAGGCATTCAGCTAGTATAAATTAAAATTGGAAGTGGTCTTTACTGAAATATATCATTAGTTACAATCACGTTTATCTTTATTGTCTTGGGTGTTGGTATTTATTTACTTTCTAGCCAACTGCTGCTTTAGTACAATAAATTTTAAATCCTCCATAAAAGTTTATTATTTTTCTTTACATACATATAAGTATTCTTTTTATTCTTGTATTTTTTTATAGTTTCTGCAATCTCATTTAATAATAATGTCTTGTAATACATTAAATTAATATAAAACAATTATGATATTATTTGTTTCAGATATTATTAGATATAAAGCAGTTATTTATGAAGCAGCCTTCACTTGTAGAAATAGACATTCCACATGATAAAAAATTTACTGTTTGTGGAGACATTCACGGACAATTTTATGATCTGCTTAATATATTTGAATTAAATGGTTTACCTTCAGAAGATAATCCATATGTATCCTTTTAATTTGTTTATATAAAATAATTAGTAGAAAATAATTTAACATAATAGAACTGTATTGAATTCTCTTAACTTATTACAGTTATTTAATGGTGATTTTGTTGATCGTGGCTCATTTTCAGTTGAGTGTATATTCACTCTCTTTGGTTTCAAGTTGCTGTATCCAGATCATTTCTTTATGGCTAGAGGTAAATATAGAATAAAATAACGTAGCTTTTAAAAATTAGTTTTAAAAATAAATAATTCTATTCATTGAATTTTTTGTTATTGAACAATTTCTTTATATAGGCACATTTCTAAATATTTTGAATCTTGTAGCAAAATAATGATGTGATCAAAATAATTTTAATTCACATAATTAGAAAGTTTTCATTAGGTACCTAAACTTTCAAATTGACTAATTCGTATGTCTAATTAATAAAGTTTATATTTGGAGACCAAAATTTAAATATACTACTATAGTTTCATTTTTAAATCTGATTTAAAACAATCAATTATGGTATAATTAAAATTGCAATATTAAAAGAAAATCCAGAATTTAAAAAACCAAGGTAATATTTATAATTATCTTTACATACACACCTACAGGTGTGTAGATAACAAAGATCTAATTAATCAGTAGGGATCATAGATTTTTTTTGGTGGAACTGCTGGATGAAGAGTTCTCTGGTACCAACTAGGTATTGACTGTCTTTTTACACCTGGTAAGGATAACGCTGACCTCAAGGAAACCTGGTGTCACCAAATCCCCAGTTTCTGTGGTCTTAACTTCATTGGACAAACCATAAGGACTGTTGGTGAAAGGAAAACTGAACACAGCAGAGTTAACTGTTAAAGCAACATTCCAAGTCAGCCATGGCGGAGCATGCTGTCATGACAAGTCACAGCATAGACTTCCAGAAAACTAAGTTACTGAGCCCAACTATCACTTTTTGGGACATTATTTTTATGGAGGCTGTTAAGTGATAAAGAGGAATATTGGTTTACATCTGAGCAAGATGTGGGACCCAGTATTGGCCATATTACATAGGTCCCATAGACAAACCAGCCAGTTGGAGATCCTGGGAGGTATTGCTGCCCATGAGATTTGAGTTGCACCTGGAATGCCAAGAGGCTTGTCTGATACTTGCAATGAACTGCAGAGGCAGCAGAGTCGTGATAATGCTTGTGGACCAGAACCAACCATTGGATTGCATGTTCTAAGGATATATAAATGCCAACACCTGACTCAAATGGCACTCACCTTACAAAGATTATGTTACTAGCCATTGAAACATAGTAAACAAATGTAATTACCCAGCTGGTTGAAATCCAAAGTAGTGTTCATCCACCTAATTAATTGTCTATCAGAATTCCTGATAAAAGATCTCAACCTTATTCAGGATTCTGGAATGAGTTGTTAACAATAAAATATGTCAAAATTATTGATGAACACTGTACAAAAAGTAATAAGGAAATTTTTAGACTAAACTGGTATTTCCATATTTAGTCAGTATCCAAATGTTAATTTTGTACCCACCATAACGTGTTTATCAAAGTGACAGTATAGAGATTAATTTAATTTGTAATCAAAGTATAAAAATGGTTTTTTTTAGCTTCCGTACAACATTTAGCATAATTTCCTTGCTTTCTTTTTTTGAAGTTATCTGTTTATTTTACTTTTTAAAAGATTTAAACTGATTCTAATAAGTTTGTCTTTAGCTTATGAGTTTGTTTACTTGAAATTTTACAATATATGAGTCAATTTTGTTTTGAATTTAAATGGTGCTGGCTTTACTATAGTTTTCATTATTATAAATTCTAGTTTTTAAATTTGTGCTAGTGTGACTGATATATAAGTAGTGTTGCAACTTGTAAATCAATGTTGTATATAACTTTAGATTGATCTTCATTACCATATTTGTCTTCAATTTTAGTTGAAATATTGCTTATTTTATTGTCATGTCTACCAACGTTAATATCATGTAAACCATTATTTTTAGAAATATTAGCTGTTTTGAAAGTTGGTTTATTAATAAACGTTAAGGAATAGTATTTTATATTCTTTTTTGTCATTTTTATTTATTAGAATATTATTATGTGTTTATTCTATTTTATTATTTTATTAATGTTCTCCTATTGTTTACATTATTAGTACGTCTAAAATAATTAAGTTTTTGGTTTTAATTTTTAACAATTGTATTACCTTATATCTTTGTTCATTATATACGATTTTTATGTTTATCTTAATTCAAATTGAAATTGTTTATTGCTATTTTATTACTCTTTATATGAATATTTAAGTACCATAACTTTATGAATTTATTAGTCATTTAATATTAAGTCAAAAAATGAAGTAATGTAAATATGTCTTAATAAAATAAATAAATATTTAAAGTGTGGTTAAGTTTTAATATAGGATCTTATGAGCTTAATTTACATATTTATGAAAGCTGAAACTTAACACATACTGTTAACCTCTTATACCATAATGAATTATGGATCCCAAAAAGTTGAGACTTGCCCACATACTAAGAAAAGTTCACTTAGGGTAGAATTCTTTTAACTTCTGTGGATTTCTTTACTCATTATCTTTTTTATTTAGTAAACATTCACAGCATTTGTAAATCCTGAACTTTTAAATGTCTACCAAGATTTACAATTTTTACATCTACTTCATATTTCAGGTAACCACGAAAGCAGAGTTATGAATGAAATGTATGGATTCGAGGGAGAGGTAAAAGCAAAGTACACGGTTCAAATGGCTGAACTATTCACAGAAGTTTATAATTGGCTCCCATTGTGCCACTGCATTAACAAAAAAGTACTGGTGAGTTACAATATTGTATAGACTATATGCTTATTTGCCATTTATTTAAGTATTAAGCAAAATATTTGGAATGAGAATTGTGGTATTATGTGTTGTGCTTTGGAAATAACTCATATGGCAGGAATATTAATTTCATTTGTAACACATCACTTTGAAGCAGATTCTTAATTACATTCATCAACAAGAATTTAACCTTAATTTAGATAATGTTACTACATGAAAGTATGTTTGGCTCATATATGCGTACATTAATAAAGTCAACAGGAGTATTATTTAAGACAATTTTGACAGCAGCATTCTTTTGATTCTCTCTGTTTTGGTCTCCTGCATGTCATCTTTGTTGTTATTGGTACTGCTGCAGATCTTGTCACCTCACTTTCCAGACATGATTATTATCTTAAGCTTGAGCAGTTGCATGATTCCATCCATTTCCCCAGTAGAAGGAATCTTAAAATCATTTAGAGCTTTTTCACTTCATACCCCCAAATTTTACTGTCCATTGGTCATCATGCTGACCTAGTAACTCCTTTTATCACAATCAATCACTAAAATTTTTCTCCTGTTGAGCTCCATAACTGCCAAAATACGTTCCAAATTAAGTGAAAAATACATTTCATTAATTTTTCCTTAGCCATCTCTTCATCATTAATTCAATATTATCTGATTAATTACTTTCTCTAATGATTATACAACATCTAAATTTATATCTTGCTTTTTTATTCACAATTTTATCCTCTATAGTCTAAGGAGGGTGAGTTCTGTGAACAACAGCATTAGATAAAGAAAGCAATGGGAAACTACTGCATTAAAGATCCTATGGATATCCTGAGTTCTGGTGGAAATTCTCCAAATCATGTATGCATGGGAATAAATGTTCCACAGTAAACTGTCCACACATATTCAGGTGGACACTATTTCAGGAAAGTCATGTTCAAGAAAACATGAGATTTGGTAGAAAAAGGAAATAAATGAATTTCAAATTGTAAAGTAAAAAGTGAAAATTAGAGAAATAATAGACATCCTAGGATTGAGTGAGGTGAGATGGAAAGGAGAATTGAAAGTGGAAGATGAAGAATTTAAAATAATGTACAAAGAAGGATCAACAAAACAAGTTGGGGTTGGTAGTTTGTACAGAAAAATTGAAAAAATATAAAAGTGATAGATGAAAATGACAATTCTGGCAATCAAGATATTGAGTAGTCCAGTAGGTACATTGTTGATTCAAGTATACATTTGACACAGATAATGAAGAAGTAAATAGAATTTATGAACAGAAACAGAAGGTGTACGAATAACATGTCAAAGATAGGATAAAAGTATTGATAATGAGGGGATTGAAATAGTGTGATATAAAGATTAAAGTAATGTAGTGTCCTGGGAAAACAGAATGAAAGAGGAGAAAGAGTGGGTTTTTATGAAGAATTAGTAGCTTAGATGTCTGGATACCTGGTTTCAAAATCGTGAATGAAGACTTTATAAATGACTTCAGGATGCCAGATATCAAATTTACTTTTTTAGTATGCAATCTTATGTAAAAATAATGTCGAGATAGCAAAACCACTTCCAGGAGCTGATACTGACACAGTTGACAACATTTTAGTGATGGATTTAAGAACAAGTCTACAACCTTTGAAAAGGCAATGATTGGTGCAAAAGTGAAAAGGATTGATGTGCATTACACCAGAGGCATCTAAAAAAAAATGACATCTTCATAAGTCATCAGTAGTGGAACATATCATAGAATTTTGAACCAAGTTAATGGCTTTTAGGACATTGTTTTCATCAAGGACACATGACAACCTGCTCAAGTGGGAAATCAGGTTTCAATTACAGGGCTTTGGCGTAGTTAAAACTAGTAAGTTTGTGTGCTACCAGGAATGGCGCGGCAGAGCCGGGGAGTGATGCTGACTAAGCGTTGATTTAATACAAGAATATGGAGTAAGATACATTGAATAAGATTGGAAAAATATCAGAGAGGCATTAATAAGTACCTTGAAAGAAAATGTTGGATAAGATGGGAGAGTTAAATATTAGCACAGAAGAAGGTAGAGGAAAATACAGAAATTTAAATAATGAATTGAGAAGAGTGACAGGCAAAGCAAGTGGTGCATGTATGGAAAAGAGGTTTGAAATAGCCAAACAGCTGTAAAAAGAAGGAGAGTTAAAATGTACAAAACAGTGAAGACACTAGCTGCTGATAAAATAAAATAAAATATGAAAGAAAGGAATGTTGAATAAAACTATGAAGATGACAGTTAATATTGTAATACTGTAGTTTACTTCAGTTAGTTAAGGCTCATCCTACAAGTTCCTGATATGAAACATGGCTGTTTTACTTAGATTTGCATCAAAATCAAATTATTATTCACTTTATGTTGGACATCCAAACAATGGTTTTTAGGACGAAGATTCTCAGCTTCAAATTTGTTTCCTCTTGCCAACACACTCAGAACTCATACAGAAATATTGCTTTCCTCTTGATCTTTTATTACAGTATAAGCTTTTTCAGAAGCTGTGGTGTTAAATTGCATAATTGAATCAAAGGGTGATATTCCAGCTAGGTGCAACTGTTCCATTTTTATCTCTTGGCTATTCTTAATATGACAAATTCACAGTTATTATTCTTAAGCAGCTTTTTAGCTCCATGAAAATCTATTTAAATATTCATTAGTTAATTCAGAGTTAGATAACTAGTACAGCAGTTTCTCAAATATTGTGCTAAATCTTGAGAATGATTCCATAAACCTCTTCTTGTCAAAGAGAAAATCCTCAAATATCACCTACCTTTCAGATCCTTGATACACTTGACTCTCTTCTATCTGTATGCATATAATTTGATACTTTAAGCACCCTTAATATAAATTACGTACTCCAAATAAACTTAATTAACTTTGTCTTCAATTTGTGACTGAAAGAGTGAACACAAGATAATGATCTATGATTAACTGCTGATAAAACATAACATTTTTAGGACAACTGTTCCTTGACAACCCTTTTTTTATATTCAGAAAATACATTGATAATGTTGCAAACAATCTGAATTGTACATAAACTTCTTCAGAAATTGTCTTCAAAACATTTTTCTCTTTAGAGAAACATTAGGGTGATCAAGCTAGTAAACAAAGTCATATGATGAAAAAATTTATGTCTGATTGAAAATAATTAATAAGAAAGATTGCCAATTCAGACAAAAAAGTGATAAAAAAATACCACACCACGTTTCTGGGATCCTTGTCCCTTTCCTTAGGTGTGAAGAAGAGCCTAGAGGAACATAATTTTAAAATAACCTTTTCAACATAAACTCGTATGTCTAACACAATTATTCTGGTGATGTTTTAGTCTTAGTTCACTACTTGACACCATCCTTATATTTATCTAATATGATAAATATGGTGGATGTTACAAGAATTCATCTCTCAATTGTTACTAGTTTTTGTCTTGTTTACTTAGAAGATTTATTATTAATATAATCAATAACCTTTAGTATACACAGTATCATGATATTTCAACTTATATAATTGACTTCGATTTTGTATCACAAACCATAGATCATTATTTTGACTTTTGTTTAGTATGCAGTATATTATCATCCATAATAATCATCTTCACTTCAAATCAGTTTTATTCTTTGTATTCTGCGATGACCCTGTGGTGTAATCAGAGATTCGGGTGAAATAGTACTGCTCTTCATAACCTTGTTGCACCCAATGCATTAACTATTTTTTTATTTTTAAAAAAGAAAGAATCAGCTTCTACTTGCTAGTCAATTTGTTTCACAGACAGACACACATGCTTCACTGAGTATCTGACAGTAATTTAGTTGAAATAGTTCTATTGCACTACTTTCAATAATTCTGCCTGGTTTAAATTGCTTGCCATAATAACATTAGTGTTTTGAAAGATGCAATGTACTCTAATTTGTAATTCTTCATTTATAAGAGCTTAATATAATTCTTAATCATTTCATGATTACATTTCGTGCTGTATTACATTTGTGAAATTTTTATTATAAGTTGAATAAAGAGTATACGATTTCTTGTAAAAAATTACTGGGTCAAAAATGCATAGTTAGAGTATTACTTAATACACTAAACCCCAGCCACCTATTTTAATGCAAAAGAAAATGACTGGGAGTGTATTATATCGTTTGTTCATTTAGAAAGTGTGTAATAACCCTTCTGCAGTTAGCAAATGGGCCTTGTTCTTCTATCCTCATTGGTCCCTCTTTTGTTGGACTCACTGCAACATAGAATTCGTTAATCTCAGTTCTATTTAATTGGTCTGTTTTCTGCTATTTCTTTACATTCACTTAAGACTTAAACAATTTCCAGTAAGTCTGTTCAATTTATGGAATAGTGCTAGTGTTTTTGGATAATTTGATTTTGATCTTATTTTAATCTCAAATGAAATATACCATTAAAAATATCATTGATTAACGTATGAGATTCTTAATTCAGTATGCCCATATAGATGTTACATAAAAGTTTAAATTATGTGATATTTTTGTTTGAAAACTTACAAAGTCTATTAATATGGAACAAAAGTTTACATTTTTTAATATCTAATACTTTTATTATTTACAAGGTAATGCATGGAGGTCTATTCTCAAGAGATGATGTGACGTTAAGTGAAATTAAGAAAATAGACAGAAATCGCCAACCTCCGGAAGACGGTATGTTATATTAATTTATCTTTTGCTTTACTAGTGTATATAGTCCTTATTTCATTTATTAACTTCTTTTTTGTTGAGAATGATTTACCAATGTCTCACTTTCCTAATTTTTGCAACTTCTCTCGCCAATTTTTGTTTTCATTGTTCAGAATTTAAAAAATGTACTGAATTGTTTAATCATAAATACTTTAATATTGCTGTTGGAAACAATATTAATTCAATTCCATACTTTTTGAATGCATCTCATGAGTGTCTTAATTTTTTTTCAATTGATCATGGTCATATGACCAGAGTTTGAGACTTTTAAAATAACTTTAATTTTATTATAATAAATAATTTGATATCCAACTTTCATATTTACCACTGTAAGTAATATATTTTATGCTTTAGATTTCTATTTTTTCTTAATCATCTGTTAAAGTCTATTTCCATTACATGTTTTATGTAAATAAATTGGTTTTATATAAAATTTTGTATTATACATTTATGAATTTCATAATATCTTAAGAATAAATTTTGTGCTTAGGCTTAATGTGTGAGCTGTTGTGGTCAGATCCACAGCCACAAGAAGGTCGAGCACAAAGTAAGCGGGGTGTTGGAATTCAGTTTGGCCCTGATGTTACAAAAAAGTTTTTGGAACTTAACAATTTAGAATACATAATTAGAAGCCATGAAGTTAAAAGTGAGGGTTATGAAGTTGCTCATGATGGTCATTGCATAACAGTATTTTCTGCTCCAAATTATTGGTAAGTATAACAGTATAAGGCTATATATAATAAAGCATTAAATAATATATAATAATCCAAATATTAACCTCTTTTCTATTAACAGCTATGTTTGCAGTTGTTCTGAAAAAGTTTGTGATTTCTTGAATAGTGGAGAGTTCAGTATTTTCTATAGTAAATATATATTAGATTCTTCCCATTTGACCCAGAGGGAAATACTTACTAAAATTTATGAGCACTGGAATTGATAAACTTTGTTCAGTGAGATTTATTTTTTTTGTGGGCCAAAAAGTATCACACTTTATATTAAAAAACTCAATAATTTAGTTTGGACTCCTCTGTAATTCTGTAATGTAACTACAGTAATCAATAGCTAGTCTCTCTCTTCAATTTTGTTTAGAGCACCAGGTAATTTTTTTAGAATGAAATTAGCAAAACAATTTTTCTGTATGTAATTTATTTCTCGAGCAATGAGATTATTAAATTTCTGCTGGGAGTGGTCATTATTTCATTTACAATACTTTTAACACTCCAATATTTGGAGCTCTAACACTGACGGGACCTATACAGCAACTACCTTGCAAAATCTTTGCGCACAACAATACTATATATATATATATATATATATATATATATATATATATATATATATATATATATATATTGTAATAGTGAGAATGTGACATTGTCAAAAATATTGGTATGGAAAGGATAGAGAGATAGGTTGTGGCTTACCTGAAAGTGAAGCACGGTGTCGCCATGAGGAACCGAAGGTTGTTCTTCAAATTTTCGGAGGCTCTCAGCCTCCTTCTTCAGGAAGGAGTGTTACACCATTCCGTGCACCGGCCGGCTGCGGACTGCGGAGATTTGACCGCCGCACGGCCAGTAGCCCATAAACAATCAACACCCCCACCAAGCCACTAACTTTCTCTCTCAGGGGGAGGTTGTGGCATAGGAAAGGTTAGGATACAGATCATTCATACAAAGCATCCCATGTATACATGTATGCTTGAACATACATACAAATACACATGAACATGCACACACACACACACACACACACACATGTATGCATACTTACACATACATGAGCATGCTCATACATACTCACATGGTCTCGTGAAAGAGGAGATGGTATGTAGGAAGGGCACTAATTACAGGATGTTGAGTCCAGGGCTTTGCCTGGACTGCAATTCCGCGTCCCCAACGCATCCTAAGATGAGTTCTGCTGAAAAACTCCTGAAATCTTTAAAACATGAGGCAATGAGCCTGGCAAAATTACAATCTCACGTTGCCTTCTTGACCTGCTGTCTGGAGGTCGGTCTTCCCCCGAACGGCCTAACCATAAAACTCCCATTGTCTGGCTGCGACCCGCGCATCCGTCCTAAACTGCACGTGCACGCTTTCCACCAGTCCCTCCAATTAAGCAAACTGATCCGGGATGAATACTCGTCCCTAATCCCAATCCACATTAAAAACATTACCCGTACCCACCACGAAATAATTTCCCGCTTCCCCGATTTCGACAAAACCGCCGCGACCATCCTCTATCACGCAACCAATTTTCGCCGCGTTTCCGCCCAAGGCCATTTACGGAAGTTGACGAAGTTAATTACACAGGCCACGGGTATCGGCATACAAATCCCAACCCATTCCTGGCTTCCTCAAACATCGCCACCCCCTCTCATTTCATCTAAACCCTGCTTGGCAGATCTTTTCCACCTACCAAAACCCACGACTTTAGCGCCGCAATCCACCCAATACAAAACTCCACAGACCACCAAACCACCCAACAGCAACATCCTCAACCTATCTTCAAAAATTCTAACCAATGATGAAATTTCTGTTCTGGACAAAGGTCTCACCTTTTCCCCCACCCCCACCCTAGACCCCTTCAGACTTGCCCGAGACACGCTTAAATTCTGCCAAACAGTCCAGTGGAAACTACATTTCACCAAGAAACCCCCGATCACCATAGATCCCCATAACTCCACAGCTCCCTGCCTATCCAAATTTAAGGAAGCATCCAAACTGTCACCCCCAAAACTCGCACCCAACCACCCACTTCAAACCTTCACCCGCACCCTAGTCTCCCACGTTACCTCACCATCCTTTCTTAACTCGCTCCCCAATAAACCTAACCTGACCCGTAACCAGCATTTAGCCCTCCAAAACCTTAAAAATGACAAAGAAATTGTCATTCTCCCAGCTGACAAGGGCTCCACCGTTGTCGTCATGGACTTGGAGAAGTACACGGCTGAGGCACTTCGCCAGCTGAGAGACGACAGAACCTACAAACCTGTACTTACTGACCCCAATCCGGCCATCAACTCAGAAATAGACCAATTTGTCCGTTCACATGGAAAACTTCAAAAATTATCATCAGCCTCCATTGAACTCCTCACCCCCAAAAAACCCAGAACACCCACCTTCTACTTGCTCCCCAAAATCCACAAACCTAATATACCGGGCCGCCCAATAGTTGCCGGCTACAATTCCCCTACTGAGAGGATTTCTGCATTGGTGGATGAGTCCCTCCAACCAATAGTAGAAAACCTACCCTCATTCATCCAAGACACCAACCACTTCCTACGCCGTCTCCATGAACTACCAAAACCTCTTCCACCTGACACCCTTTTGGTCACTATAGATGTAGTGTCACTTTACACCAATATTCCCCATACCAATGGACTAGCGGCACTTGAACACTTCTTGTCCCGCAGGCCACAAAATTCTCTCCCCACCACCAGTTTTCTGGTTTCTCTCACCCAGTTTGTCCTCACCAGAAATTACTTCTCCTTCCAGGACAACATTTACCATCAAACCAGTGGCACAGCTATGGGCACCCGGATGGCCCCCTCCTACGCCAACCTGTTCATGGGACGCCTGGAACAGGCCCACCTAAATTCCTCCCCATTAAAACCCCTGGCCTGGTTCAGGTTCATAGATGACATCTTCATGCTATGGACTCACGGACCAGACTCCCTATCCGAATTTCTCCACACCCTGAACACCAAACACCCCGTTAAATTCACCTGGAACCACTCCCCAACCAAAGTCACCTTCCTAGACGTTGACGTACACCTGAGCTCGGGCACGATCAACACATCTGTCCACATCAAACCTACAAACACACTTCAATATTTGCACTTCACCAGTTGCCACCCACACCACACAAAATGCTCCCTCCCATACAGTCTAGCCCTCAGGGGAGCACGTATTTGCTCCACCTGGAACAGCCTCGCCTCTTACACCAACCGGATCCTTAATGCCTTCATCAACAGAAACTATCCCAGCAACCTCCTCCAAAAACAGATAACCCGGGCCCTATCAAACCTCCAAACAACCACACCCACTCTTGTCCAAAACAAAAAAAGTAGTCCACCCCTCACGACAACCTACTTCCCAGGACTACAAAAAATCAATTCCATTCTCCGCCTAGCTTACACTGGACTGCAATCCAACCCTGAATTAAAAACCATCCTCCCCACTATACTCCCCACCTGCCCAAGGGTTGCCTTCAGACGCCCACCCAACCTCCGAAATTTACTTGTACACCCTTGCAAAACCCACACCACCACCCGCCCACCCCTGCCGGGTTGCAAACCTTGTGGTAGGAGCAGATGCCATGTTTGCCCTATCTTACAGCCCACCACAACCTTTCATAATCAGACAAAAACCTTCAAAATCAGAGAAAATATCACCTGCCTCTCCTCCCACACCATCTACCAAATTAACTGCAGACTCTGCCCTGCCTTCTGTATAGGCCAAACCAAAAGACCCCTCCCTGAACGAATAGCCAACCACCGCAGCACTGTCAAACTATCTAAAATCCAATTCCCAGTAGCTGCTCACGCCCAAAACCACAACATAAACAATTTCGACCAATGCTTCACACTCACCATCCTTAAAGCTCTACCCCCCGATTCATCAGAAGCAGAACTCCATCTATGGGAACTATCTTTCCAACATGTCTTGCAGTCCAGGCAAAGCCCTGGACTCAACATCCTGTAATTAGTGCCCTTCCTACATACCATCTCCTCTTTCACGAGACCATGTGAGTATGTATGAGCATGCTCATGTATGTGTAAGTATGCATACATGTGTGTGTGTGTGTGTGTGTGTGCATGTTCATGTGTATTTGTATGTATGTTCAAGCATACATGTATACATGGGATGCTTTGTATGAATGATCTGTATCCTAACCTTTCCTATGCCACAACCTCCCCCTGAGAGAGAAAGTTAGTGGCTTGGTGGGGGTGTTGATTGTTTATGGGCTACTGGCCGTGCGGCGGTCAAATCTCCGCAGTCCGCAGCCGGCCGGTGCACGGAATGGTGTAACACTCCTTCCTGAAGAAGGAGGCTGAGAGCCTCCGAAAATTTGAAGAACAACCTTCGGTTCCTCATGGCGACACCGTGCTTCACTTTCAGGTAAGCCACAACCTATCTCTCTATCCTTTCCATACCAATATATATATATATATATATATATATATATATATATATATATATATATATATATATTTTAATAATAAGAATGTGACATTGTAAAAAATATTGGTATGGAAAGGATAGAGAGATAGGTTGTGGCTTACCTGAAAGTGAAGTGCGGTGTCGCCATGAGGAACTGAAGGTTGTTCTTCAGTTCCTCATGGCGACACCGCACTTCACTTTCAGGTAAGCCACAACCTATCTCTCTATCCTTTCCATACCAATATATAACACAAATTAGATAGAAAGGATAGAGAGCAAAGTCGACTTACCTGAAATCAATACTCAGTGCATTTGGGCAGAGGTGACTGAATATTACAAATTTTCGAAGACCTGAGTCCCCTTCGTCAGGGAGAAAGGTATGAACTGTGAGCTGGGTCGACACTATTGATATTCGTCCTCTAGTTTTACTTTTTTCACAGATAAATCTTCCTCACATTTATTACTCTGTGCATCTACTCCTTTTCCCATAACAATTCACTGTCTAATTTACAAACTAAATCATTAAGTATATTTTTTTACAATCACTACATTTAATTTCTTATCCATGTCTATTTTTTGTTCATTTAATTTACTATTCATTTGTATGCTTTAATCTTTTTTGGATTGAAATTTTATATAATATCCATCTATTTTAATATCTACTTCAATTTCATTCTCACTACTCTCAATTTTACACTCTTATTTTTAAATATATTATTTTCTTTCTGGCAAATTCCAAAATAATTTACAATAAACAATCTTAGATATCATGTTAATACTGTAAATTAATTTTATTTAAATAAAACCAAATCGTGCATTCGTTTATTCTGTTTAATCAAAGATACACTTTGTACTAATTATTATAAGCTTTTCACCATAAGGTCATTATCAGCTGATTGGCAAAACCTTCTTAAAATAAGAACAAAGTATATTTGATTTAAAGACATGGAATAAATGAAGACATGATTTGGTTTTATTTAAATAAACAATCTTGGGTATTACTGACTGTATTTTACCAATGTCCACACTACTCCCAATGTTGTTCCCATCTCTTTAACCTGTCCAAATAGTACCTAACATCTTTCTCTGCAAAATAATTGTTTACGAAGGTGATGCAACTTTTAGCATAGGGAACAAAAAAAAGTCACTTGGGGCTAGATCTGGTGAGTAATGAGGATGGTCAGTTCAACTGTAATTCATTGATTTTTGTCATGGTGACTATTGAGGTGTGAGGCAGTGCATTGTTTCTATTGAGAGAAAAAAAAATTGTTTCTGCACCTTCCCATCCAAGAAAACTGTTTTTGCTTTTATTTGGAGCTGATTTTCACTTTGCAGTCCACTGTTATGACTGTGTTTTTGTATATACAGTAATTAATCGGCGCCAACAGAATGTTGGAAATGTTCATTCAAACACAATTTGGTGTGTGGCACCCAATGTGCAGACAGCTTTCTCATACCTAAATATTGTTTCAATATGTAATAAACACATTCTTTGGACACAATCATAGCCTCTGCTATCTCTGTCACTTTAATTCAATGGTTGTCTATTTGGTGAACTTGAGCAATTTCCCTGAACACAGTGTCCAACTTATCTTTGATTTGTGTAGGTGTATTGCCTTTCAAAAACAAATACAGATTCAACCTCATGTTATTTCCCAACATGATTTCTCTTACACTGTAAGTTCTTGTTCTTCTTCACCGCCTGAAGAATAATGTGTCTATTCTTTAATAGTGTGCACAGGAGAGATTGCTGCATTGCGTTGACTCATTTTTGCGAAAACTGTCATATCATTCAATAATCGAAACCTTCTTGTTAATTCATAAGTCTTTACATTTAGGCAAACTTTTTTCGCTATCACTGCTGTTTAACTTTGCGAACAAATGGAAACTCTCAGCTTCACTAACCAAACTGAAACCACAATTAGGACTCAATAATAGAAGTTTAATGTTGGTTTTCTGTTAAGAGCAGGTACACAGATTTTTCTGCATTGCTTTTCCAGAATACCTTTTGATAGTGTGTGCTGGACTTTCACGTGAAAGATAACATAAAACGAATTCAGATCACAATAAACAACGTTTTCTTAATATTAAAATGAAAAAAATTACATCTGATTGAAAATTAATATAGAAAAACAATTACTTTGTCTGTATTTGGCTATCTTTTTTATCATTATAATATTAATCCAGATGGACATAATAAGTCTTGTGGTGTGATCGTATCCCTCCATCATAATTTGGCTTAACACCAGCATATGGAAAGTGTGCACCAACGGAAAAGAATTTGCTCCCGTAAACAATGCTATACGCCAGGTAGCAGAAGAGATTTTTTTTGTCTGGAATGCTGCGGGTGGTCACTGGGTAGTGAAATGGTCACCCCAGATGTTCAGGGGACAGCAAGGACGGTGTTTCTAAAAAAGAACAGAGGTGCTAGTTGACACACTGGAGGATGACAGCTACGAAGGAATATGCGACAACTGGCAGGTGACAGAAGTTTTTTTGAGATCTGCAGAAGAAGTAGAAGTGATGCTGCCCGATATTTTCTGGAAGCCACCAGCATATGTACGTGAGAAAATCCCGCAATTAGCTTTCATGACATTTTTCTTAAAAAAGATTTCAATTGCCACTTCAATTTATAGTTCTTCGGTTTCCCTCCCGAGTTTTTTAAATTAAATTTGCGCCCTTAGCATACATATGTCTGATCGAAAGGCACAATATTTGGAATAAAGTAAAAATAAAGATACCAAAGTAAAATTAATAATAAATTCAAATTCACTTAAATGGAAATCAGGAGTCTCAGTAACCGACCTTACCACAGTCTGATAATATAAACCAAATGATAATATTAACCATGATTACAATAAGTAGCGTCTACTGTATTTAATAACAGCTTGATACTCGATTTTTTCATTTTTACAAAAACACTGACATTGACTCATTGAAATGATTTTCAAATAACAACTGCACATCCAAAATGGCAGAAATTTTGGTATTTTACCAGACATGTGTAATTTATTTGTTATATTATGTAATTTATTTCCATTGTTATTTTAAAATTCAATAATACTCTTTGACAGCAGTGTCAATAACAGTCATTTGGACCATGTGAGTACAAACTACTCATGATAAATTTACATTAATCTAAATTTTTATGTAATAAATTGCAAATAATACTCTATAAATTATCTTTATACATGTTATAAAAATTATCACTTATCTAAGATTTTGTTTTTTATAAAATTTTAGATTATTGAAATTTATTTAAATTGTACAACTAAAGGGGACTCAATTAGAGATTGGAAAGTTGCGTTTGTTTAATATAATGTTTTAAATTTTATAATAATTTTTTTAACCAATAGGCTAGTGTTTTTCATTTTGTTACATTTTCCATGTCTTCTTGACCATACATTTCTATGGAATTTTATGTTTTTTCAAATTTTATATGCGATTTGAACATCACTCATAGGAAAATATTTTCAACTGTGCATTTTATTTATTTTCTATATAAACATTTTTGTTTTTTTAAAATTTATGTATGTAGTTCTCCCATTCAAGGCAAATTATGTTAAAGTTTAATATATCTTTAAAATATTTTGATGTTTTCAGTGATACCATGGGAAACAAAGGTGCATTTATTACGCTTAATGGAAAAGATATGAAACCGAAGTTCACTACATATGAAGCAGTTGTAAGTTATCTTTATTAAAGTTCCAATTTATTTAGAATGTAACTAATTATGCACTATTAAACCATAGGAGTGATAAATATGTTAGTGATTTTTTACACTTGTGAATGAATGTAGTACAGGTTTCCTTGCTTGCAATTATAGGTAAAGGAGGTAGAATTGACAATACTTCAAAATTAGACAGCATCATTATGTATAAAAACTTTCCAGTTGTGTAATTCCATTCAGATTGAAAGCAAAGCCAAGAGATTTATATCACTGCCAGTATAAGGAATTTCTTCAGCTTATGCTGGTTTTTACTTTTTTACATTTTTACTTTTCAGAAATAAATGCTTTAAGTCAAGGTAAAGTAAAAAGATTTTAAGATTTGAGAAAAGAAATCAAATTATGTATACAATCAAAAATAAAATCTGGGCTGCGACATGGTAATACCTACTGACTAGCAGATTGGGCATTTTAGTAGATTTGGCAGCCTATTTAATCTGTTAAGAATGTTCAGTGATATGCGTTTTTTGATGTAGACCACAATCTCTTCAGCAACAATTATGACCAGTTTTGTTTTGTAGTTAGGTGGTAATTCTTCTTGCAGCTTGTGCAGTCTCATCTAAATCACAAAAGTGTTACTGATGTGGAAAGTCTAATTTTCAACATTTAAATCAGCCAGTTAACAATGATATTTTATGGGTACTTTAAAATACATTGAAAACTTCATACAGTATTTGTTATGGATCTAGGCTATAAATGGAAATGACATGAATGATTTCCTCACCACAGTCTCACACACAAGGAATCCAGCAGATCATTAGTGATTTACCAGCAGAGTCCTTCTAATAGACAAACTTAGCTTAAAAGTTATTTTCCTCAAATAGAGCTTTTTCCCCCCTTTTTCATTGTGTAAACATTCTGATGGAGAAAGATGGAGTTATACAATTATCATTGTTATACTACATAACTTTTAGAGTCGATCGTGAGCAAACCATTGAGCAGAGTTACCATGTGTGGAGCTGCATGTCATATGGAGTGTTGTCTTAGTGAGATCAATGGCGATGGACACACGACATTTATAGTACGAGAGTGATAATACAAAAGCGATGACTGTCAAGTATTGTACGTCATTCTGTCATGCCAACTGGCTGCTGAAGTCAGCTTCTCAACATTGTGAAAACATGGCTCAGCTGAATAATGGTGTCACATGAACAGCAATGCATACTGCACAGATACCAGAACAGACAATGATTAGTCAGCTTCAGCAGGCTCTGAATGAAATCAAACTACTAACAGTACAAGTGATTGAAATCGAAATTAGCATAAATAAGTGAAAAAAAACTATCTAAAAGGATAACTTTTAGCCCAGAGAACTCAAAAGATGAGTAAGAAACAGTTGCTAGAGAAACATACTGGCTACAGCCTAAAAGTAGAATTATCAAAAAATTTAAAGCTAGAGAGTCTCCTGATAAAGAAAATGAAAGCCACAGAAAGCAAAAGGATAAAATGCCCAAAGTTAGTAAACCTCTACCAATAATTCTAAGCAATCTAGAGAATTACAAAACAGTCAAGAAAAAACTAAACATGAGTAAACTGAACTACTAAACTACCATGATGAGATTCAAACAAATTAAAATCAATGTTAATTCTGACGAGTGTAGAAAAATGACAGAATTATTAAATAACACTGTCTTTGAGTGGCATTGATATAATAATAAAGCCTTGAGACTAATTAAGGTAATGATCAGAAACCTGCACCCCTCAACTTGTACAGACGAGATTTTAGACGAACTAGATGAAACACTAAATACAAGTAACCTAGATTACAAACCTATAAATATGTAAATTTTTATGTCTTTGTAGATAAATATATGATCAAGCAGCCAATAACAGACAATTGAAATAAGTATTTTATAATTAATTATTAAATTGTTACATGTTTCAGTCCTCGTGTGGACCCCCTTCAGACAAAAATAACATAGTAAAAGTAAATACAGAGATATGTAAATTACAAAAATAGGAAAAAGTATTTATAATTATAATATACTCAATTAATGAATAGAAATTTGAAAACATAGTGAGAAGTTAATTAAAAACTTATGATTCATAAAATATTGTCTTGTAAATAGGACTTAATGATTCGGTACCTGTTTTTACATTCATTGGGTTAGAATCATTTTTAATGTGTAACATTTTAGATATTAAACTGCATTTATAATTGTTTTCAATATCTACAATATGAGAATTGCCCCAAATGATCTAGTGATTATTGTCTAAAATATAAACTGAAAGATTGTCTTAATCTTACAATGTATTACATACTAAAAGAACAGTGGAAACTAGAACTAAAGAACACAAATACAATGTTAGAATAGGATGAGACAAACTATCAGCCATCTTAAAACATAACAAGGGAGGTACAATAGCAATGAATTTGCAGAAAAGGAGAGAAAATGCCAAAAGGCAAAGGAGCCAGAGCCTATTCCATCAGCATCTGGTTCATCTATAATGCAAATTATGCAGATATGATGAAAATACATTGTAACAAATTGGTAAAAGACTTTACAAACTAGAAGCCAGGAACACTAATAACATGCCTTAGACAATTAAGATGGAACAGAAAGGCCTGCATATTGTAATTTAGAATGAGAGATTTTCTAAACATAAAACATGACCTTGAATTTTGTTTCTAAATACACAATATATAGATGTCTGCTATCTTAAAATAGGAAGATACGAAACTTATCACACTATCCACCCGAACAACAATGCCATGGGTGGCAGTGTAATTGTTGGAATCAGGTCAACAAAACAAAAGTTGAGAGTCAATGCTGTTTACTGCCCACCAAGACTACCTCACTCTCTTTAGACACTCGGAAGAAAGATTTGTTGTGATTTCAGAGGGTCTATATTAACCATATCCAAAGGAAGAGAATCAGGAAAGTAGTTCAAGAAATGAATTGCAATTATCACTCAACAGGTAAACCTTCATACTGGCTGAACTTTCTGAACCAATTAGAAAATGAAGGGCATAAAGCATACTCCATGATTAAAGAATTTACTTGTTGAACATGCATTGCTTCAAGTAATGTCAGTTGCAGAGCAAAGTATTAAAACTCACATTTGCAAAATGAAAGCACCACTTTAGTTTAACAGTACAACACACAAATGCATATGGAGAAGGAAAGATTGAAAAAGAAGTGTTAATATACTAGAAGGGACCATCTTGTTGGACAGTGTTCTGTGGAAAATGATTACAATCATAGCATTATTGAATTAGGCATGGAAATCAAATAACAATTTTATTTGGGCTTTAATTTACTTAATGTATCAATGCTTATATTAGAATATTATAACAATACAATGATTTTTTCTTTTAATTTCAGGAACATCCTAATTTGAAGCCTATGGCATATGCTCACTCATTGTTAAGTCTTATAATGTAATTTAAATGAAAAGATTCTGGACCTTCAGAATGATTTTTATCTATCAGTTCTAATGATAGTGGTTAACTTGAGAAAAGTTTTGAAACGTAATACAAGAGAGTAACCAAATTTTTTTTAACACATGATCAATTATTAATAGATTTTAGGATACTTTTCACTAGAGTCATTTTTGTATAAATAAATACAATTTATTATTTCAAGTATGGGCTAAAGTCTTTATCTGCTTTTGAATGTCACAACAAATTATTTTGTGTAAATAATTTATAGTGGTTCCTCAAAACATGTTCTTATCCATCATACAAATAAATAATCAGCAGAATTTTGTCATTTTATTTCAATTAGTTTATAAACTTTCATATTCTGCCATAACAAATGGGTAAATGTTCACATGTGATTTCTTGTGAACTGGAAGAAATACCTCTTAATTTTAACTTTTATTGATTTGATGTTAAACTTTTATACAGTAAGACCAAGAAATGTTCTTTTTAATAAAGAAAAGAAGATATGTAATGTCTTATGTTATTTATTGTCTGTTTAGTCTCTCTTTCTAAAAATTGTTTTGTTTTAGCCTATACTACATTGGCACCTACAAAGATTTTTTTTCTGTTTTAAGACCGATTGATTCTAAGACTTATCCAAGTAAGCATTCTGTGATCATTTTCATCGATTAAATTTACACTTGACATTCTACCAATAGGTATAAAAGTGGACAATAAATTGAGTATGGTCCACACTTATGTTAAAATGTTCACATCTGTTAGTTTTAGAACTATAAATACTACTTCCAGCACAATAAAGTTAGACTTGAATTGCCTGTAAAGTTTATAGTGAGTCATGTAAATAGATAGTATTAATTGGTGCATGTTAAACCACTGATCTATAAAAATAATACTTAAGTTGTCAATTTTCACAGTCAAAAGAAGTATGTATTTTTATTAACTTAAAATGTACTCCTTTTTGTCAAGCCCAAAGTACCAATTGTAATATCAACTTGAACCAATGCTGCCTTCTGAACTAGTGGTTTTGTGTAGTGTTAAATCAGGTGCTTGTCTTGAATTATCATTCAATACCTCAGAATTGTGTACAAATGTCATTGTTATTTTTATTTAATAACTACTTTCAAAGATGCATAAATTCAAACATTGTTTTAGTGAAATTTGTAGCACTGTTTTTTGTTACCTAATTATTTAATTCAGAGGACATATCATTCCTCCATGTTATTTTCACAAGTTATTGTATTGTTTTACAGTATATTGTTCTGCATTTTCGACATGAATGTACTTGAGGAAAATATTTTATACTTAAATATATATTTATGACAGAACTTTTATTAATTGTGATTATTTTTCAAATCATTTAAATGATTTGAACATTTGTCTTTAACCTTTTGTTTACCCATTTTTTCTTAGGTTTTTAAATGGTTTTTTGAACCAGTACCTAAACATATTTATCTACCTTTGAATCTGTTTGTGATTTTCCACTGAAAACTAATAGAACTCTAAACCTTTTTAAAGTGATCAAAAAAATATATTTCTTATAACATTTACAATAAATAACTTAAAGGAAAGTGCATAAAATTCACACTAAATAAATTGTCCAATGTTATTTATATGATAATTATGACATGTTTCTCTGAATATCATCCTCTTTCTACAGAAGTTTATTAATTTTGCAATGAATCTGTCAAACACTACCACTGAACACAACTTCTTTTATTGAATCTAAGGATGATCATGGAAGGTAAAGCATTACAGAGACAACCGGTCAGATCTTTGCCAGATATTGGAGGTTGGCCTACAGTGTACAATAATACAACACAGAAATAAATAAATCCTCTTCTACATTTCATTGATCCATGGGTAGCTCAAACCTGGAGTATCTCCTGCCCTCCAATCAACTAACTCTAAAAAATCATTTCATAGAATAGATACAATCCTTCTACACCATTTTTCTAACAAAATGAAGCCATTGCTCATTAAACAAGTACAAGCAAGGATGTACAATCTTTTATATTCTGGCAGCTGAGGACCAAAAGACATGATGTGTTCACTGTAGAGCTGTCAAATTATTTTCAAATACTGATATGCAAGAAAGAATAATGTTTCAGACTAATGTGTATACATTCATCAGTGTTTTGTGTAACTTCCTCAAGCTGCAACAAAATTTTGTGCTCATTGATTGAATAAAAGAGGCCTTTAATATGTTCCTGTTTAATGACTACAAGGTGTTTTAGTACTCCAACTGCATGTAAGTGTTTTTGGTAAGTTATAGTCAGGCATTATCTCACTATAATATAGCACAAGAATTATGTTGAAGGTAATGTACGACTTCTGCTTGCACAACTTCCAAACATAACAGTTGCTGATAAGTTTTCTCCCAGTTCAAAGAAGCCAAGATCGTGTTGGATGCTATTCCATTAGGGTTTTGGCAATTATTTCTTTTTAATAACAGTATCAATGTACCTGCCATTAAAAGTAGTCATTTAAGACTAACCATTAATTTTATTCTAAAAATATTAAAACAATATACAACTAGAGTCTATCAATAGTTGCCTAGATTTTTCTGGTTGTCTACACTTAACACACACACTGTGTTCTGCTTTTATATACTGCACATTACATTGCTCTGGTACGGTGTTGATTTTCCAGAAGTTGTCGTAACATCAGGTTGATTTGGAAGTGAATTCTGGATTCATGTTTCCCAGCATATATATCTCTTTATTTCTTCTTATATAGTTGTAATCCGGAGATCTGTATTTCTGATATACCTAGGAGAATTCACGGTGTTTCTCAACACTTTAAACTGAAAGGTTTGGATGTGTGGTCCATGCAGACGACCAAAGATGGTGCTTGCCACGGGTGCAAAACAAAGGATACCAACCTGGTTCACAGTTGCACATGGTTTTTATTTTACTTGACAGTTCTTCTGTACATGAATCAGCACAGGCTGTTGTTCAGGTCCTGACCAATGAGACACACTACCGTAATTATTAAGACTAATCCACATTGAGACACAATGTTGCAGGACCGAATCTACGTTGCTGCGATTCAAATGCGGAACAAGTCCCAGGCATGTTACGGGTCTAACGTGATACAAGAATTTGAGTCCCATCGAAACACGATTCTCTAAAACATTGAAGGTCTGGCGCCTGTCATGGTTTGTATTTTATTTATATTTTTAATGTGTGGATGACTGAGTTACTTTAAAACTAATTGAAGAACTCTAAATTAACAGCTGCTTCTCAATGTCACAAATACAGAAACCGCGAAAAACGAGGACATACATTAAAAAACATAAAAATATGATAAATTTTCCACTTGCCTTCAAAACACTGATGATGGCTTCTCACACTTCTAGGATTAATAAAGATATACTTCGTTTAGAAATCGTGAACGCTTATATGGGACTTGTAAAGGTATCTCCACTAGCAAGGTACCCGAGGGTGGTTGCAAGCCTCACGACTGGCAAAATCGAAATTATTAAACTCATGTTTTGTTAATGATCTTGCATCCAACCATTTGTAGAAGGTATTCAAAATCACTGGGCGTGAACCTTAAAAAAGTTGACGAATCCACTGCCATCTTCCAGTTTTAATGTATCCAGGAGATCATTGCGTGGCTCAATAGTAACACTGAATAGCTTCCACCATCTTTTCCGTTTTTGTTTATTTCAATTTTTAAATAGAAGTAAAAGTGAAAGACCTGCGTGGGCTAACTCCCGAAAAATTTCGCGCATAACTGCCCCTTGCAGTGATGACGAGAGACTTTGTTGCGGTCTGTCTCTCAACAGACGCGGGACATTGTAATAGTGGCAGACGCGCAACATTGTACCGTAACAATGTGGCAATGTGGACTAGGCATTAGGACCAATACATACTGTGAAGGGACTTGGCACCGGTGGGGCGTGTTCAGTGCAGTCACAAGGGACTGCTTTGTCTTGCGATTTGCAAGAAATATGTTATCTGACGATGTAATTATAAACCTGCTTTTTATAGGAAACGTACAATGGTAAAGGAGTGCTGGGTGCATCCTTTGTGGTTGAGAAAGATCCAATTAGGGGGATATTTAACGTAATGAGAGAACTCCTCATATATCCTGAACGTTTTAACAAACTGCCATACCTGGTCTTGAGCACTCCTATTACAATAATCACTCCTGACTACAACCATCATAGGTCCATGGCTCTCTAAATTCATATTTCCTCTAATTTAGTATATATATACATGTTGCGGTAACATTTAATTTAATCTTTCTGAATTTACTTTATCAAATTTTATATAAAAATACCTAAGGTTAATAAAATAAATAATTATTGTAGCTGCCCAAATTCTTTAATTGAAAATTTATTACAAATTAATTTTTATATAAATTTTAACCAAGCCTTTTATTTATGAGCTCAAATATCTAAGGGCGCTTGATCGGGCCTCAAGGCCAGTTATAGATATTTGCAATGAATATTAAATTTATAGAATAATACAAAAAAGTATTTTAATGAATTTTACAAAAATATTTCCCAAAATATGAACAAGAAGAAAATGAAATCTGACGGTATGAAAAGTTATACGATGTTTGCAAAAAATGTTTGCAAAATCGAAATTATTAAAGTCATGTTTTGATAATGATCTTGCATCCAACCATTTGTAGAAGATATTCAAAATCACTGGGCGTGAACCTTATAAAAATTGACGAATCCCTGCCATCTTCCAGTTTTAATGTATCCAGGAGATCATTGCGTGGCTCAATAGTAACGCTGAATAGCGTCAACCATCTTTTCCGTTTCTTTTTTTTAGGGCAACAAGTTACATGAGGGTAATCCACGTTGGGAAACTCACCTTTAATAGCATAGGAAGGGATTTGAAAGGGGGGATGCGGAAGGGTAGAGGAAGGTAGCCAAGGATTAACTAGGGCCCCCGGGCTATATGTTAAGGATCCTACCCGGCATCCGCCTAAAAGCAATGCAGGGAAACCCCTAGAAAAATCTGCATCAGGTAGGTCGGTCATTGGGTACTTGTCCCACGCCCTTCCGATAGCGGGAGAGGATATTGCTGTGGGGACGCAGCATTCCCTTCTCCTTGCCTCGACCAGTTCAGGAGTCAGCTGGTCGACTATTCCAATGGGAATAGCGGACAACTCTTACCGTATGCCCAAGGTCTGTGACCCCGGAACATACACCTCACAGAACAGGCCGAGGTGCCTCGGCTTGTGGGAACCTTAGTTCAAAAACGGAGAGGAAAAGGCATCACCAAAGGTAGCCCCTTCGTATCTCTCCCACAAGGTTCTGCCTGCGAGAGAACATCCCTCGCAGGTATTGCCTGCAGACCTCTCAAGTGAGTTTTTCCGTTTTTGTTTATTTCGATTTTTAAATAGAAGTAAAAGTGAAAGACTTGCGTGGGCTAACTCCCGAAACATTTCGCGCATAACTGCCCCTTGCAGTGTTGACGAGACTCTTTTGAATAATAAAAAAAATGAAATTACTTTTTTCTTAATCAATCCATAATATGGACTAAGTTGGGCACACACTTTAAACACAACACATTCGTCAGCGCAACAAACCAACTCTCACCAGCAGACTCAAACTAACTGACCGATACCAGCAGACTTTCATTAACCGACTTTTACAACCAGAATCTCACCAATGCGACCATATTTTCTTCTCACCTCTACATGCAGACTACCACAAGCAGAACCTTGTCGCCCAATGCGATCTTTGCCAACTAACCTCTACAAGCAGACTGTCACCATGCGACTGTGTAAATTTTATCATACAATTTCTTCACCCATCCTTCACACCAGTGCCATCTAAGGGTGAGAAATATAAATACTGTCTGTTTTCATGTTTTAAACATCGGCCACTTTTTACCTCACACACCGCCGCCAAAGTGTAATGTTTAAAAATTTCCGCTGCCACCATTTAATGTTTAAAATTCCGCTGCCACCATATAATAATCGAATTTCTCCTGGTCTCGCTAACAGAGATATGTAGGAAGAAATCTATAATAGTTTAAAGGCTTAGAGAAATAACATGAGGCTTTAGTCCATTAGAACAAGAAAGAAGTTTTATTAATCTTAGTCTACAGCCTAGAGCTAAGTCAATAACATGAAAACAGAAGACAGAGTGGCATACGCACCACGTTGAAGTAAGATACAGACTTCCTACATCAGAGAAGTCTGGCCCTTTTATACACATGTTCACCATTGACAGTCAAGATATCTCCAGCCCTGTGTAGAGGTGATATCTTCTACACAGAGCCTCATTGTATACACGTACCCCTTACTCAGCAGGACACATGGGGTCTTATTTATCTCTGTTGCTGAGTCGGAAATTATTGAATGCTTACAGAGATATTTTGTTTATTGACGCTTACTCAGAGAACGTAAGTAACCACAAAGACGCTTTGTTTCTGATGCCTTAGTGCCCTCAAAAGCAGACCTAATATATATGTAATATATATTACAAAAGCAATATGGATAATTAATCGTCTGGGAGCGCTTCAGTCTCCACATTCTCACGCTATGATGACTGTGCAAATTTCCGTACAATAATTGGCCACAATGTTACACCACAAATACAATAATTCAACAATTTAGAAATTTATTTAATTAGGGACATTGGAGTTTACTACTATATTGTAATGCCAATTAATTAAGATATTAATTGTGAAATTGAAAATCTAAATTGTTTGAGAAATCTATTCTTACGGCGGTACAGAACATAGCAACAATAGAAAAGCCAAGCACTGTTCCTTTGTCGGAAGGCGTATGCGTGCTCAAATGGCGAGATGAGAGTTCAGTTGGCAGGAAGGTTTGGTCAGGTACAGTTCGCATTATGATATGGTCAAGTACAGTTCGCAAGGTTTGGCGAGATAGAGTTTGCGGTGGGATAATAATAACTGTTAATTGGAGAACGATAGAGCAGGTCGCATTATGATATGGTGAAATACAGTTGCAGCGAATTAGCATTCAACAGAGTTGGTTGGTCCATGAACATTTTGCTCAAGACAAAACATTCACTAGAGCATAACGACGAAACCTGCTAAGCACAAAACAGTTTTTGTGCACATAGCCAGCCAGAGTTAACAGAAGTCACCCAATGCAAGCGGTCTACCAAGGTGGACCATCCTAGTTCCGGATTTTGATGTAGAATCTGTGAGTGAAGCAGTATAAAACCCGCCATTGTGTTTCGACAATTAAAGTTATCCTGGAATGCTGGGCAGACGTGAGTAACAATTTACAAACAACTAAGTATGTAAACCTGATTAAAAGATAGCCGTCAGATTTCGTTCTCTTCTTTTGATTAAAAATTGTTAATTTGAGTCAATCTTTTAGGTTAACTTCGTTCACAAATAAATTTCATCCTGATTTATTTGACAAGTACTTTTCTTTTCCTTTAATTGTAATTTGTTGATACGATTATAAATATAATGATTCGCCATTATCAAACCCAGTTATGACCCTGAGAGATTGAGATATATTTAAATTTGTAATTGTTTCAATTTATTGATAATAATTATTTTGTTTGTTAAATATAAAACTTTTCATTTAAAAACCCCAACGTTAGTGTTTATTACAATATATATGGATATATTCAAACTGCACATTCCTAAAGAAGGCATAAACATTGTATATTTACGAAATTAATTTTGCTTTACTACTGGAAATTCCAATAAAAATATAATTATCAATTTATTTAAAAAAGTTGAACCTAAAAATGATTTATTTCCAACTTTAGATCAAGACAAAATAATTTCACAAATTTTACATGAAATTAGCACGAAATAAATCTTTTCGTATAGGAAGTGTTGGATGAAAATATTTGCCGCCGACTCTTGGCTAAAATCAACTTGGACTTGAAGACGGCTGAAACGGAAGCTATGGCCGGGGAGACAGCGCAGAGGCTATCCAATGTCATACAACCAACAGTGACTGCAGAAACTCATGTGGTACAGTGAAAGAAATCCGCACATCAGCGTCGGACGAATCAGCAGAAGACGGCGCCAGTAAAGCCAAAGCCAAGTTACTGCTGCGGGCAACCTAATCATGCACACGACGATTGTTGTTTTTAAAGGCGCCGAGTGTTCGCACTGTAAGAGGAAAGGACACATCTGACGACCTTGAAAAATTAAGTAGAGGCAAGCCGAGCTTCTACTTCAAAACGTGACATCTCTACAAACGCGTTGCATGAGGAGGGCCGGGAGGAAGGGAGATGTGTTTAACATCAGCCCTGGAAAACCCAAATACTGGACCAACGTAGAGCTCAACGACATTCCGCATAAGATGGAAGTAGATTCGGGAGCTGCGGTAACCATTGTGTCACAGTCAACTTACCGAACATTGTGGCCCGTCTCTCCACAACCACTAGAGAAGGACTCCCAGAGCCTGAAGACTTGGACGCGCTTACAACTGTGCGGAAGCGAAGTGGTAGACGTAAGCTTCAACGGGCACCAAAAATACTTCCATTAGTTATTGCCAAATTTGGGAGCGGGACGCTTTAGGGAAGAAATTGGTTCAATGCGTTAGGAATCAGTATGGCTGGCATCAATCAGGTCAGCTAGGAAACCATTCAAAAATTTTACAACATTTTCACGAAGTCTTCAAAGGGACCTTAGGTCAACATAACGGACCTGCAGTAACAATTGAATCAGAGTCGGATGCTGCGCCTGTGTTCTTAAAAAGGCTTCAAATTACTTCACGGAGGAGAAACAGTGAATGAGAACTTGCTTAAGAGCCTCGTATTGGTTGTGTTGCAGCTTGTATATGATATTTCAGACTTAGACCGCACAGCGGTTGTCCAGCGTATATAGCAGTGAGTTTCAATTTTTTATGGTCGTCTGTGGTGCCTGAAATATTTATTCGATTTCTTGAAACAAAAGTCAGTTGTTCAGGCCAGAACTGCAGAAGTAAAAGAATGGGGACGAGAAATCTCCTGTGGTTCGGCGTTCTCCACTTCCGTCCATCGATTGCTGTGCTGGTTTGTGGATACGTCATCGTTGTCTTGATGGCATGACCGTCGGCGTCTGAAATCCTGCGTAGTTCTTTTGTGCGGGGTCACCAATGTGGCGTAGGCCTCCATTGTTTGGAAGTTCCGTTATTGACTCGGGCACATAGGTAGAATAAATTAATATGTTTATTATACCTTGGAATACAGTCGCTTCTAAACGCTGGTCCATGAAGGACCGAGCTCCGTGCGCGCCGCAGGTCGAGGATGGACTAACTGAAGGATTTGACCTGAGCAGCTTCCGTTCGCTGGACAAAGGAAAAAGGTTCTATTGTCGGGAATGATGGACGGGGACACTATAAATATATTATTATATTCCACCAGTCAACTATAACTCAATTGTGCATCTAATTGTTATTTTCATTTGAATAATTATAGCCCATGAATCATTATATTTAATATAAATATAATATATATAATCGAAAAGGTTAACTTTTACCTACTCACTAATTTTAAATTACTAATGTAAAAGCAAACATTAAAGTATAAAATATAAATATTAAGGAGCTATAATTCTTCAATTTAAATAGAAGATGTAGGCATATTGCAAAACTTAAATTAATTAAATCTGCACCATACTTAAATATTTTCAGCTTAATGTAAGTAATGGGCTGGGATTACTAATTTCAGCAGTACTTAACAGCCTTCATGTCATAAGTGGTTATAAATGGTCTAAACCATTTTGATTAATGATGACACAAATTTCAACATATTTAGTTACATACATACATACACCCTGGCGTTACAGCCCTTGCAGGGCTAGAGCCTGCCTCACTATTGAAGCCCACTCTCTTCTATCTCTTGCTTTCCTCCTCCATCCTCTTATGTCCAACTCCTTCATATCTTCCTCTACATTCTCCACCAATTTCTTTCTTGGTCTGCCTACACACCTTCTTCCTCCTGGTTTTCCTTTCCATATTCTTTGTAGTAGGGTTCCCTCCTCACTCCTTTCCACATGCCCTGCCCATCTAAGTCTTGCACTCCTTATGAAGCTCACAATTTGGGGATCACCATAGAGTTCGTAGAGTTCTTTGTTAGTTCTGATTCTCCATTCCTCATTTTCATACTTAGGCCCATAAATTCTTCGTAGGATTTTTCTTTCCCATGCTGCTATTCTGAATTCGTCGCACCTCAGCATACACCAGGTTTCTGCTGCATAGGTCACTACTGGTTTAATTACAGTTTTATAAATCTTTACCTTTCCCTTTTTTGAAAGGTATTGATATTTCAAAAGAGGAAGTAGGGCCCAGTAGCATCTGTTCCCCATTTGTAGTCGTTCTCTAATTTCTTCTCCTATTGTACTATTTTCTGTTACTACTGAACCCAAGTATTTAAAACTCCGAACCCTATCAAAATTGAAGTTCTCTATGGAGATGTTAGTAACATTTGCCCATCTTTCTTCCTTCCTACATGCAATCATATACTTTGTTTTTCTCATATTCACCATCAGCCCTAATTTAGCTCCTTCCTGTTCTAATTGGGTGAACTTTAATTTTAATTCTTGGGCTGATCTGCTGATTAATACAATGTCATCTGCATATGCCAATATTTGAGTCATTCTGCTGTAAATTGACCCTCCAGGGTTTAATACGACTTTTCTAACTGCTCTTTCCAATACAATATTAAACAGTATAGTGGAAAGTGTGTCACCTTGTCTCAGTCCTTGTTTAATATCGAATTTGGTGGATACTTCTCCTTGAATTGATACTTTACCTGTGTTGCCATCAAGGGTCATCTGTATTAATCGAATCAATTTCCTGGGTACATAGAAATTAACCAGTGTTTCAAAAAGCGCATTTCTATCAATTTTATCATAAGCTTGTTTGTAATCGATAAATAGCATATGCAGATCAATGTTAAACTCATAACATCTTTCCATAATGGTCCTTAGGATGAATATGTGAGAACTAGCAGACTTTCCTTTCCTGAATCCAGCTTGGTATTCTCCAACTGTGTTTTCCATGATTTTCTTCATTTTATTTGCTATAAGTGTTGATAATACTTTATATGCTACATTGAGTAGCGCAATTCCTCTGTAATTATCACAGTTTGTCTTATCCCCTTTCTTATGTATTGGTTGAATTACTGCACTTCTCCAATCCTCTGGTATCTCTTCATTAACCCAAACATTTTTAATTAGTTTGACAAAGCGGGCTTCGAATTCTCTTCCACCATGTTTAAGGAATTCGGCTGTGATGCCATCTTCTCCCGGAGCTTTATTATTCTTCATCTGCCTTATTGCAGCTATTATTTCTCCTTCTTCAGGTATAATTTGCTGTTCTCCTATATAGTGTTGTGTTACCCTTCCTCTTGGGTCTGATCTTCCTTCCTTGTCATTTAACAGATTACTGAAGTGTTGTGTCCATCTTTCGAGTATACCCTCCTTATCTCCAATCAAATTTCCTTCTACATCTCTACAGTAATCTGTTCTTGGCTGGTATCCCTTCTTAAAGTTTTTAACTCTTGCGTAAAAGCGTTTCGTATCAACTTTTTCCCAATTGTTTATCTCTAGGAGCATTGAGTTTAAATAGGCTCTCTTCTTTCTTCTACATATCTTGACAGCTTCCTTCCTTTTTTCCCTGAAACCTTCGGCACTTGCTCTGGTTTACATCATGTAAGCTATTCTTACCGGCCACTTTCCAAAACGTTCTTTCCCTTCCGATTTTAGCATTAAAATCACACAAAATAATTTTAACATCTTTTCTTGGTGCTTTACCATATACCGCTTCTAGGTCATCGTAAAAAACCTCCTTACTATCTGTTTCTTGGTCTTCCATTGGGGCATATCCATTAATAATTGTAGTGTTGAAAAACTTTCCCTTGATTCTTAGGACACTTATCTATCATTAAAACCACTAAAATCCAAAATCGCATCTTTAAAACGGTTTTTAACTAAGAAACCCGTTCCATACATACTTCTATTTCCACCACTATAAAAAATGGTAAAATCACCAGACTTTGTAATTCCTTCCCCTTTCCATCTCATTTCTTGAATTGCTAGAAATCCTATATTATATGTTTCCATTATTCCTTTTAGGTTATTGAGGGCTCCTACTTGTAATAAACTTCTCACATTCCACGTAGCTAACCATAAATCATGTCCTTTTCTTCTTTGCTTTAGTCTTTTCCATTCTATCAGTCCGGCTTCACTTAGTATGGCTTTCTGAACGAGAATATTTTTATGGTGTAGGGTTGTTAGCCCTACGACCAACCCCCAACCTGGAGGACCGGGTAATTTTTAATCAGGGTTTTCTTCCCCTAGCCTTTGTAGATCCAACTCCCTATGCTACAAGGCAGTAGCAGCTGGTTTTGGTCTGCCCCGGGTATTTTATTTTTCCGGTACCCACCATCTGGTGAGCGTTCCTCTATCCGCCACCTGAGGAGGCACCTGATGGGAGACCAGCTACTCCACACAGGAACATATTTAGTTAATACACTTAAATATACTGTGATGGCAATTATTCACTGTTTTAATTGGTTTCCTGCAAAATACACTATAAATATACATATATTTTTGTATGCACGTGAAAATAGTGTTATTTCATTTATCACAGTGTAACTTTTTATTGATATTCACTTATGCCTTTTAATGAATGGTTCAAAGAAATCAAGAAAGGAACATGAGCCAAGCGATAAAAACCAATATATAGTTACAAGAACATATTTACAGAAAATTAAACAGAATCACTATCTCATTCAGTTAATGAGTATTCCAAATTGGATATTTTGAATAAGTTTTGTTTGTAAGATAAACAATGGTAAATTAAGAGATAACAATTTATTTACAGCTTATAAGTAATATTAATACATAAACATAATTTATTATTGACATTATAATATTACAAACACTTTGGGCAATTAAATGTTTACTGTGGCTGTTATAATTTCAATTATTTCTGCTTCAATAGAATTTCTATTATCATAATCAACCTGTAAATAACAAAATATTTAAATTACACAAAAGTAGTAAGTGAATATAAAAACTTCTGAGAAACATATAAATATCAAAGGTACATTTTGAGCATATGGTAACAATTGTATGTATAGTAATACTAACCAACTGAAAACATTATTTGTTAAGTGTTGCACAAATGTATCAACTGAAGGCATAGAAGATTTTTAATACTGTTTTTTATTATTACTACTTCAGATATAAACTTTTTTTAAAAAAAAACAATGAAAAGTTTAGAAGTTGATATTTACAAATTGTCTTACACATCTAGGTCTAGTTATAATTAATATAATATACTCATAAGTGTCAAGTTTTTAGAAAATGGGGTTCTGAATTTTATGTTTGAGGACAATTTTCTAATGTGAGACGTTAGAATCAAGTATTCTTAATTTAAGATTACCTTATTTTCAAAATTCTCTTGGACCAACTTACTTATTCTAATTGATACTCTCTCTAGTTTTTAGACGTGATCTCTTATCACAATTGCAGCAGTATGTTCTCTACGTGTATTTTTTTAAACAATTGTCATACTTAACAGAAAGTACAAAACATTTTACTCACAAATAAAGTCAGAATCATAAAATAATTATATTTAATGTAGTTGTGATGTATATTGGTCAAAGATGGAAAAATATTGGTTTCTACCACATAATTGCATACTGCTTGTTCAGCTGTTCAATCCACATACTATTCAATTTGATTTGAAATTGATTGACAATGGTTGACTTAATATTTGTTTTGTGTTCACTTGTCTGGAGAAATGGATCACTGCAAGTTCTGTATTTGGAGCAATTCCTAGTTTTATGCTAAGTTGCCTAAAAAAATATTCCTTTTTTTTCCCCAACCTTAATATGATTTTTAACGTTAGATGGAATTTGTTCATATGTTGGAAGAACTGTGCAGGCTTTCAATGCTAAGTGAGTATATTGCGAATATATCAGAGACATAACTAACATAGAATTGCAGGATAAGATTCAGAGATATATACAAAACTAATTGTTGAAATTGGAAGTAAGAGTTCTGGAGACAGTATCGATGGAATATATAGTCTCATAACAATGCTTTCATTGTAAATATTTGTATATTGTTTGTTGGCTGGGTGTGGTGACAATGCATGTGAGACAATGTGTCAGTTTCGTGAACAGAAAAGGTAATCATTGTTTTGCTACCTGTGAGTGGAGTAGGGAGAGTGTTTTGAGTATGTTGTCTGTTGGTCAATAAGATATCCAGAACTCAGTGAAGCCATTCAGGATACGAAGAAGTTCTTCAAATTTTCAGAGATACATCCCATGTACTGGCCAGTCATGGAGTGTATATATGTTTAAATGAGTATAAATTATTCATACTAATGACATTCTTACACTGCATAATTTATGAAACTAGTTATACGAAAGCAAATTACCAGAAATACTTTCACATTTGGACGCTTCTTCAAGTTTTCAATAAATTCCAATGATTGGCCCTTTGGTAATGGTATAGTGCCTAATATTGGTACATTGTTAGAATCAAAAGCAGCAGTAACACAATCCTTAAAATGTTTACTTTTTAGTTCCATTTTTCCTATTTCATCAATCACCAGAACACCATTTCCTGGAATCTAAGCATATTTTTAAAATTTAATGTATATAAGTGAAAGAAATATTATTAGATGAATACCAATACATTCTGCAACATACATAAATATACAAATAACACATGAATAAGGAGCAGAAATTCCAGTAATTGAAAGCAGCATATGCTATTCACATCTTAAGATACTGAGAAGAACAATATTTCAATAGTGATTAAAAATTTATCAGTAACAATCCTTGCACACAGACTTGTTGGTCAACCACTCTAAAGCTTACACTGAGTGAAGCAGCATGAGTACTCCAAATCTTGAAGGAGAATAAGAATACCACCAAAAATTTGAACTATGTATCCAGTCTGAAACATGAAAACCAATCTCCAGTCTCAGGTAAACAATAAACCCAGTCTTTGTCTCTCTATTTTCAATCCATACCAATTATTTTGAGTATTACACATTTACTTTGCTCATAAATAAACAATGACTTTGTCAAAAGCTGTAATATAAAGATAAGTGAGTTACCCTCAAGAAGTACTTAATTGGGGTGAGAAAGACTACTTAGTATTGCAATAGGGGTGGTGATTGTTACATTTCATTAATAAACAATTTAAGAAATATACAAGGCAGACAAAGTCTGTTGCAAACACATTATTTGTTCAAATGAGTATACAAGTTTTAAATAAAAAGTGTTAATTATTACAATATAAACCCAATACACATAAGATAATTCTGTTTCCACAGTATATGTAAATAGAACTGCATGGTAATTAAAGAAAAACAAAGTTGGTTCTCCAGAGTAAGACAATAGGTTTGTATTTTCTCATTTTTAATTGATGTAACATACCACTGATTTAAATATGGGTAATGCAATTTCTTCAAATGGTTGCAAAAAAACAGCATACTGTCCAACAGTGTACTTTTCTTCATCATTTGAGCTATTTCTGAAAAAAAATCATTTAAATTTATATAGCAAATATATGGCAGACTTTGTTTATAAATAAAATCAATACAAATAAATTATTTTTAAAAGTAGACTAAATTACATTGCTTAAATAAAAAAGTCGCATCTATCCCCATCACTCCACTCTCAGTGGCTCAGAGTATCCCACCATCTAGCTTAGTTGTTGGAGTAGTGATAAGATTGCTTCAGGTGAGATATGGAATGATAAAAAGATTTAGTATTACAATTACCAATACTTTGATAGACTAAATCAACTGTTTAGGGACTGATAACAAATTTATTAATTGAGTAACATGTACTGCACAAAAGGATTCTTTTACTTTTCTTAACAATCCTTCTAAGATTATTAGTGATATCTGTTAAATAGTTCAATACTGAAATAAAGAATACTGGATTTATAAAGTTTAAGTCCATGCTTGTCTGTTCTAAGATGCAACTAATTTTTGTTATCATATTCTTAGTATTTACATTACATTCAAAAAATAATTAAAAAATTTAAAGAGGTTTTCAAGTTGCTTGACAATCATTTCCTGCTAATATTCTAATGGCTGTTTTTTCCCATTGTTTTCAGAGTACACATTTCTATCTGTTACTAACACAAACTTCAGAAAAGCTACATTTCACTATGACCATAAGGTCTTACTGTTCTTCAAAATCCAGGAGCAACCCCAGCTTTCCCTTCATACATTGTTATGATCTTGCCTTTTACCATCATCACTGTGACAAGAAAAGAAAAAAATAAAGACTGCTTACCCTCCAAATAGTGGTAGATATTGCTTCTTTGATGATATCTAAATCGTCAACTAAAATGCTACAGACCGCATAGTGTCAAATTCAAACCCTGGTGTGCCAGCCATTAGATGGTAACAATTGACACACAACTCTCTCTCTCTCAAGGAAATGTCACAACAATGGAAAAATGAAATAATACATACTCATGTAGAAACATGCAATGTGCAAACACAATACACACACACACACACACACAAACTGGTAGTTGAAGGTAAAACATAAAGTAAGGGATAGAGGAAGCGATAGAGGAAAGGCAATTGTTATAGGATGTTCTGTAAAGGGCTTTGCCTGGATTGTTGGACATGCTGGAAATAGAGTTGGCAACTCAACTTAATTGGGGGGTGGGGGTATGATGGTGGGACTTCAATGGTAGATGAGAGGTTGGGAAGAAACAATGGGAAGTGGGGAGCATTGTGGGAAGGGTGTATTTGATATCTGGGTTGGACTGCAGTCCAGTGTAGGCCAAGATGAGAATGGAGTTTTTGTAGTCCAGTAGAGAGGAGTAAACTATGTTTTTTTTATTGTTCAAGGGTGGGTTTGGGTATTTGAATAGGGCACAGGATGTTTGTTTCCGGAGGAGGCCTGGAGGCTACTATCTTTTTAGGAAAGTGTTTAGGATCTGGTCAGAACTGATAATTAGCTGCCTTATACTTTTCTAGTAAATGGGATGGGATACCACGTGCCTCAGTCTAGCCAGAGGTCTGTTCTTCCCACAAAGAGAAACAATATCAAAACCAATACGTTTTCCATTATTACGTATTTCTTCAGTGAAGAAGCCATTTATTGGAATCTTTAAGGCTTTCAATGATTCACAAATTCTTTTCACTAATGTAGTCTTTCCAATGCCTGAAAATGAACATATTAAGAGTCTAACTTTTTCTTTAGTTTAAGTAAATAGCCAGGACAAATTAAGCAGTTAAATACATTTTAAATATATAATACACAAAACATAGATGCTGAATGATTAAACATTAATGAAAGCAGATGAACGATAAATAGAAAAATGACTAAAACATTTCAAAAGACCGTATAAATTTATTGTGGTGACTCATTGCCCCACCAAATGTAAATTCAATATTATTATTATATAATTTTATTTACTCTGGAAAGTAAAAAGAATATTTGGTTACATATTGTTGAAGCGTGCAGGCAAAGTGCATTTGAGGATGATTTTTGAAGTTAGGGTTGGTTCTGGCTGTGCCATTGCAGGAAAATATTGCCTGGGTGTTCCAGTTGTTGGGAGGGGAGACAAAGACTACTACAGTCTGGCAGAACTGGTGCTGGGTGTAAGGTTGATCTTTGTAACTAGCAAAAAATTATTTTGAAAGTAAATCATTGTATGTTGAACTATTTTAATTCCAGCCATAAGGGTATACTATCTAGCCCACAACAAAAGCAATTTTGGTGACAGGTCGTACAAGCTGACGATACCATTACTATGAGTTCTGTACAAGAGCTGATGACACCAACCAAATCCAAAATGAAAGTATCTTCATTCTCCTATTTCACGCATTCTAAGCACAGTATTTGAATTTTAGATTTTCTTTTCTTTAGAGTCCACCCTTGTTCCCTGAGAGTGGCCACTAGAAGCTATGCCACATAAGAATATTCTTTATGCTCTCCAGAGTTAGGCCTAATAAACAAATTTATTTTTATTAATAAATTATAAAAAAATTTGAGTTATTCTACTTTTATCATTTAATTTGAATCCATAAAACTAATTTAATTAAAATCTATATATTTCATTATTAACATATCTTCAGAATTAGAATTTGTGAGTGGAAGACTCCACATTATTATACAGGTTAGTCATGAATTCAATTCGTAAGTAGTAGATATAATTAAGGAGAAAAAACAAAAATATCTTGTTAATTAACCATGAGTCAGAAACTCATAATGTGCATGTTCTGTGCTGAATAGAGATGAGTTGCTTCTGAGCGAGTCGTTTCAAACAATCGACTCTTTCTTGTCCGCTGTATTCTCTCGGCGAAGCCCTGGTAGAGGCTTTTTACATAGTTCCGTCAACAAGAATGGAAGAAATTAATGTTGCCGCTTTAGCGGCCTTTTGTCCATATGCGTATTTTAAATATGTGTAAATTGACGATAAAAAGTATTAGGAAGTCTTGGACAAATTGGCGGCTCATGAGTTTTTTAAGTTATGTGCTACAACAACACATGAAACTATTTTTTACGAGAATAACAATATAAAATAATTAAACAACAGCGATAGTGTTACCTGTACTCTGACCCGACCCGCAATATGCTACATTTCTAATTCCTATAGTCTAATCGTTAAAACCGGAATAATTTAGCACCGAATTAACCCGCATTTATAACACGAAAGTATTTTAAATAAAGTTAATTTTTGGAACAAACCACGCATGCTTGAAGTATTGTATGCAGGGACGTGCGATACATCTTACAACTATGATACCCCTTAAATAATTTTTTTTTAAATATAATTAGGATGTTTCAAATTTATTTTGATTTCTTTGCTTATACGTCACCAGGTGGGACCGCCTTTCTGTGTCACTTCACGGCTCGGCATTGTTTTCTCGGTAGCCCCAGGAAGCGACAGCTTATTGGGTGGCGATGAAACAATACTGCGCATAGAAATTTCTCATTCCAGAGAGCGATCCTGTGCTAAGTCGCTTGTAGCACAGCAGGCTGCATTAGCGAGAGCGATTGCGCCGCAAAGCGGACAGTTTGAAGTCTTTGACATCGAAGCAAAAATTCGCATTGTTAAAACACAATTATTATGAAGGTTCTTAAGATTAACAAAAAGTAATTCTTTCTAAATTAATTTATATGCTGTAACACTTCTTTGTCGCCGAGGAGGTAGTGGATAACATCAGTTAACCGCTCTAGAACAATATTTGAATTATTATTTATTTTTTAATTAATATTTCCCCCAATGCGTAGGACGAATTAATATTGGTATGCTTCCAAAAATGCAATAGTTAATTAATTTCTCCAGTCCATTAAGAAAATTTTATCCAACCACAGTCTAAATTACATAAAGTATGATTCGCAAAAATAATTACGTTCATAAATACAAAGTTACACTCAAACAAGCGAGCAAGGCACGGCGTGTACAAGGAACAGTCGTGAGGCATCGCATCTCACCTTGTGTCCTCCAAGAAAGCGCCTCTGAGCCGAACGTTGGTGAGGTAAGACAACGCCACCTGCCTGTACTTAGTACTTAAAATGCCACGTTTGAGGGAGTAACGCAGTCTTCCTTTAGACACTCTCGTATTTGCCCCGTCCCCAACACTTTGGCTTCAACAGCTCGTTAAAGTATTTTTATCGTGGCGGATGAAAAGTGACGCGTCGGATCCGGGACTAACGGGATTTGGGTAATGGAGTCGTCTTATTTTTTATTATACGAGGTTTGGGTGTCCTTTTTTTTTAGGAGGAGAAAGGGTCCTCCTTTTTTTGTCGAGGGAGCGTGGTGCCAGAGCCGTCCAATCAGGGAGCCAAAGTGCAACTGATTTTGACCTTTTCGTGTTCTGATTTGTCAAAGTTTACTCCGATGTTGTTTGTGTCTCGATTTGGGGAGAATTCGATGTGATGTCCGGTAATGATAGGATCCCATGCCATGCTAATTTTGAACCCAGTTTCAGTGTTGAGAAGGTTATGTCTCTTAATTATGATGGCTTCCATCATAACACTATTCAGACCAACCTCACGTGTGCTTCAGAACCTTAGTATTATTAAAATCCATCTTGTGTCCTGTTATCAGTGTATGTTCGGTCACCGCAGATTTATCTGACTGTTTCAGATGAATATGTCTTTGATGTTCAACTGTTTACAATTGGCCATGTTGATTATCACTTAGCCTGGTGATGCAAACTATCAATTTAAGGGTAGTCAGTCATCCTGTATTCCTTTTCCTGTCCATATGAGTAAATTAATTTGAACAATGTTACATTAACCTTACTTGCTTTATATATATATAATTAAAATAATTGGTATGGAAAGGAAAATTAAGATGTTAGTAGCTTACCTACAACTGAAACTTTGAGTCTCAAGTCAAGACAGGCGGAAGTTATTCAAATTTTCAAGGCCTTAGCCTCCTTCTTCAAGACAAAGACTGCAAAGTGCATATAACTCCTTTCTAAATTTAAAGAACCACCCAAACTATTACTTCAGAAACTCCCCCTTAACTAACCACTGCAAACCTTCACCAGGATTCTTATATCCTATGTAACTTTACCACCATTTTTAAACTTCATTTCTAACAAACACAAGCTAACATGTGTCCCAACACCTAACCCTGCACAACATAAAAAACAATAGCAGAATTGTCACTCTCCCAGCTGACAAAGTCTCACCCACCGTTGTTATGGACCTGGAGATGTACACGGTTGACGCACTTTGACAGTTCTAATAACCCATTCCTACTGACCCCAATCCATCTATCACTTTTGCAATATATAAGTTTGTTGAAACACATTGCCCACACATCACCCCATTCTATCAAACTCCTCACTCCAAAAACCTTAGAACACCCACTTTGTGTCTGCTCCCCATAACCCACAAACTTGGATGACCCAATAGTTACTTGCTACAACTCCCCCACTGTTTTAAATATTTCTGTTTTGATGGATAAATCATTCTAAACAATAGTAGAAAAAGTAGCCCTCATTCAAGACAGAAACCTCTTCCTTAGCTGTCTCTGTGAATTCCCAAAACCACTTTGGAGTTTCAGACTGGCCATTCTTAAAGTCTTATCCCTCAAATCATCATATACGTAACTCAATATATGGAAACTGTCTTTCCAACTCATCTTCTAACCACTGCCTTTCACAAATCTCACTCACTTACTTCTTACCTTCCACCCATAGTCTGTGTGTATGTAATGTAACAAGTCAGATCAGATGAACAGAGAGAGTATTGTCATACATTGGGAATGCCCCCCTTGCAATGAAAGCTGGAACTTTACCACTATCTTTCTAAAAAACATTATATTCTTAGGAACAGCAACACCATGGTCTCTGTACTTATCATCATTTTACTGATGAGTTTTTTAGTGTACAATATATCCTGAACTGAACAAAATATATTTACATGCATCACTGTTTTCAGTATAGTTTTTACACTACCAAGTTGTCAGTACAAAGGTTTGTTATATACTTTTCTCCTGGCTACCCCACTATAATTACAGAGCAGTGGGCTTCTGATCATCTTATCTTGGCATGCCATGCTATATTTCGTGGCCTATATTTATGTATAATCCTGTTATTTTTCTATTGTCATGATCTTTCCTTGAGAGAAAGACTTGTTGCCTTGTATGGTGTCAATTGTTACTATCTAACAGTTACTGCACCAATGAATTTGACACTGTACAGCCAGCCAGAACGTTAAGACCTTCTATCCTGAAGAAGGGACTCAGGTCCTCGAAAGATTGACATTATTTATTCTCATCCTACACCAACTGTCGATTTAAGGTAAGTCAGCTGCTCTGTCCCTCCTTTCTATCCCAATGAGTAAATTAATTTGACAATGTCATTATCCTTACATGCTTTATATACATACATACATACATACATATATATATATATATATATAAACGTTGTTCCTCTTTTCAATATTGTGTGTGTTCTTACAACATATTTTCAAAAATAATCTAATTGACAAATAAACATTCATGTTTTAATCATTTACATACAAATGAAGAATGGTTTAAATATTTTTTCTCATATTGTGATAGTTTATTAAGTGTTTATGGAATTTACATACAAACGAAGAATGGTTAAACTATTATTTCTCATATTGTGTCATAGTGTTTATGGAATTAACTTAATCCATTCCACATAACCTGTTAAACTGCTCAACACAGAAAAGTCAAATAAATCAGTTAGTACATTTTAAAGGTTGATGCAACATCCGTTTTATGTTATCCTAGGCTCTTTTCTGTAATACAATATTCCTTCGAACGAATTAAAAATCCTTTACCTGGTTTACCGGTAAGTAAAACATGCTTCGCTGTACTAGTTTGTTTGACCGAGTTCATTGTTAAATTAGACCTATATAAATTTTAAATAACAATTTTGACTATTCTTTTGCTTTCTTGAAATTAGTCTTATTAAAATGTCTAACTTAGTGTTAGGTTAATAGTGTCACTTCAAAATATTATTTACGCAACTATGGGACCAAAGATAATGGTTCAATAGTTTGATTTGTCACAATGGGAAAAGTTAGTAATGATAATGATTCTTTTTGGATCAACGATTTTTCCATTTTAATATTACTATGGCAAAATATTACTTGAATTTTCTTATTCTAGTTCTACGTGCTGTAATATTTGTTTTATACTGGCTGCTACCGGTAACTAACAACAACGAACTGCATTTATTATATGCACAACTTAATAAAACTCAGCGTCACATAGTTATGTAACACCGCACAAACATCAGATATACAAAATATGAACACTATCACCCAAATTTTTTGTTTTTACGATAACAAGAATCAATATTTTAGGTATTAATAAGTCAATGACTAAAATCATTACTCAAAATAAACTGAATAATTTAATAATTAAACTACGAAATCTTCAACATGTATCGGTCGGTTACTTGGTCGCCTCTGTCCCTCATGATCACCGTGTCCAACATTCGCATTATCACAATCGTGACATTCAGGTGCATGGTATCAACTAAATCATCTGATGTTTCGGACGTTCCTGGTAGTTTAACATCATATTCTGTTGCATTATTGGAGTTTGTCTTAGAAAAGTACATTGACAGAGTTATCCTGTGCTGGATCAATTGCCGAATAACGAAGTCGAACTTGATCAATGTGAACACTTTTAGAATGTCCATCGTTTGAAACCGTTATCGTTCTAGTACCATCAACATTGTCGACAATAGATGAAACCCAACTCTTTTTACCACTAGCATATATCCCTATCCATACTAATTCTCCAAACTGAAACTACTACTTCAATTGATCTTGAATGTAGCGGTTCCCATGTAGCCATTTATCAAAACACCTCAATAACGATAAATAAATAAATAAATACGGACATTTCTTTTCAAAAATAATCCGTGGTTGTATTTGGCGTAGTTCTATAATTACTTAACAGCACTGACTTATTTTTCATACGTAACATCTTATACAAATTTTTTAAAATTGAATAGTACGTTCGGCAGCACCATTCGATGACATTTTTTAAGTTATTACCAGTGTATGTCTGATACCATTGCTGTAAAGAAAGTGTTTTAATTCATTTGTAACGAAATGTGTTCTATTGTGAGATACAAATTTAATAGGACTACCATATTCTGCGAGCAGAATACATAATTCATCAATAGTCGCACTTGTCGCAGTTATTCTGACATCAATCCACTATGGATGAAAATCATATTAAAAAGTTATACTGATCAGATTGTGCATAATCTATATGAATCCTCTCCCATGGTTACCGACGCCAAAACCACTTAGCAACTGAGGCTAATGAAGGATTCGGTTGAGTTAATGGTCAAATCTTACACCAACGCACAATATCTTCAATGTCAATATCAATCCGTGGCCACCAAACATGACTATGGGCAATCGATTCCATACTACAAATTCCTGCATGTTCAGCATGTAAAGTTTCCAGCACTTATAAACGTATACGTGATGGAATAACATCTCGGATATCTCATAAAACACATCCTTTTTCACACGATAAAGTTGAACGTCGTTCAAAAAGCGGCTTAATAATATCACCGGTACAAACTTTTGACCATTAATACATTACACATGAGTATTAATATTATTTGATGGCTCGACAGCCTATGAGGGCCTTCGTTTACATGACACATTCAGGATTTCAAAGTGTGACGTGGTCAGTGTGTCGATTGTCCCTCAACCTTAACCCCGATTTTCGTGACCAGGACGAGCACGTCCATGCTCATTCCAGGATTCGAACCCGTGACCTCCGTGATGTGAAGCACTGACGCTGACCTCTATATCGAAATAGACAAGCACTGATGAGCATACTCGACTCAAAATACCATCAGATAATGTTACGCTCGCAATTGCTCGTAACGTAATTGGCAATTCTTCCAAAGTTACTACTTTCATAAAGTAAGCAATATTATTAAAATCCAGCCATAGTTATCTTATCAATCTTTTCAATAAATTCTCATTAAAGCTTTATTATTTCCCTTAATAATAATTACTACGATTATATCATGTTTCATTGTAGTTAATTGGTACAACTGCACTTCCAAGCACATTCATTACTGAACCATTATAATCCTTTAATCTATGTCCGATTATCGCTATGCTGACTACGTGCCACTTCAAAAAAATCTAGAATGTGCAATGAAAGATGACAGGGCGGCAGTCTTCCGGAGAGGTCATGGCCCTTAATGGGCCGTATTGTCAAGGAGAAAGAAAAAATCTGCGTCTGGTTGGCCTGATAATTACGAAACAAAAACAGCTTTTAAACTCGTCTTCAGAAATGACTGTAGCACCATCAGCTGCATCTACTTCAAATATAAAAGGTTTATTAAGACAAGTAAATAACGATCCGTATAATAGTCAATAATAGAAATTCATTCTCAAGTGAGTAGACGTTTCTATCAAGCGTTGTTATCTTAGTCAGACTAAGATAATATGGCAAACTTATCTGGTGGTCACAAAGGCCAATTTATTCCTTCGTTCCGAGTTGTAGCTCTTGACTTTGATTTTTAGTGTAATTTATTTGCCTAATTATCTGTATAGGACCCAGGCATGTCCTAATTTTGAATTTGGATAATATAAATAACTATGATAAACTGATTAAACGTATCATTTAAATTTAACCTATCTAATTGAATCACCTATGCCTAGTTGTCCTATCCCTAAGAACACTAGTCATATTGGATAGTATCCTAATATCGTCATAATTGGACGCATTCGTTTATTAGTTCTTTCCATTAAATATTCACTAATTGTTTCCTAACAGAACGTGTACGTGTGCACGTCTAACATTCTAGTATACCTCGGCGCATCAGTGATGATCCTAATGCACCGATTTCGGATTGCCTGGACCTGATCTGTACAAGATTTTGCTGCTACAGCCCAGACCTCGCAACAGTACATAAATGCAGGACGTACAATTGTCTTGTAAAGCATGAGCTTAGTTTTTAGGCTAAGTCCGTAAATTTTAAACATAGGAACACGCTTATTATTGCTAAATAGCATTTCGCTTTGGTTTCTATAATATGCTCTCCAAAGGTCAGTCGCTTGTACAGTCTTTCCAGACTTAGTCCATCGGAATTTAGTTCCCCCTGCCATTATATATACAATCGGGAGTTGTCTCCGTCTAGTGAACGTTACTCTCTGGGTCTTTCCCCCATTGATTCGCATTCTGCAGCGGTTTGCTTTGAACGGAGCGTTGGAGCTTCTTTGCCACGTAATTTTGATTCTGTCCGGAGGTGAAATAAGCTGCATAATACGCATATAACGCTAATTCGGTTTCCGAACTTATTCGGACGTCATTAATATCGAATAATGAGGCAAAATTCTAAATGCCTCAAACATTGATTAAATTAAATTAAATAGTCAAGGACTTGGAGCGTCTTGGAAAATGCGAAATCTGGGGGTTGCTGGGGTGTGAGTGACAGCGGCCGGCCTTTTGTTGAGAAAATTTATGATGCACACTTTCACACATCTGTTTTGCAGACCAGACGACTGAAAGAGTAGATGCTATGCATCCGAGGAAAGCGAGCGTAAAGTAAAGTATAAAATGTAAAATGTTATTGGGAGGGCTCTATGACGAACGAATAGAATTAACAAAAGACTGAATCATCGTCGCTATGAGTAAAATTAAAACAGTGAATACATAGAAATATATTAAAGAGCAGCGGATCAATGCTAATGAAAGACGAGTATAGTATTTGTTTATGAAGAAAGAATAAAGTGATCAGTGAGAAGTCTACCAGATAAGGTTCACAAGCATCAAAGAGGAATTTCAACAACGACATTCAGACAAAAGATAAGATATTTAAATTAATAAATACAAATTCGTTATATTGCCATAAGTTTTTCCATTATCTTCACACGAAAAACCCTTCGTTAGTATCTTGTTTTGTGTAAGAAACTGTTGGTGGCAAAAGAACTTTAAAGAAATGTCGCTGACGTACGTTCTTAGTGAACGCCCACAATCCCTGAGACATAAGAGAATTTGCAGTTTATCGGATCGAAGTTGTTTTCCTGAAAGGAATTTGATGTAATTGTTGGTATTGAACAAAGACTAAATAATTCACGGGATGTAATTGGATATTAAAAAAAGGGAGTTTCGGTTAAACGTAAATACTTGACTGTGTGCTTTTTGAAAAAGAGAAATTATTAATATGCGTTGTGTTGCACACGTAATTAATAACCTGCGATAGTTGTCTACTGACGACGTGTCAATTCGCTCAAATTGACCCCTGTAACCTACGCTTAAATTATATTTGTGGTCCACTTTAAACTTATTGATGTGAACAACGTAGCCCTTGCTCTCGTGGAGGATGATTGGAGGAATCTTCCCTCCTTTCTTTTCCCCAGAAACAATGCCTTTGTGCTGATCATTGAGGTTTCGGGTGACCTCAAATCTATTACTTAGGGCCGGAGAATCTGGTCGAAGGGGAAAGAGACGCACTCATGCTGTTCCCTAGGCTACTGCAGCATGACGTCGAGGTAGAGACCTGGGGTGTAGCAGCCCTAGCTAAAATGGAGTTATTCCCCCTAACGTCTTCCCTACTGACCGAAAGTCTACCTTTCATACTACGAGATTTTGACCTCGAGCCACCACGAAGTCCGCCATTGTCGTCAACTTACTCATAACAGCGGTTTGCGCGGTCTTGACCTACGTGAAGGGTGCCCCGACACACGTAGTCACTACAATCCTGTTATTCCCCGGCGGTTACCGTCGAAGGCTGTTGGAGGAGAGCCACGCCGATGCGCACCATAAGGCACCTCTCAAGCAGTAGCTGTCATAATAAATAAGACAAATAATGTCTTTTCGAACTAGCGAAGCACAGCAACAAGCGATCTCAGATGCGCCTGATCTAGGTTTGATCTTGTAGAACGTCTTGTAAAGTTAGTTTATTTTCCCAGCACTTATAGTATGAATTTTAGACTTCCAAAACTCCACCTACTAATCTCAGTTTGGATATAGCAGGTATACCGAGCAATGGGGTTCGATCATCTTTAGATATTAGAATATTTACTCACAAGTGGTAGATTTATAATTGATGTTAACTTAAACATCCCGATCAAGAGAAGTTCCGATCCCTGCGATCCGAAGAGTTTCTTAGTGATTTTCTGAAGCGGGATTTTTCTTTTCAACTTGATATCAAGTTGATATGAAGACATCCGCTCCTAAGTCTATTTTATAGATGGAGTCAGTAACAGAGTTGCTGACCAATGGTCTGAGGTAATTTCTTTAATACAACCTACAAATTAGTCTAATGATTTATAATTATATGAAGAACATTCAAGTATTTTAGGCTTACGAGAAAGGCAGACGCCCCACGAAATGGCCCGTGATGTTTACATAACATGCACTGTGCATTTCTACTGGACATTCTTCCCGTCGACGAGGAGCATAGCCGCGCCAAATGCATTGCTTTTTATTTTTGATTGGTCTAAATGCAGGCCGAGTGTTGAGATGGTCCCTATTGCTTTATGTCGGCTTCTTGACAAAATTAATGTGTGCAATTTCATTTTCTTGTTTTTGTTGAGCCAACAGTTCCGAATTTCTCAACGCAATAACGGCGGCATCGAGTGTCAATGTTGATTCCAACTGCAGTCAATCGCTCAAAGTTAGGTCACGAATGTCTGTAATTGCCCCACTCGCAATTGTTTGCAAGCGTACGCAAGTCTGTTATGAAATTTTCCACTGTTTTGGGCGAGACTTTCTTTCGTCTTAAAAATCGTCCCCTTTCAAAATAATATTTTTTCTTCGAATAAAGTAGTTTTCAAACGACCTTGGAACATAATCGAAATCATGCTTTAGGTCTTGAGGAATTGACAGAGACGCTAGAATGACTTCTGCCCTCTCACCATACAATAAATCAGCATATCTTCTTGTTTTTAACCAGGCATCATATCCAATTTGACGATTCGTTCAAATCGGTGTTTCCATGCAGGCCATGTGTCTTAAAAGTGAAAGGATCAGGTATACTTAAGTTTAGGTTAAAGTTGGGTTCATTCTCCGTGTTCCGGTTTCCTGTTTCTGACATAATTCCTAGACGTTTTATCGTTCCAATATATGATTTTCTTCAGGCCATAGAATTAATATATTTGAATTAAATTTGTGTAGATTATTATGTAACAATGATTGCTTGTACGCGTTACCTCGAACTGCAGAATGATTTATGAACTCCTGTGCCATGTTGTATCATCGTAATATTCGTGGTTCGTATAACACAAGAAGTGTACACAAAATTCTTACAAAAAACTACAATGCCGTATATTATTCAAAACCAAAGAAGTTAGTCTTTATTCCCTTTCGAATCCACCAGTTGTGCCACTATACCAAGGGTACCGATCATCTAAATTTTAAACTATTCATGAGAAGAAAAAAGAAGATACTAGTAAATAAAGAAACCATTTCTAGATCACGGTAATTTTATTACATATTTTTCCCAATCAATGATACAAATCTTTTCGTTAAACAGTCTGCGATTATGTTAAACAGAATGTCTCTGTCCTAAGTAGTATCTGCGAGGAATTAAATTAACGTAATTTAAATTAGAATGTTTTGTATCGAACATTCATCGGTAGAGGTGTACGATGTTTCTCTACCATTGATCTAGTCCGGGCGTATCAACAAGTACCGACGGCAGAGGAGGACAAAAAAATCGGCAGAAATTACACCGTTTTTCGTAATGATGTTTGAACTATAAAAAGCTGCCCGACGTTTCAGCTGTAGATGGATACGTGATTTACTGTCCGCCTACGTCTAAATTAAAGATATTTTTGTGGCATCCAAGGGCATGGAGGAACATCTGTATGATGTCTTGAGGTGAATTGAGTAGCCATGAAATATATGAGTATGATTTATTGCTAACTGCAAAGTAACATGCTAACACAGTGAGGGCCCACACTAGTGTGTGTCTTTACTACAGTTTCAGGGTTCACACATAGAGGGCTAGACAGCGCCTTCTGTTCACATCATGATATATTACAACCACTCCCCTTTGAATTTTAAAATCAATTACAGATGATACATAGGAACTATAGATTGAGTCTATCAGGTGCAGGATGTTGTCGAGTTTATCTGCGCGGTTGTTCTGCATTGGACACGGGTTTGTTGCCTGTTGTGGTGATCTGCTGTCCAACATCAGTAGATGGTGATCCAGTCTCTATCACGGTCTCTATGTTTGGAACCATCAGTTTATGTGCATGTATTGTTGAACTGTCAGATGGAATAGGATCTGAAACATGAGGACTAGAACGAGGTTGATGAGCATCACTGTCAGTACGGCAACGTAGCTGTTCAATGTGACGTCGCCAGGTGAATCCTTCTTCGGTCTGGACCTCGTCTGTGTGTGTGCCTGTTGGTTTTGCAATCACACCAGGAGTCCACTTATGATTGAGTCGATAACCTCTGATCCACACGGCTTCTCCAACTTGAATTAGACCACAAAGAGCTTCAACTTGCTTGCTCTGCTTAGACATAACTCTTGCTCGATGATCAGGGAGTAACAAGTCTAAATGAGTTCGAAGCTCTCTGCCAAGAAATAGTTTTGCTGGTGTTTGTCCAGTAGTCACATGTGGCGTTGTACGATATTTACTAAGGAAAATCATTCTTGCATTTTCGGCATTCATACCCGATGTCAAAGATGCCTGGAGCGAACATGTTCCAACAAGATTTTCAGCAGCACCGTTAGTAGCTGGATGTCCAAGTGTAGAAAACTTATGCTGAATAAAGTTCATCTTGGTGAAATTGGCAAATTCGGCTGACGTGAATTGTGCTCCATTATCGGTGACTAGCATAACTGGCAGACCATGCTGGATATGAAGTTTTCTAAACGCATCAATTGTTGCTGCAGACGTAGTCTGTCGCATCGGAATAACTTCCGGCCATTTAGAATAAGCATCAATAACAATAAGATACATGACTCCATTCAGTGGTCCAGCAAAGTCGGCAGGTATCCTTTGCCAAGGACGGTCTGGATAATCCCATGGAAGAATGGCAGCCTTAGGCGCTTCTTTCCAAGAGCCTGCACATGATGTACATGACAGGAGATGGTTGCGTGCAAGTGATTTCATTTTGACTATACCCAAATGACCATCATGGTGATCATGCAAAATGTCACGTCTCAGTTGAGGCGGAATAACTACTCTACTTCCCTAGAAGATACAACTTAAATCAGTTGTAAGTTCTGAAGAACGATGATGATATGGCTTAAGTGGCTCATCAAAATCTTTAGATGAGCTCGGCCAACCCATTTGGATGTATTTCATGACTTCTGAAAGGGTCGGATCTCTCCGTGTGTATTCTGCGACAGTTTTATGGGAAATAGATGTTTGTTATAGATGATGTAGCAGCATACAAGTCACTTCATCAGGTGTATTTTCAGTGTCTGGCGGTATAGGTAGTGACAAACGTGACAGAAGTTCAGCTACACAATTGTCTTTCGTTGGTAATAATTTTATATCAAAATCATAAGCAGATAATACTAATGACCACCTCTGTATTCGTGGTGCGATAGTGCTTGGTGTAGGTTTACACGGATTAAAGATGGACACCAGTGACTTGTGGTCTGTTCACAAAATAAATCTACGTCCAAACAAATACTGGTGAAATTTAAGCGCTAATGCCTCTTTATCTAGTTTGATTCAGACTGAGTGAGTGTCCGTGAAGCAAATGATATTGGACGTTTCGATTTGTCAGAGTATCGGTGTACTAATACTGCACTAATTCCATGGCTTGAAGCGTCACAGAAGACCTCTGTAGGACTTCCATACGGTTTAAGCCATTCACCAGTTGACTGAAGTTGCAAGTGTTTAAAGAATTTTCGATATAATTATTCAGAAATCGCAGAAACTGCTGATCCAGTATCAAGCTCGGGTGAAATTTTAATTCCTTCAATATCGATAGGAATGACTATAGGATTTCGTTCCAACGTGTATAATAGAAATTCTTCCGAAGTATGAACTGCTGCATATCGAACGTTTTGCTGCTGAGGATTGTTATCCCGATTTGTTCTATCAGATGTTTGTTGCGTAGTATACTGCTTGCGCTTGGCTTGACATATTTTGTCATAATGCCCAACCTTCTTGCAGAAATGACAGGTTGCATTAATAGCGGGATATTTCTGTTTTTCTTCATGTCGTGGCCTTCCACATCGGAAACAAATAGATCGCGAATTCGATTTACCATATGAACTATTTGGTTTCATTCGCTGTTTGTAGTTGTCAAATTTTGGATGGATTCAAGATGGTTTACAGTTTGCTCCCTCTTTTTTTAAATCAAGAGCGTCACGGTTCGCTGTTTCAATTGATGTTGCTAAATTGACAGCCCTGGCATACGTTAAATCGGATTCTGCAAGAAGTTGTTTAAGTGTCCTTTCGCTACGAACACCATCGACAAGACAATCACGTAGACGGTTCTCGAGATCAGCCTCAAAGTTGCAATGAAGTGAAAGCTGTATAAGTGCAGCGATATACTCAGCAACGGTTTCCGTATCTTTTTGTTTGCGTTGGTTGAAGCGATATCGTTCGGCCGAGATATTTGACGTTGGGTGAAGATGATTTTTTACAAGCTTAACAATTTCGGTAAATGTTTTCTGTGACGGCTCGCAAAGGTTGCGAATTAGGTTGAATGACTCTGCCTACAACGCTCAGTAGCAAGTGGCATTTCTTATCCTCAGAAATATCATTAACAGTAATAAATGAACCCAACCGTTCAATATATGAATCCGAGTCTTCAATCTTGTTATCGAATTCTCCATTGTTGCCAAATGCAGACATGGCTACGACAATGACAATGCAATAATAAAGGTTCTGTAGCAATAATTAAAATGCAATGCAATATTAAGTAAAATGTCTTTGATATATGCAATTCACTCACTAAATAGTATACGTTTAAGCAGGAAATAAATTCAACATGGCCAATAACATGGTGAATAATAAGTTAACAAGTCGGCCAAATAAATTTACGTAAGTCAGAAAAAGTTCTGTTAAAAACTTGCGAGTAGATTGCTGCTAATTTTCTCCAGTTCCTCATCGCCAGTTTTGTGATGTCTTGAGGTGAATTGATTAACCATGAAATATATGAATATGATTTATTGCTAACTGTAAAGTAACATGTTAACATAGTGACAGCCCACAATAAGAGTGTGTCTTTACTACAGTTTCAGGGTTCACACACAGAGGGCTAGACAGCGCCTTCCGTTCACATCATGATATATTACAACATGCAACATCTGAGTCACTTTGGGCTTACCACAAACACTGTTTTTGGAGCGTCCCCGGTTACAAGTTCCCGGAAACCTCATCACCACAGAAGGGGTTGAACAATTGTTGACTAAAGTGGAGGAGGCAGTTAAGAATTTATCTCAAACATCCACCTTCAAGAAGTTCCGTTGTTTTTTGGACATATTAAAGGCTCGGCTACACAGCAAGCAGTCTGTCGCGGAGGGAAGCGATCCAGCAGTCGCCGAGGCGGTCTGCAATATGTGACGTCACATAAGACGGGATACCTTTGTGTGAGCGGTCCAGACTGGTCCCTGTCTTCTACTGTGTTTTCAAACTAATTTTTGTTCGATATTGTTATTTAGCATGTTCTTGGACGAAGAAGAGCTTCTTCTTCTATTCGTTTGCAAAACCAAATTAAGGAAAGACGATGTTGGGTGTATGCCTTAAATTTTTATCCCCGGTGTCTTCTCAACGCTGTCCAAGTTCTCATCCAACTTTCTTGTTATATAGTGGGTAATGCAAAACGGGGTTACAAATGTTTATTCTGGATGCTTGATCTTATTTCAGCATTCCAAAATGCAAAGCAATTGTTGTACTGCACCCGCTGTTTCCTACGCTCCGTTGGTGCTTTGCGCTGACTCCTTGAATTCGGCCATGGGTATCGGTACTGCAACAATTGCAAAAGCAATTGTGCGAATCGCCAGGTTACTTTAGTAAGAAATTTCCCGCACGCAGCAGCGGTATTCTACATTGATCGTCAATTGGTGACAATATTTATATAGGCTATTTATTCTACTCCAAAATATTTTCTTCAATGTGGTATTGGAATGCTGTTCTTGTTTTAATTTGTATGAACATACAAAATCAATCTGAAAGATTATTAAAAAAGGCATTTAAAAATAAGTCAAAGATATGAACGTTCCATTGGGACGTAAACAGATCCAGTCAGAGATTATATGTTTTGGTTCAAACTGTCAAAACATCTCTGTTGTTACGTTTAGTTTGAAATTCCTGAAGTACTAGAATTGATGTAATATGTCACAATGTTAGTTTGGTAATTTTAAATTCGGTTTAACGTAATATTTGGATTGATAGTGGTATAATGTTTAACCATACTCGTAAAAAATTACATTTCAAGACCAATTCGGTTACTTTTCAAAATTGTGAACCCGAATCCAGCAAACATGTTGGTTTTGAAACGTTAGACCATGCTTGGGTCGCAGTGGAAGATGTTAAACGACAGGTATGTGGTTCTGATTTTTTTATTTTTATTTTTGAAATCGGTTCGTCGGCCTGTCTTACAAATTTGGCTCAATTTTTAAAAAAGTTACATTGTGGACGAATTTCTCAAAAAAATTGCATAACTGTTCTGTCGCATGCCTTCGAATGAGTCGGAGTAGTAGAAATATTCTCTAAACAAGTGTTCTTTTAATTTTTTGTATTGTGTTCATAAGTAATTTGAAAAGTGTGATGTGGAATTTCAGAATTGAGAGCAATGTAATGTAAATATTCAGTATTTTCATTTTTGAACTGAACCAGTAGAATATTGATTAATTGTGACAAAATAATGTTCCCATTTGACAGGGCCTTTGTAATTGGGAATGTTGACTTAAAATAAATGAATATACATTGCTCAAGTGATTTAAGAAATTAATATTATGGCTCAGAAATGCTCAAGTACTTGATTTGTACAATAAGATGTTAGGTTTCACATTTGTGTGTATTTGATAGGTGGTAGAAAGTGGAAGCTCCAATGTTCTTTCTTGTGTGTTGGGAGTCTGCAAAAAATGCAGTGGGCCTTGCTATTTTTACATGTTAGTTTATTAGTATATAATATAATGATGAAGTAAATATTGTCATCATAATTGATAATTATACTGTAGATTAATATTAACTGCATTTTCTCACAATTTACATTTATTACCATTATGGCTTATTTTGAGATCTTATGTCTAATTGCATGAGTTCATTAACTCAAACGAAAAATGCATAAAAAATGGTTACTTAACATTCTTAATTGTTTCATGAATTCTGCAAGTTTATTTAAATACAAATTGCATTATAATGAACTTTAACTGTCCAAAATCTTAAAAGTTTTTCCTTAATCCAACTTCAGTGTTAAAAATTAATATTTTTACCTTTTATGTGCTATACATATACTACTGGCAAATAAAACAATATTATTATGATGGTATGTTAAATGTACTGCTGGTTTTAATGTGCTCCAGCTGCTTTCCTGTTGATGTTGTTTGTTGATAAACTATAGTTTCAATCAGATTCCCAATAATATTTTGAAACTTCCAGTTTTTGTATTATTATTGCTTAACACTGTTTTTATTGTATCTGGAAATAGGAAATATGAACATCACTATTAACTTACATATGCTCACCTTTGTAACATTCTTTTGTTATGTTTTTTATAATTCATTTTATTTATAGTCACATAAACTGCTAAGGTCATTAGGGGAACTTTCTACAGTGTTTTATTTCAGTTGGTCAATAACTAATTTGTGGGGGTTTCTCGGTATAGAAACACACACACACACAACATGCATGCCCTTGCCAGGATCTCTGTGATGCGAGGCATTGCCGCTGACCACTACACCACACACAGGTGGCGGCTGGCTTGTTATGTTATTTGTTGGGTTATTGCAGATTGACTACAGATTGGTGTGCTGAAATTTTGAATATCAAAGGAACAAGTCTGTCTAGAAGGAATAATGGAAAAATTAAGTGGTGCATAATGATACTGAGTGACTTATTAAGATATTTGAATATTGGTCATTTAAGATTACCATATCTTTCGCCAAGCACGCATTGAGACTCGTGTAGTATAGGGAGAGGAGTTCAGTTTCTGTATCTGACTATTTTTGGGGTAGTATGCAGGGCATAGAAGTTCTGTGCTGGTCTTTACTTGTGGATATGACACACAAACTGTATGACTTGTATCCCTTGTGAATGAGAAGTTAAAGTTTAATCCATTGTTGTTCTGCTAATTATTTTTCATATTGTCCTGTGTGGCATAGTTCATAATGTGCCTTAGCTTAGCCTTGGTGACAGACCAACAGTGGTTATATGAGAAATAAAAAATATTGATGAGATTAGAAAGCTATTTTTCTTTTAGAAGAGTTATAGTTAATGATTTGATATCAGTAAAAATAAAATTGTACTTCCCATTTCCTATTCACTGTATACTTTGACAAGTATAATCTAAACATTATTATAAAAATGTGACAATAGTTTTCAAAATTTACTATATTTATAATTTGTGATATTGTACAACATATATTTTTATTATGCTTATTATATTATATTTTTAACAAGTCACTACTTTATAGAAAGAAAGCATTTTAATAATGTTCCCAAATTTTGAATTTAGTATGAAGCTTTCTGCTACTTTCTCTAGTTATCTACAGTTTGTGCAAAAAAAAATTCCTTCATAGTACTAATAAAATGTTGAATTCAGTAGTTTCTGGTCTGACTTCCAGACTGTAACATTATGTCATTATGACACATACCTAGGGTCTACATGATTCTTCATCCAGTTTTAATTTAGAATATTGTTAATATATATATATATATATACACAATATTAGGAGAATCCTAATGGATTCTCCTAATACTGTATTTATTCCTTAATGGAAGCTCCTAATACTTCATTCCCTCTACTCTATCCATTCCTCCACTAAAACTATTAATTGTCCACAATAAGACTGTCTATATTTGCCTGGTCAGGAACTTGACCCGGTGGCCGAGATGGTTAAGGCGTCTGTGTACTAAGCAGAATACATGGGTTCAAGTCCCGCCTGGGTCAAATATTTTCAGTCTTTCCTTCTTCTTCCATCCTTCTCTCTGCTTTGAACATATGCTTTTCTATGTGCGTAAATCTTCGCCCGAGCATATGAATTCACATAAAGCGCAATCCTCCTATTTCTCCTATTTATTTCTATCCTTCCTCACTATCCAAGTTTTAATATATATATATATATATATATATATATATATATATATATATATATAACTTGTAAAACATAAAGATACCTTTGTACAGTTTGATACCTCCAAATCACATCAAGGTAATAAGACATTTCAGTCTGTATAATGGAGCTTAAGTATTTCACAATTAAAAAAATATTTTTTCAAAAATAAAATTTGATAAAGTTCTGATGCAGAATTGGATGAAGATTGATGTAAATCTGGGCCAAAAACTATTTATTCATCCTTGACATGTGCCATTTTGGACCATTTCCTCCTTCTCTTCTGTTCCTCCCCCATTCATGCTGATGGGAGCTGAACTGAACTTGACAATCAAAATGAACATTACTATCAACTCATCAAATCTTAAAACTCTCGATTTGACACCAGTATTTTGCCGTATTGACATTTTTATAATTAACCTCCTTCCACTCCATGTTGAAGGAAATGAATTCAAAGTTAAGAGCAAAGTGAAAGTTAATATTCAACTTGGCAAGCTACAATTCTGTGAAATAAACACATACCTTGCTTATATTTACATTAATTTTATCACACCTTTCCTCCTGTCCCATATAGTCCTTTCCCTATACCACTAGAGGTTGAAATTAGATATTAATTACATTGAGATTGATACTATTAGTCTGAGTGAAAAACTAATGTTTTTATCTAATGTGTCACAACTTTTCCTCATAGGTATTATGAATTAGTCAGCTTTCCCTTTAGTGTAATTTACAAATTTGGCAGTTTTTTCTCAATATCAGATATGCAGATAAAGTAGTCTTCACTTTTGGTGTAATTTTGAAGTTCTTTTTTGAATGATAAAGTATTGTGGAAAATAATTGGGTAGCCAAATGATTAATTTGTTATAAACACACAACAGAAAAATCCTATATAGTCTAATAATTAGGTTAAAGCTTTATGCATATCTTCAAATGTACTCAGATTATATTCCAAGCTCCATTATGTAAATTTAATTGGATCATATTTTAATTATAGTATTTAAAGTAAAAGTATCACTTTGTATTCATACTAACATAATTATTTATATTTATCTTAATTTTGTATTTTATTTCCTATTTCAGATCGATGTCACTGACTCTAATCTTCATCGTTCTGCCAAGAAGAAAAGAAAACCAGAAAGGAGAGAAGGTTTGTAATAAGAACACAATTAAAAAAACACAATTTTACTTTATACAACTTACATATGTACAACAACCACAAATCATTGAAAAAGGTTCATAAAAGTTCAAAGTAAGTAGCCCTAAAGTCTACAAGGCCCTCCCCAATTCTGAGTGATGGAAGATTTAGGTAATAGGTCAAGGGATAGGTGAGTGTTTAGCTGTTTCTTTGTGTAAAACATTTGAGCTTCTTTTATTATTTTGAATTTTTAAATAAGTTTCCAGACGTTAGTGGTTTTACACAAAAAATATTTGTCCTTTTTTATGCTTAGATAAATTTGTCAGAGTAGTTTTATTTCATGTGTATGTTCATTTCCTTTATTAGAAGTGATGTTGCTATTCTATAAGTCCTCATGCTCATTCATTGAAAAAAGAGAAAAAGTAATACTGGTTCTCATAAGATGTCCTTTATATGAGCCAGAAAAAAACCTTTGGGAAATAAGCAACGTCCTAACTGTTCAAGAAATCTGTATGACTTAGGATAGCGTATGCTATGACCCAAAAGTCTTCTCTGGCGTTTTCAACTTTCACTAAAAACAATAACATTCATTTTTATGAAATAACAATGATAGTTAAATAAAGTTACACATCAATAAAGTCATAGCACTTTCTATATACATTTGTAATACTTTTTATAATGGGAGTACTGTTTTAAATTGCATTTGTTGTCCCATTAGCCTCTATAAATTAAAATTTCACTGACCACATTAGTCATGACAATTTTCCTCTCATTCACTACATTCCATGTTAATAATTTACTATAATTACAGTAGTTACTTCTGGAATGAAAAGTGAATCATTTATCGATAGTAATTTTGAACATTTAACAATTCAATTTGGGCCAGGAGTCATTGTTATGCTGATGTAGCTATACTGCCTCTTGGTTTGATCATCATGACAGCCTTTTTCAATGTGTAGTCCCATCCTCGCCAACGGAACCACACAATTCCTGTAACAAAATTAAATTTTAATCATTACTTATTAGCTAGACTACTAGAATTAGTATCTTGTGAAAAATGAATATGTCTTGTTACTATTAATATTAATAAAATGCAACAATATACATAAGCAACTAAGGTTTTAGTGACAGTCAAATTAATTAACTGATTTGGATGGGAAAGAGGGACAGAGAGCAGCTAACTTACTTTTAATTGAAAGTTGGAGTAGCCAGGAAGGGAATCAGTAACAAAACAAATTTTTGAGGGCTTCTTCAGGAGAGTAAGTCAAAACGTTGTGCCGGCAACTTCATTCTTTCTTATCCAATTGAATTATGTGTGTAATAAATTTACCTTGTCTTGCTGTTAGGTCCTGTGGATCATTTAAATATAATCCATTTAAACCTCGTCCACAAGATTTCCACCACCATCCTCCCTTTAGCATTGAAGCACAATTCAAGCTGGATCGATCATTGTCTCTGTAATAGAATTTAAAATTAAATTTTTTCTACAACAATTTAAAAATGAAGGCATTTTTACCTTATGATTTGACGGAACACACGTTTTTGTACAAATGAGTAAGAATAAATGCCACATTCATAAAAGTTTGTATAGTATATTTGAATAAATAATAGCTCGATATCAAACAAAATAAGAGTGATAAAATAAATACCACATATTTCTTCAATCCTTGTTGCTCTTGTCAGATGAAAAAATGCACAATATCCGCAAAATATCACACTACAAACCAAAAGTTTGTCACCTTGCTTGTGTGGTGTGTTGTTCTTGCATCACTTGCGTTTTTGAATCACCTGGCAAAAGCAACAATGATTCCAGAAATGTTGTGTGGTGTTTATCAGTTAATTTTTTCTGTTAGTTGGCTATTTATTTATCTAATTAGCATACTTTTAACACATATGTTTTATAATTTATTAACTCTGCTTTTAAATGTGATTACCTGTTGTATGTTGAGAATGGACTGTTGTTACTACCATACCATGGATCATTCAGTGAGTCACCAGCATTGCCTTCATATCCGTCTATTTCCAACTTGTAATATTCGGCCTCAGAATAGATTTTGAAGTGAGAATACTGAGCATACCTGTTGTGTAAATGAGAGCAAACCAAAAACAAGTATCATTTATTGATAACATTGCTAAGCTAACATACAAAACTTATTTGTTATCTATTTTATAACACTCAACAAGGTAATTTGTCTTTGTATGTTAAAAGTTATATGGGAAAACATAGTCTTTGAATGATTTTGACTTAAAATTAGTCTGTGGAATTTAATCAGGAAAATTATGCCTCAAAACTATTTTTTTAAGTTACACAAATCATTGTTTTAAAATAATTTTTTTACTAGAAGTAGGTTAAAAATATGAATAACATATTTAACAAATGTATTTGAGAAGTGAATTGCTTGTAATATGAATAACATATTTAACAAATGTATTTGAGAAGTGAATTGCTTGTAATATGAATTTGATTAATTTTTTTATAATTTTGCAACACTAGTTAATAAAAAAACTTTGGTGTGCAAATGAATATTAATTTTGATATATCTTTATTGCTTGTAATGAAGTTGTATATGGATTATTTATTATTACTAATATAGTTTTATTTAAAACAAATGAAGAGAAATTAGGCATAATGTTGGTCCAACAAGTGAAGAAACAGAATGTTGATTCAAATGTCTTCAGTAATTATTTTCTGATCTAATGTTCACATTATGTGGAGTAAATCATGCTATTATGATTCTAACACTTCCTAAGTTCAATACATTATATTTTCGAATTTAGTTTTGAAGCTGTTTTATACAGAGTAGAATTTAATGTGCAGCATAAAGTTGTTAACATTTCATTATAATTTTATATCCTGTAGCTGACAGAATTAAGAATCAGTGGTGGTTGTGTTACTTTCGAGCCTATTTGGAGAAATGTTTAATTTATGACGTAAAGTTTTATGTTTAAAAAACCCTCTATTGAATTACAAATTTGTATATCTTATGAAGATAATTTCATGGTTACATAACTATATTGGTATTAATTATATTGATGGTATTTAACTCAACCTTGCCAAATTAATAAAACCACATTATTATAACAATTTTCAGGATTTTGTATTTTTTTCATTCTTGACAGAATATTTTTGGTTTTGTCTATTACATTGAAAATGCTGAACTTTCTCAAAATGCGCAAACACGTGTACTTAAAACAAGTCTCCCGTTTTCAGGGTAACGTTACTGGGAACTCACCTTTTGTTGCCCTCAAAATCCTCCAATTCCACACGCAGCATGTAGTCCTCGTTGTTGGTGAGCATGTAGATGTTCTCGTTCCCCATCCAAAGTTCCTTGGCTGGATCGCCGAAGCCGTTTTTGTAATCCGCCCAGTCGCGATTAAAATTCTCGCGTGGATCACCGAAATCGTCTCTTCGTTGTATTACCTGCAATGAAAAATTCAAATTGTAACTTTCGACCTTTGTCAGTAACAATTTATTTAACAGTTGAGATCATGGATACATTACCACCCACGTATCCAATGTTCAGTATCTCCTTTATACTTCCAAATTAGCACTGCCAGTGGATTTTATGGGAAACATTCCGTAATTCCCCATGATACTTTTGTGATTAGATGAATTAGAAAATTATATAACATGTTAGTTTTAAATATTTACGGTGTAGATTACATCATTTGAGCCAAAGATAGTCTACAGATTGTTTTTTTTGGACATGTTTAAATCGTGAACATGAAAAACAGGCTATATCTTCACTATGAACTTCAAGATAATCTAAGCTATCCCTTAAGGTATATCTGGATACACTTTTATAGAGAACTCTTTACGGAGTATATTTTGTTTAACTTGTTATTCACTTAATATAAAATAATAACAACAGATTGAATGATTATTAGAAATTAGTGAGGTTTGCAAATGACTTATATGAACCGTTGTTCCACCCAGTGAATAACTTGCCGTGCACCACAGCACAAACTTATTATTTTATTAGTGAAATTCGTAACAATAGATTCACATTGAAAATTCAGTTCACATTAACAGGTCTCAGGATGAATAAACTTGCACAATCTTTTGTTTTGGTGTTTCAGTGTAATACAACAGGGTAAACGTTTCGTAATTATAATTCCCGCCGATTCCTTTTGTGGTGGACATGAAACCCAATTTCATAAATTGGTTGCGACATAGAATTATGGAATAATTTTAATTATATATCTGAATTCCGGATGAAAAACTGCATTCAGTGTTTAGATTTTTGTGAAAAAAAAAAGGTTACCAGTGTAATTTACTGAACACGCATGTGATACAAGATTTATTTTATAAAGATTTTACTTCTTCTTTTTTTTTTAAAAAAAAAACTTTATTTAGCAGGGTCTGCAAGTAAAATGCAATTCACTGCTAAGATATAATAAGAAATCATATGGCTAAGATTATTTGGAGAGAGGGTTGTGAAAAAGATGTGGAACGGGAGCCATTATTAGCTTTTGAAACTATAGGCTGGGTTGTATATTCGGATCAACAGAAACAGTTTCATTGATAGGACAATTCTAAAATGCAGCGACTGACAAACTATTTATCCTCGGCAATATAACAGGATCAAACTGTACTGCAGTAACATATCAATCGAGCTATTCGGGTGTCTGCCTTACTGTTGAAGTATTAATGGAACGAATCTCTCAAAAAATCCATCACCATATGCTTAAACGTCCCCCTCTGCTAATTGTCTAATATTTTCAGTTTTTCGTGTTTCATTTATACTTATATGTTCGTCTAGGAATGCATCTATAAGTAAATTTAGTAAACAGCAAGCTACAATAATCAACTTTGTTTAAGATATTATACTGATATACGAATAAAATTTGCAAAATATATGACTTGACAGGACAACGGAATTTTTTGAAACTACGAGCTCGAGTAAAGCTGTGTTGTGTTGTCCCATGCAGCAGTTTGTCGGCTCTTGCATGCCAACTAGGAAGAGTTTCATCAAATTTGGGTCCAATGTAAATGCCTCGTCGCCTACAAAAGCACTTATGTCAGAATTCGACAGTTTACTTCATTCGAAAATTCCATTGCACTCTTTCCGTAAGATTATTGAAAATTAATTTATATTTCGCACCATTCACAGCAAATGAAACGACGGGAAAAAACTTTGCCTTCAGATTTCTTCCTCATAATTATAATATTCCGATTCAATTTCTTGTAACTATAAATACAAGGAACTGTTCTCGCTCATTACCTTTGAGTATGACGACCACTGATCGACAGACGCCGTTTAGGGTTCGTCAGGTGCTGCATAGGAAGGCCACACTGTGGACGGCGAATTTGCAGCGTCTTAAAATACCCTCCATTATTATTAATCGAAGGATTAAAAACTATTCGACGTATATGCACACTCCATTATTTATAGAATCCAGTTGCCTACATTTTTTCCAAGCTTCTGTATCCATAATAGCCGTGTAAATCGAAGTACAACAATAAAAAACATTATAATCAGTTGCTTGTGGCCACCTGTTTAAGTATTATTTCACACTCCGTGTCTAATTTACATGACGATACGAACCATGTGTGAGAGGTTGAAATTTTGACCACTATTGTTTATGTAAGCAGAAGGGAGCACGCGAAAGGAGAGTCGTTAGCGAAGGGCCGCTGGTGAACCTGCGAGCCGCAGTTGAGTAACAACAGCTCGATTCTATCTCACCGCGGCCGCCTTTCTTAATCACAATACCGAGCCAGGAAACTTTCCGCACGAGATAGCACTGCCAATTATTGTGAAAAGTCTGTGCGAAAACTGAACTGCAACATTGATAATAAAGAATGCTGCATTTTGTTAAGAGATGCAGATGCCACTTGAACTAGTACCAGCTTCACATAAGAAATTAAATTGAAATAACTTGACATGAAAGTCTTCGATTTAGCTTCCGCGATATTTATTTGGAACGAAAATACTTTATCATGCATTGACACAAAAATAAATTATTATAACTGAAAAGAGGCATCGTAAATTATTCATCGCGTTTATTCATAATTGTTTTTATTTCAGAAATTTTAAGAAATTTATGTTTATCGTTATTTCTTCTCTCCTTAATAGTTACTTATGTCTTCTAAACCTCGTCTAATCTTTTACTCGTGACTACTAATTTATTTTATATTTGTTTCGATATTTTCAAGTCACCCGCATTGAATGGTCAGTGATTTCGTTGTAAGTTGTCTTCAAAAGGCACACGCGCGCCGTGTCCTGTGATTTACGAAATTTACCAGACGGGAAAGAAAGAAGAGGACGCTCCTGTTTGTTAGATTGCATTTCGCGTGCATTACAATATGCAATAGCGGGTAAATTCCTTTTCTTAGGCTCAAACTACGCTTCGTCGACAAGACAAGAGATACGGTTCAGTACCGAAGAAGAAATTATCATTTACAATTATTTAAATAACGTATTCGAAACGCAATGTTTGTATTTTAGTTTTTCATTGCAACTAGTCTCTGAAGGAAGCTTCGCCGAGGAGTTTTGACGGCCTGATCTATTTGTGGTTGTGTCCGCCTGAGTAACTTATTACTTTATTTACCGTCTGTTATGAAAACCTGCAAATACAGTTGAGTTGTAAAAGTTGTTATGCCAACGACTTTTGCAATCTTATTTCGTATTGATACAATCTTTCTTGGAAATTAAACTATTTCAGTTTTGGTACAGGTTCGATTTCAATGATTTCCCACACATTAGAAGCCGTATGTATAGGTAATTTGTTAAAGTCATTTTACTGACCACGTACTCGCACTATTGGATTTGTGATCTTTTTTCTGTTTGTGAACCGTTTGTCTGCGACTTGAATCTGTCTTCCTGGAGAAGCCTCTTAAAACAGTTCGCCGAACGCTTAAATGTTAATGTGGCTCTGAAAATTGCTCTGAGAGAAGGGCCCAATACTTCCTCCATAGGTCATCTTCTGCACGCAGATCTTCCTTCCAAGGAACCCAATAAGGCGTTGCGGTATTAATTATGAACTTGCTTTCACTAAAGACGCTTCTTGAAATTAGATTACGTCACGGGTAATTGTTGCGCTATCTCGAGTTATTTCATTTTCGCATCACTTTTGCGTGAATCTTGCAAGATTAGGTATTTGTTTATTGAATTGTTAACACCCCGACACGACTGATATCGTATTATGAGATTGTGCAAATTAACAACGTGCTGGAAATGTTATTTCTTGGATGAAGCACAGACGGATTCCATTTTATTTAGTTATATATATTCAACAATGGGTAAAAGCTGTGATTGTTTTTCCGTCTGGATGAATGTTGGTTTTGTGTCCGTAAACCGATCTTTATATTGTTTACTGGGTTAACTGGAGTATGGGATGCCATCTGTCGTCCATTTCAGTATGCTTATATTGTAATATGAGTTATTTTTTTGGGTAAAGTGATATCATAGTTTTGTGAGTGAAAGGTTGGAGGGATGCTGAGCCACGCGCGTAAAAACGAGCTGTTTCCGGGAAATGTTTCCTGTGACATGTGCTAACTTTTACCTTGTCATAAAATATATTATTAGGTGTTTGGAGGTTTAATGTTTTTAATTTTTAAATAGTAAGCTAATTTTTGTAAATCTATTTGGGGTTTCCTATGAGCCGTATTTTTCGTGTTTGACTTCTAATCATCAAGCAATCGAATTTTTCGTAGTTACATCTGTATTGTTTCCTTTAATTTTAGAAGTTTAAAATATAAGAATTTAACTTTATTGCGACAGAAGTATGGATAATAGTTGATTAATTTTAAGATACTTATCGCAAAGTTATGATTTCACGTTTGACCACGCGCAGGAGTCTAGAAAGTAGTTTGGCCGAAATGATGATCTACTTGAACAAAACGACTGCATTGTTGGCAATGGTGACGGAAATGCGAACCACGGAAGGTCTACATCGAGGCCGCATTTTCTCTGCTATATTTCATCAGTTGACGTTTATCGTCTCTATTGGCTGCGAATTAGGCGTCCCATCTGTCGCTGACAGATGTTGGTCTGGTTTGAACCCGGTAGTGTAGATACCGGCTCCTTCAGGAGAAAAAAAAACGCTACCTAGGTGATTCGAAAGGAGAGAAAATAAAAACACATTAACATTTCGTGCCCGAGTTTTCTGCTATTCTCGCAGATTTTTGATTCGAATACGTAAATTTTCAATAGTAGGATGGCTGAAAATATTTCATACAAGTACAAGACTTTATTCGTGTGCTTCAGATTCTAAGTAAGATTCGAATAAACGAACAAGTGTAGACCCATCAAAATACACACTGAACATAGTTTCCGATCCAATTGAACACATTCTAATTTTACAAAAGCATATCTTGAAATGGTTCTAAAGATTTTGAGCGTACGTTGGCCGTTTGTGCGAATTGAAGCGGGCCTGGGAAGTGTTGTTGGAGTCATGGTCCGTGAAAGCGCGCCTAATTGAAACACCGCATATTGCCGCTTAGAAAGTCCTGGTGGTATAGCCCCACAGAGCTGTAATTAAACAATCCGTGTCCTCCAGCGTCGGACTCACGATTCCTAGATAATCATTAAACGCGTCGATTTCAGCATAATTCTCTCCGTCGACCAATTTTCGTTTTTTCTTCCATTAGTCTGCAGAACTTGATTCCATTAAAGCTAATTTTTTTACCATTCAACAAACAAAGCTGTTGTTCCGTAATTTCAACTTACAATAAGAACATCTTAGGAACTAGAAACTTAACTAACCGTTTACTAAAGTAAACTTGACAAATTGTTACGCTTTGAATGTTCAGGACTTTCAGGTTTAGTGACTACTTTTTATAATATTGCGATATATCGCGATATCATTTGCAAAAAAATCGTCTGAAATCGTGGGAACTGTGTACGATCGAGGCAAGTTTCGGGGGCTTATTTAACTCTGGTTTAAATCCTGTATGAGTCCTGCTTTACTTTTGCGTGAACAGAGTAATAATTGCGCATCTAAATCCAAGTTACCTATTAAGAGGGACTCGTCATTCGAACAGTATCAAACTATTCTTAATCAAGGATTAACTTTGTTATTATTCGAACCGTGCTATTGAATCTACCTTCTTTCCTTTTTTGATCCGTTTCTCTTCTACAGGCGATGGAATGTTGAAGACTAAATTAACAGCCAATAGGGAATGGTAAAGTGACTTGGAGTGTAGGGAGTAGACGAAACTGGTTAATTCATATACTGACATAATCAGGGTTATTGCAGGTTGCAGTGGAGGGTAACTGTATTTCATACATTTTACTATCAACCCAGTTCATCTCACCTCTAGAATGACAAGTGTGTCATAACTTTTGTTTCCAAAATTCTTTAGGAAAGTTGGCATAATAATCGGTGACATATGAAGATAGCGCATGGAGGTTATTTTGGTACTTTGCTTCGTAAAGTTTCCGCTTAGAAAATCGAGGGTTCGCGTGCACATTGAAAATAGCAATAGCATATATGCCACTTTAGCTACCCCAATTATCAGGATACTGTTCCTATCGTACAAAGGTCAATCGGGGAAATAACGACCGGGGTTGTCTGTCGGGATTTCGTACCAGTTAGTATAAGAACAAAATTTGCTCTTTCCACGCAGAACTAGCTGCTCCGGATGCTGAGATTTCTCCGCAGAAAGCAGCTACACACACTGAGAGAGAGACAGACGCTCGCTCGTTCGCACACACGCACACTCGCACGCACTCTTATATAAAGCAGTTTGCCTGGAGTCTCGCTACTGTAACATCTGTTGCTCGTAAAGTCGCGCACCTGCTACCATCTGGTGTGCGCCCATGACATTTCTGCACGGTTCATCAAGAAACTCCCGATTTGCTGGATTTGCGACCACGCATTCATGTATTGAACTGTCATAGTGATGCGGTTCTTATAATTTTAATGATTCGCTAATGTAATGTTAATGAGAAGAATATTCTTTATTATACAAGTTTTGTACATTTTATCTATAAATACAGTAACACTAGCGTATACCTGACGAATATAGAGAAGTAAAACTTGTAGTAAGAAAGCACTGACGTATCTTCTAGCTCTACCCTATTTTAAGCTCACGCTTATTTTCTAATTCCCGCGTTCGACATAGACATATGATTGGTAGCTATGAGAGAAATGCTTTGATAACATTTTTTTTTATATTTAAAAAGGTTAAAGCGATAAAAAATTTGTTTAAAGAATTAGCACAGTGGCAGATAATTTTTTTTAATTAATCTGAAATTTGGAATGAGTGGCAGAAGGAACTGTTTTGAATCAATAAATTCTGTGTTCTCTACAAATTAAATGCAAAAAACAGAAGCAGGGATTGAGTGCATTTAAATAATTTTTATTTTAATGTTTTCGTTGAAAATATTGTTTCCTGCAAATTGTGAAACAATTTGAAGAATTCAATCATGTAGCCCCAATTTGATTTGTAAAAATGAGAAAAATATCGACGAACATGCTACTTGACCTTTATGAACGGGTAACCTACTCTTGTAATTCGGTTGTACTTTCACTTTATGCTGCACAAACGTTTCCTTATTATATATATTACGTGCCGCGACCTGTGGCCCAGGGGGCCAGTCTTGCCATAGATCTCATTCCTGGGCGAATGTAAGTTGTCTCTCCCTTGTCCCCTTACTTCTGACGATGTATTTTGAGTTGCTCTGAATATTCCGAAGATAAATGTATCGATGTAATTCATGGTTAACCTGTCGATTTTACTTTTAGGTAGAATGTTTTATATTCGATAATGAAACATTTCCGTACGTAATCTCAGAAGTATAGCGTTTATATTTTGTTCGGACCGTGTCACTGAATCCTCTTTCACACTTTTTCTTCATTAGAATTTGACATACCCGACGTAATATACGAATTGTTACTGGGTTGTAACAATACTAACTGTATTTACAAGTTGTTCCGCTGATCCATCTCAAATTTGTTTCCCAGCAATTGGCGATATAATTTGCGAAAAAAATCGTCTGTAATCGTGGGAACTATGTAGGTTCGAGGCAAGTTACTGGGGATTATTTAACTCTGGTTGAAATCCTGTATAAGTCCAGCTTTACTCTTTGCTTGAATAGTGTAATACGGCGTTACCCAACGTGGGGCCCACGTCCCACAGGGGGGCAATTTGAATGTTCAGGAGATCAATTCGAAAATGAGCTCGTCTAGAATTTAAAATCCGCTAGCTATGATTTAACTTATACAAAAGGAAAAATTGATGGTATCTCAATTTGAAATAAGCATTTTATAAATTTGGTGCTTTCCGTAGAGCCACACTTGAATTATAGGAGTAATATAACTATAATGTACTCATAGAGGTTTACTATGGAGTAGTACGTACTATATTGGACGATTGCTATGGCACGCGCTAAGTGGTTGTCCACTGTACTCTAGCGCCAACTCCGCGCGTTAAATAAAATAGGAACTTAATTTCATATAAAACTCGAATGGACGATAGGTTTACGTTCCTTAGATTAATATAAATTATTACTTTGTTTGTGCACAGAATTATTAATATAGAAGAACCGTGATACACAAGTTGAAATTAGGCTTATTTAGGAAGTAATTCAATTTTTAATATATATAATATACATATGTTACATAATATACATATGTTACATAAGGGGGCCAACAAAAAGGTTGGGAAATACTGGTGTAATATTTGGACGTCTAAATCCAAGTTACCCATTAAGGGGGAGGTGACAGTCGTCATTCGAACAGTATCAAACTGTTCTTCATCAAGAATTAAGTTTGCTTACTGGTCGAAACGTGCGATTTAATCTCCCTTCTTTCCTTTTTTGATCCGTTTTTATTTTACAGGCGATGAAATGCCAGACAATGCGTCTACAGTTGACTGTGTACATTTTCCAGCAGTCTACGAACACCTTAGCTGCTTAAGTCGAGTACGTATGAGTGAAACAAGTTGGAACGTCTTAACGTTCATTTAACACAAGGAGAAACGGAGAGCCGACGTAAAACAGCGCCATTCCTGCGGTTTGCGAAAGTGAGATTTCCGACATGAGTCACGGGTAGTTTATAGTAAAGACAACGGCCCATTCACAAAATTGGCCTAAATCTGTAAGCTAAACGTTACAGTAAAACTACTTGCGTTAGAATTTGGTTGAACTGAAATTATTTCAGAATTTTCTTCAATACAGGCGGAAAATCAAGGCAATTTTTTCAAACTTACAAACCACTCAAGTTCAATCCATGTAATCTAAGCATTGTGCTTTGCAATCAGTGCGAAGTTGTTTTCTATAATAAGCAATAATAAGGCTGTTTGCAAGTCAGGCATTGGCATTTTTAGCACTATCCTTACTATGTATCTGAACACTAGATTTTGCATGGGAATGATTCGATGGATTATATCAATTATTTTACACTAGGCCTACACGGAGTTTTTAATGTAACTATCCCAACATCTATACTATTTGTGAAACTGTAAAGATATTTGAGCTCAATTCTTTCTCTTCAATTTCTAATGGAAACTGTTTTTGTGTTTATTGCTGTAGTCTATGAAGGGTCATCGAAAACGAATGCCGGGATTACAAATTTTTATTACGCAAATAAATAAACACAAAAGAACAGAAATTTAGTACTAAATATTAAGAAAAGTTCAAAGTTTTATACCCATTTCAATTCATTTCGATATGTGCACCATTAGTCGCTCCACAGACATCCAGACTGTAGTCAGTCTCACTCCATGTCCTGTGAAGGAACTCTGGAGTTACAGTTTCAGATGCGGTTATATAATTCGATGTTTCAGGTGGCTTAGATCAGTAATTCTATCACTGTATACCATGTACTTAATGTATCTCCAGAAGAAGTCCAGTGACGTTAGGACGCGACTTCGTGTAGACCACGGACTTTGGACCATCTCGTCCAATCCGTGAGTTGGGGAACTACTCATTCAAGGCTTCTCGCACAGATAGGAAGAAATTAGGAGGAGCTCCGTCCTGCATGAAAATCATCATATTCCCAGTTGCAGCTTCCAATCATAAATGTGCAGCAAATTGTGATAAATGTTTCCGGTTATGCTGCCCGCTGTGAAAAAGAAAGGGCCAACAACGCGATCGTAGAGCACGACACACACACAGCATTCACTTTTTGAGAAATAAGAACATACTTGTGGATTTCCGTCGGTTGCTCTGACCCCAAAATGCGGTAATTATGACGATTGACACCCATTAATATGAAATGTCGCCTCGTCTGTGAAAAGAATTCGATTTAAGAAGTTTTCATCATCACCAATTTTAAACCCCAGAAAAGAAGTAAATTCAGCTAGCTTAGTTTTGTCAGCAGGTTTAATCTCATGCCTAAGCTGAATCATGTAGGCATAGAGCCGTAAATGCTTATGATGGAAGTTTTGAATGTTTTCGGAGTACCCAATGCTAAACTTCGGTCGATCTGCTGTGGTGTAGCGGTTAGCATGACCGGTTAGCATCACAGAGGTCCCGGCGTGAAATGAACATTTGCATTCGCCGTGGTCATGAAAACTGGGTTTAAGACAGCAGAAGAATCGCTACGCTGACTACGTGCTACTCCTCATTCCAGGATGTGTTATGGAAGATGACAGTCTGGTAGGCCAAGGTCATCAATGGGCTGTAGAGCCAATGATGATGGTAATAAAAAAATGCGATGGGCATTGGACTTCTTAGGACTTTAAACTCAGAACTGCCTTATTCGTTCTTCTGAAGTGGGTAGTCTTCGTGTAGTGCCACCTGTTGCTATGATTCCAGTTCCTTTTTTCATCCATCGACTCAAAACTTTATCAAATGGAGTCTTTTCTCTGGGATGTAACGTACGCCATTTACGTTGCACTGCTATAACGTATTTAAATTTTGCCACAACACAACACAAATTGCGCTTTCTGTTGCCCGGTCCACATCTCTCGGCTCAATAATTCAGTCTGAAACAATAACTGCAGAGAGAAAATGCTATACTTGAAAGTACTAACAACGCCGTCTAGTGGGCGGAGGAAAAATATTCTTTCACTACATATCAACTCACGAATTATTTTGGTACGTTTAGCAATTAGTACGGTTGCAATATCCCGGCATTCTTTTCGGTGACCGTGCACGTCTTCAATAACAACAGTATGTCGGAGTCCTAAGTAGTAATTGTCGATGAACACTCGGGTTCCATTTTAGTTTTTTCCAATTTAAAATTTCAGATTGTAAATTACCGTTTACTTTGTGAACCTTCTAGGATCCATTTATACGAGGTTGCGAGTTAACCGCGCTTCGACCAGTGCAAGAGCTTTTAGCTGCGAATACTTTCATTGCGTGAGGAAGAGTTGCTAAGTAGTTAACTTCTGGCGACTATTGCGTTCACGCTGGTGAAACGCAAACTAAACAACTGTAGCAATTGTTTACAATGACCTAACACTAATGATAATTTTTTTCAGTCTTATTCTGCTGTTTCACAAAGTGGTCCTTTGTTCCACTCTGCATGCACACAACTAAAAAAGGGATAAGAATTTTGACAAATGAAAAAGGGTCGCAGAGGGATCGGAAAATTCCTGTAACCCAAGTTTTGGCGGGCTCAATATATTAATGTAAACCGCACTGAACAGCAGACGAAGAGTCCATCGCGATCAAAGTGCTTATCAGTACCACCGTCCAATTTCATTCAAAATTCTGAAATTAATTGACAAAAGATTCAAGTATTCTTTCATCGAAATTTTAACTGAATACGTTTCTTATTCCAGATTCTGTCAACTTAACGAAACCTATACAGTAAATGTACCTAAAACCAGACTCGGATCTATTGGTGATCGTATTCTTCCTACACTGGAGACATGCGAACATCTACGAAGGATGTAGCCTGTATCTAAAGAAGATGTTTGAGAATTTTTAAATTAATTACTGTACTACATAAAAATATCGCTTATATTCTACCCGGCACGAAGTTCAGACCTACAGTCCTGACGAAGGGGTCTCAAGCTCTTGAAATTTGACTTACTATTCATTTTACGGGATCTACTATTATTTTAGACATGAATAATATCATCAGAAGTACCACCTCATAGTAGCAAATTACAGCGGAGTTACTAGTAGTGCAAACTATACTCCATTGTGTGTGACGTGCAGTCGTTTACAGGTTTCTAAGAATATTTCACTTCCCTAAGCATTTTAAATGTACGTCCTCTCCGATTTTGAACTAAGGTTCCCACAAGCCGAGGCACCTCGGCCTGTTTTGAGAGGTGTATGTTCCGGGGTCGCAGACCTTGGGCATATGGTAAGAGTTGTCCGCTATTCCCATTGGAATAGTCCGCCAGCTGCCTCCTAAACTGGTCGAGGCACGGAGAAGGGAATGCTGCGTCCCCACAGCAAACTCCTCTCCCGCTATCGGAAGGGCGTGGGACAAGTACCCAATGCCCGACCTACCTGATGCAGGTTTTTCTAGGGTTTTCCCTGCATCACTTTTAGGCGAATTTCCGGGTACGATCTTTAAACCATTGCCCCGGGGCCCTAGTTAACCCTTGTTCTAACTTTCCGCATCACCCCTTTCATTCCTTTTCCTATGCTATAAGAGGGGAGTTGCCACTATGTGGATTACCCTATACATATCCTGTCTACACCTTATATTTTTTTAACCAAATGTATCCAGATTTTGAAGTAAGTAAGGCAAAGTTTCATTCCAAGACATGCTTGTTTTCCGTAGAGTTTGGTTGATAGATTTAAATTAAAATCATATAATCCATAAATTTTCCAGCTACTTTATACCTTCAGTATACGTAAGACAATTTCTCAAAATAGATGTTTGTCTCAACCGTGACTTCATTTGAAGCTAATCTTGGTTCAGCAAGTCATGTTTTAGATTTTTGGACAGGAAATTAACGATTTGAGTTAAATCTGACTAATATGATTAATGTAGAATTCCCAATGCACAATTCGTGGACTTTAGCAGCGACCACTGAAAGACATGTAAGCGGGTGATTTTTCGTGCAGAAAATGAATTTTTCTTATCAAAATGCTTAAAATATTCCAATCTTGCAATTTAAGCAAGGTCGCGTGTCTTCCGTGGCCCATCTTTCAATCCGGTATTGTGGAACATTACGATTGTTTCGACGACGCCCATAATTCAATATGGAAGTTGTCCGCGTTTGATTTCAGCTGTCGGCTTCAGCGTAGGAAACGTTTGTGAAGATTCGTTCAATTTAGAATGTAAGTCCTCTCTTACACATGTCAGAGTTCAACCTTTTATAACTGCTCGAATATAAGTTATTCATTTTACCCAACGCCTGTACTCATTCTCTTTTGAATACAAGAATGAAACAATTTGAAGAAACATGTTCGCCATCTAACATGTAATCGAACTACGAATCACCGTTTGTGCTTACTAGAACTATTTATGTCTAGATCACATTTAAAGCGATCCTCGTAAAACGTTTAATTTGTCATGTTTATCGGTTTTTTTTACGGCGGTGATTTTCTGGATGAAACATGAATTGAATAAGTATAAGACTCGTGAACATTAAAGTAGAGGTGGAAATGGAGAACTTGTCATAGCCACGTTCTCTGTTCGCCAGCAGTTCCGCAAAACATGCGCGACAATTCTTACAGTCATTTGAACCGCACTATACTGTGACTCATAAAAAAATTGTCGACGAGTCGTCATCAAAACTGGTCCGTAAGAAACACATTTCAGTACATGCTTCTTTCAGTTAAATATACAAATATGACTAGGACGCTCAGGAGTTATAAGAGTTGACTGGAACCTGTGTCTTGATACTATGCGTCTGCAGTACAGGTATCGTCTATGTTATATGTTGTTAATTAAACGTCGGCAAAAGAAAAACCAGTTTGTGAATGCGCAACCTTCGTGCAGCTCTCGGGGCGAAGTTCTGACAACATTGCACAACTCGCCTCTATGTATAAGTATACCAGTGTAATTTCCTAGAAGGTTACCATTTAGGGATTCCAATTCTACGACTTATTTACTAAACACATTTAAAACTCGAATGCTACTTTTTTAAAAACTTAAGGTTTTTTCCCTTTTATTTTGATTTAGTATGTTTGTAGTTTTTGTTTCGAAATGTAATAAATTATCGACTTTAGTTATCTGATTAAGTTTTTAAAATAATTAATATCAGATCTTTAACTTAATTTTGTGTATTTTTTTTAGTAATAATGTTGAGAGAGCGTTTTATCTGTGAAGATAGAATGACTTCCTTCTGTTTCTAAATATGGATGATTATTTTCCAAGATAATGGTAAATTTTTAAGAAAAATATATGTGAATTACATGCAGATATGTTATCTGTTCTGTTGGTGAATGGATTGGACGGCCCTAGGTCAAAATCCCGAAAGTCACGAGCCTGACAACATCATCCCGATTGAGTTTCCCCGAAACACTATTAATAAAAAATAGTTTTCGCGAAAGGGTCACCGTTCGCGTTTGCCGTACTGTCATTTTTACGAAATAAAGCGTAATATTAATAAATCCTCATTATTCTTATAAGTTATTTATTAGTGCGTGGAACAATTTCAACCAAGCGTACACATGTTACTTTCGATTCGGACACAACGTTGCAGTAAGATAACCTTAACAGCAGGTGTGGAAGTGGGTGGCATTTATAAAACAATTGTAAAACGACCTATATTTGCGCCAAATAAATAGCTTTCTGGATCACTCAGGTTAATACTGTTTTAATCCCTTCAAAATAAGGTGGGGATTGGAAGTGGATACTTATAAAACATTATAAAAGACCAAAGGATTACAGTTTAATATTTTTCACTCTTAATGTACCGCGATTTTTTTCGATTCAATTTACTGGAATTTTATGAACTCCCTTAAAGCACCGGGAGTATTCTGAATTTAGAGAGCATATTTGTTCTTTTTTAAGGTACCGAGAGTAATTACTTGGCGTATTTTCGGCTCTTAACGAGCAGTAATTCTTCCAAAATGAGACCGGAATGCGAAGAATAAGAGTAATCCGGTACCTTAAATGAGTCCTAAATATTTGCAGTACATTAAGACAGTAAGGAATACTCTCGGTACCTTAAGGGTAATAATACACAGCAATCCCTTGGTCATTATAAGTATCCATCCCCACACATTTTTAAGGGGTTAAAACAGTATTAATCTCAGTGTTAATATATGTGGTTTTTCCATTTTTTATGAATGCTATCCCCTTCCACACCCACGTCTAGGGGCTGAACTTCAATTTAACCGTGCCGGAATTTCTTAATTAAGCTCAGCGATTGGCATAGCTCCTGATTCGACACCATTAACGGTCGTATTTCAATTATTTTTGTCACTCCAATTCTACCCCCGCCACCAGGGTGGCATCTCTTATGCCGTTAGGATATACATTATCAATATAAAGAGAGACACTATCAATCAGATAGGCTACTAAAACAATTTATTGGACGCTAATATCGGCCGTTTTCACATTTTTAAAATGCCACCACCTATCATTCCTACACATAATGTGCTAAGTGTGTGTTACCTCCACTGTATTTGTTCCTGGGCCGTAAGAAATGTGTACAAAGATTGGTTGAAATTGCCTATCGAATTAATCAATAACTTCATTTACATAAGTATAATGTATAATATTATAATTAAAATATTGAGTATTTTATTAATATTACGGTTTATGTTGTAGGAACGACAGTCCAGAAAACGCGATTCGAGAAAGTGATCCTTTCGGGAAAAGTCCATCGGGATCCTGTCGGGAAAACGAACCATCGCGATATTAACCTTCCGGATAAACGTCAATCGGCATAATGTCGGTGGTAAAATGAGCGTCGGGTAGTGTCTTTCGGAAAAATGACCTGTGTTGGGCGACGAGTGAGCAGATTGCATTTATATAAGTAGATTTCTAAATCACGAATAGGAAAGATAGCCAATTCAGGCAAAAAAGTGATAATATAAACACCACACAAGGTTTCTGGGATCCTTGTTCCTTTCATCAGGTGCTAAGAAGAGCTTAGAGCGACACAACTGCACTTGTCAGTTGACAAAACTCAAAAGCGACGAAAACGCAACGACAACGGGAGAGCCGAAAGGTTAACGTAACAATAAGGGAACAACGACAATGGGAAAACAAGGTTTAGCGTAATAATAAGGGACCATAGCAATTATTGAGTTTAATAGTGTCTGTTTGTACATTAATAGCTGTGATGTTTGATTTAATGTGAAGCATCTCTGAAATGAGTTTGGAATTGTACCTGGTGTCAATGTCTAAACTCTCAGCATTTTGCCAATCAAATGAATGTTTAAATTGATACATGTTTGTATACTACAGATTGTTTATCAATGGGAAGTTTGATATTAGATATATGTTTCTTGATACGTGGATTAATGGAACGTTTTGTTTGTCCTGTGTAGCAGGAATTACAATTAGAGCAAGATATTTTGTAAACAACACAATGTTTGCTGTAGGTGTCAAGAGGGTCCTTGTGGTTTTTAATCAAGTAGGAAAGGGTATTAGTGGATCTGTAAATGATGTTGTTTTGGATTATCTCTCTCTGAAGCACATTATTGCCTAGAGAACAATAATTATAGTTTTCACAATGAATATTAGGACACTCAACTAATTCCCGGATCGAGGTTTGTTAGGTGTTTGAATACGCATAATTTCATTATACTGAAACTGAAACAGGATAATGAGATTTTAAACTTACGGTCCAGCCTCCGTCAGCTATCTCCTGTTCGCAGTATACTTTAAGGAACCAGTAAGTAGTGCCTCGTATCTGCAAATAGTACACTCCAGAGTCCCTCATGCCGGCGTTCAGCAGGTCCACGCAGGAGTAACCCTGAAACAAACAAACAAACGAAACTATTACAAATGATCCTGAAATAAAAGGGAAGCGCTTTTCAGAAGTTCCGTCATTTTGTTTCGTCAAGCCCTTAGAATATTTATTATTCAAACCAAACTGTACGTAGTGTAACAATTCTGCACTAACTTGCGAGATTTTAGGTTGGATATGCCAACCTAATTATCATTTTTACTTATATTTCTCAAACTAGCAGGGTGTGAATGAAAACATTACCGCTAAGGTTAGCTTTTGCTGCAAAGATTTGTCTACATTTTTTAATTAGAATTTTGGGTCTTTCGTTTATTCTTCAACAATTTAACAATTTGAAGATAGCCTCCAAGTTATTTTCCGTTTCCGAGAAAAACCGTTCAGCAGATTTTCTATAGTGCGAACAAACTCACTCCGCTAGCAGATAAAATCAGGTAATGGAAATTTCACAATTTAAGATGACAATAGAAGTTTGATATTTACAGAGGCTTCCTTACTGTTCTTTATAACGCTATAAGTTTAATCTAAATGGATTATACAGTTTTATTGTGAACAAAATTTAGGTTATAGAACGTCAGCCATTTTGTGCCTTATGGATTATGGCAGTTTGATAACGCTAATAACCTTGTACAGAACGAATTTTAATCAAAATACGCTTGTGAAAAGCGAAAATGACAGACAAGACAAATACAAGAGTTTAGAAGATATCGTTCCGTATATCCTAATTCACGTAAAGCATAGTTACACCAAAATCACTCGATTCTAAGAAATGTAAGGATAAAATTACTCTTTTATTTATATGGATTAATAAAATGTAGTCAAAACCTTCGTCGTACTCTTAAGTGCAGGGAGTCAGAAAGTCTTAGTCTTACAGCGCTTCCAGCGGAACTCGTGGCTTAATCTTATAAAAAAAGGAACGCAAGAAATTTTCAATGTTACTCGTGTGGAAAAACTTCCTTCCTTCACGCTGGATTTTGCAACGCCTCAAGAATCAAGTTTTCTATTACACTATAGCAACTGACTCCCAAGAGTTACGACATATTTCATGTTAACTATACATGGGGTATAGTACGAATACTTTTTTTTTGTATATAATATTTCCCTTGTGCCATCGAAAAAATTAATAATGTACGTTCTTGGTGGTTTTATTCTTGAAGTGTTCATGTGTGGAATAGAGATGGGCTAAAGCGTTCCTTTTCGTGATCGGATCGGAACCACTCGTTGAGTCGAAAGAGCTAGCTGAATTTTCACTTTAGTTTCCAGTGACTTTTAGCTTTATAATTTTTGAACAAATTGTATGCTCCTTTTTCGTGTTTATTAATAAATATAGAAATAATTATGAAAATAAAATATATAACTATGGGAACTTTATTTTTCAAATTAAGTGATTTGGAATAGGTTCTATTGGATTTGGGTTTTTCTTTATACAGGAACAAAGTTTTTGAGCATAGAGCATGTCTATCTGAGTATTTGTAACTAATTTAATATATATATATATGTATTATATGAGTAATGTTCATATATACACGTATATTGTAATTGCTATGCCACTGAATAAAAGTTATTTAATGAATTTACAGAAAGCAGGTGAAGAACTTAGAAAGTTAAACGGCAAACTGAAATGGGATTTGTAAACCCTCATTATGTAGTTTTAACATTGCTTTGCCCCAAAAAAAATCCTTTGTCGGTACCGTTTACCTTAACATTATTTCTGGAATTAATGTTCCATCAAAATTAATTTAGTTATGTAAAGTGACAACGTCGTGGACTGCCTCCTGACCCTTAAAAGTCTTGAGTGATTCACCTGGTATTAGAAGAGCTACCACTTCTTTCTGCTCTTTGAATCAGTTCTCGATTAGATCGCCCATCTCTCGTATGGAAATCAAAATTTGAGTAATAACAATGAAATACTGAAAAATTTTCACTGTAGTTTGTATTAGAACATTGACATACGTCGATTTCACGTTGTCGAGAAGCATACGTGGTAGACAACCCAGCAAAGACTTTACGGTCACGACGAGATGCGCTCACGAACTTCAGTCACGTTTCGGTCATGGCCGTAACTGCATCTTCAGCAGATCTAACAAGCATTCATTGATAATAATATGGGATTCTGTCGAACCTAGCTAAGGGTCAGATTTGTATTCGTCTCTGATTGCTGGCAACAGATATTTAAACATCGGTTTGCTACTTTGAATGATTTGCTAGTAACTCTTAATTTTCTTAATGGTTTTTTACGGACAGTGACATCAGTATTGCAGGAAACAACCAGATAACTGCGATTATGTTTATCTCTTTATTTCGCACGAGCTCGTTATGGTACTAGTAAGTACAGAATGTAATCGTTGTGAAATGCATGATGATCTCTAGAATTTTCGCGTTTCGAATAAAGTGAATCGTTGTTAGCGAAATTATGTATATACAGGATGAATCACTTAAACCTTGAACCGCAAATATTTCTGAAATGGAAGGTGCTATTGGTGTATGATTTGCACATATTTCATTTGTAACCAAGGACTTGTGTTGTATATGCAGCCTGGTCACAGATTTTAATAATTATTAGAAAGTTTTTTTTTTTTAAAAAAATACGTTTTAAATGAAACAGTGTCTGTTGACATTTAAAAGAAGTAGACTAAATTAGAATGTCAGTGGTTTTCATTTTAGTATTCTAGTGTAAATAGTTTACGAGATATCGTATTTGGAAAAATGCAAACACAGTACAGTTGTGTGTTTCATTTGTTAGCACAAACTGAAGAAAACCAAAAGTGGATAAACTAATACTCCGTATTCTGACAAATAAAGAGAAAATTTATATGCAAAGGTTGTGTTCAAAATGACCACCTCCAGCTTCAGTCTGCCATGTAAAGATTTATGCACATGTTCTACAATTTCAGCTTTCCCCACAGAGCAAAATCCACAAGAGTCAAGTCTGGTACAAGGTCTTCTTCGTCCAATCAAATGAATGGGAAACAATCGGTGAAGCTCTATGGGTCGTACCGCCTTCCATATTTATATCACAGCTTCCTCCTAGGATTCTCTTCTATCCATGCTTCAGTTTGTTGTAGTTGAGCCTGATTTAATTTAGTTTTTTTTACGGCGTTGTGGAGGAGCAAACAGTCTTCATAAAAACGTCTCTTGACATTGTGAAAGGTTGTCTATCAGGAGGTTGACGTAATTATCCGCATTAGGTCTTCCAACTATGAAAAGAGGGTTTATGGGCTGATGGGTCACTATTCCACACCATACGTTTAAACACCATGCACGCTGATGTACAGCCTGACGAAGCCAATTGGGATTCTCACCAACCCAATTGTGCACGTTTCCTAGGATTACTTGGCCATGATTAGTAAATATTTATTGATCAGTGAACAAGATACATGACAAATCTGGAGTATCATGTAAAAAAGTAAAGACAATTCTCAAAATCGGTTTCATGAAGCTCTTGATGGTGAGAGATGTGAAAGGGATGCAACAGCGTAATACACTTCGCCTGACTCATGCTACTTCCTCGTGCGATTGAACGGGAACTAATTTACGGATGTACTGCAGCAGCAGCAGCCAGAACATTAATTTCTCCCTTTTCTCCAGTCACTTGTTTGTTTCTATTGTACGATATATCTTAAACTGCTTGCACTAGAATCCTACGAAAACCACTATTTATATTACAATTTAGTCTACTTTTATTCTTGTAATGTCAACAGGTATTTTCCATTTTAATTTTTTTTTAAAAAAAATATATCACTTTCTAATAATTAAAATATGTGTATGTGCTGCAAATATGATTCCGTGTCTATAATTTAATTATTTGAAAACCGCACATCCGTACGCAAGTAGGGAACACACGACCACGATTGAAGTTCCGTTACTACTGCAACGAAAAAATACATAACAGTAATATCTTAGACTTCGTCTTGTTCACTGCTGTAATAGAATGCAAATAAAGTTCTTTCTTGGTAGCTACACGATATTTAATATTATAGTGAGCGCTAAACTACAAAACTCTTACAGAACATTCCATATCACAAATATTGGCGGTGCAAATTTTCCGTCATTGACCCTTATATATACTGCAGTACAGTACGTTAGTTTATTGAAAATGCATCTCATGTCAGCCGACGTTCTTGTAATTAAGTAAAATTTAAAATTTGTTGTTAAGTTTAGAACGACATTCTGTCGAAGGTGCACTGAAGTCAGAATCTGTTTCTTGTACTGACATTTCTTTATCAAGGGTGAGAGTCCTGTTTCCTGGCCCGCTTATTATTGGTGTTAACGCGATCAAATATCGCAAATCATAACCGTGTTTGGTGTATGACGTCTCGACAAAAAATACAAACGAATACGGATGACTTGGATTCTGAATAGAAATAATGTCATGTTTCGGAATAATCGAGTATTAGCTCTTTGCGAGATTTGATGAGTGGAAAAACTTCTTTTTTGTGTAGACCGGCCATCGATAATGAACAGTAAACATTTTAATCCCACTTACGAGTCGGCCGACTTCAAACAAGCGAAAGTGATACAGTTGGCTGGTGCTTGTTTTATTGCATTTTATTGCGTGGGCGTCGCCTCGGCTTGCTTTCTCTGTCCCCAACAGGTGCCGCGCCGTTCTCCGGAGACACGCTTTATCAAATATCTCTGCTTCGGTAAATATTTTCCGCAGAAACACGATTTTTCAGCTTGAACTGAAATTATACTTCATGCAGTCTCGAACTTACGCTGCCCGAACGACGTACTACGCAAGTAGGGTTACGTTGAAACGTTTAATGTACCTGTTTCTGTTATGTATTGGACGACCAGACGTCTATTCATGAATAGGAATTAACGATAAATAAACTGTTATTCGATTATAATTTTCAAAACTGAGGTGTTTTTGTTAATAAATGCGCCTTTCTCGGGAGCGCGGACCACCCAGCCCCAGCCCTAGTCCTACTGCATACAAGTATGTTGCAAGAGCCAGTCGCGGAGCAATCAGTTTAGTGGTCCCGACAGCCTCTAATTACAGCTACACAATGCGGCATTAATCTCGTTGCCAACAAGCCGCGTTCGATTCAGCAAAACTCTTCTAATTTATCTGCTGTGCATGTTTGCGTTGGACTCCGACACATTGCTGTGGTTTTTAATGACTCCTACGGTTGCCGCTTGACTTGGGTTCTGTACTTCCCTCTTTTCCCATCTCCCTGGCCACAGTCTTGCTGTGTTTATTGTTTCCGATCGTAAAAATGTGCATCGTACATTTTTCAGGGAACGTCCCCGGAATTGCTTGGGTTTCAAACATAAAGCACCCAGGGTCGACGTTAAAATTAGTGTCGGGAGGCAGCAATAAAATCACTTAAATCGGATAATGAAGCACGTGGAACGGAGAAAGTAAAGTGTATCAAAACTGTAATTATTGATGGCTCAATTTATTTTGGGCTAAAATACGTTAAAGAAAATAAGTTGTTTTTTATTTAAATCCAGTTTTATACGAATGTATTTGATCAATACTAATTTTTCTAACAATTTTGCCCTTAGAAAATGGTTCGCTTAAAAATGAGATATTTGAAATGAATATTTTTAACGATCAGAAATAACTTTCGTATAGGTAGGAAATGTGTGGGCAGGAAGAACAAAGACATCGAAGAAAGTTGAAGAATAAGACCGGCCCCATCAATCATCGCTGCATTGTCTTCCATTCGTTAATGCTAATTGATTCCCTATCACAGCTTTTCTGAGTCAAGTTTCATTTCTCCCTCCTCCGCCTCTCTTTGTAAGTTAATTATTTGTGATACTCCCTGACTTATTCATTTTCTAATAAGTTCTATCTTCTATTTTTATTAATGCCGGTTAGTACTCTGATTTATTTGAATATGAATTGTTGAATAGATTCTCAGTTTACTAAATACTACATTCTTCATAGTTTTTATTTATTGTGAAAGTTTCTTATGTAAAACTTAATTAATTCTACGTATATTTTTATTATTTTCTGTATTTGCTAATTTTATTTGCACTTCATTTTTGTATTGATACTCAGTAAATGTTTTGTGTGCCGCCTGAACACACATCTCTTTACTTTCACTTATGATTTGAATAGGTTTAATTTTATCTAATCTAAAGAATATGATCTTTTGATGTGAAATCCTCCTCTGCTATGTTGAATTCTGAGCAATATCAAGGTATTTTTTGTATATCTATGGTATTACTTCTCTGCAGATCTGCTGGTCACAGGATTTCAATATGTTGTTTCCTTACAATTGCTCGTTATTTCCGTCTGTCTTTAAAGTTTCATTATTCGTTCTCAGACGAAACCCCGAGCACATTTTATGAAAAGCATATCATAAAGTCTGGTCTAAAAAGAGTGAAACTAGCCGTGAAGACGATGTGGTGAAGAAATGTTGGAGGCGAGAAAGCGAACTTGAAGCCCCCGCGTCACTGCCGTTGCAACAGTTTTCTTTTTTGGTCTCAAACTCAGGACAGCAAAACCGTTGCTATCGAGATATCGCAACAAAGTAGTGGAATATGCTTCCAATACGTTATGATAAATTTTAGAATATGGAGGTCCGTGTCGTCAATGAAAAAGTTTAGAATTTTTAACCTGTGTTGAAAAGTGACTCTTGAGATCTCTGTGGGCCAATTTTCACTATGCCGTGTAATGTAGTGCTCGCGATTCGTAACTAATAAAACATCATGTCAGCATGCATAGCTCTTTCTGCTTTCACTTTAAAATTATAACAACTCATTAATTTTCTTAAAAATTGACATTATTTTCCTACAGTAATTGCGTGATAACGGATGGGGGCGTTTCTTTCGCTATTTTAAACCGAAGGAAATTAGTTACTTCGAGAATATGTAGTAATTTATCTCAAAGAATGTATGTGATACATTCCTTGAAACTTATAATTTTTAAGAAGATATTTTAAAGTCTCCATTCGTATAGTTTAAAGTCATCTGTGATGTGTTAACGTACCGGGCATCTGAAAGTCCTTACTTATCACTCTCATGTAATCGTCTAAATACTGAGTCTGTCGTCCACTTCTTTATACCATATTATATATTCAGCTGAAAATCCGACGCGAAAGCTGATACATTCGAATTTTAAGTAGACTGAATTAGGTTTATCCCCGAAGACGAGTCATGTTGTAGTTCAGAGTCCTCAAGGTGAAGTGTTTCTTTCTGCTTGAACGACGTCAGGATCCCTTTTCCTTCTCTAATATCATCCTCTTACATGAGCAATGCGAAAAACCAATTAAATAAATAACTGTCAAATTATTTCACATCATTGTCAAAAAATACTGGGAAACCGGAATTACCTTGACGTCCTTGAGGCTAGCCAGCACGTCTGTGGTAAAAGTGTTGTTTGCTGGCATGGGCTTGTTTTTGACGCTAGGGAAGATGACCCCGCGGTTCCTGGCTGCCGCCCTGGAGGCGGCGGTGGTGGTAGTTGTGGTGACTGGGCTGAGCGTAGTGGAGCCGGGGGTGGTTGTGGGAAGCGTGGTGAGGGCCACGGCCGGAGCCGGGAGGGCGACAGTGCTGGAGGGCGGGGGCGGCAGCGGCTCCGTGCCCGTGGCATGGTCATATTCCACGAGTCTGTCGATGGTAGGATCCAGCAGCAGCTCTGCCGGCACTGGGCGCATCAGATCTCCTTGCCGCAGCCGTTGCTCTACCTGAAATCGAATTACGGTTCTAATAAACTATCCGCCCCATTCTATGCCGAAACTCTAGCTATGCGTCTTACCTGGTCCAGATTTGCTATTATCTTGTTGGTCTTAGATCTGAGGTCTGCGTGCACGTCGTTGATTGCTCTTTCCTGACGCTGCGTCTGCGTGAGTAGCTCTTCGGATTTCGGGACGAGCCCGTCCACCGAACTCTTGGTGCCTACGACGACGTCCCACACTTCGTCCATCTTCTCCGAGACGCTCAGCAGCGGCCTGACGAGCTTGTCCAGCCCGGCCGTGCTGCTGTTGGAGTAGAGCGCTGTTCCCTGCTGTCCTGCTACCACCACGCCGTGAACGTCGGAAACTAAAGTGAGCACTTTTCCGAGGTTTTCGGACACCAGGTTTATATGAAACTGTAATTTTCTGTCGACGTTGGACGTCGCCGTGCGTAGGCCGTCCAACTCTCGCGATACGCGAGTTACCACTTCCGCCGTCAGAACCTTTGTTACGTCTCCTAGACTCATGCTGATAGGTTTCTTCTCGCTCGCCTCGGCGTTTATGTCGTCGGCTGGCAGCAGGTTGGAATCCAACTGTGTTTTGAGCCCCGCTAGCTTCGAGTCGATGTCGCTAACCTTCTGGTCCAGGGATACGAGGCGCGAATCGAGCGTGTCTTGTTGTGACTGCTGCTGATGTTCGCTCTGCGGGTTCTCTGCAAACAGCTTCAGATCTAGGCTGCGTAGCCTTGCGATCACAGAGTCTGTCTTGTCTATGTTGTCTGTGACGCGGGAGTCTAGCAGTTCGACGCGCCTCATCAGGTGTTCTACGGCTTTGTCGAGGTTCTCTATTCTTTGCAGCTTTGATTCCAGAGTCGACACCACCACTTCGAATACGTTGAAGAGGTACTGCTCTCTGAAAAAAAATTCAATTAGTAGGTTTTGGTAACTTTACTATATTTATCTGAAACAGATACATGGTATAGTCATTAGGACATCGTATGAATTACTCCTATATTGAAATATAGGTAACGACTTGTAATAAATTTCGGCTCTACAAATATGAAGTACTTTGGTGACATTACTGGAACATACTAAATGTTGATGCTTCCGAAACCAAAGTGTTCGGAATATTTGAACGGAAAGTATTTTCAGATGGTTGTTAATTTTAGTATAGATAAAAAATAATTTATTTGATCATTTATATATACTATCCTTTTATAAGTATTCGTCTACTTGACCTGGAATTTTCTTTCATTTACTTTTAACGCATTGGGTCAGCGCATGTCTTATATAAGATCATCTGATTGTATCGGAAAGAAACTTGCCTTTGAAGTTCATACGTTATATTGCAATGCAGCAGCAATACTTTCTACATAGTTACGGTAAAAAGCTGTATCTACCGGTGCCTGGTTCCACAGGTTCAGCACGTCATGGAGGCTATCTCTGTTAACATTTCAGCTCGTTGTCCTTCTGGTACAGCTCAGACTGGTACGGTTACGTTTGGAAATACCCAATATTCTGACAGAATTGTGTTGAACTTGACAGTAATATCCTCAGTTATGAAACGTGACTAAATAGCGTGTAAATTGACCGTATTTTAGGACATGGAAATTTGATACTTGTATAAGTATATGAAATATATATTTAAAACATTTTTTGGGCCTAGTTTTGTGATTTTAATATTCATAACTTTATTGTGGTAAACTTCTTCACTCAAATTTCTACAAGGTCTCATTAATACTATGGCAGCCAAGAACGAGTATCTTACCACTATCACTACTTGAAAAGTCTTTATGTATAAACGACACAATGGGAAATGTGTAGCCTTCACAGTTTGAATTATCCAAATTTCCCTAAAATCGCTACAAGACATTAACCACCTCAAAGTTATGAAGAATCTCTCGAGTTAGAATCTTTAGATGAAACCGTTTTCTACATGGAGACACTCATTTTCATTCTAAAGTCGATCGTATATTTTCATTTGAGCCTGCGGCTTCGCGGAGGTGACGGGGGCTTGTTTTTGAATTCAGTTATGATGTGATTAAGTGGGATATAGCGTTTTGAAATGTTGTGGTGGATATTTCTGGAATGAAGAGGTCTACGTGGATTATTGAGTTTCGGAGATACCAGGGAGAGTTAGATATAGCTCTGAGGATTTTATTTTAATTTGAACGGGCGGTGCTTCTCCAAATGACACAGATGTATGACCAAGTGAGGTGGTGGATTAGGGATAAGTAGAGTAGTCTTTTGGTATTGAGTGATAGTGATGATTTTCTATTGAGGCGTGGATATAGTTGTATGACTTTGAAGTTTATTTTTGTTGATAAGTGGTTTATATGGTGATATGGGGTTTCCAGGATAATTTTGCGTCAAGGATTAGACCGAGATATGAAGTGATTTGTTGCATAGGGATAATGGTATAGCTAATAAATAATGAACGGCTAAGGGTTTGTTTAGTTTTGAGGGTAAATCGGATTGTCAATGCATTATTAGAAGCAGTTTACATTTCTTATAGAAAGTTCAAGCAAACAGAAAACATTGGACGTGTAAGATTCTGCCAAACGTAAATGATGTAGAAGATTAAGGTAGCAAAAATATGCTGAAAAATTACGAGACAGTTTTAAAATAATCGTTTCTATTGTGATAAATGTACTCTTTGTAAGTGACGATTTAAAATTGTTTCAAGGTGGACATATCACGCTCAGTTCATGTAGTCTTGGGTTTTCTTACGGAATCTTAAATATTCAGTAGAATCTAATGTGAGTATTCAGAAAAAAACAATAGAATTGAAATAGTCAATAAATCAAATGCTTGTTACTACACTGACTATAAAATATTTAATCTAAAATGTTTATTTTTTGCCCAACAATCGATATAACTGAATATATTTAAATTTTAACAGCTTACGTTGTCATTACCATTTAATAGTATCCGTTAACTTACAAAAAATACATTTGAATAAATTATAATTCGACCAGAGACACTTTTTGGTTGCTGCCCATTTATTTTTGTAATCTTTTATATATGTAGGTCTTAATGTGAAGGAAAATAAATGACCGATTTTAACATCATTACTTACGACTGCATTGATTTGGAGAAAACTGTTGGTTCATCCATTATTTCATCCCGTTATTAATGAGATTATTGATAAGTTTCGTGTGTCTAAATAGAGATGTAATAAAATAGCCCCAAATCAAGATTTATTTTGGCGCCGATTAATATCAGAACCGAAATATCTCATGAGAAAAATTCGTACGTAATTTATAAACAAGTTGGTTAATTTTGTTTTACCGTGTCAGTTAATCGATCAACTTGATCTGATTTGTCCGTTGAACACGGGTTTGGCGCGAGTCTTGTGCTTGTACTTATCTATTCCGTGCTTGTTCTCCGAGTTACACAAGAGTTTAGTGTGTCATGCTTTGCATTGTCCGCTCTACTAGAAGGTTGTTCTCTCATTGTCTACGTTTTGATTGGCGTCCTTGTGTCATTTTTTACTTAACTAGATCGGTGAGGAGCAGCACATTGCGAACCACAATTCCATTCGACATTTCAGAGTGTTTTTTTTTCGGTTATGTCTACACCACATATTTACTTGCACGTTCTTAGAGACGGAAGAATAGTAAACTTGAGAACCTTCGCGCTAGTTCATTATAAGGAACATATTTTTGTGTGTGTTACTGGTCTGTGACCTGAAAGGAAATAGAAGTAGAACAAAGCTAATTTTTTGTTGTAAGAAGTGTTAGAAACTGAATCTTAATGTTGTCGTTATAAGAATCATTTTAATTGCCTGTTGGGGACATGACTAATATTTTCAGCTCGTGTCAGGTCTCGAACTTCCCCAGGCTACCACGTTTGTTTTCAATTGCTATGCTCTCGTTAACTATTGCGCCGAAGCCGTGGTGTTTTGTTTCAAGCGTTTGCCTTAGAATTAGCATTCCTATTATAGAAATATAGATCATAGTTCCCAGACAACCATACTGGTTGTGTGATTTCGAAGTTTCGTATGGCGTCGGGAATCTAACGCGAAATCATTTATATCTCTCTATAGATAAGTTAATCTTTTGCATATTTGAAACAAATTCACATTCGAATACCTTTTTTATATTAGAATTCGTTGTTTCTTTTCTTTTTTATTACATTCGGACCCTAGTGTTGTTCGTCCGCTCTTTGAGTTGGATGTTCCTCTCGTAGTCGTTGAAAGCACGATTGGTGTGCATGACTTTATTCCGCGCAGGAGATAGTCCTCCAGAAACTGGTCCGAAGTTTCCAGCCACGTGGGACTCTTACCGTCATGCGCTACATGCTACACTTGTACAATGTGAATGTCGCGCTTCTTATCTTTTTTGTTCGTATGGAAATTCTAAACCAGATCGAATACGAGCTGCTCCGCATCCGGTTCGACAGGCCTTGAACCTGACGTTAGGCTGACCACGCCTGGTCGAAGTGGCCTTGCTTTGGTTGTGGGAGTTAAGCCGGCCCGTTATTTCCAATAGACCAACCTCTCTTAACATGAAAATTAGAAGCAGGGTCCTAAACAAATGTATAACAGGGCATACGATCTGTTTAGATGCTGCGGCCATTGAATTTTGGAACATATTCTGATTAGTTTTAGTAGTTTGTGCATTTGCAGTACTGATGTTGATAGAAGGCACGACGTAAAAAATCTCGTCAAATAAATAGTTTTTCATTCTCCTGTTTCACGTCTGCTAGTTCTCTGTTCACCTTCAGCTTCGTGACTTCACTTCCTATGATTTGTAGTGAACCCAATTTTTCTTTTCACAAGTTCGTATTAATAAAAGATGCGAAATAATAAATATTATCCTGTTTTAGAAACTTGTAATGTTTTAAAAACCAGCAAAAAAATGCTGTAGAGAGTAAGTGCCTATTAATGGCCTGAGCCTTTCTCCGCCGCCCAACTGCTCAAAATAATATAAACGTCGGACGTAGACTTAATGCCGGCTTATAATTTAAATATATATATATATATATATATATATATATATATATATATATTTGCCAATATTATTATATTCAATGGACATGTGAACAAGCGTTTCGTAATTTACAAATACCTGCAGCTTGGCTTTATATTACTTGCTACTTGATTTATATTTTACATTTTGTTTTGAGTAACAGACTACCTGAGGGTAATCCAAATAGCGGTAACTCCCCTTGAATTGCAAAGGAACGGATTTGAATGGGTTGACGGGGGACGGTAGAGGAAGGTAGCCAAGGGCTCCCGGGCTATGGTTTAAGGTTCATACACGACATTCGCCTTAAAGTTATGCAAGACACAGCCTAGAAAACCTATTGTCGAGAATTAGGTACTTGTCCCACGCCCTTCCGATGGCGGGGGAGGGATTTGCTGTGGGGTCCCAGCATTCCCTTCTCCGAGCCTTGACCAGTTTAGGAGGCATCTGGCCGATTGTTTGAATGGTAATAGGGAACAACTCTTACCGTATGCCCAAGATCTGCGATCCCGGAACATGCACCTCTCAACAGAGGCCGAGGTACCTCGGCTTGTGGGAACCTTCGTTCAAAAACGGAGAGAGGAAAAGGCATCCCCAAAGGTTGCTCTCTATGTCTCTCCAGAATGGTTCTGCCTGCGAGAGAACAGCTCTCACAGACTTGTTCCGTTTATATATATATATATATATATATATATATATATATATATATTTAGAGTAATAGGCTACATTAGGCTAATCGACATTGTGGCAACTCCCTTTTAATAGCATGGGAAGGGATTTGAAAGGAGGGGACGCGGAAGGGTGGAGGAAGGTAGCCAAGTGTTAACTAGGACCCCCGGGTTGTAGTTGAAGGATCCTACCCGGCTTCCGCCTAAAAGTTATACAGGACAAACCCTAGAAAACCTGCATCAGGTAGGTCCAGCATTGGGTACTATACCAACGTCCTTCCGATGTCGGGAGAAGGAATTTGCTATGGGGACGCAGCATTCCTTTCTCCGAGCCTTGACCAGTTTAGGAGGCAGTTGGCCGACTGTTCAAATGGGAACAGAGAACAACTCTTTCATTGTTTAACTTTTAACGAAGACTTTTAAATATTTTCTTACGAGTAAAACGTATGAAGGCGATCTGATCTACTGTTACAAATGAAGAGAACTATTGGTCGTTTGAAAAGGATGCATAAAGTATCAGTGATGTGAAACAGTAACTTTTAGGAGGTCAGAGTTTAAGGATTATACAGTATGTACGAATTAAAGAAAAGTAAGGTTCAATTTGTTTCTAATTACACTGTCTTTCGAAACGGTCAATCAAAGATTAATAGTCGTGCTACTCGAAGCTTAACGTCAAGGACAGATCCATTGAAATACAACTATAAGGCTGCCGCCGTGTTAGAGATACAGAGATATTATGCTAATACAAGTTGCTTACTTGGGGTATTGTCTTCTGTAACAATCAGAGTTCGTTTGGTAGGTGAAGGTAAAAGTTAGTTAAGTATATCTATCAGATATGTAGCAGAATTACAGTATTACATTTTGGGTTGTTTTTAATGTTAATATAGTTTTTCTGTGTCTAAGGTCCGCTACAGACGATTGCAAGGCCGCTATACTTTCCTCGATAAATTTATTCTCTTTTAAATTGTGTTGGAAGTCGTAAAGATATAATAAAATTTGGTATTCAACACTCGTTTTGCAGTCTATGAAACATATCTGACGATATACACTACGATCCCGTTGGTTTAATGACCTCTAATACGACCTTGTACTCAAGGACTCTCTAGACGTTTTATTTATGTGGAAACGGTTATCCTTCACAGATAATCAATTTACCTGCGTATTCTCTAAATTTATTTAATCAAGTATGTAATAAATACTTCCGTGGTTAGTAATTGTATGTTGACTGACAGACAAATTAAGGAACGTTACGGCGTAATATAATAAATAAGTAGTTGCCAGTATATTGCACTTTCGTGTCCCTATAAGGACGGTTAGTGTAATTTGAATTATACTACCTTTCCTTCAGAAAATAACTTCTTATTGACCGTTTAACAAGTCCTACCGACTCAGAAATTTCATTGTATTATAAAATATGAAAATACTAAAAGTCTTCCTCAAATGAAATCTATCAGGTACAATATCCCTGCTCGTTTAATTCGCTATTTCATTACTGTACACAACATGTAATGTTCGTCGTCATATTAAAACCATTATTATTTCCAAGAACTTTTTGTGGTGTAGTATCAGGTTTATCTGTGTTGAGGAAGTTATGGATGAAAGGATTTGGACGGTCGGACACCGAAAATATTATGCTGGTCTGATTGTTGGCTAGCCGTTACGCAAGACGCGGCTGTATATAGCGGTCTGGAGGTGAAAGTGACTCTGGCTTGCATCAGTCTGGACCAGAGCTGCGGGGGATAGCGTTTTATGAATGGGAAGGCGCCATCCACATATACCATTCTTATTGTAATCAATGGATTACGGGTATCAATTGAATTGTCCCAATCGTGTATGCCCTTTTCTGTTCGAACTAAACTTCTTATCAATTTTTGTGCATTAAGGAGAAATCTGTGTGACTTCACGTATGCGCACAATCCTACTACTATATATATTTAATAACTTGTCAGTACAGAGTTTATCTCTATTTATTAAACGGGGTACCCACAGTAGTGATAAATTAACTTTAACTGTCACGATGATGATAGAGGTTAGAACTTTTGTGTTGAATTTACCGTCGTTTTTACAAACCGTTCGTTAAATACATGGATGCGGCGAAATAGTAAATTCTCATAATTTACTTTCCATTTATTCAAAATCTCGTTTTCCATTGATTTATATTTCACGACTCCGACGTATCTTCGAAGAGTAAAAAAGCTACACTGAAATCCTTTTTACTTTAGCGTAGGTCCGATATAATAAGGTTGAAGAAAGTGCATATTTGTTTTTATTATGCTGCAGATAGAAGGGTCAAGAACTCGACTACGAATCGCTGAAGATGGCGTACTGCATTATTTATAGTATATATAATAAATAGAAATATGCACTTTCTTCAACCTTATTATTTCGGACCTACGCTAAAGTTAAAAGGATTTCAGTGTAGTTTTCTGTATACATATATAATGAGTGTAACTGTTATGTTAATATAAAAAAAACATAGTGGGAGTGCGAACAAAATTACACTAAGGTTTTTAGAGGTATCTGTTTCAAGTATCGATCATAAATTAAGATTTAATTGATTCCACAAACCAACCTTTTCACGTCGTGTCCTAAATTTTTTGTCTGACCATTTGTTACACAGAAACGTGCTATTGTTTATAATTTGATAGCCAAAGCTATATTATTATCCAATTCTATCCATGAATTTGAAAACCTGAACTATGCCAAAAATATTTTACGGGCCAACTATTGAATTTATCCCTAAGTACATGAACATTAGATTATCTAAAATTAATTTAGGACCAACCAAAACTATGTTATAAGGAAAAATATGTATAATGAATTTTTTGTGCTACCTTTCTGTGGTATGTTATCATTTCATCTCATACAATTGTTTAAAAATCTACAATGTTCTGTAATTTTTAAGGAAAAATCTTAATTTTCTGATGCCATCAAAAGACACAAATATCCTATTACCAAATTTTGCCACCACAAAAGTTGTCTATAAAATTAAGTGTTCAAATTGTGACTTATTATATAGACCAAACAATAAGAATGTTAAATATTAGGATTGAAGAACATAAATATAATTTAAATCTGTCTGCGAAAATATGACCCTATGCCCAAACATGGTATAAAATTTAATCACAGTTTCGAATTTGACAACTCCTCCATTTGAGACAGAGAACTATATTATTGGAAAATATTATTTTCTGAAATATTAAAATTCGTACAAATACTGTTAATATTAAACATGGCACAGAATGTCTCAACAAGTTATGACATTTTGTTTTAAGTTCTTTTGCTCTTGGTTTTTATCTGAGGTTTTAGTTTGTTGTTCAACTATAGTTTAAAATTATTCTCCGTTAGAAACAAACGGTAAGCCGCGTCGAATCGTCCGGCAGCTTTAAATTTAAACTTTACGTATTTTAAGTGTTTCTTTTTTAATTTTGTCTGTTATAAAGGTCGGTTTAACGTTATTAATATTATGTTAATATGCGTTTGTTGTATCTAACGGTAAACAGACGCTATTTAAACCTTTTAAATTTTGTCCATAATAACGTAGACACACGGTTATATTATTCCACAATTACTGCCTTGCGGCATCTTCAGTGAGCTCATATTCACACAGTACCCTAAAACAATTTGAACTTTAAATATTCTAGTAAAATAGAATAGTTACGTGTATTATATTAGTATATTAACAAATGATGGTCGGTTCTGAAATATATTAGGGACAGACATTTGAAACATTTTATCTCTGCGTTAATAACGTCTTAAGACGTTAAATTCACAAGACGTTCTTGTGTTGAATTCATACTGCAAATATGAAGTGAAAAGGACTGCTATTCGGTTCATCGTCTTGAATTAAGAATGTAAATACAGCTGCGTAGGAGCGAGTTAGTGTGCTGACCTGTTGGTTTCGTTATTCCAATAGAATTGCTGGAACGTGCACCGTAAAAGAACTCCCGGAAGAATCTTGGATCCCAAGAAGGAGCCGCAATTGGCATACTTGAAGTCTCTTGTTTGTGGGAAAGTTGCTGTTCTGCTTCGACTCTGGGACCGTTCATTTATGCGTTACCACGAAGCTATGGATGGATTATATTATTTCCTATCTACAGAATACAAGGGAAAGTTAGAGAAACTCGTCCTTTAGGTGTCATCGTGTGATCCGGTTGTCTCGTCATTTTCTTGTCGTTATTGTTACAAAATTTCTCTCGCGGCGTTTTATTACAGTATTAAATAATATAATCTATGTTTTATATTTGTTATTAATATGTAAATTTTGGTGAACGTGCACATTGTCGCCTTTACATTTGGTTAGAGGATTTACTTTTTTCTTAATACCAGTCGTCTTATGAAGGAACAGGATACATCTTTACATGAAATTAGAAATAGTTACTGGAAACTATTTTATGTTAACCTAGAACACAAAATTTTCACTTTACAATATAACAAAGAATGCAGTATAATATATAAATTAATAAAGAGTATTATGAAATATACAATTAAATATCTAAATACGATGGATCACTGAAAACTGACTGAAGAATACTAAGAGTGCAATATAATATTTACAGTTTGCTTACAATTTATATTGTTAAATAATTCCTTAAATGCGAATAAATACAAAAACTCAGTGAACAAAATGAGGCGGTTAATGCCAGAGTTATCCCCTTTCTGAACCTATTTGAGATGAAGGGGTATTTTGCTTCACATTTATGTCAACGTCTATCCCAGAATTCTTTCTGCTGCCATTTCTTGAGCGTTGAATAAACTACACTCGGACCACTATGGCATTGAGAAGATGGACAAAACCATAGTTACATAATTTTGGCCAAAAATGTGGGATAACCCACTCTGGCATTAACCGACTCAAATAAGTGTGGAACTACACAATACAAAAAAGGACAGTGTAACGCATAACACGACACACTAAGAAACGCGCACACACACACACATATACACAAACGACGGACAAGTCACTTGTTGCTGAAGAGGAGTAATCAGAATTTCCGTAGTAACTCCGGGCCGTTTATCAAACGAAGATAGAACAGAGCAGAGAAAACCAGAAGTTTGCAATTTATGAAATAAAATTAATTTAATGCAAATGTCGTGGTGTACATTTACGTCCGGTTAAACAGTGGACGCATCTAAGAACTCTAAAGATCTGGAATTATTCGGACGTGGACAAAAATACTATAGTCTACCCCCTCACGGCAAATCACGTAAGATACTATGGGATATTTATCTCTGCGAAATATCAACCGTTCAGATGGTTCGGATTTGATTATCTTAATTTAGTGTAATACTTAGTAATGTAGTACAAAACTACAAGACAACGCTATCAAATATTCGTGGTGAAACTGTAATTCGTAGTGTGCATGGGCAGCCTGTCGGTATAAAGTACGCCGTAGATGAGAATAAATATATTTTAGTCTGACAAGAAACATGGTCTATGATATATCAGACCTTTACTCAAGTTTACACTCTTGTCTGAGTTGTCTCAATGACTAAAATGCTTTACATTACATTAAAATATATGATTACTCGTAAATAGCCTGATAATAATGTTCAAGTTCTTACATGGCCGCTGAGAAGTTCTCTCTGTTACAATCATTGTAAAGCTGATTGCTGAGCAATGTAACCTGTAAATGAGACGGAGCCTCGTGTTTTGTAACTTTATTGTTGATCAATATCTTAATTATTATTTTGAATTTGATGGAGGACAGTTTTATTGGTTCCTTGGCGGGTGTAATTGGGCTAACGTGATATATGTTGTGCACAACCAGATCACAATCTCGCAGCTGTGCCCCTCGCTTGTAATAGACATGTATACATTTAATAATACTTTAATAATTTTGTGCTGGATACCATCTACTTTTATGATACCTAATCTTCCAGTTTATACTAGCTGATTGCCCGGAGTTTCTTATAATAGACAAGAAAATAAATTAATTGTATCTACAGTGTAAAAACGAAGTAATTTGATTTACAGATATTTCAAATAATATGTGCAATATACTAATTATAAAATAGTCTTTAACAAATTCAGTTTAATATTATCTTCCCCTGAAGTTTCATAATAAACAATTTTTTAGTGTCTGCTAATGGAGTAAAAATAAGTAAATCTTGGGTTAATCCACTCTTCAGCGAACACTAATAAAGTTGTCCATCGAGGAAACCAGGAAATCTCGAATCCATAAGTCATGTAGGAATTGGTCTTCCAAATTGAATAGACCTGTATAAAATTTCCCCCTTATTTTGACAAGTTTTGTCCAACATCGTCACATTTTGTGTGTCCACTATCATTTCTCACTTTTTTTCTTGCAAAGACTGTTGTGATGAAACAGTAGTACCTCATTTGTACGCATGCTCTGCGAATAATCACGCCTGAATGATCGGCGTTATCTTCTGGATGTATAGACATTATATCAGGATGTCACATTCAGTCAGTTAGAACAGTACTGAAATTTAATTTTTGTGTTGGAGAAAGTTTGCCTGTTACATTTTCTTCATTCTTCTGCTCTGTATTTCTTATAGCGACGATCAAGTAACCGGTAGTGCTCATAAGATTTCGTTGGCTGCAGCAATGCTGTGTTGCAGGATTTTACATCCAATTGTAGGCTTTTAACAGGTTACCTGCTGCTGTCTGCATTTATTCCCAAGGTCTATTTCACCATTCCTCCGGCTTATTACAGCAAACTTCTTTCACACCGCGGTCCTGTATTAGATTGTGAGGGAAAAGTAGAAAGTAGACCACCATTGGCGATTATAAGTAAACATCGATTTTATTTTGTGCAGTTAACACGCAATATTCAATAAAAAGTTTTCAGTTTTAAAATGAAAATATTTTATGTAGTCATTATGTCACACCATTTGGGCAAGCAATGGAACTTCAAATATATAACTAGTTTGAGTTTCACCGACTGCCTTTCTTTATTACATTGAAGTTGAAAATTTTTAAATAAATTATCAATGTTTAATTAGGTAAGTGCTTGTAATGCACTTTATAATTGAAGTTCAAGAGCAATTTACATCTCGTTTTGAGTAAAGTAGGCCGACGTTCATAGAACTACTACCAGTTAATTCTCTCATTTAGCTTTAAGGGTCTTAACATTGAGTCTTCATCATGGTACCTGAAAAGAAAAAGGTCACTAATTTTGTTTATGAAAAAAGAAATGAATTACCGGAGGATATTGCTGTAACGTAAACTATATCACATGTTTTGTGGAAGTTGTTTTGGAAGAGCGACATGCTGAAGATGTTCTCAGTTTTAATTCCAATATATCATGATGTTAAGGTAAATTATATGAATGTTTATTTTTGGAACTTAATCAAAAGAATGTTTATCTCGTCTCATGCTGGGATTTCTTTACAGCATCTGTTCCATTATGAATATACAATATCAACGTATTGGAAAAATTATGATCATTCAGTTGGAGAAATTTAAGTATGACGAGTGCTGATTAACTGTTTAAGTGACGTTAAATTATTTAACTATGAGTTTCCAATTGACAGTGCAGACAAAAAAATACTTCAAAAAGGGAGTGACAAGTGAGAATTATTTTGCCGGCACTGCACATATATATGATTCTTTACAAATTTTTACTTGAGCTATTGAAAAAAATAGCTCAAGACACAGCAGAGGGATGTCTACAAAATTAGATGAAGAGCTGCTATGTTTGGCTTTAGATGCATGTCTATTACATAAATTCATCAGTAAAACAATTTGAGCGGTAGGGAAATTCTGATTACATTGAAGATGAAAAGTGGTTTGCTTGCTCTTTGACTCATTTATGTTTCTCTTGTTAACTATCTGTATTCAAAGAATTGACGTTAAACTGAACTGAAATGCTGTTTCTGGAAATATTTTTTTGTAGTTTCATAGCACTGAAATTTCAAAACGGACGTTAAAAAAATGTTGTATTCCCCGACTAAATTGTGATTAACCTTCAAACCCGAAGTGTTAGTTTGCATGGCTGTTTCAGTGCAGTTGTTTGATTTGAATGAAGGGCCGCTGTGGGAGTTGCGCAAGGCTCCCGGTCATTGCTTTATAAACTTTGCCGCCGCGCAAGAAACGGGGTCGCGCTCTGCTGTTTGTGGGGTGAAATTTAACTTTCTTGTCGTACTTTCGCTGTGCAATTGTTGCCTGAGGTCGGAACATACGGCCATCGCCAAGAGGTCAACTGGCGAATGGCCTTAAACTACATTCCAATTACTCGTAGACTTGTGTTCCTGAATTTCGGAATCGTATATCTCGGCAGTGATAAATGGGGAATAGAGATCTCATTTATTACACTTTTGTTGACTTCCTATATGTGCACTTATGGTGTAATTTTGTGTTCTAAAATAATTGCGCTGCGTGTAATTAGAAAATGTAAGTACTGTACCAAATGATGCATGCCGTTAACTTCACGTCGTTGACTACAAAGAAAATACGAGGGTATACAGGAAAAATATTTCTCGTTAATTCAACGTTTGTGACTCCTTTCTCTTCAGTCTTAATTGCTTTTTTATAATTCTACTATATGCAACATAATAGCTTATTTATAACCGTTCACGATTAAATTTAACGTTAGGAAGTATTGTATTTCTAGCGCTTTTCAAGATTTTCTTATCTTTGCCTCCGTCAACTTTTCCATTTTCGGAAAACTGGTATTTTCAATTTTGTAAAAGTTGTCAACACAAAAGATAATGCTTATAAGTATTACTAAATATCGCCTATTGTTGAAGTAGATCTGTAACTATTAATGCTTAATGTCCACGATTTGTCGTGCAGGGTGTTATATGCAGTTGGTTTTGGCAAATGCCCAAACTGAAATAATTTTAATTATGTAACGTAAATAATTATGAAATTTGAATCCTGAATGTCAAAATGAAACTGTGGAAACGATTAAGCCGGTTGTGTGTGAAGTCATATCTACTCCTGCCAATTGACCTCTAGTAGGTTGTCACTTTCATTACTCAGCGATATCGGGGTATTATATGTGAAATACGAGTGGATTTAACAGTATATATGGTCTGCCAATGAGTGTCGGAACTTTAAAATGCTACAAATGAAAAGACACGTAATAACCAACATTTTATATTAAAAAATAGTGTTGGTATATAAATCAGGAAAGGATATTGTCATAAGTTTAGGAGTGATGTTCCAATTTCCTTATCATTAAATTAAATAAAATTAATTCCATAAGCTTTCGGCTATGGGCCATTTTCATCTGTAACTAAATAAAACAATCCTCTAGAAGTTTTTATTTGGTAAATCACTCCTGAAGGTTAATTAATTTAAACCTTAATTAAATGAATGCAATGTTATTTATACGCTACATCTGTTATGGACAATCTAATGGTTGCAACCAACCGCACTTTACTATGTTATTTATTCATTAGAATACTTAAACATTATTAACCCAATTGTAAAATTGCCAAGATAATAAGTTAATTGTTCACTAATAAAACAAACTACGTTGTGGCTATGGTTAGTTAACCAATTGTTGTTTAGCAATAATTTCCTCGGAAATGAAGTAGTTAGAAAAAAACACAATGATTGGAGACAATCTGTAGGAGTCCACTGAAACTATTTTAGCTGTCAAGCAACATCGAAATCGTTCCACTTTTCATAACATTCCAGTTCATATGAGGATATAATAATAAACTGGGGGTAGTGGGTGTTCATTCGCTACGTAGTTCACCCTATTTCACATAATTCCGCAGGATTCAAAACGGTTGAGATGAAACAACAAAATTATATAATTTTATACAAATGATCATTAAGAAAGTTTTCCCGAAGCTGATATTTGGCTATTTATTTATATAATTAGCATACCTTTAACACAGACTTTTTATATTTTCAAAAATTGTCTAATACAGAATATTAAGACCATCTAAAATTCGCCGAGAAGATACATCTCGTTGGGATTGGCGGGTCTTCGAAGTAGTTAAATGATTTAAAATACAGTAGTCATTGGAACTTAAGAGACAGGTAATTGGATATTTTGTACTCGAGTGATTTAATATGCTGTCAGCAATAAGTACTCTAAATGCACAGATGTATGCAAAGAATGTTCCTAAATTAAAAATTAATTTATTTTTGGGAGGTCTAGAATACATTTAATGAGGACTGACTTTCTGATAAGTCGAACTGTGTGGAACGTTTAAGAGATATTAAATATTTGTAACACGACGAGATTATTTAATTCAAACGTACTAGTTCATAAGCAACGTAAATACTTCTTTGATATTTCTGACAATGAAAATATAAGCTAGGATAGAACTGCAATCTTCTATTAAGGTTCAAGTGTAATTATGGGAACCTATTCCTTCAAAGTGGACTAAAATGATTTTTATTTAATGTTTTCGAATTTCAGAATGATTGTTTGCAGATATAGTATCCCTCGTCTTGAAATATTTTTGGAAGCCGTTACTTTTAGAACGTCATAAATTAGAACGACTGTTATGGACCCGAATTTCACGACAGAGGCTATTGAGCGAACGAAGTGAAAGACAAGTGTAGCACAACACATGGGCACACTCCCTCGGATAGAGCTGAGTGTTGACATTGGTGTACGTTGCGCAACGGCGGTCGCTTTCACCGAACCGGCGTGTCACGGGCGTCAATGACACAGTTCAACACAATTATGTATTTCTACGGACAAAACAGCATATAAGAAAATAATAGTCCCATGCTGGTTGGGAATAAAACGAGCAATATGATAGTCTAATTGAGATAAAATAGCGTGATATTACGTTATCCCGACTCGATGATCTAGAACAGATACTAGTGAGAATCGTGAAAGTTAACTCGATGGAGATATGTCCGTTGGCTTGGCAAAAATGAAAGACATGTACGACCAGGTCGAAGGGAAGTCATTTGCTATCTTAAACGTTACACGCTGCATGGAACAGATAAGATAAACTACGATCTTAAAGCACCCTCAATCAAATCTAAATACAACGTTGTAATTCTTTTCATGAGCGAAAGTAAAATTAGAGCAGTTGGGGTACTAAAGTTATGGTCTAGTGTTGAAAATAATCCCAGCCGACATAATTAAATATTATTTTTATACGTTATTAATCCTTTGGCCTGTACGACATTGAGAGGGATGGAGTCGAAAATCGGGCTGATCCCTTTTGTAGAATAATTACTATTAAATGTAAAGACAAAACGGGGGAATTATAACACAGCAAGCATAAAGACGATCGACAAGTATACTTTGTCGTATTATAATTTTCACTTCAATAATTTTACTGCCTTCTATTGGTTATCCGGACGCAACATGCTTGACGGGTTGCGCATAGGAAAGCCCTTTCCCATATGACATTCGAGACGAAATCAGTAACGTAAGTGGTCAGGAGCGAAATATAGTATTTGTCAGGTTTTTGCACTTCACACAGCAATGTGGAGAGAGCAGAATAGATATTGATGCTACCGTGGAAAGAGAAACATAGAAATGGTGTAAGAATACTTTAAAAATGAGAATCAGGCAACAAATACCATATGAACCATAATCTAAAACTTCGGCAGACCAAAAAAAAAAAACTGTTGTAGCGTGTAGTGGTGTTTGAGGACTGTACATAGGACTACAGGCAAAGTATTTTATTTTATCCCAATAATTAGTTACTCAATTGCCGTATGTACGTAACTAAGTTCTATAACATAAGCATGTCAGCTAATATGGTAACGTCGCTAATTTTCGTCTCTGCACAATGCCAGCAGACGACCGCCTGGCGAGCTGCGCCGGACTATAACATCAGAACACTTTTTCGTCGTGCATATTACGTGCTTTTAAATTATTTCATGAACAAAAACTACATCTTTATACCATTTTAGTAAAATGTAGCTTTTAATTTTATATGTTAAGAATTTATTATTATGGGATTATGAATAAACGTATTAAATATTTAGCTACCGTTTTTCATTACACGTACTAATTATGTGCATGTACATAGATGAGTACAGCCAGTTTTATTTTTGGGGCCCATGCATTTTTATTAGACTGTTGTTTTGTGACAGCCTGACTCGAAAGAAGTACGGTGACCCCTAAGCTTGAACCTAAGGCCGTCCAACTTCTATGAAACGACAGTAAAGACAACCTTTTTGTTGTGTAAACAATTTGAAGCGAATTTCCGCCCAAACAAAAGTAATTACCTGTTACGAAGGCGAATACCGCTCGCAAATGCCGTGGATAAGTGGCACGTTACTGAAAATTATTATGGTGACTTGTATAGTAAAATAATATCTAATGACTTGCGCTTAAAGAACACCGCGTTTGTCGAGCCTGTCTAAATGTGAGATTTATTCGCGCTCGCGGCCTTTTGTGTTGTGAAGCAGTTACAAGGTAGTAGGAAACATTAAGGCTCTCTTATATGGATGAGATGTTCTATTGGAATTGCATTGTCGGATTTGGGACAGTCTACCTGATTAACTCTCCCGTCCTTAGCTAGCGCGCCAACATTCATTTCCACGCCAATTAAAGTTTTCTATCGTTACGAAAGGAAACTCCACTCGTCCACGAAAGTTTACTGCCGATCTTACGCCTTATATTATCTTAATTAATTTTGTTATTTAGTGGTGTCTTGAGGAATCGTAATTGTGGCTAATGGATATTCGCACGGTGCGTTTCTCCGCTGAGAGCAAGCTTGGAGTGGCGTGTGGGCGGCCAGCAGGTTCTGCTCGCACATTTCACCTCGACCATTGCCGAAAATCTCTTTAATAAGCTCTCTTTTTCACCTGTGTAAGATTATTAATTTTATGAAAACAATAAATGTATGCCATCCTTCCTTTTGTTTATGTCGCCTGGGTTGTGGAACTTGAAGTTTATAAAGAACTGAAGAAAACAATAAAGTTTGCAGGAACGTTGTTGGTATTTATTTATCACTTTATTTTGTCAACTCATTATCTTGACTCATTATTTTTGCTACTAATTCTTTAAGAAATACTCTGAGTTTCTATATTTTTAGTCATTTAGTTATTCTTTGGTTCGCAAATAGTCTTCCGCTGATCGGAGCCTATGTTCAGCTTTCGTCCATTATTTTTCCTTTCAGTGTGTATAAACATTATTTTCCTAATAAAATGTTGGATACGAACACATTTAATTATTTTAATAATGAAAGATGAACTTCTGAAAGTTTATAAAATGACCAAATTTAAATGTGATTAACTTCAGTATTAATAATTTTGGTTGATATTCCTATTGTAAGAATAAATTCGAGTATAAATCAGACTCGGAAAATTTTAAGAATTGTCTCTTTCCTTTCAAGGAAACCCACAATTACGTAGAGCCGTGTATCTCGACGAAATCCGGTTGTCAACCTGCCACTGTTCTCGCTATCTTCTAGATTAGGAGCTTTTAAAATTTACTAATTACTGCCTTCCTGAGGATTGGTGACGATACCGTTTCGGTAGTAAAGATTTGAAGTAATTTTTTTCTTATACGTTTTGATCATTTTTGTTTTTGTAAACATGATCATAAACATAATGTGTTTTTGTTAATTTCATTTTAGTTTATACATATAACTGCAAACATATTAAACCATTTTGAGAATGCATTAATATATTACACCGGCAATGCACAGAGACGGTTTGAAACGACCTCGTTGTTGGTTGTTCCGACGTATAAATGGTCCAGAGTGCGTCTGTTTACTCAAACTTTCTCGAGGCATCGACTGTAGCTGGAGGCACTAACTCGTAAATATGGACCCTGAACTTTAGGTGGTGGCCGAAGAAACTAGGATAAAAATACGTGCCAACTCGGAACATTAAGTATTTTATAATGAAGGCATTATATTACATCCACAAGCGTTGCTTTCTTATTACCGAAGTCACATTTTTCTTTGCTGGGAATTAGGCAACTTAAATTATCCCACGACAGAAGGAAGATCCCGGAAGAAGATGAAGCATTTTAGGTATTGTTTATGAAATTTTCGCATCTGACCCAGTTTATTCGTGCTGATACTGTTACAGAATTGGGGCATACACGGCTTCTCTTCTCGCGAAACCTAAATACATGTTAATGAACCAGCTTCCTCGTTAGGTAGAACTGTTGGGCATTTATTCTTAAGGACGTTAACCTAACATCTCGTTTTATTCTTGATGTTTTGAGATCCGTATTTGGTACTGATACGTCGATATTTTCTTCTTAATGCTTATTTTCCGCCTATTAGCACGCAAAAAAACTCGGGATCAGAAATGAACGGATAATATTTCAGATACACAGTTATATTTTTCTAGCTCTAGTACGTTTCATAGCGAAAATTTTTATTTGAAGTTATTACTAACCGAGATTTTATCTTCTTAATCACTTATATTTTCGTGATCCCATTTCTTTTCTTCTTATAGCACAAACAAAATTAATTAGAACAGTTTAAACCTACATTAAAAAGAAAATGCAGCTATTTTGTCTATGCCGATTGACAAACTTCCATAAAATATTAAAATTTAATTAAAGTATCAGGATGGAAAAATCTCCACTGGACCAGGATTCGAATATGAATTACATTAAAGTCTCAATGCATTATGAAAAACTATCAATCGGCATTGACTATAACGTAATTATTATATTCACAGCCACTTTAGTATATAATAAAATAGCTCTGTAAATAGGACGGGATTGCAAAAATGTTATAACACGGTTTCAATAATTAACAATCATTTTTTGCTAAATATGGCGTAAGTGTGATGTGTAAGCTGAACTAATAAAGGCGGATCAGTTTCGCTTCTCAGCTTGTTTTTAGGCACGCTAGATTCATTAATATGTAACTTTTTTGCTTCAATTTGATATATGACTTATTTACGGGCCTGATTTTTTAAGTGTACTATTCTTAATACATCGTCGTTACAATTTTAAAGAATTTACTGTAATTGTCTATTTTTAAAACTGTGTAATGGATTGATTGTGAGCACGCTAAACGTATTCTTATTGCAAAGTTTAGAATTATTCGTAAAGAATTTCAAGTTGGATATGGGTAAATATATTGTCACGAATCTGAAGAACACTCAACACACCGAAGACATGAAGAACAGAAAATAAATGGGTAATCTAATGCTAGTTTTCGAAAATATTAATTGAAGACATTTTATATTCCAAAACATTACATCATAGAATCATTTATAAAGGAAAAGAAATGGTATAACAGATTACGTTTACACTTGTCGGAAAATAATATTGTGATTAGCAGTGGAAGCAGTTGGTAGACGTTGAAAGGTAAGTGAAAAGTAAGAGAAGTACGTGTACGTGTCGTATAAACCTTGTGTTAGCCACAGAAAGCTCTAGCGTTCTGAGTCAATATTCGGGGCACACTGACCTACAGACACGAGAAACGAGTTCTGTTTGAACTCTTCTCTTCTCTCGGAGATATAAAACTAACTGTAGCTTGAAAGTTTAGGCTGCCAGACACGTGTAGCTTTTGTCAAGATGCACCTGATGTTAACGCCGTACTGCGGCGAGGCGAACACACGGCTTGCTTCATAATTATTAGCTTTTCTTTTATTTATTATAGTTAACTGTTAGTCCGGAGGCTTTACAGTTGTGATAATAATAATAACAGTATTTACAATTGTAAAAATTGAACAAATAACAAGGTATTTACAATTTGTAAATATTTCACATGTAAACTTGTGGTCTTGGATGTGACCCTTGTCATTCCAAGTTAGAGACGAGAGAAGCAGATTAACTTGTTTACCGCATATTAACATATAAGCCGGCATGATGTTAGCGATCTATCTGGTCATTGGTGAAACTACATGTTTGAAGCTTTAAGGATGTTATGGAGGAAGATGGGAAGAACGGATATTTAGGGAGTATGTAGTGCCAGTTGGTAGGAGGGACTAGAGTTAGGTAATTCAGGAGTGATTTAGGGGGAGGATGATGTCAATTGGGAGTTTACGTTTTAGTCTGCGATTTTGTGAAGGAGGGGGACATGAGATGGGCGTGAATAATAGGACGTCGTGGGGGTGGGTAGTAATCGTTTTTTATTTATCAGTTATGTATACTTAAAAAATACGCTGAATTTACATATGCTAGATACATTTGCAAACAGCGAATAAAATGCCACAATTATGAACTATGTTATGCTCATAAAGGACAAAATTTTCAGGTACTAAATTAAGGACATATGGAATATGAATTTTATTTTTAAAAATTCCGAAAATTTTGGATTGTGATCAAAGTCAAAATTATTTCTAATTTCTAAGCACTCGAATATATTTACCAAGGCGGTTAAGTGATTCAGTCTCTAGAGGTGGCTGCATATGCGATTAGTGGTAATAACATAGCGAATAAATGAAAAGTTGAAAAAGTTTGCATGATCCTCTCTTCCTATTTAGTGATTGATTGATTGTAGGGAAGATAAATTTCTATACAAGCAAGTACATTGGGTACTTATAAATTACCGAATTTCATCTCAATATTTAGAATATTTATGTAATTCTGGTACATAAATATTAATAATACGTTGAATTTTTGACTATAAATAGTTACAATAGGATTCAATTCATTCAATAACATGTATATTTGTTATATGAAACATTATTTAACTCTCAACAAACTTTAATATTTTAAATATAACAATTAAGATACTGTAAGTTTTTAAAAATGTAACAAGTGAAGTCCTACCAAAGACATTACCGATATGAAAGTTAATTTTACTCTCACACCTGAAATATACTGAAATTGAACTAAATAACTACGTTGAATGAAAATCTCGTTATGATTAGTTTTGAAGTTAAACGCTTATTTAATATTACACAAATGAAACTGGTAATGCATATTTTATGTAAACGTTGGGAAGAATTACTGGGATTTGTGCCTAAAAGAAGTATTACCATGTAGACTTGTTGCAACTGGCTGTCTTAAATATAATACAACGTGTATTAAGAGAAACTATTTGGTTTGTCAGTGGTCGGTTGAATTTCGTTCAATTTCTCCGGAATTTTGATGAATTCTGTATTAGATAGATCTTTAAGAACTCCGAAAATAAATCCTATTTTACTATTGAAATATATATGATATTCTGGGTATTATAAATATACGTGCAGAGAATTGATAATTAATGTTATAAATAATATTCATCCCAGAATTATCTTCACAAATGAATTAAAATGTGGAGGCAAGATAACGTTTTATGGACATCAGTATCAATCAGGGATTACAGTTATATTGGAAACACTTTGTTACAAAATAAATTATGCTGCTGATGTACCTCTAAATATTAAATCTTACCTCCCGTTTTAAATACAGTAAAAATGTTATATATAATTTAATGCTATAGTCATTAGTACAAATGACGAGGAATATGTTAAAGAAATGAAAGCGTTGGAACTAATTACAATTGGTGAAACTGAAAAAGCAATATATAAAAAAAAGTGGAGAATGATAAGAAAAGTGAAAAGCATACAGAATTGATTAAAAATGTACAACTATCTACCAAAAATAACAGTGAGAAAACTATCAAAAATATTAAACAAGAATTTTAAGTCGACCATCGAAAATGATGATGACCTTTTCCATTCTACAAGATGTGAAAATAATAATGAGATGATTAGGTATTATATTAGTTTAACGTATATTAAGGGATTTTCGGAGAAATTAATTATATTTTAGAAACCAAGGTTTGCTCGAAGTTCATATTGATGTGAAACGGGTAAAAAATTAATAATTAGTAGTCACTAGTATGAAAGGTAACTGAAAAGGTTTTGTTCAACTGGTTGACTGTTTAGATTGTCTAAAGCGTTACATTAGCCATATAGTATGAAATTGAGGAAACGTGTTCACCATATTTTTAACTTGAAATGACATACTAAACCTAATACATACTTGTGGCTACCAATGAAAGAATACAATATAAATTGGGTTACGCTACTAATTTGACATAAAAAATCTATTAATTTTTTTTTATATGGTATTTGTATACAACAAAATATTTAAAATGTTATTAACAATTGAAAAAGATTTTGTTTAGTCGGAGTATTTATGCCAACCTAATGAGCTATAATAGGAAAAATTAAAATCTATAATAAATTCAGTCATAAAGTCAGATATTCAGTTGTGAATTGTATTATAAATTAAAATTTGTTGATTTGCAAATACATATCTTATTTGTACATATCAGACTGGATAATTATATGTAATATAATTTATTTCGGCATATATAAATGAATAAGTAATATAAAATAAATTTTGCGGACTCATATTTGTATTAATATAACCTTTGTTATTGAATTGTAAAAATTAAATATCAATTGTTTTGTTCATTCAAAACAAAATTCATGTTATGATAAATATGAAAAAAAAAATATGATAAATATATTACGAATTGGTATTGTCCCTCAGGTCTCAAATTTTAGATCCTTACTTTTCATCATATACATTAACGATTTACCGAATTATTTAGATCCCTTAAAATCAGTCCTTTATTTTGACGATACAAATTTGGTAATCTCGGACAGCTGCTCGGAAACGATGCGTGAGAACGTAGATATGGCGATGAGCCGTTTGAATCTATGGTTCACTGCAAACAAATTTTCTCTTAATCTAGAGAAAACTAAAGTAGTTAACTTCACTTCAAACGCAAACAGTGTAAATCCTAATTCGGAAAACATTTCATAACATTCACCTTTTCTTGGTCAGTTGATTGACAATAAATTAAAATTGAATCACCACATAAATAAACTCTCGGGCAAACTCTGTAAATTGTGCTTCACATTAAGAGTGTTAGCTCGGGAAAGTGATATATCTACATCTAAAATGATATACCAGGCTTACTTCCATTCTGTCATGTCTTACGGCATAACAAACTGGGGTCGTTCACATCGCGTGTTTCAAAATTTTAAACTACAAAAGAGGGCCATGCGAATTATATCTAGTGCGAATTGGAATGCCAGTTGCAAGCCTTGTTTTGGGATCTTTATATTTTAACTTTACCTTTTCTTTCTTGAATAAGAAAGATAGCTAATTCAGACAAAAATGTAACTTAAATACCACATAACGTTTCTGGGAACCTTGTGCCTTTCGTCAGGTGCTAATAAGAGCCTAGAGCGACACAACTGCACTTGTCAGTTGATAAAACTCAAAAGGATCCAAGAAACGTTGTTTGGTATATATGTTACCTTTTTGTCTGTATTGGCTATCTTTCTTATTCATTATTTTCAATCAGACTTTTTACAATGTTTTTGTCGTTGAACTTTGTTATTTTAATATTTTATTCTTTTCTTGTAATCTTATATTATGACGTATCCTATTCCCTCGACCGAGGACTAATGGTATGAATAATAAATCTAAATCTAAAATATACTCATCCGACTTAAGCGGGAACCCCTAATTTTTATTGCAGATTCAGATTCACCTTAAAAATGTTAGTTTTTTGTGAAACCATTGTTTTATATTCGCGGTAAATGGTGCGGTAACGGACAAAAATCAAATTTGGCAAAAAACCGTTGAAAATGGAGATAACTCGAAGAATCCACAACAGATCAGAAAAATGATCAACATTTTGTTTTATTCTCGACCCCTTAAGTATTTCACGGAACTTTTCTCGTACCACCCTATATAATAAATTTGTGACGGGATATAAATTGCAACTGTGAATTTAGTTGCGGTCAATTCAGGAAGGATGGTATCATCTAGTATAATGAAAGTAAATGGGTATTCGCGATGGTCGACTTCCGAAGTTTGTTATGTTAGTCAAACTAAACGATCTCTAAAGTTCCGTTTTAAAGAACATCTTTCAATATAAACTTTCAGAAGTAATCATATCTAATAGCATCCTTCTTTAATTTCTGCAATGCTTATCAATAAACAACAACTCTTGTATTAATGTAATAAGGTAGACATTTTTTTGCGACCGTTGTGGTGTTATCGTGTACCATATTTATAAGTTTTGGAGGATAAATTTTTCCATATTTTCCTTAACACCAAATACAAAGTGCGAACCAATGGAACAAAAATTTGCTTTCGTAAACAAAGCACGAGTCCGAGGAAACGGATTCTTGGGTTGGGTCAGTTTTTTTTTGTCTGAATCACATGGGGTTGGTCAGATGAATTGAAATGGGTCAGCGCATATTTGGGCAGCTACACGGAGACAGCAGAGTAAGCTGATTGTAGAAAACTGATGAGAGAGAGAAGATTGAATTTGACAAGGTGCGTCTGGATGTAATTTGGCTAATATGATATTTTTATTGGTGATAAATCTTATAGTCCGTAGAATACAGTTTTGATATTATACAAATATGAGATTATAGTATTTAGAATGTTGCAAATATTTAACATGTAAGCTTGGGGTCTTGAAGATGACCATTGTCATTCCAAGTTAGAGACGAGAGAAGCTGAGGAACCTGATTATAATGTACTAACGGATGTTCATGGCTTTATGCTCTGGAAATATCTGCACATCGGGTATAACTTGGTGTTCATGGGATGCATTAAGGAGGACATGATGGGAGAAACGGATAGGCGAATATGATGGAGTCAAAGTATTCTCTTATGCTCATCCACATGGTTCTTATTGATGATTGAAGTGATTCAGTTAAAATAAGCTCTGAAAGTGGGCAGTTGGCAAGGGGAATGCAGAGGAAACTGACTAGACGATTGGTGAAGCGGAGATCGAGTTTCGTAAGATTGGAGATTAAAAGGCTGAAGTTTACGTAAGCAAATCCCGTGGTGTGTCTTATTACATTTCTAAAATTATTCAATTGTAAGTTTGATGCTAGTTTGTTTCGTATTGAAGCCTGATAAATTTTATATTACAGTGCGCATTTTGTATTGGTGGATAAATTAGTTAATGTTTTTGGCAACATTGGTTTGTAAATAAAATAAATTTTGTGTTTTTAAATTAAAGGAATTCTATTAAAATTTTTAAATAATAATAAAAACGTAATTTATGTTTTCAATTTAGAGTCTCATTAACCAACCTTACCACACCGTCTTCTGATTTGTATTTGGATGTCTATTTGAGATTGGCAGATCATTGTTGTTGGTGTTACATTTAATTGTATTATAAAATAATGTGTTTTATTCTTTTTGAATCGTCGTAAGGGTTTAATAATTAATATTAATAAAAATGTTGCAAAATCAGTTGTTCCCATTTAGCAGTGAGTATAATTGCACTTGTTTTCAAATACTGTCTTCTGCTGTGGGATCTCGGTTGTTCTTCGCCCGCAGCCAACAGCATTAACCAGTAATTCAAGTCTGGAAAAAAAAATCCATCCTCGAGTGGCGTAAAAGCTCGGACCAAAAGTTGTTCTACTTGTAACGTCGGTGCTGTATGAAATCTAGCAAATACCTGGGTTCACACCCTTGTTTTCACCGCGCACTGAGCAGCTAATACTAGATCCCGGCCACGTCCTTCGAGTCTCCTTATGGACAAAGGTAACGCCCAGCAGTGTTCCTGCTAAATAAGGGTAGCGAAAGTCGTGGTCGTCCACACAGGCCTCACTGCCGAGATACGTTTTCTACCTGATAATTTTAGATATAGTATACCTTCCATATTCAGTTCTAATGTTGTCCTTCCTTGTTGCAGGAGCCGATTCTGACTGGACTGATGATTCAGGTAAAAATAATAGCCTTTTTAACGGTAATGGGTTATTTTAAGGTTTATTTCTTTTAAACAGTGTGATTTTTCGCCGAAATATTTTTTTCTCAGTATTGTGAACCTGTTTGCTGGTTGGAGGGGTACTCATCCCATTCTGATGTAATGTAACTTAAAATAAACTGGTTCAAATGTCTTAATATTATGTTCAGAAGTCTCAGCAATGTACATTTTATGGATCGTGAAGAACAAACAGATACAAAGCTCATATTTCATTTCACTTTAATTTGTTTATATTTCTAATAAATCTAGTCTTGAGTTAGTGTCTTCCGAAATTATGTCAGAAATAATCTTTGACAAACAATACTTTTGAGCAAAAACTGTTTTGTGTATATTAGTAGTTTTTTAAACTATGAACTTTCGTACTTAATTACCCAAACTATCACTCCATAGGAAATACTTTATAAGTGGAGCGAAACCTCCTCTAACGTGTCCCCTTACTGTTACCACCGTTTCTCATTTCCGTAACTTGCCTTCGAACTCTTTTTGCTGCTATTAATTTTTTTTCCCGTACGGAACATAATGTATCGCAACGAATTTTATTTCTGGCCGCACCAGTGATTTGCATTCAATTTCTTTCGAATGGGAACTACTCTTTCTCAAGTATGATAAATTGGTGTATGGAATAAAACAAAGGTTTGTAACACGTTTAAAGTGCAACATTTCTGGCCACGTTTCCATTAATTAAATTATTGTTGTGTAATAATCTCAGTTAATCTTGTCGTTTTGTGACGTTACTCTTTTTCCGTTACGGTACTATCGTATTTCCTATTACAAACACCTATTACCTAACCGCGGCGATGAACTAAGCTGACTGATGTTAGATAGGGTACTGCAATAACACTCAAACCATTTAATGGGATAAATTAATTTTAGCGTGGCGGTACGATCACTGACTTACCTAACGTGTCGCTTTACGCTCGTAATTACAATACGCAATGTTCCGGCACAAAATTGGGTAAAGACTGGTGTACTTCTGGACCGCATATAGGTGTCATAATGCCTGCTGGAAAAACCGATGAACTCTATATTTAAATAGTAACATGAAGGAACAAATATTTAGGACAAATTGGAGGTGTGTCTATATTATTACAAAGTCATTAGTCCTTAAATAATATTTTAAATGTTTTGTCAAATATTTGTTTTATTAATGTTGTAGATGAATGGCAAATGACCGAAAGGACTCTCTAAAATAAAATATTATTTAATAAATTTGTTAAGGATGTTTTATTTTTATAAATTGGCGACAATAAAACCGTAGAAATAAAGATATAAACATATAATTTATTGGATTTATTATAAATGAGATACGAGCTTAAGCAATGCTTCAGTATATTTTCTTATAAATTGGAGATAGAATAAAACCATTGGGGTTAGGTTATGAACTATTGGACTTTATTTATAAATTAGATACAAACTTATGCAATACTCCAGTATTTTTAATTCAAAATTCAATTATTTTAAGTACAAATTTCCTATTCCTTTTTCATTCCAATTTCTCTTTTATCACCCACATTAATATTTTTACGACGAAATGTAATAAAAAACAGTCTTTTGGTGTGATTCTGTAACATGCGTTTCAAAATTCTTGTCAGGAAATTTCTGTAGGAACGTTAGAACACCTGGCTAATTTATTGGTCTAAATCCGTGACTGTGTTTTAATATCTTTCGGTCCCATAGTGTTTATCTTGAGTAATTATATTGCTATTTTCAGAGTACTTTTCGGATATATTGAAGTTCTTGGACTGAGGATCGTTTCCTATTGGAAGTTAGTCCTGGCTTATGAATGAGGTAACTGGAATGAAAGTGCGTATTAGGCGATATGTCGTATTTTTGAAAGGATTGCGTGCTTGGCCATATACACCTGTCTGCCTTTCACTCGGCCCTCTCCGCTCCGTTTTTACTGCCAAGGCTAGATCGATCTAAGCAACAATTCACACAGGCATTGGCAAAAACCAATGGCTTGCTGTGTTCTGTGGCCAGCTGTTCTGCTCTGTTATAAAGAAAATGGCATATCCTTTGCGCTTCAGTTAAATTTTTTATTTTATGAAACATCAGTTTCACAATAACAGTGTTATTCAATATGCAAATGCTTCTCCCAATTATGACAAATTCAACCTATTTGCGTGTATATACGATGTTGCTACCCTTTTAGGGTGTGTTACTCACACAGAAAAGAAAAACAATCTCGTGGAAATATAGATCTGAGAATTTTTCGTATTTAAAGCTAAAGAAAATTATGTTATACGCGAGCTGTCTATAGGAATTTATTTAGAATTCTCTTCTAACAGGATGTGACCTTGCAAATAATAGCATGTGGTTTACCCATGACAACATATGGATAGGTAGGTGAGAACCACTTCTCCAGACCTCAATCTTTTTTATCTTAAAAAATTGCAGGAGACATTTGTTATGCAATATAAACTTAATAGACGTGTCTTTGGCGTTCGCGAAACCGTTAGACGCCAAGTGAAATATTTGAAAGGGTGCGACAGTCAAGCATAGGCCATTTTTAACAATTGACATTTCAAACCCTTGCTAATAAGTTGACGTTGTGCTACCATGGTTTATTTATTAATAACTTGAAACGAAGAAGAGTCTCACATTTTTATATATTCTTTTTTTCTTATTTTCTTGTGAGAAACCAGCTCTCAAAGTTTGTGAAGGTATTTATAAAACACTGTATAATTTGGTTTATTGAACTGAATTAATTTAGATTTAAACAATTTATTGGATATTATTTGTTGGTAGTGAAGTCATTGGTACACATTTTCATTTGTCACCGTTTGAAGACAGAAATATTTAAAGGGCTTGTTGGAAGATCGAATTATGTTAATTTATGAATTTTGACAGTCTCCATAATTATTACAATAGATCGCCGTTTCTTTAATAACAGTAGGTATGGATCATTATTAAGTATAAATAATGCGATATCGGTGGAGGGTATTAAAAACTTTATGCAACAATCGTGAAAATTTACATTGGGTAAACAACCATTTTTATTTTCGACTTCTGCCAAGAATTTACCAATATTGTCGTATTATTTTAATGGTCCGGTAACTTGAGATTTTGTGTATTATGCATTGATGAATTTTACATTTTGTTTGAAAGATAATGATTAATAGATTTTTGCGGTGACATGCTAAATGAGGGTAGTCGAAGTGCTCAAATAGCGCAGGACGAGTAATGAGGCAAAATTTTAAATACTTGTCATCTGTTGAATGATTTTGACGTATATTGCAGTGCTCTTGGACGGTGCAGTGGAAAGTTTTACGAAGTTGGGGGACAGAGACGTGATGACATTTGTGTGGCGGATTGTAGAACAGAAGCTGGTTAGTGTCCATTGTGAGGGGATGGAAAAATAAGTTATAAAAATTTAAACGTTATCTGCAGGGCTACTTCGAGAAAAACTAAGTAAAAAGAAAAGGTCGTCATGGTGTTCAAGAGTTTAGTCGTCGGGAATATACTAATCAGATGTTGGTGCGTTGTTATTGAAGTCAAAGTTAGAGCAGGTAATTCGACGGAACGAGACTAGTAATACAACGTGATTAAAAGAAAGGGAAGTTAATTTTTAATGATGATAAAGGTAGAGCATAGCTTTTTATATAAAAAGTTAAGTGAATTTAAGAAGTTATCATAGAGAAAACTGCCAGACATGGATAAAGTTTACAGCGCAAATGATGATAGGATTACAGAAGGGAGAATTACAAAAGGATTACAGCTGCATATTGGAGAATCGAAGATAAGAGAAAATTACTTCAACCATTTTTCCAATATTTTGATCATATTTCCACAACCGTTTTGCCAAAATATCTCCTCCTGGTAATTTACCATGAGAGAAAGGTCAATGAGATGTTTTTTTTTAAAAAATTCACAAATAAATTTATATTTTTGTATTTGCATGTTATATAATTGTTAATTAAATATTCGATATATTAATTAAGCAGACTACTTCTTATTTAACTAAACCCCCTCAAGAAGTTACTGGTTATTACATCAATGGCGATCAACACGTCGGCTAAATAATTTAAAACAATAAGAATTTCCAATAAATTACAGAAAGGGATGCAAAATGGAGAACCTGTTACATGAGTGTTTTATTCGGCAAGAACTTCTAATTGACAGGTAAAAACATGGCACGCGAGGTGTTCGTCGTGCAACATTCCTAACATCTATTTTCCTTCTCAGCGATATTTATTATCTCTGGAATTACTCCGTAATGAGTATTAGGTGCTGGGTGAAACATTAACTAGTCATTTGGAACACGAATCCTCGATGAAGCTGTAGAGTGCTGACTGATAAAAGAAGACTAGTGATGGATAACTACGATAGTCAGTGTTGGGTTAATTGCTTTCCAAAACAAAAGTTGCCGCCGCGGGAAGGATTTATTAGTCGCTTATTTCTCTGGACGATGAGTGTTTGTTACAAGGAATAATTATCGTAAACTGCTGAATATAATCTGGGTGCCGTAAATTTGGACGCCGACTGTGAAATAGCAACGGCTCTCGCCCTAATAGAACCTGGATTGTGAATTTATGATGATTAATATTTACCTCTATGCCTTTGGATTCCCTAGACCATACGTGTTTATAAATTACAAATATCCGTACTAATTCAGCTCATTATCCTTGGATCACTGTGAAGGAGCTCGAATTGTAATATTGTTTTATCAAAGGCAATTCAGAAACTTTTATCGAGCGTATAATTTTTCTTCTTGAACATTGCGTTCCATTTATTCGATTTATTTTTAAGCCGATTTTCTCATGAAGTGATGCAGGAGAATGTTGAAGGTTAAGTCTGCAGAGTTTGAGCACATATTATATAAATTATATTCTTAAATAATTTGTTTTATTATTATTATTATTTGCTTATTAATATAACTTTCCTTCGGCAGGGATAACGCTGTCATAGTCAGACGGTACCTATAAATTTGCACCTACAAATTTTCATAACATTTTCTTTCAATTTACTTCAATCCACAATTAAGAAAAGTAATAATTTATCAAGAATTTTAAAGGACATTTACCTTATGAGACGAGAACGACGTCGATTGGGCGTGGAAAGTGGACCTTTCAAGACTTAATTTTTCAAGCGTAACTGCGACACCCAAATGAGAACTATTCACAATATCCATCAAGGTTTCTGAGACGAAGCCTTGCCCATCGGTTCTTTGCATCTGATTGATTTTCTTGCTAAATAAAGTATTACCGTGGATCGTCACGCTCTCTCTCTCTTCCACGACATAGCTCCGAGTAATTTCTGAATTTGTTTTGGCACTTAAATGGGCCAAATTTCAGTCAACAGGAACATTGTGCTGAATGTGAAGTTCAAGATGGACACCGTTCCAAAATATGCTTCCCGAAAGTGTTTCGTACAATACTAGATCCACTGGAAGAGGCTGTCTTATCAAGAAGACTTAATCAGTTTTCATTAAATAGTATGATGGATGAGATTTACTTCTTATATATTTTTCAACATACGTCTTAATATCGCTATACAGATATGAATGCATGAAATTTAACTCATTTTTACTACAAAATTCGAGAAAAATAATGAGTTAGAAATAATTCAGTAACTGTTTGCAGCGTGTGTTTAAGTTCTTTAAAGCAGAGAGACTTTGATTCTTAAAACTACTGATATTACTATAAGAATGTAATGATATGGTCAATATAACAGACAGTTGACAATTAAAAAACAATACACAACGTTTCCTCCATCTATTGGAGGACCTTTTCAAGACAAGCAAAATAAATATACTCCTTAATCTTGGGTCCCACGTATTCAAACCAACCAAAGATAAAAAAAAGACATCACTTACTGAGCAAAATATAAATTTTATTAAGACTTTCAGTATCATTCTGGACATTAATAGAATTGTTCTTATATTTCTAATATTGATTATTTCAGACATCACCCCTGAAAATAGTTCGTTTCAACGTCAAGGATCCTGTCATCCGTCCAGATGAATTTATGATTATTTAAATAAATGTTTTGAAATAACTGAGTGCTTATCGGTGCGTAATTTATAATTCACTGTGTGTTCCTTTATTTTCGTCTTTACAACCCTTTTAGTTATATACACATCATTACAATCCTTGCATTCAATTTGTTCACAACAAAATGATTATCCTCGCGAATCAAGGGATCCTTACCATTCTTAAAATAACATGCCAATGAGTTGGAACTTTTGTAAATAATGTCAATATTATATTGGCGCAGAAATTTAGTTATGTCATTATGAAGACCATTATAATGTGGAAGTATTATCTTTATCCTGGGATGATCAATTGTTGTAGAAGAATATAATAATTCCTTGAATCTATTGTTGATTAAAGAAATCGGATAACAATTACCTAATAACATGTTAGATTTTTGGAGTGAAAAATGCAATCCGAGAGAAGTATGGCCCTGTCAGCGAGATATAAATCATAGCTTGTTTTTGGCTGTTTGTGTGATAAGAAAAGTTTCAGCATATAGACATAAATGGCAATTGATTTTTTCAATCTATAGCCTAACTTAGGGAATGTGTAATTTTTTATCTTACTTTTTTGTATAATGTCTCGTTTTTTAGTATATTGTGATGGATGCCTATTAATACTTCGAGAAATCTTGAAATCCATTTTAGATCTACACCAACGCAATAGAAATTTATTTCTGAGAGTCGTAAGTATCCTTGAAATACGAGATCACCGTAACATGTCCAGAAAGTTTTCTACTCTTGCTAATTCCTATAGCCGATCTAATCTGCGACATCTTTGTGACGTTGCTTACAAATCGAAGAGACTCAAAGAACCTGTCAGCAGAAATAGGCCCAGTATAACGTGTAGTAGTTTATGTTGCTCCGAACCGTATTAATTTGACATGGAAGGATTAAGGCGTTTCTGTAGTCGCGGGCAGGAAAGTGGGAGGGAGAGAGTTTCCTATCAATAGTAAATTGAACTCTCCCTCAATGTAGGGAACTTGGGACTGTGAACGTTGAACATGACTGGCTTTGACAGTCCCAAATTTGTCAACGGAATAATTTCCTCATCCACCTAAGTTCAGGGCCACGACTTAAGATCAATTTTTTATTATAAATTCAGTTTTATCATTTGTCGAATGATTTACTCTATGCGAATTACTTTCAATAATTTTATACATGTGTAACGTGAAAATTGAGCTATTGAGTACCTTTGCATCGAAAACAAGTTTTTTAACTACAATTTTTTGTAGTTATCTTTTTGTATTTATTTTATTCAGATATGCTCAAATTCGATTAACCGCTCAACAATTTAGTCGTCAGTGCGACATCAAAATGAATACCGTCGGATACAATTCACGTCTTAATACAAAAACCCCCCGATATATTTAAGTTTTGTTTTAAATTTCTAGATCCAAAAAGTCTCAAGGATCGATGGGTGACATTCGTTACGTTTGCCAAAAATTTCTCAAGTTTTAAAGTTTTGGGAGTCCCAATATTGTGGCATCTTCAGTCGATCATTCCTTCCAATACTCTTCATTGCTACTAAATAATGTTTACCTTCATGATTGATACACAATAACCAGTAGTAATTAGATTTTCTTAAATAAATTTAATTATCTGGAAACCGTTGAACTGTACGATATTTCTAAGTTTTAATTTTGTCTTTTTTTGAATTAATAAATCAATTTTTAACCTTTACAGACACTTTATTTTATTAAGAGCGTAACAACGTATAGATACATGTTCATATATTCAACGAGTACGTTGATGTTTAAGTGAATTTTGTGGCTCGGGCCCCTTTTATAAATTTAGCGAACTTAATAATATGTAATTGTTTTTGGTGCTATTTTGTTATAATCATTTGGAAGAAAAACTGAAGAAGATACGAACATGTATCGAAACGTTGTTACGTTTTAAATAAAATAAAGTGTCTTAAGGGCAAAAATTGATTTACTATTTATATTTGTCGTTAATTCTGTTCGGTCAATATCAGTACATTTTTCATAATCGTGATACACATTAAAGCAATATGAGTGGTTATAATAATGTGGAGCGTTTTTAAATACGACATGGCGTCAGAGTCCAATGTGTACATGGTTTCGGAACGGTAATGTGCCGGGTCGATTTCTCTCCTGGGGAACCAGAACTGACAATTGCTTCGACGGGACATTAGCGAAAGGGTTTTCACTTCCAAAACAGATTCTTTCACCGCGCCGCCACAGTTTTATTATTTATTAAGTTCCCACGCTTATGCAACAGCACGGCTTCGTAAGGTACAGTGTTACTATTTTGAACTTTCACTTAACTGGCTTCGGATTGCCCAAGAAAGGATACGATGCCAATAAAGTAAATACACGTCTTACGTAAAGTAATGGACAGTACTTGACAGTGTGGGGTGAACTGTTATTAGAGAACTGTAACGGAACTGAGTGTGTATTCCTCGCTTTCTAGACTCACTCTCACGTTTTGATAACTTCCTCTGTCATATACTACAGTACTCGATAAATTGAACATGCATAATAAATTTTGAGAATGTGCTTTTGGGAAATTTTCAATATTCAGTGCTTGTGATCAACGATTGGGCTCAAAAGACGAGCAAGTTGTAGTCACATTTTACTTAAAAGACTACATTATATATGCACTTTAAAAAAATCGAAGCGACAGTGTAAAGTAGAGGCTAAAAATTCTTAAAACTATATTTAAAACCCGTTTTGTGTGAAAGTGTATACATACAACCACGATGTCATTCTGCTAATTCAACGTAGAATTCTGTACAAACTCATTTTATTATTTATTTTAATGTGTACATTTAAGCTAAACATAGCTAAACATAGTTTACTGCTATCCAAATGCCGAATTTCCTTTTAGATCAACGATGTGCAACCTCCGACCCTCGTGCAAGATTTGTCCCGCCCGCTAGTAAATTTCTCTGTTGCATATTATTCGTGCAGATAACCAAAATTTTAAAATAATAAATTTGCTCGCACTTCGAGCCAGTTTCGTGAGGTATCTCCGCAAGATTTTTACGTGAGACATGTTTCCAAAGATAAATATGCAAATAAAATTAATTTTATGTTTAAAATGATGCCCCTCTTCGGCTGTACTTATTGCTGTGATATAAATTTTCCAAAAAATGAATTTAACGAAAGCAAGAAACAGAAAAAATTATCGATACTAAGTTGGAAAGTTACGCGTATCAACAGCTTAACTTTCACCAAATATTGAACTTCTTGCAGAAGAAAGGCAATTCCGAAGTTTCTATTTAGTCACCTTTTTATTTATATATATATATATATATATATATATATAGATAGATAGATAGATAGATAGATATAGATATAATGCCTTCTCTACTTTCTTAAATCAACTTATGTAATCTGACTGACATGTATTTCAGTCATTTACTATTCGTAGGTAGAGGCGTTAGTATTTCCCCCAAATTGTTCCAATCCAGTCCACTTTGACCAACATAATTAGGTGGGCATGTAAGATGGTGTACTACCCTCCAAGCTAGTTAATAATTATTGTAATTATTGATTTCTGAAATTGATTACCCTTGTTTGAGGTCCGTTTTCCAAAGTTCTACGACATATGTTCCTCGCTCTAGCTTATACGCTAACTAAAGCCGTAATAGATTCGCTTCTGTACGAATACCAGCAAACCGCTCCGTATTCCATAATTGGTTTAGATATTTCTTTACTAAAAATTACTTCCTTATTTTTGATTTTGTTCAATACAGGAAATAACCACTTCCCTTTATTCTTTTTTTTAAAAAATTATTTTTGAGGACTTAATTTTCTTTTTCTTTTTTATTTCACATAGTTTATATAATTAAAGGATTTCTGAAGTATGTTAACGTCCCCGCTCTCTTTTATCTTACGGTATGTAATACAATCGTCCGCAAAAAGTTTTGTGTGTGAATTTATTCCCTTCATGACACCGCTAATGCTCGCAGGGAACTAAGAGCCGAACACGATAGGTAAGGGTGGGGGGGCTCCTAAAGTCATTTCTAATGGTATTGAAAGTTCTGTAATTACTCTTAATTGTGAGTTTACGATCCTCACGAAATGAACTAATCCAAAATCTCCCCACACCGGTTATTTTTCAATTCTCGATGTTTCTCGCTTTGATTTAGGGAAATAAATTAATCATATTTGGATAATCAACCTTAGCAAACTCCTCTCCCGCTATCGGAAATGTGTGGGACAAGTACCCAATGCCCGACATACCTGATGCAGGTTTTTCTAGTGTTTTCCCTGCAGTTCTTTAGGCGAATGCCGGGTAGGATCCTTAAAATATAGCCCGGGGGCCCTAGTTAACCCTTGGCTACCTTCCTCTACCCTTCCGCATCCCCCCTTTCAAATCCCTTCCTATACTATTAAAGGAGAGTTGCCCAACGTGGATTAGCCTGTTGCCCTAAAAAAAACTACCTTTGGGGATGCCTTTTCCTCTCCGTTTTTGAACTAAGGTTCCCACAAGCCGAGGCACCTCTGCCTGTTCTGAGAGGTGTATGTTCCGGGGTCGCAGACCTTGGGCATAGTAAGACGTGTCCGCTATTCCCATTGGAATAGTGGGCCTGCTGCCTCCGAAACTGGTCATGGCACGGAGAGGGGAAAGCTGCGACCACACAGGAAACCCATCTCCCGCCATCGGAAGGGCGTGGTACAAGTACAAAATGCCCGACCTACCTGATGCAGGTTTTTCTAGGGTTTTCCCTGCATCACTTTGAGACGAATTGCCGGGTAGGATCCTTAAATCATAGCCCGGAGGCCCTAATTAACCCATGGCTACCTTACTCTACCTTTCCGCATCCTCCCTTTCACTCCCTTTCCTATAAGAGGGGATTTGCAAGTATGTGGATTACCCTATACATATCCTGTCTAGACCTTCTTCTTCTTCGTCCTGGTATATTTTTAACTCGAAACCGTGCCAAGCCATTCCGAAAACACGTTTGTTTTATTGTCTCATCTAAGATTATTTCTTGTGTATTTCTTAACAAAATACCTATGTCTATACCGATAAAAACTGAGTAAGAATTTTACAAAATGTGTAGAGCAGTTAATGGCCAGTCACCATAAGAGTTGGTTTTCTGTTTTACATTATAGGCGGCAAAAACTGAATCCTCAAATTTATATGTGATTTCTGTAGCTTATTGCATCACATCAAAATAATTTTGTGTATCTACTGAAGGAACTATTCCGTACATGTTGTGATTGTCGACAAATCACTATTACGTGATGAATTTTGAAGAACGACTGAGGATACGATGCTGCTTGCCCTCTGGTTATTGACGACTGGCCCTTTCTACAGCATACACTTGTCCGACCATTGCGCAAGCCAGACACGCGCCATCTTCTACAAACACACTCGTAAATTAAGGCGTTGTCTTCGCTACTACTTAAAGAAAAAAGTTCCTAATTATACCCGAACCTCCAAAAGGATGACGACGAATAAATTAGAAAATATACCTGATTATAATGTTTTATTTTTCTTTAGACTGAGGGATATTGAACATTCCAAATTCAAAGTCCTGATTAATTATTTGGCAAAAAAATCTGTAATCAACAACTTTCATTTTAATTGAATAAATAGCGATGATAAATCCGTGTTTGTAAATATAAGCAAATAATTCGTCCCAAAATGCTCATGAGAATATTGTGGTCTGTATATTGAAATGGAATCTCAATCCTGTTGCTTTTACGAGGATAACTAGAAAATTCCGTTCAAAACTGTTGTGTAAGGAGGAAGGTAATTCATTATCTTTTTCACGACCTTGCCAAGTCATCTTCGTCTATAATAGGGAATTGCTGGTTGTTGCTCGACCTTAATTATATGCCCAAATTGTCCCACTGACTGACAAACAAACGAATAAGTTGGTTGAACAGTTTTAGGTGAGAAAACTAAGCGTCGAGACCTGGATGTCATGTACCGGAATTGCGTGTGTAATTTATTGATCCCGGGTTTTATGTTGGTGAGAACTGCAATGGACGTTTTGGTTCGCGTCGCCCACCCGCCCGTCTGCGGCAATTTCGTGACGAGAACAATGACGAGAAAGTTGGCGCTTTCTTCGGGCCGTTTCTCCGCACGGGGCCACGTTCAAGTAGTGCTCACCTTCGTCAACCTCCAACAACTCATCCGCTGGAGTCCCAAAAAGGCAGAAGCCACATGGGCGTTATAACTCTTGTAATAAAGTTACGGAGAAAAGCAACAGTTATCGTTATATTCTCAATACGGCAAGCCTTTCAAGCTGCGGGAAATAGGCGAGAGGAGTACATGGGATTCTATTGGAATTACTGGAATTATGGAAAATAGAAGGATACGACCGGCAGCACATTAGACGATCTATCCCGAAGACTTGGCTGTTTCAGTGTTTGTGTCTGAGTAAAGAAAAAATAAGACTGGGTATGGTAAATGATCCTGACCATCTTAATGAAAATTGCTGTTTTCAATTGAAACACGGAACTTTGATATTGAATTAACTATGACTCAATGATTGATTGGAGTGAGGGATAGCTTAAGTTAATAGTAGTTATATCCGTTTTGAATTTAGTAGGATTGTTTGAAATTTCATCCACTTCTTCTGAATGCAATATTTAATCCGTGACGTAGAACAATTTGTTACTCGAAGATTGAAGTATTTCCCAGTGTAATTGTCCGATAAACAGTTCTCGGTTCTCACGCGGGTATAATATATTTAAACGCAACGTTTCGATGACTGAAAGCTCTGTCGTCATCTTTTACGCGAGACCTGGATGTCATGTACTTCGCCTAGAAGTTTCAGTTGTCGAAACGTTGCGTTTAAATTTATTATACCCGTGTGAGAACCGAGTACTGTTTATTGAACAATTTGTTACTGTTCGAAACGATGAGTATAATCTTCTCGTCTTTGATTATTTTTTCTTGAACAGTCAATTGAGTAATGTAATGAAATAAATGTGGAGTAAATCGTGCTCTTAATTTTCAAATGCTCTTGTAACATTAAAATAAATATTATGCCCCACGAGGGCAACTAATATCTGTGTATTTCGGGGACATTATTGAGTAAAAAATAAAGATTCTGATTTATCCCGTTAAAGAGACCTGTACTGAGTGAGATCACACAAGCCTCATTCGTAACTTGAGCAATTGCAAGACACGTAATTGTAAAGTAATGCATAATTCGCAGCAGACCGTCCGGGCATCTGGCTGTGTGCCATATTGGACCGAGTTACCATTCTGGGGCAATATTGTCTGATGGAGTGTAACGAAACTGGTCATTTACTGGGCCAGTTACTTGTTAATAGCTACTAAGCAGCTGGAGGCGAATACGGCTCGAAGGCCGTGAAAGGCGCAGTTCTCGCTTTTCACCAAATTAAGTTTTATATGCTACCCATTTACCCCTTCACATGACAACCTGACATAAAAAAAAATCACAAACGTCAGAACATGTCCGAGACTGTGCTTACGAACAGGGATAGCCTGTTATATACAAAGTTGACAACTAAGAAATTAGGAAATTAAAGAATAAAACTCTGTTAGTACATATTGTTTATACAGCCACAGAAATTATATACCCACATATATTGCAAAAATAATAATTTTCTACCCTCAATAAGACTTGAATGGTTTGTGTAAGAAATTTGATTTTTCCTTATGTGACCAAATAACGTCAGTCCTGAAAAATTCCTTATAAAAACTGTGCAAGTAAATGATTAATTAAATAAAAAACAACGAAGATTCACTCCGTCTAAAATAATTTTTATCGGAGGAGGTTACTGATAATTTCGTTTTTCTGTTTTCGTTCTATCTCGTCGGTCCTCTGAATTACAACTTATTCACAACTTGCCATTTTTGTTGTGTATTACGACACAGCATAACAGCCAATTAAGAGATGAAGTGGCGACCGAGGTGAAAGCTATTTCGATCTAGCATTTGTCTAGCCGCGTGTAGGTGCGTAACATTGGCTCGCGGCCATACGCCCGTTACCTGGCGGAACAGTTTATGCCCAGTTTCAAGGCTGACTGCGATTCCGACTTTGACTTTCCTTGCATAATGCTCACGAGATCGTCTCGTGAGATCCGCTGATCACTATTTCCTACACACTTAATGCACGTCACAGTCTCTTCGTTGTTAAAATAGCATTTTCGTTAACACGACGAGGGGCGTGACCTCAGATCGGGTCACATAACTGTCCATTTCCATGTGTTATGAAGTAGGGTTTATGGGACCTGGAAAATTTCTCCATAGTTAAATTTATAAGAATCATCAAAAATGTGCACATAGAAACCATTAGGGCTAATAATTGTAGTTTTAAAGTATCATTCAGCTCATACACTCGTATATTTCACTTCCCTACCCATGATTTTACACTATCAGACATCCATTTCAATATGTTTTGTAGTCCAGATGATTGTTAAAAATCCACATCGTTTATCGACATTGTCTTTGGGGATTTCTATCGTTCCGAGGTGGAGACTTAATATGAAATTTTATCCTAACGTTTGGCCTATGGAGAATAAATATAGGAAAACATGGTCAGGTGAGAAGTAACAGAAAAATAAAATAAGATAAGGAAAGCAGAAAACATGCGTTTCGATCATAAAAATAAAACTGCTCTTCAGAGGAGAGCATTGGGACTACAAGCAGTACGGATGCAGTGGTACTGGCGTGGATCTATTTGGTTCTCCTCAGCCTTGACGCGTTTTAGTGCCTGTTTAGTACCGTGGAAACTTGTATCCGAACATCGTATTCTTTTCACAGTTTGTTAATTCTAGCTTTAACATATTTTCACTCCCAACTTCTAATTTTCATTTGTACTCTACATTCTTGTATATTCTTATATGCACCGGATAACCCGATCAATAACATAATTTCGACATAGTCAGCATTGTCATTAAACTTGATATGTAAATTGTGGAGGTAAATGTGCCGGAAGGCAGTGTGGGCCTTGAACCGCTCGGCCAAGGAGGACCGCTCCGCTCGCTCGCTCACTCACCTGCACACCGAGAATTTCGTTTTGTGTTCTAATTACGTACAGATAGCTGTTGCGAGTGCTGGGTACTGTTAGAGATGACTTTACAAATACAGCGTGGGGCATATATCCTACACAAAAATCGCTCGTTACTGTCCCATACTCACTCGGAATCTGTGTAATAACATACAGGCATACATTATTTCAAAAGGGAAAATCATCGAAAGTACGATTTAAACGTATTTTCGCATGTAGGAACCTATATCCGGCGTTCTTACTACGTTACTTTCTCCTGCGCCGGGGACGTGGCGCGACAAATAATATTTAAATTAAGAATTCTCGTTTGCGGTCGTTTTTTGCAGGCAGAAAGTGGAGAGCCACGCCTCGGGTCTCTGGTGTCACAACCGTAACTACGGCAGGCCTTCGTGGCCCGGTGCAGGATCCCGGCCAGAAAAAAAATATGTAACCAGACTCGTCGATCCGTGGCTGGGCGTGTAATAACTTCAAAACCTTGTTCTAGTTAGGCAACGCCAGGGCTGTACAGCACAGCAAGTCGCAACTGTCCCGATGCTGATGTTGATGCTGCTTACTGACCAGCTCTATTTTCCTGCTTGTAATCAGTACAGGATCATATGGATTCGAAATGTGGGCGGTGATTAAAGAAAAAAGAAAGAGGTGCTACAGAAAAATGTTGGACGTTAATGAGATGAGGTGTGATGCGGCCACCATATCATTGACTTCACTGACGAAAATAAATCAGACAAATCGAGTAATATATCTATCTACATGTATATAAGATAAATGGTACCGTTTTATTGAGTCATCAGAATTACCATTTTCGCGCAGATTGATCGTACCTCAGGTGCTCAAGCAGAAACTGTTTTTCTCTTTGGGGTGTGGTGAGTTAAGTTATATATATATAAGTTAAGAATAGAAGTATACAGACTGAACGAGATTGGTGTCCACCAAACATTTAATTAGGAAATGGAGAGAGTGGAACAGATTTTATCCCTTAGCCTTAAGAAATTACAAATTCGAATGGGTCACAGGGGGTAGTCTATTATTGCCAAGAGGATTTGAGATCGCTATGTTTTTGCTGAGCCATTTGCTTAAGAATTTATTTAATCTTGCTCTTGGAGATGAAACTATAAATATTGTTTACATTCATTCTGGATGTTTGCTGGAGGAGGGTACCTTCACATCTCTCTGGTTTTTGAACTAAGGTTCCCACATGTCGAGGCACCTCAGCCTGTTTTGAGAGGTGTATGTTCCGGGGTCACAGACCTTGGGCGTACGGCAAGAGCTGTCTGTTATTCCTATTGGAATAGTCGGCCAACTGCCTCCGAATCTGGTCAAGGCACGGAGAAGGGTAAAGCTGCGACCCCTCAGCAAACCCCTCTCCCGCCATCGGCAGGGCTTGGGACAAGTACAAAATGCCCGACCTACCTGATGCAGGTTTTTCTAGGGGTTTCCCTGCATCACTTTGAGACGAATTGCCGGGTAGGATCCTTAAATCATAGCCCGGAGGCCCTAATTAACCCATGGCTACCTTACTCTACCTTAACGCATCCCCCCCCCCCTTTCACTTCTTTTCCTAAGCTATAAGAGGGGAGTTGGCACTAAGTGGATTACTCTGTACATAGTCTGTCTATACCTATAAAAAATAATATTGTAGGGATTTTACAAAATACTTTATAATTTTTACATTGAAAGTATTCTTTTAACATCTATAAATCAATATAAATTAATTTTACACTACAGGCACAGTTGATTCCTTTTCCTCTTTTTTATTATAAGAGGTGTAAATAAATACCCACACAACGCAGGGTGGCTATCAGATATATATATATATATATATATATATATATATATATATATATATATATATAGTAAATATTTAATTTTTTCAGGTATTCGGGGTTTCCGAATTCATATTAGAATATGCACGACACATTCAATATATTGATTCCGATAATATCTTTCTCACTTTAATATCGTAATGGTTGGCACTTTTGCTTCGTATTATTCTCCACATCGGTTAGTGAAGTATTTTGAGTCTATTGAGAAGTACATACGCCTGGACATAATTAACTACACGTCGTTTGTCTTGTCTGAGAGAGTTGACAATCTGCATCACCTTCGTCTGTTAATCTACTGTACTAATAGAGTCGAAAAGTGTTTCAGTTTCTTTCCGTATTAGTAAGGCGCATTAGAAAGGGAAAGCATGTTATTAGAGCGTTTGTAAGGTCGCCTGAGTTGCTGAGGGCCATCCACCGAGTCTTAGATTTTTTCTGCGACGTACGAGTGTATTGAGTAGACTATATTTAGTGTTTGTGAGGCAGTTGAGGGCAGGTGAGGGCAGTTGAGCTTGGAGCCGCGAGCTGCAGGTCAGTGAGGCGACGTTGGACACGCCCGACGCCGCGGCCTTGCAGGTCGTCCGCTTTGTCTCAGAACCGGTCCGTCTCGCTAGCTCGGTCATTGTGTTTTTGCGACTCTCGCCAATACTTCCGGGCTGTGAGTGAAAGGCTGCTCCGGTTACGCAACCGATGATACAGATACCGGAGAAAGTGCGGACGTGCCCTTCTGCCCCGCTCTTCCGTCGACCTTGCGGCAGGTGCGCCGCGCCGATAACGGCACCTCCGACCCTACTTGGTTGCGTCACGTGCGCTGCTGACAACGCCATAGTGCGCTTGTACTGCAAAAGTCGACAAGTTTCACACATTCTACTGATCGGCAAAAGAAATGTAGTCTTAGGCTGTAAACCGGAGGACCCAGGAGCCTAAGAGGCCGATTTTCTGTAGTTTATTTTTTATAATTAACGCTTACGGTCGAAATATACCAACATATTCAACTAAGATGTACTCCAAGCGTCCCATAGAGAGCAATTTCTATCTACGACTCAGCTTTACATATGAAGCCGGTGTGGTCTTCGAAAGTGTTTTCGGGCGCGTGAGGGACCGTTCGTCCACAACCTGTGCACGATCCATGCAGTCATCTATAGAAACCAGTTGATTACCTACTGGTATTAATTCTTGCCAATCTTCTATTAGACAGTAAAATTTATAAACTACATTATTTCACGTTTAGGAATTAGATTTTAAAAAAATTCTTGAATTAACCAACATTTTGGCGTGCATCATTTCTATGCGCGACAAGCATGGCGATCTCAAAACCTCGGCGAAGGACTCTGTAGATTAACACGTCTGTCACTACACTGTATCACTACGAAATTAGTAAGAAACTCGTATTGCACAAAGTCCGCAGGACGATACATGATTACATGATGTATCTACCGACAGCGTGTGCTATTCGTCTGCACAATATTTCAGAAGGTTCTATAGAGTTCTATTAGATTGTCTTGGGCTTAAATGACATTGAAACTGTCACAAATCATCTTAAAAATCCGATAACTAAGTATTTGACACTAATATCGGTTGCTTCTCTCATATTTTTGTAAACCAAGATTAGTTGAAATTATTTTACTGGCGGTAAATAATATCTGTGGAATGTACATACTAATATTTCTTTTTTGTTCTAGACGTGTAAATCCACCCTTGTCCAATCATCAGTGTTTCTTAGCTTAACAGTTTAATATTGTCTATTTTGATAAGAGGTTTCCGTTATCTAGAAGGTAGACGGCTAAATTGGAGACGAATGCGAGAAATTAAGAGTAGGAAAATAAATTAGCTAAAATACTAGAGTAAGAAATACATGCCAAGTAAGCCTCACATCGTAGGCGCTTGTTTGATATGCTTAAATCTTTGGCAAAACAACAAAACAAAAGTTGAAATTGAACAGTGGGCATGATAAGTTATTTGTTATACACAGGAAGACTTAGTAATTTGTAAATGTTGTACAGTTCTTGTAGAAAGTAATATTATTGAATTCTATTAATTATTTTAATAAAAATACGAAAATTTGACTTTTCATTCTTCACGACGTCAATCTTAGTAGCCCCTATGGTTAAACATAGTTATGTTTCATCTTCTACTCACATTCTTCTTATTTATTTCTTAAACACCCAAATAAATTATATGTAAACTATATGTTATCAAACCAAATAAAATGCAATTGCATATAGTTTTCTATAATTTTTTAAGTCATCTGTGCAAATTAACTCAAACACGGAGTTTATAAGTTTCTTACTGTGTAATATTAATGTAAGGTTTCGTGTAAATATTTTATGGATTCATACTAATGTGTTGCGGTTCATAACGTTTAGACTGTAAATGAGTCATCACTAAGGTATTATTTGCCTCGAGTCGCTGTTTTTGTCATACATAGTCATGTGTGAGCGAATATGATTATGGCTTGTTAATTAATTTAGCATGCAAGTTTTGCTGTTGGTTGCAATCGTCGGCTAGTTTCAATCAAGAACAAGAAATAAGCAGTCTGCATTGAACTCGTTTTAGATGTTTCGAAAATATACGTAATGTTTTACAGCTTGAATTAGTTATATTATGATGCAAGAAGTGCAGATAGAATGTGTTAGTTGCATTCCACTTGTACGTTTTCGACGGACTCGCTAAATTAGATGTGATATGTCCGTCTGTATAATTCTACCAAACTTAATTTTACATTTTACAGTGTTATTTATTAATTTAATTTAATTTTAATACGTCTTGGCGGTTGTGACATTTACGGTGTTACGGTTCATGTAAAGTCGGCGTACTTCTGGAAACTCTGCGAATATTAACAGATTCTCGTAGTGTGTGGTACAGCTATTTTTTATGCTAAATGTTTTGTCGGGTGTCCAAAAGGGTACTTGGAGAATTTCATTGTTTTGCCGAGTGTTTGCTTGCCTGACGATGATGACCGCTAAGCTTAGGAACGTTGTTGGTTCGAAACCTTTAATATTTCAATATTTACTATACCGAGGACGTTTTTCTCCTAAATAATTTTTTTCCCCTCATATATGCCGAATGGAGTAACGTGATTAGTTTCAAATTACAGTGAGTTCTGATACTAAAATAAAATGCAATAACATTCAGAAATATATTTCAATTGAATGTTGCACACAATTTAATGTAAGTTTTAAGAAAAACTGATGTGGTGTTTTGTTATTTCCTGCCTGAGATGATAAAACACGCGTTATTTAAACTGGATTTGTTTATGAGTACCCATTGTTCTTGTAACATTTTGTAATTAATTTCCGCTAAATTCGGTTCAAATTAAATTTGTAGGAGAACATATTAATTTATTCGCGGCCTTGTAGGTCAGTATACTATAAACGAGAAAAACTTTTTGGGCCGTGATTCTATTACAATTTATTGGAAGTGTTCTCCATTGGACCTAATTGAACAAATAAATCCAGACGAATAATATTTTACATCTGTGATAGATGTGTTCGTGTCTTGTGGTACTTGCAAGATGCTTAATTTTTCCTTTCACATATAATTTCATATTATTGAACATAATCAATAGTATTAATGTATTTATTATTTACCACAGACTCCCGAACAATCGTTGACAATTATGTTTGTTAATATCCCGTGTTCTCTTTAAAGTACATAATCGATTTGTGTGGTGCGTGCGTTATATGGCGTTGTCTCGTGGCGCAACTTGCAACCCAACACCCGCATCCCAGAGTATTGGGGCAGAAAATCAGACTCACTGTGGTCTGCAGGTCTGCTGCATACAATAAGAAGCATTGTGTCCGTGAGGTTATTAACTCATTTTATTCCGATATGGGAAAACTGTATAATGATGCCTTTCTGGTCTCTAAATGCAAGGATGATTTCTTCACATAATGGATGTATTACCAATAGCTTTATCTACTATGGTCCCATAATCGACTGTAATATTAGGATTAAGATAAAAAAAATTATTAATTATATTGACTCAACTTCTTTAGTACTGAATTAAAAAAAATTCACACAGACGTGTTTAATATAATCCTCTAACTTTTAGGTGTTACCCACACCATGTTCAATTTCTTTGATAAATTGTCAATGTATAAAATCATGGTTTCCACATTTTTACCATTATGTTGTTGCTAGTGTTGTCATGTGCATACTGGTACGTACTTGTATGGGGTTACTAATCGACGTTTACTTATGTCGACACGTTTATGACTAACTGGTGTTAATTGAGGAACAACTAATTGATATTTTTAATTTACTTAAACTTGTATTATATTGGTAAAATCTTTTCCAATCTCACCCGTCGTCAGCTTGCTATTCATTACGTTTTTTTATTTTTTTTGTGAAATATAAATTATATTATTGTTTATTGTGTGTCACGTTCGGAATGAAGAATTATGGCTTTATCATTATCTATTATGTGAGTTCAATTCTTAGCATGTAGGGATAATAATAAATTTTTTCATGTTATATTTCATGTGCGTGGGATGATGAGAGTGGAACTTATGTCTGCAGTTAATTATTTTCTAGTCATATAATCCTTGTTAATATAGCCATCAATTGAAGAAATCTTTGTATTTCTAGATTGCTGTAAAGTGGATTCAGTGTAAAACAAGTTACTTACTTCCTTATTGCCTCTCTTTAATGATCGTAAGAAACCTGACGTAAAACAAAATCCGTCATGGAAAGAAACTAAATTCTCTATAACACATTAAGAATTGACATTATTCAATTTCTTGAAATTTAGTCTATATATTTGTTTGTGTATTAATATTTAACATTTAATGAGATCTGAACTTGACAGTTTTTGGGAAAAATATTCAACCATTTATTACGATTCTAGCAGCGTTATTCATACCGATTACCGAAGTAAACCTTGATTGTTGAAAAGTGCAACTTGTTAAGTTCGAGAATAGTTTATCAAAGGTTTTAGAAGTTAACCAACGATTCCGACAGCATGATGTACTCTTCACACTCTTGTTTAACACTGTTATGGAGAGGGTAACACGAAGATACAAGAGAGAAAACTTGGCGTAACACTGCTTAATTGAATGACAGTGCAAATATACATTGTGGAGCCACTTGTAGGTCCAATTTTTGTTCTCAATTTTCAAGTCTTTCCTACAAAATTCAAACTTTTAAATTTTAATTCTGCATCGGAGGACATGGAATAATATGAATTCGATGTATATTCTTTAAACTATTTAAACACCAAAATTAATCTGAATTAAAGGATAGCTTAATTTGTAATATAACTTATCTTTTCACTTTAGTTTACTATCTACTTTATTCAAATTCACGTTTAGTCAGTCCTAAATACTTTTCATTCGATTTATTTTTAATTAGTTTATTTTATTGTGTTTAGTGCCAATTTTACTCCTTCTTAACAATGGGAAGCTTTTACGGGAACGTGAATGAAACAGCTCTGTCCCTGCAAGAATAGGCATACATTTTCATCAAGTTATTTGAGAAAACAAGTTAAAAATCAAAACATCAAAACGAGTCATCTAATAACAGATCATTACACGTGCCCGATGACTTCTTATATGTCCAGTTACGTAAAATGCTAAATAATTGAATCACGAATTTCATGCTCTTTTAAATATCGTGGTATTTGGATACGTAAAAGCTCTATGAGAATTTACGTTAACTTATGTCGTGCGATTTACTCCCACTAAAGTGAATTAATCATAAGAGTAGAACCGTTGATGTGATAATGGCCATCTTGTATTGGGGAAACGCTCTGAACACAAAACGAAAACTGTGAAAGTAGCTAATAAATCTACCATAAAAACCTGTTAAATCCATTATGGAAAATGGATTTTTTTAACAAAATACATTTATTTTATTTATGAAACGTTATACTTTGTAACTTAGTCGATAAAGCTTCAAATAGTGAGTTTTTATGTTATGTTATGTGGAAATGTTCAGTTTTGAGTGTATGTATATATTCAAACTACAGTTCGTATTTATAAATTTCCCTATATTAGCATCCGTCCATTCTCACAATAAAATTTTCTTTTATATTATATATATATATTATGGAAAAAATAATTTATGCTTGTTCATGAATTTTTATTGACTTGGATTAAAGCTTAATAACAAGGCATATTTAATTATAAATAGATTTAATATAATTATATTTTTAATTTCATATTCCAAAACGTAAGTTACTTTAAACTTTTATTATCTATTGTATGAAATATCCCATAGCTTTGTTATTATTTTCCTCTAACTTTTATTAGGAAACCTACCAAAATACGGGAATGAAAATATTCTCGTTTAGTACGAGTATGTGCGTATAGACTCATCTTTTCCTCACTTGTTCATTATTTATAATCAGGATCAGCATCGGCGGAAAGACTTATAACTAAGTGAGACCAAATCCATGTTGTAGTTTTGGAGTATGCTATTCGTCGTAAAAATAATTATTTGGACTTAGTTTTATTGTTTTGTTTTCTTTATTAATTTCTTGTAGTCGAAAATATGGACTGTTTTACCGTACACCTTACAGTATAAACAAACCCACACTGATTTAATGAAAAAAAAATCTATGTCTTAACTCGTGCTCACATTTTATTCGTCACTTGCCACAATTAATTAAATAATATAGAATTTAACTTATTTGATGAAGTTCATTACACAAAATATTGTTTTATGGAAGATTTTCGTATACGTTTTATTCTTTATCTTTATTTTGTCTCATACAAGAATGAAAACCTGTCTTCTGGAAACGTTTCATATGAGAATATATTGAAGTTTTTCGTCGATCTTGACTGCAGCTAATTTTACCCACATTTGTTTGCTTCTTTTCTAATTAAACATCGCCTTTCTTATGAAAATGATACTATTCGTATGGAGAATTTGAATACCATTTAGTTAGTTGTCAGAGTGCGATATTCGTCTTTCGTAACTACTGTCCGTATGCTTTGCCGATTGTGATAATTGTATCAAGTAATCAAGCATGTAAACGGCAAATAAGAAGCTTTGTCAAATGGGATCAAAGACTATCAAAGTGGAAATTGTGTAATATCGTTTGTGAAAAAATTGTACTATAAAGAAACATTAGATGAACTTGCTCTACTTGCAGTTTGTTCACGACAACTTCTCTACATAACTTCAATCATGCACTTGCCCAACCTCTACCCTTCCGCATCCCCCCCTTTCTAATCCCTTCCTATGCTATTAAAGGGGAGTTGCCCAATGTGGATCACCCTCATGTAGCCTGTTGCCCTAAAAAAAAAAAATTGCCCAATGTGGCTCTCCCGCTATCGGAAGGGCGTGGGACAAGTACCCAATGCCCGACCTACCCGATGCAGGTTTTTCTAGGGTTTTCCCTGCATCTCTTTAGGCGAATGCCGGGTAGGATCCTTAAACCATAGCCCGGGGGCCCTAGTTAACCCTTGGCTACCTTCCTCTACCCTTCCGCATCCCCCCTTTCTAATCCCTTCCTATGCTATTAAAGGGGAGTTGCCCAATGTGGATCACCCTCATGTAGCCTGTTGCCCTAAAAAAAAAATTGCTCAATGTGGATCACCCTCATGTAGCCTGTTGCACTAAAAAAAAAAAAAAAAAAAACTGTCACTCGCGACACCGACCTACCCGATGCAGGTTTTCCTAGGGTTTTCCCTGCATTTCTTTAGGCGAATGCCGGGTAGGATCCTTAAAATGTAGCCCGGGGGCACTAGTAACCCTTGGCTACCTTCCTCTACCCTTCCGCATCACCCCTTTCAAATCCCTTCCTATGCTATTAAAGGGGAGTTGCCCGATGTGGATCACCCTCATGTAGCCTGTTGCCCTAAAAAAACCTGTCATTCGCAGAACCTTGTAGGAGAGATACGAAGGGGCTACTTTTGGGAATGTCTTTTCCGCTCCGTTTTTGAATTAAGGTCCCCACAAGCCGAGGCACCTCGGCCTGTTCTGAGAGGTGTATGTTCCGGGGTCACAGACCTTGGGTATACGGCAAGAGTTGTCCACTATTCCCATTGGAATAGTCGGCCAGCTGACTCCTAAACTGTCGAGGCACGGAGAAGGGAATGCTGCGTCTCCACAGTAAACCCCTCTCCCGCCATTGGAAGAGCGCGGGACAAGCTTTTTCTAGGGGGTTTCTTGCACCACTTATAGACGAATTGCTGGGTAGGGTCATTCAACTTCAGCCCGGGATTACATAAAACTTTTACTTTGTTTGACAAACATTTAAAGGTCTATTCCCAAAAAAGCGGATTCATACTAGTGACTTCAGTCTGGAAGAAAATAGCAGTGCTACCCGTTGAAGCGTCGCTATTGACGCGAGATAATCCTGGCGAAACCCGGGAAGCTTTTCTTAATTCTATTCACCGGGAAAGACCTCGAACTTTAATGTAATAAACACCACACAACGATTCTTACTTGTAATGTCACTGGGCATGTATACGGGTTAATTATTTACAATGTAAATACTCTAGGACAATAATCAAAACTTTAAAGTCTGTAACAACTAGATCACATCAACTCTTAAAACACTCAAAAGCTATTGTGCTTTGTCAACCGACGAGTGCAGTTTTGTCACTCTAGGGTCTTCCTAGCACCTGAAGAAAGGAACAAGGATCCCAGAAACGTTGTGTGGTAATTATATTATCACGTATTTTGTTTTTTTTACTATCTTCCTTATTATTAAACTCGACAATAGCTTTGATCCTATATTGTTACACTAACTTTTTTGCTTTTGAGGTCGTCACCTGGTTTGGGTTGTTGTCGTTCTTACAGCTCTTACTTCACGACTTTGAATCACACGACGAAAGCAACAAGAATTGGTATTTAATTTATCACTTAATTTGGTCTGTTAATTGGCTAATTCGTTATCTAATTTCCCTTCAACTAATACAGATGTAAAATTTTACTTGTCAGCGCTTCTTATTACTCTATTCGTACCTTTCTAAATCGAACAGCAACATGTTAAATTATCTTTCGATAAAACTGACTAAAATGTGTTCTCGTAATTTTTGTTTGTCATTTTATCTTTTTTGTGTTCAGTTTGCTTACAGTTTCAATAATTTCCATGATAAGAATCGTGAAGAATGAAGAGTTGATTCAAAAATTTGTGTGGTCTTTTTTTCTGTTACGAGTGCATAAATTATTTCATATGACGAATAGTAATTGCGAGACTTCACTTGTGTATTTTGAAATATTGTTTATAATAAATGAGATACTTGGTATTTCTATTATGTGTAAATCTGTTTTATTTTAATGTTTTCTTTCCTGTAAAAAAAAGTTGCACAATTCCGTATTAGTGTATTTGTATTCGTTAGCCGGTTTCTCTTCCATGATTTGAGGACTGAAGGAAAAATATAAGTATTCTATTCATCTATGTGACTGGCGAAGAGCTTGTTAAGTCGTTTAATTTACTTGATTTCTTTTAAATGACGGAGAGTAAAAATTGCTTCATGTATATCGTATAAGAATATTAATGAAAGTGAAAGTTAAAACAGACTGAAAACGAAAATAAATGGTGCAATGAGTGTGTTTTGCACACCGATTTGCCGCCCGTATTACTTGACTGAAAAACATGCAGAAGTGGTTAATGTAAACTTGGCTTTAACCGAAAACAAGGGTTAGTGTGAAATGTAAGTGCTCATTACTCTATTAAAAATAACGAGCGTAGGTCAAGCGTACAGCTGACTGATGGTTTTCGGCCGCGTAAGATGCTCTTTGCTTGATATTTACCGCACGAAGCGATCTCCGTGGAACGAGTTTGAGTTGTGTAATAATGTTGATGTGGTGGTGTGGGTGTGAAGACCGCCTCATATGATGTAGCCGCCAGACTCACTCGCAAATTGCAGGTCTGCGCGCTCGCTTATAAACAACGCAGTGATGTAACGTCTCCCGACATTAAATCATTGAAAAATGTTATCGTCACTTGAAGCAAATTCGTAGCTTTTGCACGTGGACTCCAGCTGCGAATTTAATTTTTTAATCGTATGGAACATGCAATTGTAATTGGTATTTATATAACGCTCTTATTTAAAAGTAACGGCTGCCGAGAAAAACAATATACAGGGTGATTCTACGGTCACGGGACAAACTTCAAGGGTTGATACAGCTTAATAAAGCATACATTTTTTTTGTATAGGAATGTATGTTCGGAAGTGAAGAGTTGAGGCACGAACACAAAACAATGAGACATGGAATGAAAATAATGATGGATAAAGTTTTCTCAGGATTCCAACCGACTAACGTCCCCCCCCCCCCCCCACACACACACGCGACGTTTCGATGGCTGTCACCGCCATCTTCTTCAGGTGAATTGCCGTTCAAGGTAGGTGTGGTCGCTTATATAGCGTTTGCCAATGGTTCCGGAGCACGAGCTCCTCTGATTGAACATTATTATCTCAAAGTGCTTATTTCCAGCAATGTTCACAATAAATTATCAAAATTGCGACCACGAACAGTCAGTTACCTTTATCATATACTTCACAACCACCAACATCTACAATCGTACCCCAAAATTCCCCGACATATCAAACCAACTCTACAGCCAACCAAAAACACATCCCAGCCTCTACCCCAACCCCATCAGAACTACACCAACAAGTTCGTTATTTAGATTATTCGGTTATTACATTGTCTTGGAGTAGATAACTGAGCAAGAAGAAGTTAAAAAAAGCAAAGTAAAGTAAAAAAGAACAGCAAAGAAAACGAAAACAGAACGAAAGAGGCAGGTCAAAGAGATGGAAAAGATCGTCTAAAAGATGAGAAAAATCAGAGAAAACAAGAAAAACAGAAAGAGAGAGGCAGTGTGCAAGATACGAATTAGGTTAAAGAGATGACGTGAAAAATCGTCAGGAATTTCTGGAGAAAGACGTAGAAACTGCAATGTTTCGAACAATACATAAAAACTTTTCGTCATCAGGGAAAGAACAACACTCCGATCGCAACATGAGAATCCGAACACTCATTAGGGGGGGCAGACCTACTAAATTCGGCCTGGTCCTAGAGCGACAGCTGTCCCAATATATAGAGTCCGAATTCTCTTTGACCTGCCTCTTTCTTTCTGTTTTTGTTGTTGTCTTTACTGTTCTTTTTTAGTTTTCTTTCCCTTTTTTCACTTTTTCTTGCTCACTTGTCTACTCCAATACAATGGAATACCCGAATAATCTAAATAATAATGTTACCTCACCATTGTCAACAAATTTCAAATCATGATTAACTCAAATGTAAAATGAACGGATTAAATTGTTAAGATTAAATAAAAAAAAGCCAAAGCACTAGGCAGCTATGTCATCAGGCCATCATTTACGAAACTTCTGTTGACACTTTTACGACTAAGTGCAAAATTCGTGCAATCTTTTGAATTGATCGCCAATCACTCTTTCGACGCTACCAAGCATGCATTACTTCGGGTGATCGCAATTTTCAGCATTTATTGTAATCATTGTCGGAAAGAAGCACTTTATTATGATGATGTAATTAAAAGTTTTTTGTTGTCATACCGTTGTCTATTGTTATTTATTCGTTTACTGTTTGTAAAACTTATTTGTAATTAACAGATTTAAAGGAGGTTGGTGCCTTTTTTGAGCTAAAGACGTAAGTTCAATGTCGAAAATTAACGATAATTTTTTTAAAAATTCAGTAGTACATCAACGGAAGCGGATGCGGCTACAAACATTTGCGCTGTATATACGGAGAATAATATTGACGAAAGAATATCACTAAAATAATTTCGTCTTTTCGAATACTGTAAGAAGAACATGAGTGATTTTTCTCACTCAGGTAGGACTAGGTCTTCGGACCTTGACTTAGTCATTCGGAACAATTTCATCCGTGATGATTTATGTCAGACACTCGGGGAATTAGCAGATGTGCTGAACTGTAAACAGGAAACTATCCTGCGACTTTTCTATCCCCCAAATCCGGCGTCTGGTTACAGCATCTCTCCGAAGTGAAAGAGAAAAACATCTCGTCTAGTTCGACTACTTTTATATAGTTAACATTAAACGTTGCTGTCAAAATTTGCTAATGATAATGAAAAATTGTGACTAAATGTCACCATTTTAAAAAAGAAAGGAAATGCTGTCTTAAAATTATTTCTGTGTAGCCGTGCGTTTGGTGGGATAAAGAAGGCAGCGTGTACTACTAATTGCTTTCCATGAATGTAAGCGAAACTATTGACATGTACTGTCAACAATTCATATAAATAATCAATAAGAAAGATAGCCAATTCAGACAAAAAGGGAATATAAATACCACACAACGTTTCTGGGATGCTTGTCCCTTTCGCCAGGTGCTAAGAAGAGCCTAGAAAGTCACAACTCCACCCTGGATTTTCAGTTTTGTCATTATTTTCAATCAGACGTAAATATTTTCATTTTAATTCATATAAATATACAAAGTGCGTCAGCAATTCTATAATGGCGCTGACATGAGACAAGATCCAAATCTCCTATAGCCTCCCGACTTACAATATTCCCGTTCGGTTTCCTACCATTCGAGGGAACTTCTTATATAACGAAAACGCTTCAAATTGCTTCAAAGACATGCATTTGAAAAAATATCCCAGCTTTAGGAGAAATTCGTACATTTGTAGAATCACTTAAGAATAATTGAACGTTATTCGTATCAAAGAAAATGCTTTAGTGGAGAGGAAGGAAGCCACCACTTTAGCATCAACCCTACATCAACGGAAAATGTAAGTAAGAATGTATTTAATTATGCTTAACAGCGTTTGTGTTTAGGGGAGACAGTTGAATTCCACTTTTTTTAAAAAAAAATAAATAGCAATGGTTTTATATTTTTAGTATTTATTATAGTGATATTCCTTGTGTAGGGATTTTGATATAGCCACCGCGGAACACACATATGCGTATATTTGAGAGAAACTGCGTTCAACAGAAATCAAAAATCTTGGTCATAGGAAGAAATTACATTCTTCCGCTCTGTCAGTCATCTCGTTTCAATAAAATTTGGATCATTTATGATTTCATACAGACGGGAAAGTTCCATTTCGTTGAACTACACGTAGTTAACATTCGTAAAGCGTGTGTTTGGTTCTCAGTAGTTGGCATGTGATAGACGCTGCTTTGCCAATCGGATTGCTCTTGATTCTACTTGGACGAAGTAGAACATTCGCCGGATATCCATGACATTAGCTTAAATCTATGTCATGTATATGCTCCACAAGTTATTGAAGGTTCGATGAAAAACACTACTAGTTTTTAAAAATATTACACAAATTGTTTTTAATTGTAGTTGCTTTACTGATTTGCAATCACGTGACCTTATTTTGTCATTATTTTCTCCGTTTGCTTAAGTTCTTGCTCAAAACCGTACTGCCAATTTTTAATTCTTCGTATCTAACGAGGCTTTTCATAAAATAGAATCATCTTGCTAACTAGAAATCTATGAATTCAGCACCGTTATATCTTCGTATTTCATCGTAGTTATGAAACTTATATCCAGAAATCTGCTACTACATTCCACGTATTTTTAGACAAATTTCTCTACTTATCTCCACTCTTTTATCTCTACTCAGAGAGGTGCATCGTAAGTTTTTACTTATTTATAAAATAAGTCTTACTTTACTGTATTTAATTTAGTAAGTATACAATATATTTAGCACAGAAAACAGCAGAGAAAATGAGAATGTATATTTTTTTTCGAGTTAACACAAATTTGGAGTGTTTAATTTTATAAATTCGTATATAATATCAGAAAAAGTGTATAAATTCATTATTTCTCGTTGTGGCGGATAACTAGCTTCAGATTTGGCATGGTTCCAGTCTTTGTTCTCGTGGATTACCGCTGTATCAATTATCTGCAGTTTGCGTAGCAGTAACGAGCAGTAAAAGATACTACTGTAAGATTCGCAAACACTTATCACGTTCGACAATAAAAAGAACTTCAAGAACGCAAGTAAGTGGCAGGCTTGCCTGAAGGAGAGTTCAAATTGCAGCTTCCATGTTTGTGTGAACTTTAATTAATTCGAAAGTATCGTCCTCGATGAGCGATAGACAAACTAAGTCTGTATTTTCTGTTTCAATTCTTTTTATTTATCAGAAACCGTGTGTCTGTCACTAAAACTAGTCTTTTAAGACTAACCATTAATTTTCTTCTTAAATTTTTATACTATATACTTAGCGGCTCGAGTCTATCCAATGTTGTCTTCTAGATTTTTCTGGTTCTGTGTTCACTTCACTCACGCACAATTTTCAACTTGTAAATAGTATTATGTTAATTTATCACAACTGTAAAGTCTCCGGACTAAAAGTTAATTTTAATAATAAAAAACTCATGCACTGTGCTCTGCTTTTATACACTGCACTTTACTCAAGATCATTTGGTTTCCTCCATTTCAATATTCTGGTACGGTGTTGATTTTCCAGAAGTTGTCGGATTACTGGGTTGATGTGTAGGTGAAGCCAGAGTCATGTTTCCCAGCAAACATTTTTATTTCTTACAGTTTGAATACGGAGATCCCTATGGAGATCTGCATTTCGGATGTACCAGAGGGCATTCACGATGTTTCTTAGCCTTTTATTCTGAAACGTTTGGATGGACTTAATGTTTGTGTCACTGGCGCAAAACAAAGCTGAATACCTTAAAGACTCGTTGGTTTTAATATTTGATTGTAAAACAGTAGTCTGTTGTAAATGGAAAGATTGCAGTTTCTTCCAATTACCTGTATTTTATGCTTATTTCAGTTTTTTTCCTTAACATTCTCTTTCCAACTAAGTTTGGTGTCTAGTCATGCCTAAGTACTTGGCGTTGTTCTCATAGGGCACAATAGTCATTTATATTAAATGACGATGGGTCTTTTGGTTGTTTATTTGTGAATATGATATGGATAGATTTCTGCTCGTTTAGCTTCATCTTCCATTGTTTAGTCCAGTCAGCTATTGCATTGCTATTGCATTGCTGGCTTCTTGTAGTCTTCTAGTTCACAGCTTTGGTCTTTCTCTACTGCAAGAAACGCGGTGTCATCTAGCTACCTCAGTTCCTTCCAAATTTGGGTTATCACTGGTGTATAATAAGTAGATTGTAGAGGATCCATGACACTATCTTGGGGCACTCCGGCTCTTACATCCTTCATAACAGAATATTCTTCTTCTTGTTTAATTCTAGATAGTCTGTCTGTGATGTATGATGTTAATCTCTTAACTTGCTTTGAGATCATTTTGTTTAGTTTATGTATCAAGACTTCATTCCATACCTCAGTTTAAAATAAAATAGTTCCTTTCGGAGTATCAAAACCTGGTTAAATCGAATCCTCACAAAAATATACGATTTGAATGTTTATCAAATATTACAGAAAAGAGACAGTAAGAAGCAAGGTTGAACAGAACAATTCGAACAGTAAGAAACTTCTTCAAAAGTAAAGGCCTATACTTCAAAATTAATTACACAGGTTTCTAAGCCGAGTTTTAACTTTCAAAATATCTGCAAGTTCCTTATTCGAGGCACAAACACATGCTATTGCATCTGAACCGAAGTATACGTACATTTCACGATAAATTTCGCTGTAGGTAATTTTTTATTTGTAATCTAATGCACGGTAACGTGTCTACGGATTATTTCCAAGCCATTGTCAAAACCGAAATGTTAGTAAGGCATTTTCAATACAACGGTTAAGATTGAACATTCTAGCCTGAGTTCTTATGTCAAGCTGCCTACATGAATCACTAAACACAGACACAAGTTTATTGTAACCCGAGGAAGCATGTACAATGTCGTGAAAGACTTGAACCATGTGGTTGAGTCTCAGGCAGACCTTGAGAACGTCAGATGAATTCGCCAGCAGATTGCGTGACCCAAGGGTAACGGAACAAACTTATAGGGATAATAATACTCATCGGCATCAACAAAGGTAAATAAGATTTTGTGCTCACAGTTTGTTTATCTGAATTCTGAACAAGTGTGACTTAAACTGTGTATTTCAGTTGTACGATGTTTTTATTTTTGCTGTCTTATGGTTCGCGTTTTTTCTTTTATTTTAAACACACTGTGGTTCACGGCGTTGAAGCATTGTGAAATTCTCGTGAGCAAGGTTTGTGTGTAATCTACCGCTTGCAGACAACGCAGATGGAGGAACTGTGATTGTCGGAAGGATGCAGCTATCCTCCGCATCTGCGGCTATCTTGCCCAGAGATATCATTGTTCGCGGATCCCTGCTTGAGAGGCTGGGGTGTCAAGGATGAATCCTGCATCACACTAACATGAAACCCTGCCGGCAACACTCACAAAGGAATCTTTGGAAACCCGTGTGTGGTAAATCATGATGTTGAAGTTTTTGTTATTCTGTCTTATTTGCCTAAACGCAGGCAAATATCGTGACAATCGCTTACTCTGGTTTAGTGCTGTCAAATTCTGAAATCAATACGGACGTGGTTCACTAATTCCAAGCGTTATTTTCATTACATTGTCCTGCTTGAAGTATTATGAGCGGCCGTGAGTTTATGATTTATGTGTTCCGGGTTCTCCTAATTAGGAGTGCCAACATTGTGCTTCTGTTTTAACTCTACACCGGATCTATTCAATAGCCGTGGTGCCTTTCTCCCTGTCCCTTTGTTGCCGCTAATAACTAGAGATGCTGAGGAAGCTTCGGCCGTCATACAAGTTGTTGTAGTCTTCCCACTGTTGTTTGTCACTTATACATTAGGCTTCTGGGCCTGTGCGTTATTTTAAAAAAATCGAAATCCAAACATAGTGTCATATCACACGGAAAAATATGTTTTTTATTTTATTTTAAGTTACTTATAAGATAAACTACAAATATTGTACGATCTTCATGAAATTTCATTACAGATTTGTTCTTCACATTCTTAGCTGTGGTCCAGTAAATAATTAAAATCATTATTGAATAAAACGTGTCAAATGGAGTGAAAACTGAGTGAATTAATTTAACGTTTGGCTTCTGAGAAAGTAAATTTCAGTCAAGTTCTGTTTTACTTCATAAACTGTTTTTTTTTAACAAAAATATTTTTTAACTAAGAATAAATATGAAAACATTTTGATACACTTACAATATTATCACCGCACCAGAAAGTTAGTGATTTATTACATTATGAAGTTTCAGTTGTATTTCATAATTAATTTTAATTTCACACGAAAGAAGCACTGCTGGTACATTTTCAGACATGATATTCCTCTAAATCAAAGTGTCGACCAATAAGAAATTTATTCTTTCCGAACTTTAAAACACAACACATTGAAAGCGGCACATAATAATATATATATATATATATATATATATATATATATATATGTTTATATTTATTTATTTACATAATTAAACGTTATATTTGAAATTGTGTTTATTAACTGACATCATTTAAATGATTTTATGCAATGTTGCCAATGTAACTTTTTAAAGTCGACTAAAATCAATTGGGTCCATAAATAATAATTGGGTACATAAATAATAATTTTGTATAGTGTTAAAACATGCCAATGAGATATAGTGCTACAGGCATGTATCAAGGCGAATAAAGTTATTTCTGAACAGTGTGTTGGAATTGCATCTGCGAATCATACCTTAGATGGGTAAATCATCGGTTGAATCAAAACAGTGTTTAGATGCAGTGTGTCTTAAACACGTGTTTTGACAATAATGTTACTTTCTCAATATATTATGTATATAACAATTTTCGTGTTTTACTCCATGTACAAGGAATACAAATATTAGTCATGTAAGTTTGTAATTGAAGAGTATATGGAGTTACTGTTACTCTTGTAGTAATCATACGCTACTGAAAATGTAAATACGGCTTCCATTTAAATATTTCCACGAAAATGTTCACCTCCAACTGTAATGCACGTGAGCTGCATTGTGGCTTTGCATTTAGCGCGTAGGCCTAATGCTGGTCCATAATGTCCGTATTAAATTGCTTTTGCTGCGGATGTTCCCAGTGAATGACTTACTGGAACTTTCTGGAGAGATTTTCATTGAATCTTCAAGAGTAAAATTAGAATACTGAATGTAAGGTTTGAATTTATAAAAGTAGTTCGGTTTGAAGGCTTTTCGATTTGTTTTCAGTTAATTTTTCCATATAAATTCTTGAAAATTTGGTTTCTAAGTCCACAACTGAAAACAATGTAGATATTTGTATCAAGTGACAATGCGTTTCTAATTTTTAAGAATATTTCTCAGTTGGCGGTCTGTTTATCGTCCGAACCTAGCATTCATTGATCGTTGAGTTGTTTTATAATGAATCGTTCCGTTGAATGAAGATGTGACTCCGTCTCGAATTGTTAATTTTGAAAGATTAGTTGTATTGTATATCCTCGTGTTAGGGTTTAGTTTTTCTGTTTTTGACAAGCATTTGTGCTACTTGCGGGTTTTTTTCCTTTCAGTCTAAGGTTAAACATTTAAAATCTTTCTGCAAATTTTCCATGGGTGTGTTCCAGATTCATAAGCTGTATTTAAGCAATCTGTCATTCCAATTAATTGTCTTTGAAAGACTAGAACTCAGTTGAATTTCGACTCCATAAAGTAAAACTTCGATATGCAGCTTATTACAAGCCACAAAGCTGTAGGCTGTATTCCGTATTTTAACTTTTGTTTTTGGAATACACATTAAAGTGTAGAAGTAAATTTATTTTATCGTCTGTACATATCACATGGAACGGTAAATAACTTTTAGTTGCTAAAACTATTGAAAACAATTAGTATTAGAAGAGACATAATGTAGGTAATGACTGCAGTGATTGTCTCGGAACATTAAGTTTCCTAGTAGCAGGAAGCAATGGTGTATGAAGTCGCTAACAAGCCAGCGAGCTTCGGCCACATAATACCCAGTTAATTCTCAACCACCGTGACGCCCAGATCTTCGACTTGATTCTCGCTATTCTACCAGGCTGTTTCAAGTCACCAAAGTACACAAAAATTAAGTTATCGTTTCGTTTCGCCACCTCTGAATATGGGCACTGGGTCACGACCAACTTGCCCTACACCAACCCTTTTCATTTTGGCTGAGTTCCCTGCCAGGGCAGACTTTCTCTGGATCTGGGAATCAAATATCTATTGCTGTCACCACAGCCGCTTCTCTACTCAGAAACTTTCGACGTTAATAATGAAACGGTCAACGATTGAGATGCAGGTCGAATTTTCTTAAAGTCACGTTGCGTAAAAAAAAGGACGTGAATAATGTTATTCAACCACGTTATTACGTGCTTTCTGAGTGGTTTTTGAAACCCTCATACCCAGAAAACGCCTGGAGATGCAGACGATCGAACAGGATATTTCCATTAAGGTTTTAGTAATTGGTTCGAAGCACTTAATATTCGCCTGAGAGGAGTGGCCGACTCGAATAAGGAGAGCGGTGAGTAGTACGTCGTTCTCTGCTCCTAATAGCCGTGTCCTTTTCAATTACGCAATTCGCATTCCGTTTCGAATACCTGAGTCTTCAGGGAAACTGGTGCAGTTTGAAGTAATTTTCTAAACTGCCTGTTGACAAGGTCAAAACTTCACAATCCTTAGCGTGTCTTGGCGAGCTGAAGGTGAAGTGAACGGCTTTCAGACACATCGATCGTTCAAAATTACACACGCCTTCGATAGGTTTTAGCTTTACGAAGCAAGACTAACGATTTTGCACTACATACACGCACGGTTTTTTTATTATAAATATTGATAAAAATTCCCAAAAATAAACTGTCAACATACATAAAAAATCAAAATGATGCACAGAGTTCCATGTGTATATTTTTTTAAAAAATACACACTGCATCTAGACACTGTTTTGATTCAACCGATGATTTACTCACCTAAGGTATGATTTAGTGTAGATGCAATTCCAACACACTGTTCAGAAATAATGAATGATTTATAGTTGTACACTTTCTTCGCCGTGTTACATGACCGTAGCACTATATCTCATTAGTCTGTTTAACACTATATAAAATGCAGATATTATTCAAAAGATTCTTTAAAGAAAATAACTGGTGGAAAATTTCACGGCCACAGCAAACGTTGCAAGTTCTGACCTGAATTTCCTGAGTTTCGATTAATAGACGGATGAAATTCTTTACACCACCACTGATCTGTATGTATGTACTTATTTTATATTTATATTACTGACTTTCAATTGTTACAATTTTACTAAGATCAAAATTAACACCATATTATAATTTCAGTAAGAAGATAATTTAGCTATCCGAATGTGATACGATTTAGGTGTTGCCTTCTTATTCACCGGTACTGGTAAGAAATAAAAACGATAGTTTTTCTCCTCATAAATGTATAAATTATACGGTCGATGTTATATTTCATGGTCGACTTTTTCTATGCGAAAAATCTGGCCTCAAGGCCAAACCAGATTCGCCAACTTCGACGAGCAATCCTTGCAAAAGCGATTTCGCGTCTTTGAATCCCGGCGTTGAGGCTAATGGAACCAGCTAACTACTAATTATTCCTACGTACTCTTAACGAAATGCTGTCAACCAATGGAAGAAGCGTATTTAAATTAGTAGCGTAAACAATCTCGTGCAAAATCTCTAATTGTAATTTAGGACATTTGACAGCACTACATTTTCTAGTTATTGTCGCAATCGGTGGAAACAACAGAACAAGTATGTTTGTTGGAAGATGAGAAGAGATCAAGGTCGGTAGATTAGCTACAAATGTTACACAGAGTTATCCAGAATCATCGACTTGAAGTTTGTTGGCAGTGTTCTGTAATCATTTGGCTGATCACAAAAATAATTCATAACAACACTCTGGGAAATATTTCAAACTAAGAAGATCAATAAATTCTCTTGATATATGACGCGCCATATTTTTTTTGTAAGTACTAAGGGAGTGCATAGTTCCTGCAGGAAATGAATAGTATTTGTTTTTATAAGAGAACAAGAGGTGAACCATCTGCATAACGCTAGATCCCGACGAAGATGGCTGCTGAGTGGTGACTCCTACCTGGCGCGCAGACTGGCGGGATTCCCCGGCGACGCCTTGGCAGTGGCGTTGCGTCCCGACGCCCCTGAGCTGGCGTTCCTGGCTCCGCTAGCCGCGCTGGTGCGGGGCAGCCTGCTGTTGGCCGCCGTCGCCGCGTGCAGCAGCGCCAGCAGCACCGTCGCTGTCAGCAAGTGCATCACTGTGCCTGTCTCGGAGCCTACTTTCACTGTGCGAGCGGGCAAGAGACTGCCGCGGCCGTGGCCAGCGTCTGCGCTCGCGCCCAGAGGGGGGCAGGGGGGGGGGTGACGTTTATGGGGCAAAACCGTGTTCCGACCTCTCGCCACATTAGCTGGTGTCTAGGATCGCTGCCGACATTCGTCACTCGTATCAATTATCGGTGATGCTAAGCGTTACGTGACTGCTTTTTGTGAACTGGTGTGTTCTGTTTTGTTAATGGCTGCGAGATTCTCGACGTGAAGAAAGGTTTCTATAAAATTGTTGTCTATCAAACGAACAAACGGAGGGACAAAGTGCGCATGGTAATTAAAATTCGGTGGTCGGTTAATTACATTTAAAGTTGGTGTTTTGTAGCCTTGAATTACCAGATCGAATCGACACTAAACTTTATATTTGTACCTGCAATTTAATTATGTCGCGAAACGTAACTACAATTCAATATGAAATTCTGGGAACAGGATGCTGAACTTATTTGTCACGCTCTTCATCTTCATGGGGACAGACAACTGTATTGGTTTTATTCGTAACTCATGAACGTAGCGTTCTCAGCACATGTAAGAACCCTGAATGCTTTCATTATATCCATCTAATACCGAGAATATTCGAGGGTGATTCGTAATGTGACCTCATAAACAACAAAGATTTGTTATTTTTGTTTTTCGCCTGTTCCCTTTTACAAAACTGCATTTTGTCTGCAGAATAAAATAAACTCAAACTGCCAAAACAGGCGTTTATTTCAGTTATGAATTTTTCATTCCAAGAATATCTTCGGAAAACGATCAGTTTCTATTACAAACAGGAGTTTAATCTGGTGAATATCGTGGATTTTGGATCAAAACTTTGAAGTTTATCACAAACAACTTAGACTTGAGAACGGGCGTAATGTCAGGGTGAAACACTTTTAAACGTTTAATTTTCATAAAAAGAAAAAAAGTCTAAAACGGACAAAATAAGTGATAATATAAATACCACACGTTTATGGGATCCTTGTCCCTTTCTTCAGGTGCGAAGAACAGCCTAGAGCGACACAACTGCACTCGTTAGTTGACAAAAGTCAAAAGCCTTTTTATCACTCGATCGCGAAGGCTGTAAATGTCGATCGCGGAAATATATCCATATTCTCCCAAGAAATTAATAATAATTTTCAATCAGACGTTATTTTTTTTCATTTCGTTTAATTTTCAGTTCCTCCAATAATGCTGCCTTATATTCTGCTTTTATTCCCTTGTTTTTCCCAAATAGCCTACGAAAACCGCACCATGCGCATCCCAAAACTCAGTTTTTCTTCTTCTGAGGCAGTGGTGCTCAAACGGTCGATCGCGAGTCCCTTTGAAGGTCGATCGCGGAAATACATCCATATTCTCTCAAGAAATTAAATTAGCCTCCGAAATACTTTAAAACGAAAAATGGCTCTGTGATTTAGCTTTCTTAACAGACATGCCATGTCTTTTAAATAGCTTTAACTTGAAGCTACAAGGGAAAGATAAAACCATTATCTTTATGATTTACGCCATAAACATTTTCAAAAGTAAACGCAGCTACTAATTAACTAATTACAACCGATTTAAATAATTCCCCGGCTTTGAAAGCAAGGGTGAGTCCTGAGTTAAACTACGGCATTTATGTGGCATAACTAAGATTTTAACAAATTGACGAATATTGTAACGTTTATGACTTACCTTTCTGTTGCGTAGACGTTGAAAATCTGCTATAGAAATAGTAGTTATGTCTCTCTGTCTAAAATGAGATATTTCAAATAATTTAGGATATACATTTAAAAGCCAGAGCAAGTGATGAAAAATTTTGGTCTTTTATATCCGAAGAGAAATATGCATGATTAAACCAAATTGGGCTTCAAATAAACCAATTATTTGACTAATTTATATGCGAATATTCTTTTTTCAAATAAATTTTTTTAAATAGAAATCACAGATGGCTAAATGACAATCACCTGTCATCCTGCTTGCGATTGTCTATCAACAATTAAGTCACTTCCTATGAAAAGTACGCGGACGACATACAGTGCCATGCATTGACATCCAACGATTAATCGTGCGTTAGTGAAATAGATATACATATAAAACAAACTGAGTGTAGAGTAAAAATTAAATTATATTTTCGCACTAGTAGTAGATTTTTCACTCGCAAGTATCCAAATAAAAACAAACATGGGTTTTAACAGCGCTACGCTCATATAACCTGCGTAGAGCTTAGGTTCTACACACACACACACATTCCCCCTCCCCCAAACCCGGCCTTACTTCTTTTTGTTGTATCACTTGCCGCATACTTTCTTTGCGGTTGATCGCTGATTGTACAAGTCTGAGCAGTCCTATGCTAAGTTATATTTCTCGTTTTATAACGTTACGTACATGTCACTTCTTTGACAAGAAAAGTTCTTTGATTTGTGCTTGGACGTTTTAACCTTCGTGCGCATACGCCTGAGTTATCATTGGAATAACCGAGACCATGCAACATTCAAAAAACCCGTTCCAGCGTCTCTTCAGGAACAAAATTTATTCTGTTGTGCTTCATGCGAAGCTTCTTAGCTAATATACGTGATCTGATGTAAAGAGCCATGGAGGCGGCAAAGGAGTCACCTTACGTGTGCAGTTTATTCGCACCTGGCAGAACACGTCATGCCCTGAAAATTTTTTTCGTAACTGTTCTGGACAGTTTTTTCCTAAAGACAGGACGTTGTTTTTGATAATTGCTCTCTCTATTGTATAACAAATCTGTGCAAAATTACTAACGAACTCTTGACTGCAAGCATTGTTACTGTAATTACTTTTATGTCATCTGCTTTAACTTTTTTTTATAAGCTGTGCATATATAGTACCTTACCATGTTCGTGGATAATACAATTTGACGTATGAAAATTAAGTGGTAAACCTAAGTAAAAAGTTATGAAAGAATGTGAAGACATTTAATTATATAAAGCAACAATGGTTCGCTTTTTCTTTGACCGTGAAATGATTTACTTGGCTTTTTCTGTCATAGTCCTTTATTCACTCAAATTGAGTTTGAAAGAATGTTTTTGTAATTGCGGTGTTAATTGAATGTCCCCTAGTTAACACACTTTTTCATCCACATAGTTTCTTTCCGTAAATATTTTACTGACCCATCTCGTTCGTCTTGTGAAGCACATTTTCATTTTATTTTTCTAATGTCCATAATTTTCACCTTTAGTTTATCATTAATAGCCTACCTGTAAATATCCACTTTTATGTCCAATTTTCAATTAAATGTTCAATCTTTAACCCCGTGTAAGTGTTTTGTGAAAACTTATGTCAACGATTTCTGTTTTATTTTTCACGTTTTTAATCATTTTGTTCTTTTTTAAGTAATAGGCTACATTAGGTTCAGCCACGTGGAGGCATCTCACCTTTACTAACATAAGAGAGAATTTGAAAGGACGGATGAAGGAACAGAGCAATGTAACTAAGTGTTAACTAGGACCCTCGGAAAATAGTTAAAGGATCCTACCCAGCATTCAGCTAAAAGTGATGTAGAGGAAATCCACAGAAAAGTCTGCATCGGGTTTCTCCGGCTATTGGTACTTATCCCAGGCCTTCTGATGACTAGAGTGGATTATTTGTGGGAACTCTACAGACTTAAGTATATATATTTTGGTAATTAAAAGGAAATAATTAATTAATAAACAGATATTTTGACTCGCACTGTTAGTGGCATAAAACACACAGGTTGTACACAAGAATGTGGCAAGCATGCCATGTTATTTGTAGGCTGTTTGGTTCGCGAGACGCGCATAGCAGAGTTTGTGGAGAAGCGAGCTACAGTAAAGTCGTCTTGGAAATTTAGCAGTGGTCAGACGAAAAGTATAAAATTCAGGAAGTGTCTGGATACAAGTAACAACAGCTAGAACAGTTAGAATATTTTCCAAGTTGCAGTCTGTGAAATAACCACGTAATACTCAAACGCTAAATATTTAGAGCGCAGAGTCTAAATTGTTATATTCTCGATTGAGAACACTTTATTCAATTATGGGAGACCAGGCAACTGCATCCAACAGTTAATAAACTTCGGAACGAGCGTATTTCCTAAACGAACAGTGAACCATCTTGCAAATTAAAAGTGTTAATTAGAGTCAGTGGATAAAATGGCCTGTCTATAAAGTGCGATAAGTGTGTGTGTACGAACGAGCCAAATTACCTTGAGTTCCAGAGACAGTAAGTTAAAATTTCACAGAATTACTATTTATAAACTCATAAGTAAAGGTATTATCGTCAGATTTCGAATTTCGTTCAGTATTTAAAGTTCATATTTTATATTTTTACATTGTAATAAATCATCTGATGAATTAAGATAACTTTGGTAAATTTAATTGTTTGTGTGTTAATACATTAATTTGTTTGTCTATTTTAAAATCTTGGTTCTTATTAAATCATCTTATCATTTTAATTTTTAAATTACTAAAAATTGACGTGGTGATTTAATTGTCTTCATTAGTGATTACTACAAATTTATTGTTCTAACGTGGGGCTTATTTTCCTTTAATTTTATGTAAATACCACAATATATATATATATATATATATATATATATATATATATATATATAGTAACATGCTATATGAGGGTAATCCACGTTTAATAGCATAGAAAAGGATTTGAAAGGGGGCATGTGGAAAGGTATAGGGAGGTAGCCAATGGTTAACTAGGGTCCCCGGGCTGTAGTTTAAAGATCCTACCCGCCATTTGCCTAAAAGTGTTGCAGGACAAACCCTATAAAACCTGCATCAGGTAGGTCGGCAGTGGTATGTATTTCTGATGGTGGGAGAAGGCTTTGTTGTGGGGAGGCTGCATTCCCTTCTCCGTGCCTCGACCAGTTTATGAGGCATTTGGCCGACTGTATCAATGGATAAAGATGTATATGAAGATTAAAAATTAGACTGTGCTACATAGTCCTTATATATAACCTTTCCCACCTTTCACACATAAGAATAAAATGTTTATTCAACAGTTATATGTGCTAAACATAATAAAAGTATATATCGGAATATGGGTTAAACATAATTGATTTTTTTAGTTGACTAGTAATTATTAAGTTATCCGATTGTTGATGCGTAAATTCTGTAATATATATATTGTGTCAGTTAAACAAATGTAATATGCTCAACTTAAATAATTGTTGAATGCGCTAGATAATGGGATGCCATTTTAATATTTATCTATACTTTTCGAAACATTATTGTTATCCCCTTTAATATAACATGGACGATAGGAAGGTGGGCGTGAAAGGGATAACGTGTTTTGTTTTCGAGGGCACCCCCCCCCCTCCCCACTAGGTTAAGGATCCTTCCGGGCATTCAACTATATGTGATACAGGGAAACCCCTATATCAATCTACATCAGTTAGGTCGTCCTTCCGGATGACGAGCGGGGTTTGCTGTAAGGACGCAGCATTCCAGACTGTGTGCCACGATTTGGTCGAATGTTCCAACGGGAGCAGTAGACAAATAATGCCTTAAACCAAACGTCCGGGCCCGGAACATACAACTCTTAGATCTGACCTACACAGTAAGTGTCTCAGTTTATGGGAACCTTAGTTCAAAACCATAGAGAGAAGGTGTCCATCGCATCTCCAGCTGCAAGGAAAAAAATGAAACTATTTGATCATTGTTTTCAATACTATTAATATATAGCGAGGGGCTTGTTGCAACAGTATCGCAATATGTGGTTTAACACTGTAGTAGCTTTAACTATTTTCACAAATCTTCAGTTTAGATACAATATTCAGTTCCGCTTTTTTTCTGTTTTCGTCATTGTGATGCTTTGTCTCAATTTGTACCTTTTACAGAACTTTTTGTATAAGCGTTTCTGTTTCGATTTATTGCATTTATTGTTAATAACATCATTGTATATACATTCTAATTTATATTTAGTGTTAATACAGTAAGACCCCGCTTAACGCGGGGGATGCGTTCCAGCAAGTTGCAGCACTAAACGAAACGCCTTTAAATTATGCCATCTAAACACGTAAATATTAGGGATAAGTGATAAGTTATAATTTTTTTGTTTTATTTTGTACCATTACATTACCGTAGTTCTCAGTTGAAGTGTTAAACGTCCTTTAGCAGCTCTAAATCCTATTTCTCGCTTTTATTTACGGCCTAAAACTGTACGTTTTGGCATTCTCTTCCGAAGCAGACCAATCTGATAAACGTTGAATGCTAATTCAGGAGGATTATTCCCTACCTCAATAATTGTTCTTAATACCGCTGAAAATGCATCGGCTGCTTTTGTATCGTCACTTTCCGTTTCTCCAGTAATCTGTAGTTATGAAGATTGTTTCTGTTTTTAAGTCTATGGCACCACTCGACTAGCTACGAAATTTGACACCTTTTTCATTCTTAATATGGTTAAAAATTTGTTTTCGCCTTTTCCTTTATGATTGCTTGACTTAATGCTTCAACTTAATCGTCAATATAATATTTCCCCAAGCACATTTCTTCTGGAACGGGCAATTATTGTTGAAGGAATTGTGGTTGTAGTTGCTGATGACATGATTTTTTCTTTATTTTTAAAAATGGTTCATTTGAGGAAGTTGACAAATGTAATGTACTTTCGATATCAGAGTGCCGTTCATCTGCATCTAATCTATGAGCATTTGCATTTTAGTTTTTAAGTATTTTTATTTTCTTTTACTTTGCTGTGACACATTGTAGAAACTAAAAATTTCCTTTACACAGACAATAACACTATAAATCAACCGTTACGCAGCCAACGTGGGACCGTACTATACTTGCCGTGAGACTTCATGTGTGTAACCCTGGATTTTATGTAACGGTCGGGAATATTACCATTCACGTGGAGAAATTCCGAGATATTTTTATGTATCAGTCACTGATCGAAATTTACAGGGAAATAGATGGGCCATTTAATAAAAAACTGGACTTAAAAAAACTATTACGAGAACGGAATACAACACATTTTTTTTCAACGTAACCCCTCTCAATTTCTATTTACTGGAAAAATTTCTGAATTTCACGTGCAAAGAATTCTTGGGTGCTGCCTAGACTTACTTCTCATCGAATTTGGAGCCACAGAGAGCTTCTTTTTTAGATTTAAAAATGTGATAATATGTTGGTGCCAGATACGGCGGGGGTGGGCACAAGCAGACGGACTTCAGGACTTTGATGGTGTCTAATGTGACTATCATTGTAGTGTGTGTCATGCAGTAACAGGACCATCTGGACACCAGTCCACGCCTCTTCCTCAAAATTGACGGTTTCAAATTTAAACGCATAAGGTTTGCGTACGTCGTACTGTTCACATTTTGTCCTGTCAGTACGTATTACTCAAGAATTTCTCCTTTATGGTTCCAAAACAAAGTCAACATGGCCTTTACCATCACTTCTTACAGTTCGCACTTTCTGGTGTTTTTGAGATGAAGAATATCACCTCTCCATTGAAGCCCGCTTTCGTTCATGTTCGTAAAAATGGACCCAACTATCATCTCCCGTTAAAATACGGTGAAGAAATGCCTCCCCTTCAACTTTGTATTGTCACAAAAGCTTCCTGTACACATCCATGCGCCTTTCTTTCATTTCTGATGTCAAATGTTTTGGAAGCCACCTAACACACATTTTTTTGAACATCAGTACATAATGAACAACATAATGGCCTGATCCGACAATATCACTGCAATATCACTCACCGTAATCAACTCTCGCAATGTTGTTCTCCGCGGCTGCCAGGCGTGGAGTATCTTCAGCAGTTGTTATACCCAGTTATACCCACTCGTACAGTTGTGTTCGACTCAAACTTTCACCATATTGCACTGCAATTAGTTTCTACCCTTCAGCTAACAGAAATCTAATTTCCCTCCGCTGCTCCAAATTGATGCAAGCCTGCAAAGGTGCCGCCATCTTGTTTCACCGATTCCCAGCATACCGTTCAGGAGGCAGGCGTGTCAGGCTCATCTCACAATAGTTTTAGGACACCATCCAAAAAATAGCTAAGAAGCACAAACTTCGTCGAAGTTTTTTATTTTTATACAAAATTTCAGATTATTTATTGGACTATTATAAACAATGGTCTCATTGGCCAATGTGCAAATAATGATCCATTTTACGTTAGTGTAGACTGTCATTACGACGGAAACTATTATTTGTCGCCATAAAATACGAAAGGAAGGTATTGCAAGTGTTGCTGCAACTTGCCCCTCTAGCGGGGTACATTGCAACATGCTGCAATTTTTTGTATATATTTTTCCGTATATATTTTCTACTTGTATTATTATTTCAAGGCTCCTTTTTGTAGTTAAAATACAATGTTTTATTGGTATGTAATTATAATATTGTAAGTAAAATCTTATTTTAAATGAAAATTATAAATGTATTTTATGTTGAGTTATGATTTCAGCTCGAGAAAAATTTGGGGAGCTTTCACGTCGCATTTGGACAGCTATGGCACTGCGGTTCAGCACGATAAATTTTATATTCCATATTCGTTATAGTTGATTAAAAGCAACAAAGACACTCGCTTATATGTAGCTATCATTTCTGTCGTAAAGAAGGCAAAATTTTATTTATAGATATCTCGTGATAATCGTAACCTGACTCTACAAAAGAAAAACACCCTCCCACATTTTTCAATCTGAATGAGTACAGTATTTTTTGAATGAGCAGAATAAAGTGAGTCTTTGTTATCACTCGTGCTACCCACTAGTCATTCATGTTTGAAAGATATGGTTACAATTACTGTGTACTTTGTTAATACAACGTATAACTCCTGAACCTCAAACTCTGACGCCTCAGATTTCGCTCCAGTGAGTGCTGTTGTGTTTAGGTCTGTGCATAGGATAAATATTATAACTGGTTTTGACAGTTCTATTTGGCATACGAACATAACCAAGATTTTGTCAGTGCAAGTGCAGTTGTGTCGCTCTAGGCTCTTCTTAGCACCTGACGAAAGGGACAAGGATCTCAGAAACGTTGTGTGGTATTTATATTACCCTTTTTGTTTGAATTGGCTATCTTTCCTATTCATGATTTTCAATCAGACGTAAATTTTTTCATTATAACCACGATTTGTAATAGAAATGTGTCTGAGAAGTGGCAACGTCACAATTTATCGTTTTACCTCTGTATCGGCTTAGTGTCAGTACACAACTTCACATTTGAATTGTGTCGTACTGCAATCATTCCTTGTCGTCTTCCTAATATCCGTCAACTGAATATCGCTTTAGTATCTTAAGATTTTGTTGGTACACGTCCAGAATTAAATTCACTATCTCTCCACAACGGAATAACCACCATAGACATTTCAGTTTTCTCTTATGATCAACAACATCTAGGTTTTCTTTAAGTAGTTCTCATACGACCCTTTATATTCTCCAGCGTTGCCATGTCCGAACTTACTGACACTAGTATCATTTGTATTGCAGTTACGATATTCCACACGTACTAATTGGATGGAGTGCTTTTCTAGAATATACATGAAATTTAAAACATTCAGCCAAAGTTTTTTATTTTCTCCCGAAGTACGATGAATATTGAACGTTTCGCTTTGTGCTGGGCAACCTGGTATCAGAAGAAACTTTTTTTATCTGTACTAGTACTTGTTTCTGTTGTTCCATTAGAGGGAGTCTGCTTCGCATTTTCTTGCTCAGTTACCGAAGCTAAGATCGTTTTCTGGAAGAACAGTTGCGGAGAACTTTCCCTTGTAGAAACGAACCAATTAAGATTCTTGGAATTCGCGTTAGGTGCGGACACTGGTTTTATCTTATTCAGTACCAAATATTTACTTACTAATCTCTAGGAACCCTAATTGACCGTAGTTTTACATTTACGAAAGTATACTTGCTTATTTTAAAATCGAAATTCAAAATATTTCTAGATAAAACTCTCGATAAAAAAGAGAGAAATAATACTAGTTATGTGCTTTCTTCAAATCGCGCCATAGTAATTAGTGTTCTTAGAGTTCTTGTAAAATAATAATCTTCATACATGAAGAGTTATATATGCTATAAAGTATTGACAACAAAAAGGTTTTTTTTAGGGTAACAGGCTACATGAGGGTACTCCACATGGTGGCAACTCTCCTTTAATAGTTTAGGAAGGGATTTGAAAGGGGGGATGCGGAAGGGTAGAGGAAGGTAGCCAAGGGTTAACTAGGGCCCCCGGGCTATGGTTTAAGGATCCTACCCGGTAATTCGCCTAAAAGTAATGCAGGAAAAACCCTAGAAAAACCCACATCAGGTAGGTCGGGCATTGGGTACTTGTCCTACGCCCTTCCGATAGCGGGAGAAGAGTTAAGAAACGCTGTTTTCCCGAATGAGAGCAAATAACATATTTGGGAATCCAAAAGAAAATAGAATTAAACTAACGCTGTTTCATAATTTTATTTACAAGAATTTTGAAACAGGTTGAGAATAATCTTAAAGCTTTTTTCTTTTTGATTTGATATAATCTAATGAAGGTTAATTTGGTTATTAGGTCTAGCTTAAAATTATTATCCGTATGGTCTCTTTATACACAAACGTTTCTTACTCTTAAATGTTATTTCCCCTTAGTTCATGCTCTTATGTTATTTTTTTAAAAAATATATAAAATCGGTCACTTTCTGTCTTATTAAACTGCTTACAATACAATATATGTTATATAAAATTTTATTTCCAATAGATGTTATACTATTTTCAAATCATTTCTAAAACCAGAAGTAGTCTAATAGCTATATCTTAGCGCTCAAAAGATCGTGTATTCCCCCCCCCCCCACACGCCAGTTATATGTTGTGACCATTAGTGAAAAATCAAGTTTTTCAATTCGAAAGACCAAAAAAACTTTCTGTGGCCTAAAAACCACGAAATTTGTCACCTATTTAAGTTTTTGCTAATAGGAAAAGCATGACATATTCTATTAAAAATATTGTTCGGTGATAAATTGTAAAGCCTAAAATTCTGCATCGGATGGTGTATTCGAGTACGAAATTCGTTCGAAAAAAGTGGTAGAAATCAATTTTAAGACTTTTCGAAACGAATGCGGTTTTTTATGTTTCTATTTCTGATATCTTCAAAATGGTCAGCAGTGTCTATTTCTTACCGAAGAATAGTTTTAGTGAACTCGATTCCCTTTCGAACGCATGATCTGGTTTTAAAAATCCATTGATAATGGCAGAAAATACACCCATTTTGTTGAACGGTTGCGGCCGGACGAACTGCGGTCATATTTTGTCGTTGAGGATGAGAGTGACGATTACCTGCGTGACGGTCAAACTTTTCTTTTTCAGAACATATTAAAACGTTAAATAGTATTGTTTTCCTAGGAGGAAGAAGGAGTATATGTATTCTTTTGCAAGGAAGAAATAATAACAAAAGTGATCGGACGCAAGTCCTCAGTTCTGATTGCTATTCTTTCTTCGTTGAAAAAGAATGTATATACTCTTTGAAACGCTGGGCTCTTTCTACCTCTTAGGAAAACAATACCCTCAACATTTAAATATGCTCTGCAACAGAAAAGTTTGACCCTCACGTAGGTAATCGTCACTCCCATCCTCAATGCCACAATATGACCGGGGTCCGTCCGGTCACAACCGTCCAAGCAAAATAGGTGTATTTTTGGCCTTTCTCAATAGATTTTTAAAACCAGTTAATGCATTGGAAAGAGTATTAATTTGTTTAAAATTTTTCTTTTAAGACAAATAAGTGTACTACCGACCATTTTGGATATATTAGACGACAAACTACATTCTTTTCGAAAAAGACGTAAAATGTTGTAATTTAGACGGAAGATTTCTACCACTTCTTTCGAACGAATTTCATGCGAAAAAGTGAAAAGAGGTGACAAATTTCGTGTATTTTGGGCTGCAAAGATTTTACGAGTCCCCCTGAATAGGAAAACCTGGTTTTTCATTAATGGCCAGAATATATACAAGTTGGAAGAAAATGAAATACCCGACCTTTTTCTCGCGGAGGCCTTTTTTTGGACGTAGCCACTGTGCTAAAGAGGATTCTATGTAAACTCTGGTTCTCCATATTACAAGTACAAATCACCACTTTAGATATACCAGTTAAAGGTTATAAATGTTCTAATTTGAGCTATGATACGAAGGGTATTTAAACTGCATATTTAATCAATAAGATGAATATATTGTCATGAGTTACTTGCCAAGAGTTGCGTCGTGTGTCCAGCTATTTCTGACTTACACGAATACTTCGTTGGAACATCAGAATTATTTACCTCTAGGTTTTTACTAGTTCGAACAAAGTAGTAATGAGAATGAAGAAAAGTAAAAATAGCCCTTGTAGGGTACGAATTGTTCTATTGTGAATTTAACTATCCTTTAATTTATTCCCCAGATTATATAACGACAATACAATGTGTCGAATTTATATCCTATGGTACACATTACTGTTTTTTTTAGGGTAACAGGCTACATGAGGATAATCCACATGGTGGCAACTCTCCTTTAATAGAAGTGATCTGAAAGGGGGGGATGCGGAAGGAAATTCAGGATTGTTTTTAGGGCAACAGGCTACATGAGGATAATCCACATGGTGGAAACTCCCCTTTAATAGCACAGGAAAGGATTTGAAAGGGGGGATGCGGTAGGGTAGAGGACGGTAGCCAAGGGTTAAGTAGAGCCCCCGGGCTATGGTTTAAGGATCCTACCCGGCATTCGCCTAAAGAAATGCAGGGAAAACCCTAGAAAAACCTGCATCAGGTAGGTCGGGCATTGGGTACTTGTCCCACGTCCTTCCGATAACGAGAGAGGAGTTTGCTGTGGGGACGCAGCATTCCCTTCTTCGTGCCTCGGCCAGTTTAGGAGTCAGCTGGCCGACTTTTCCAATGGGAATAGCGGACAACTCTTACCGTATGCCCAAGGTCTGTGACCCCGAAACATACACCTCTCAAAACAGGCCGAGGTGCCTCGGCTTGTGGGAACCTAAGTTCTAAAACGGAGAGGAAAAGGCATCCCCTAAGGTAGCCCCTTCGTATCTCTCCTACAAGGTTCTACCTGCGAGAGAATAACCATCGCAGACGCTTTTAGCATTTTTTTTAATTTTTTTCTAGGGCAAAAGGCTTCATGAGGGTATTCCACATTGGGCAACTCCTCTTTAATAGCATAGGAAGGGATTAGAAAGGGCAGTAGTTTTCCTTTGTTTATGAAGTTCAGCGATGAAAGTAACAGAGAGATAAAGGTTGTATTCAACATTGTGAGCAAACATGACTCCATGAGTGGATTGTCTCCGCTTTCGCTTGTAACATACAACCCAAATATATTCTGAGGAATATCGCGGTACTCTACACCGCGAAACCACGAAGCAAAACCTCACACTTGTATCATCGGTCCTAAACACAATGACGTTATTGTTTCACAATTGAAATGCTAAAGTTTCCATTTCTATTGGTAAAAGAACCGCGTGCAACCGTCGTGACATTGTTGCGCTGCGGGAACTATATATGTAGGCGTTTTCTATGCTCCTTATGGCTCAGCACGGAATACACATGGGTGGTCACAGCCATCTTAGAAATATTCTTAATATTTAGTTACGTTAAACTGAAAATAGGGTAGAAAATTTCGTTTCTATATAACGTAGTTGTTTCAATTCGAATTGAATATAATTACTACGCAATTTAGATGTGTGTAAAGTCAAATATACTCGCGATAGTTGAATACGATAATTTCGTCATTTTTTAAAAAAATTGCTCATGTCAGTGTTGTTTTAAAAATTCCGCCTTTATTTAATTTTCGTTTGGAATTTTCGTGAATAGTATGGAAAAATTAATAATATTTTCTATCTGCTACTTTACTTTTCGAAGTATTGAATTTCTGAATTTTTCTATTTATTGCTGACAAGACAACATCGACTTATGTCAATTGTCTCGGGTCCGATTTTTCTATAATACGATATCGTGTTAAGTAAATGTGCATTAATCATGATAGGAAGTATGAATTCATTTTATAGTGTCCCTGCAATCACAATGTGGAATGAGTTGTTCTTCAAGGTAGTGTATACTGTTTATGAGATAATGTTATAATACGATTATTACGGTTTGATGTTTCCGGGGACGCAGAACAAGCTCGTTCGCTTTCAAACCGCAGAGGGATGTGGCAGCACTCGCCCGGAAAACTGCTCCTGCGGTTTCGTCCTTTCACATCTCTGGCGCCTACAAGAAGCATCTGTCTTTCTTCGTTGACTTCATATTTCACTTGAACTTCTAGTTCTTCGGATTAACATTCAGGGCCCACTATGGAAAGCGACATATCTGTATTATATATATGAATCTATTACATATAAGGGACCATTATAAATAAATATTTCTAATTTATATTTTTCAGAATTTACACAGTATACAGGTATAATATGAGGAAGTGAAATTTAGTGCGGCGTCTTCAAAATTCGAGTAACATTATTTAAGTATCGTCAGAAAACATTGAATACCTTCAGGAAATGTGATCGTAGATACCCATAATATTAATAATCCGCAGAAATTAGCTTGTTATGAGTCTAAGAAATCAAATTAGACACACAAAGCACCTCGAGAAACTCACCAAAGTTACAGATCAACACAAACGTCGATGCGGCTCAGTATCACGTAATTGTTCATAACAATTCTCAAGTTAATGTTTTACAGGCAAATCTTCAACGACGAATTGAGTTAATTTGATCACCTTCGCTAAAAATATTAGTATAAACTAGTATTCAATAAACCCCATCAAGGATTCATAGTTATGTACAATAATAATAATAATAATTATTATAATAATTATATATATAAATACTATTTATATATCTTTATATTTAATAAATAATACTGCATTTTTATTTTCCAGAGTTTTATTTTAATATTAATATAATTCTGTTTATGGTTGATTTATATAATATAGTGGATAAATATAAATTGTTTCTGTTTTTGAAATCGAATTGAAATTTGAGTTTATTATCTTTTAATGGTTTGTTACTGTCTAGGAGTTTATGAGACGCCATTATAATGGACTCCTTTGTGTGTGTGTGTAAAGTATTGTTTGTGTAAGTCCTTTTGTTCTTATTTATCATTACCTTAAATTTTTGTACGTATTGCGTATTGACATCTAAGATAAGGATTGAACCTTGTGGAACAGCCATAGTCCAAAGTAAAAATGAAAAGATTTACTAGAATATTTTGTGTTAATAGTTTCGCCTCTTAAGTACGAGGAGAAACAATAAAATACAATGACCGACTCAATAATATGTTTTGAAAATGTCACAGAAAATTGATAATGAATCATGTCTTTTTTTTAAGGTTTCTAATGTTTACAAATATGAGAACAAAATTATATTGCATATCTATTATATCCGGAAGCGGTAAAATTACATCCCTATTCAGTTAAAGTGACATTTCCTAAATGTAGGACAGGGAATGAATAAGAAGCAAATTGTTCGTATTACAAATTTCACTTAGTTGAACTTTTTCCGGCATTCAGTTGTGATTTGTAAAATAATTAAAGTAAATTTCGACTGTCTACGTCCGGGAAAAAGACAAAATTTCGCAAATGTTGATCACTGTTTGCCACGCTCTGATAAACTGCGGAAGTATTAAGAGATTAACACTGTAGCTCTTAGTCATACGTTTAATTCATAAAAACGAACAGATTTTGGTACTGTTCTTAACGTTGAATTGAATTGTTGTTATTTTAATTCTCTACAATGTAATAACGGAAAACATTTCAACTAGTTTATTTCTAACTATTGCCAGCGAACATCAAATCCAAGTATAAGGCTTTGATGAGAGATAACGGAAGTATATTTCAACGAATGCAAAATGTAATCGTTAATATGTATGAGTTTTGAAATGTTTGAGCAATATCATCCAACGGAAATAATAGTATGAATAATACCGTAATTTTCTGCTTACTAACGTATTTACTGTGTCCAGTCGAAAATGAGTTCTGCTGGTGTCCGAGTCGTAATAGCTGCACCGTTGCTGGCTCCTATCCTCTTCCAATGTTTACAGAGGTAACTAAATACTCCAAGAAATGTCGATGCACCGAATATATGTCATATCAGTTATAACTGTACTCCTACAACTTCTGCATGCTTACTCACTGCTCAGCCTTAACTCGAACTCCACTTAGGAATTTTTATTGCCTTTCTCCCCGACTTTTCTCCACCTTAGTTTTCCATCACTTTCTAAAAATTTTTTGCCTCTTCCCTTTCGATGGTGAATAATTTTAAAATGTCCCCTATTTCTTGCTAAAAGTGGCTGTCGCATTCTACGACAACATATATATATATATATATATTGTAATATACTAACGGGTGTCTAAATAAAAATATTAATATTTATAACAGCAAACAATTTTATTTTAATTTTTGATCACTTATACAATTAAACAAATATAAAAAGGATCTCATTCTCTCAAATGTCTTTACTGGGTTTGATAACGGCAGAACATTTAACCATAATCAAAGAAACAAAAATTTACATTTAATTTAAAAGGAAATATTTATTCGTCTAGACATAGACGAAATTAATTATCGACGAACTTATTCTACAAGATTGATTTTAAATTTAAAGAGTTTATTTTATTAACACAAAAGAAAAGAACGATATCTGACTTTATCTTTTAATTCGGTTTACATCTATGAATACCATGAAATTTTAACTTACGATTACTCAGGAAAATTTGGCTCGTTCGTACACACACACTTTACATACTGGCCGTTTTAAACACTGATTCTAACACACACTGTTGCTTTGACAAAAGTTGGTTCTCCGTTCGTGAAGGAAATATCATTTGCTCGTTCTGAAGATTACTAGACGCTGGATGCAGTGTCCTGGTCTCCTACAATCGAAGACAGTGGTCTAATTTTGAGATTAGAATAGATTAGACTTTAGCATACAAAATGTTTATCGATGAATATTTGGCTATTTCTCTCGCAGACTGCAACATATAACACATTCTCCTCCCTTAACCGATGTCTCTCCAAGTCACATTCTCTAGCTTCGCTGATCACAGCACGATTGACTTCTTAAACACATTCACCATCTTCGGTGGTCGCAGAATAACTCCTTCTTAAACACATTCACCATCTTCGGTGATCGCAGAATAACTACCTCTTCTCAAACACATTCACCATCTTCGGTGATCACCTCACGACTAACTTCTCTAACTAACCTCTCTCAAAAGCTTATCTCCCGCTTATACACCCCCAGTCTTTTCCTTTTTCCATTGTTCCAAAAGTTCGTCGCAAATGCCCGTTGACAGTTTCTTCCATTATCCCGAGATTTATATTATGCAGTTGCAGTTCCTTAGTCAGCAAATGGCTAACTACTCTGTCATGTCCGAAAGCCGACAATCGAGACAGGACTATTTATCTTTTTGCACCCTCACACACCCAGCTTTTCAAAACGAAGAAATACTCAGTCCTAAATAAACACATTACAAAACTTGCCCCTCCCACAGTCCAGATTATTCATCCGAAACAATGCCTCACTTACCAGGCATTACAATATATATATATATATATATATATATATATATATATGTGTGTGTGTGTGTGTGTGTGTGTGTGTGTTTGTTTGTTTATCTGTTTATATATCTACGTTTTACGTGTCCTCAAAAGCATTCGCAGAAATCATAATAAATTTGTTTGCGAATAAATGTCGCATTTTTTTATTAATTTGTTATACCTTAAGAATATGCTCCTCTGCAATGATCAAGGAATTGCTTTTTTAGAAGCAGAACGACTGTTATAGGTTCTGCGTCTGAAATGGCAATAGTTAAGAACAGATTTCGTAGAGTGGATATTAATGGTAGACATAGACCTGAACTGGAACCGACCTTAGAGTATCAAGTATGTGAGTTGGAAATTAGACAGGGAGTAACAGTATGAAAGCATGACAATGTTGATAATAAAATGTCAGGAAAATTAAACTAAGAATAATGCGGTGTTTAATACATACTTAAATTACGATTTGAGGATGCTACTGGTATAATCGAGAATTCCAACTTGTCAGAAATACCAGTACAGGAATTATTCATTTAGGACGAGTCCGCCGGGTTAAGAATTTATTTGTCGGAGCACAAATGAACAACAAATAGAGTGAATAAAGGGTTCGATAATGTGAAATATATTATTATAAAGGTCAGTACTCGATGAATGATGACTTTTCAGGTTTCCAGCCTCCTGTAAGTCTCATTATACATTTTTCAACTGTAATGCCGTCAAACACCATAAAATTAATTTTTATAATGATTCATTGTTCTTATATAAATTTGAATACAATTTAAAATTTAACTGCCTTTAAAATAATCAAAATTTTTAAAAAAATTAATTATTTGTGGTAAAATTTTGAACTTCAAGGGAAGTGTACATTAACGACCTTGAACCATTGCTTAAATGGAAGCTTATCGACTATTACAGTTACTATTAAAATACTAAACAAAACACCAGATCATATTATAAAAATTGTAACTTTACTTTGTGTGAAGTAAATGGTATTGTTGTTTTCGTCTTTCCAACGGCCGTTATGAAAGCTACATGTCAGGATTTGGATTCCTGTTAATAATCAATAATGGAATCTATTTCCATGAAAAGGCACAGTAATACAGGGCATTCGCCTGCTGTTCATTTTGTAATTAAATTTTCTCTCTCAAGCTTCGATTATTACAGAAAACCAAATGATGTAATAGAACAGGTTTTGAATTAGTGGCGGCTTGTGCCTCTGGGTAGTCCATCTCGTAAAAAAATTAACATTGACTGACTGGAAAAGTGATTAAATTTAGTCTGTGGTAAAGCACAACAACACGGCCTGTTCCAGTATCAGCGTGTTGCGTCGTTTGAACAACTTTCAGCATTGCTTAAAGTGTTACTAAATTGGTGTTGATCCGGAACTTTCTATTTACTAAGAACGTATTTAATATATTAATGAATTTGCTAGTCTTGCGTTATTTAGAAACATTAAAAACATCTTTCTTGGAACAGATATACCTGTTTTTATTCTCACTTGGTCTTGGTACGAGCCACTTTCGTAATGTAGTTCTTACATTACGTGGTCCCCGAAAATTATTTTATCATCTGAACAACTCACGTTTTATCACAGTGCAGAAATCTGCAAATTTATTCTTTCGGCAAAAGGACGTTTAATTTTGTTACTGAATCTTGCAAATTAAGGAAATTGAAAATCAAGTCTTTAGAATAGCATTAACAAAAAGTTCAACGTCTGACTATCGCTGAGGCTTTTGTACCGTAACAAAACCTGGGGCAAATTCTGACCTTCATATTACCTATCTCTGAGAAAAGTGACCCATAAGCCAGCGAAAAAACCGCGCAGGACAGGCCCGACGGTAATACTTCCTGTCAAAACATGTGGACAAACAATCCGAAAATAATTAATTAAGTTACAATGAACTTAATAAAATTTGGGGCCTTCTTCAGGTAAACAATAAAAGTATTGGACCTTATTGATTTATTATAATCTGAAATTTCTTCAAAGATCTTGAATATTCTTTGATTATAAATGGTTAGGTTCCAAAGATAGTTTAATAAGGTATAAAACAATATTGGATAAATTTTAAAAAGTATCCTCTTGATTGAATGCCTGTTGTATTAATTACATAATTTTTCCTATTTTTTTCATCAAAAAGTAAACAATGGAAAACCCGATAAACGGTAGTCAAATATTTGTAAAATTTTAATATCGAAAAAGTAAGTATATAGTGTAAAATAAACTTTGTTTAGTCTTTTGTGATTATTTTATTTAGTATTTCGTTTTATTGAAAGCAAGTCCCCAAATAACAATTGATGAATGTATTGACTACTTGTTGTTTTCCGATACACAAGTGCCAAAATGAAGTACAGGTACCAGTGAGGGGGAAATCAGCAGTTCGCGTGCGTCAACTTTGTTATGCTCGCGACTCGGAGCATAAAACTAGAGGCTTGTTGCAATGCCTTCAATAAGGAAATGACAATTATCCTTATTATATTCCGAAAAATCATATGCATAATTAGAATGTCGAGTCTATTGTGTTATAGGCCGTGATGGTTTCAGTTATGGCTTTAACACAATGTTGCAATGTGGCACATGGCATAAGGAAAGTAGGTTTAGGCTTGCCCTCTTACTGGTGCATTAATATTCAAAGTGATTTATGACAAAGTCACGATTATCCGTCGAAATATGTCAAATACATAACTGTCTGGGATAGTCTGACCAGTAGGATTGATCATACTCGAGTTGCAGCTGTATTATTAACTGCTCTTCAAATTAAGTAATTGTCTTCAATTGACATTTTCATAGTTTTCATTCACATTACCTAAATTTTTGTTGGTTATCTGTAAGTGCTCAAATAACTTATTCTTAATGGAGCTAGATATCGTACACATTCCCGACAATCTAGTTCGAAGAGATGCACTATCGTACTAGTTAATATTCTTGCTGAACACTCACGACCATACTGCATATTTTCGTAAGCCGTTCTCTGATACTCACCAATGTTACTTCCTTTCACGTGTTGTGTAATGTAATGTAAGGGAAGGTCAGAAAGCGGAGTTCTAGTCAGAAGAAAAGAAAGCAAAACAGACTTGAACACTGCTTCTAAATAAGTGCCTGGAGGTGAAATTTTGTTTATTTCACAGGAAGAAACTAGTTGATTTGGGGATAATAATTGTAAGCATTAATTAGTCACTACATCAAAAGTTGCATATTTACCATAGGTAAATAATTTAATAGTTATACGTTGTTGAATAAGAGTGCAATCTTTGAACTGTTTCTGTATTTTTTTCTTAATACTAAATTACCGGAAAGTCTGTCCAAATAATTTAGAATAATTAAAAAAATAATTTCTCATTAAGTGTTTTGTGGCTTTTTAGTCTCGCAGTTCCACTTGTAATCTGAGTGTACAAGCACTATTTTGATCACTTTTGTGCAAGAATTGAATGTCAATTTCTGAGTGATGCTAATTTATTACATTAGGATTGAGTGCCGAAATCTAATGCAATTGTCACTCAGCATCAGGAATAATTCCAGAAATTACTCTAGTTTACGATTGATTATTCGGATACTCAAATGTTTTGGCTAAGTATATTTTATTTCTGATCACTTTGATAAGTTTAGTAGCTAATCAAAGCGTTGATTCTCCACCACACTACGTATACTGTAATGCAGTCAAAATCTACAAAAAAAATGTGACTATTGTACTTATGAAACATGTCTTCTGCTATGTGATGTGCAACTCCGGTTATATCTCTTAATTTACTGTGTTTGTTCAATAACTACGACATGTAATGAAGACTTGGTACTGTATGTCTCCGAAGCAATGTTCTCAGCACCATGTGGCCCACGGAAAGTTTTCCATCTATCTTCGAGATTTAGATAAAGAGCTAGAATTGCAGGTAGTGAGTTACGATGGTGTGCCTCGCAGAAGAGTCGTAAACATCGGACAGTGGGTCTCGCTTGGCGATTTCTTGATAGTTCCGCTACTGTCAGCTGCCTCTGATAAATGGACGATAAAATGCCGCGATAGTCAGATAGAAGCCTACGAACTGGTTGAACTCAATCTGAAGATCCCATTTACTTTTCATTCAGTAGTCCGTGGTAATCAATAACCTGAAGCTCGTAAAGTATATGTGCAGACTACTTGAGAACTTTCATTTGCAACGCATCGTCTCAGGTTCAAAGTAATGTCTATTATCTGTACGTACCTGTCGTCGACGGGCTATTAACTACATGAAACTAACAACTACCTATTAATCTAAAGACAATCCGTAAGCGATAAATCAAAAGTTTTGACTTTCCTCTAAACCACCACTCTTGACTAGAAATGTAAATTTGAAAAGTACAAATATAGAAATTTATTGAATTTTTTAATAAATATTTTATTCATAGTCACGTCAATTCCTAAGTTCATTAGCGACTTTTTACTATGTCACATTTCTTTGTTGACGACCTAACGGGGGTGGCTTTCTAAGTATGGAAACGCACGCAAGCAGCATCAATGCCCTAGTCGGGATTCGAACCCGAAGCTGAGTGATGCGAGGCAGTAACGCTGACCCCTACACCACATTGAAATTTGTTCGTACGTTTTTCAGTTTATCTCGTTCGAACTTGTCTACAAGCACCCACGTTAGTATTTTATACTTACAAAACATTGCAGCGGCTATGGATTCTTAATGGGAAAAGGAAGCCTGAGAGAGAATTCTCTTGCAGGTGAACCTTCCCAGAAAGCTCTGTCGGAGGCTACCATTGGGGATGCCTTCACATCTATGGCTTTTTGAACTAAGGTACACACATGCCGAGGCACCTCGGCCTGTGTTGAGAGGTGTATGTTCCGGGGTCACAGACTTTGGGCATACGGTAAGAGTTGTTCTCTGTTCCCATTGGAACAGTCGAGGTCGAGGCACGGAGGAGGGAATGCTGCGTCCCCACAGAAAACTCCTCCCCCACTATCAGAAGGGCGTGGGACAAGTACCAAATGCCCCACCTACCTGATGCAGGTTTTTCTAGGGTTTTCCCTGCATCACTTTAAGGCGAATGGCGGGTAGGATCCTTAAACTATAGCCCGGGAGCCTTGGTCAACATTTGGCTACCTTCCTCTACCCTTCCGCATCTCCCTTTTTAAATCCCTTCCTATGCTATTAAAGGAGAGTTGCCAACATGTGGATTACCCTCATGTAGCCTGTTACCCTAAAAAAATGGATTCTTAATTCCAGTTAAATTATTCAACGTGACATTCAGATGGACTGCGCAAAATTATCGATTATAAATATAGTTTATTCTTCATCTTACTCGTTTCACTAATTTAAGAATAATTGTTATATCCCTTAAAACCTATAAATAATGTTCTTCCCTGTAAATATTGGCATTATATTCTTCCTTGTAGCCATTGTGAATGTCTTGGAAGTAGCAATGCACAGTATTAAATTTGGATGGAGGAACGTGTACACATCTAATAAGTTAAATAGCCTCAAAACCTTTAATATATGACTTTCGAATTATTGGTGTTATGCAAAATTAATCTTGATTGAACTATTTCTTTGAGGATTATAAATAGTGACAAACTGTGAATTTATTTAAATTGTTAAATGTGTCTGTAGTAATTGCCAATTTGAACTCTTGTAAATGAAACGCTCACTACAGCAAATACAAATTTATTTTGTACAGATAATCGACGTGATTGGACAAAAAATAACAATAATTCTAAAAGTAAGGTGGAATTCATCCTTGAAATCAGAACTTCAAATTTGGTAAAGAATCGCAATTAGTGTTTGTGCTTTCAAAAAAGCTAACGATTCCAACTTATCCTAGGATTCTTGAAGTTAATGAATAAGACCTTTGGATAATAGTTTAAAGGAACGGCCTTTTTAGGTAGCAACCTTCTCAGATTGTATGTAATCGGAATTTTTAATGCCAATTACAAGGCTTTTGTAACAAGTGGGACTCCAAGATTTCGAGATGCGTTAAATAGAAGAGGGAGGAGTCTTAAATTAAATTCTGATTTACGACGGAAAACCAATTTCTGGCAGCGTTGTACAAGAAAACTGATTTTCCAGATATAGGTGTCATTGCTCATTCAACAAGTTACAAAGCGCTAACGTATATTTTTATAATTTCGCGCGTGTTAGATCATTCATTAAAAAATTATGGTCAAGTAACTAAATATTCCAGACGACCGTTAGTCGCTCCTGTACATCGCCTTTACCTCTGTCTGAACATTCTGCTCGTTCCCGTACAGCTCTGTCTTTTCCCGAAGCATTTGGTCGTTTAAGAAGAATGAATCACATTAGTGGTACTAATCCAGCTGTTTGACTGGAAGTTTCATATAACTTCAAGTATGTTTGGTCTCCTAAATTTGTAGGGGAAAATCGCGCTGTCTGCTTGCAAAACATATTAAAACGTAAAAGCATAACGGATGGTGTTATTTAACGAATGCTCGAAACAGGAAATGGGAGTTCGCTTGCAGAACAGCTGTGGAAATGTAGGAGTCTGGTGGATTACGTAAAAGTTTCCTACGCTGTGCGGAAAGGGGAAGTGCAGAATAGTGGCATAAATATTAGTCACACAACAAGAACATTACACCTTGCGAAACGTGAAGTGCTTGTTGGTGAAAGAGAGAGCATTAATCCCGGCAGATGCTATTTTTATTGCAGGTATGGTAGTGATTTTGCTGTCAAATTTGGAACGTAGTTTACTGGCTGAAGCTCGTTGAACTAGGCACCTGGCAGGCGTAGCTTCCATTCCAAATGAGCAATCAAGCAGATAAAAGATGCCTTTAATTATATGCGACACCATTGGCGGTTAAAATTGGTTTGTAAACAAAAAATCGATCAGTTAGTAGGCTTCTAAGATGTAATATCTCTAGGACGATTTAGTCTGTGTTCAAGTTACATTTCTAGGAGTTAAGACTTCAGGATAGTCTTTGATTGCTATACTACACGCCAAAACATATTACTATTCATGTACCATAATGAAACTAACTAATGCTTTAAAACTTTTACACATCTGTAATTCGCGCCTTGCATTGACTTTCATTTACTTATAATTTGGGATGTAGCATTCTCGCATGGTACAGCGTCCAGCTGATCAGACATTGGTGAATGAAATAGTTGTATGGACAGCGTCATACTTTCTATATAAATACACATACCGTCAAACCTCACTGTTTTCCAACTTTCCTCACTTTTAGTCTCTCAGTTCATATCTTCCCCCTTCATTTTAATGGTAGTTATCGCTCTCATTGCCTTTGAACTGGCGGTGCCATTTATGCCCTAACTTCAAATAAAAATGATCTAATATATAAGAAAGAGTACTAATTTTCTACTTTTTGGATTTTCATGACCTTGGTTTCAATATATAGACCATAAATTAAGATTATCAGTAAATAAGTACCTTGACCTTGAATCAGAAGATTGTTTAATAAAGAAAAGTTAAATATACCGACGTTTCATCATTATTTTACGAACTCTTCAGGTTTGGTAATTTCATATATAATTCATACAAAAAAATTAGAGTCAAGGTTTTTCTGCTTTGTCTTTATTTCGTTGCAACATATATATATATATATATATATATATAGTGTGTGTGTGTGTGTGTGTGTGTTAGCATGAAACGTCGGTATATTTAATTTTACTTTAATAAATAATGTTCGGACTCAAGACCGTTTATTTATTGATAATATTATAAATGTCAGATATTTTTAATCAATACCGAATAAAGCTGACTTTGAGGGGTGTATGTTCCGGGATCGCAGACGTTGGGCATCCGGAAAAAGTTGTTCGCTTTACTTATTGTGCCCATCGATCAGCTGCGCCCCTGTCGAGGCATGTAGTCTGGAAAGTTGCGTCCCCAAAACAAACACTGATCTCCCGTTATCTGAAGAACGCGGGAGAAGCAGCAAGAGCTCAACCTACCTCTTGCTGCTTTCTCTAGGATTTTCCCTGCATCATATTTAGGAGAATGCTGGGTAGGATCCTTAACTACTGCCCGGAGGCCATTGTTACCACTTGTCTACCTTTTTCTCCTTTCTGCATTCCCGCTTACCATTCCTTGACATGCTATTAAAGGGGAGAGGCTACAAGGTGGATTACCCTAATGTAATCTGTTATTTTTTAAAAAAACATTATTTCGGTTTACTCAAAATTATTCATCTTTTTTAAGTCTCATGTTGGTTCTGATATAGTGATAGCTTTCAGGTAGCGAACGTCTGTAAGACGTGTTAGGCCGGACTTTAAAGGTTCCCCTTGTTTAAACAAGTCAGAAATAATTACACATAGTACATAAGCGAAATCAACTTTAGTTGCAACATCAGCCAAGTTACGAACACGACAATTTTTTCAGTTGAATCAACCATTATCGCATTTCATTACAATTATGTGAAATTATTAAGTTTAGTCTATGGCTGTATACGAAAGCTCTGCATATGGAACAGTTGGTTTAGTAAAAATATATGCAGTTTTTTTAATTTTCCTTTTGATGGGGTTTTGCAGTAAACTCTTCCTTTCCGTATATAGAAGTAGTGTTATCTGTAGCCTATTCATTCACATTTGCCCTCTTCGTCTCAATATCATATGAAGAGAGAAAAAGGTGATGTGGGAGGGACAACAAGGTAGCCAAGAGTTAACTTTTTTTTTAGGTGGCTACATGAGGGTTCGAATAGAAATAGCGGACAACTCTTACCGTATGCCCAAGGTCTGCGACCCCGGAACATACACCTCTCAGAACAGGCCGAGGTGCCATTCAGTATTGCCTTCTCCATGCTTCGAGGCAGCGGGTTGACTGTCCCAATGGTAACAGTGACAACTCTTGCTGTATGCCCAACGTCTGCGAACCTGGACAGGCTACATTAGGGTAATCCATGTGAAGGCAGTTCCCCTTTAATAGCATAGTAAGTGAATATGAATGGAGTATGTGGAAGGGAGAGCAAGTGGGTTTAACACTCCCTATGAGAGAATTATTTTCATTCACTGTGAGGTTTAAAACTATTGTATAATTCAACATACATTTATATATTTCTAACGACTATTGACGAGATGTCTTTTTTCCGGGGTTAGGCTAAAGACGTGTTATACTGCTACGGTGTCTAAATGGTTATCCGCTTACTTAATTTCTCCTTAGAACCACCAAGTTCTTTCGTAAAGAAGATTGCGTTGGATATTGCCGTCGTTTAGAAGTTAAACTTATTAACTATTAAATTATATGGATGATTTCTGTCAAAAATACGAATAAATTGTTTTTAATTACTGAATAATGATTTCAGAATAGAAGAGGTTGTTAAACTTGGATTTCACGTGCTAATTACCACTATTATTATTTTACTCATTTTAAAGATCTGGCTGCGTGATTTATTTCAAGCCTCAGATAACATGACAAGCAATTGTATACGTCTATTTTTAGTCAGTTTGGCATCGCACTATACTCGCACTCAATTTTATATTTGAATTTTCTTTTTGAAACTGTTCATAAGAGAGAAATACTGATTGTTTGAGAGGATAGAAAGTAGCATATTATCGTCTTATTATGTATGCTGTACTTTAATTAATGTTTCGAATCAATGCTTGTTGTTAATTATACGGATTCCAGTATGCTGTAAAGAAATGCTTTTATATGTAAATTACAGTTGTAGCGTATAGCGGCAAAAGTTCGAAACGTTTGAAGAAAGCATGACATTCCATTCGCGTTCTTGACATCTTGATTCCTTCTCTTTTACGTGTAAATGACAGTGAAAATGTTTAATGGCTTGGATATCTCAGCAGAAGAGTCCGCTGCTGTGATTTTCCTGTGATGAATCATGTGTAAAAAGTGTAAGACAGAAAGGTATACTTTCTAATAGCAAGCGTCTCGCTTCGATGCTCTCCGTGGAATTTTGTATTGATTCATTAATGAAGTGTGTACCATTTTGTGTACGACCAGCCCTTCCGTTAGTCTGGCTTTCGCTTCTGTGACCAAGATTGCATTGCATTGCCTAGACGTAGGTCAGTTGCTATTATCATGTCTACGACCCTTTATTATACATTTATCGTGACGTAATATAGGCATTCGCCCAACAACTTACATACCACACATTTATTTCAACATTTTAACAGTGTCGTTGAACACAGTGAAAATACAAATTAAACGCACAGACGAACTAATTGTAATTGCTAGGAGGGTGTTGGGCTCTTGAAAATCGAAACCTGTCTTAAGGTGAAAGCAGTCAGCGAATATTTAAAGTACTTTACTGTAACCGTTATTAATTGCAACCGTTCTTGCCAGTGTTGTCTAATATTTCCCTAAATTGGTCACACGCTCTGTAAGTTATAACACAACTGGAGCTACTCTCGCGATTCTAGTTTTGCCTAATGAATGGAACTATAAATATTTATTAGCCAAAGCCTAACTGAATCTCGTTTACAGCTCACGACCTTGTCTGCTATGAGCACGAGATCTCTGATGTTCTACTAAAACCATTTTACTATAGTCATTTACATTTAGACGACTGATCCTCCTTCATTGTGAACTAAAATGCACAGAACATAAGAATCCGGATTTTGATTTAATTCCGCGTTCGTAATATCAGGATCCCGTTGGCGCCATGAATATAATTGAAAGGCAGAGTTTCCTCCTTGTGGTTATCATTTACGAAACTACACCGTAAGTACATTGGAACGATTAAAGGCCCCGATAATTGCGCGCTGTGACGCCAAGTCTTGTAATTAAGTTAGTGGGTTCAACCGCAAATGAATGCTGAAGTAAAAGCATGAGTCAAGACTGAGCAGGAGAAAGCACGACAGGTGGCGTTCGTTCTCAGGGTCTCATCTCACTTCATATGCTACCAGCAGCGACACCTCACTTCCTCAAATAATGCACTACGGTTGCTTCTGTAAATTATTAGTTAATTTAGAAACTATTATATTTTTTACTTAGAGTAAACCTAAAATGCAAGAGAATGAGAGAATCTGCGAAGGTTGATCCTAGTGATGCGGATTTATTAATGGGTTATCTATTTTTTTTAGATATTATTAATGGAAGAAACGAGCTTAATTACTTTTTTCTTTAGTAAGTTATTGAATTTAATATTATTAAATTAATTCAAATTTGAGATAAATATTAAGTTAATCGTTTAGGATGAAATAATAACTAAATGCAAGGTATACCAATTGTTAAAGATACTAATGAATTTATAATCCTGCGAAATGTTGCAAGTCTATTTATGGAATTGAACGTATAAGATGATGTGTTAAGTTTCCTTTTAAAAGAATATAATAGTAAAGTTATGATTTATATAACAATTTCATCACGATATTCTAAAATGTTGAACTTAAATAAAGAGGTAAATATGAATCTCGTACCTTTTACTTTGTATCGTGGTTACGATTGGCCATCTAATCAAGGCCGCTCTTGTAGTAACATTATGCACTTCTTGTTTTACTGTCGGCGACTTCTTTCGTTTCTGTTTTACTAAGTTTGTAAGTTACTACTTACAAAATAAATTATTACGGCAATTTCTACAATTAAACGGCGAATTTCAATCACTCCCGTCTCAGATTAACTCAGTAAATCACCTTACGTAGTTGTTTCTGTTTTATTTTTTTACCATCTACTTTTACGTCTATAATTGTAGTATTGCACATTTAACATCTCCGGGAAAATAGGCGGATGAGAGCTTTTGCGGTGTGATAATTCATTGCACAGAGTGACCATTTACCCGCAGTCAATGATAATATTAACTTAACGCTCAATATAACCAAGGCAGTATAATGGAAGTTGACCAATCCCAAATTTGGCAACGCCATAGATTTTCTCTCCCGCCTCATGTCCTTGGCCTTGTCTTTGGTGTTCTTCCTACAGATTCAGACCTCCCTTGTTTTAAAATAAATTCCCGTGCATAACAAATTCCTCGTATTCGTTAAATAATTTTGTAAATGTAATTTAAATCCTATTTCAGTACTCATTCAAGAACCGTCTCGAGTTGTTTCATGAACTCCCAAATTTTCTACGATGTTTATTTTAGCTTCGTATGGTCATGAATTTTATAACTTGAATTTTGTTTCAGACGAGTTCGTGCCGATTACTTCAACCGTCAACGACATTTTTGGTAAGTGCCAACCTGTCCACTTCATTACATTGAGGCGCCTGTGCTCGCGCCATTCTCATATTAAATGTATTTGAGCGTAGATTTATTGCCGTATTTCTGTTTAAAGTTTCACTCTCCAAATTGATTAATGGAGTTGGAAGGGGGGCTCCATGTTTGAGCAGAGAAAGTAAACCAAAAGGAAACAACTTGTATATCAGGATTCGTACTTGGAAAAATTGTCAGATTAGAGCGGCCATTAATCTCGGCACAGCATTTGACTACGCGGAGCGGCGCGGCGCCCTCACGCCTACGTAACCAATCTCTTCATATCCGGATATCGGATACTTATCCTCTTACCTTCTTTACTGCCAAACTTTGTTCAACCTTTCGCTTAATACTTACTATAAATCCATTGCATATTTTACTCTCTTTCCCGCAGCACACATACAAGTAAAAAATTATATATTGTAATAAATAACAATTTGGAAGTTTTATTAAATAAAAGAATTAATAAAATTTAATACATAAATCATTTATTTATTTCCACTTTGTAAATTTAACTCAAAAACAATTACAAATTAAAATATTAATTTCTCAGGGCCTTCACTGGGTTTGATAATGGACACAACAAATTGATTTTAAAATCTTACTATCAAACAGTTTATATTTACCTAAACAATACGTCGATAGAAATAAATTAAAAAGAAAAGAAATTAACTTTGATTGACAATTAAAAGAGAACTAAATGTGACTCTATCCTTTAATTACTTTTACAATTAATAATTAGTTTGGTTTTGTTACTTACATCTGTCCAGCTGGTACCAGCATTCTTTTTGGTTTCGGAAGTACACTATGGCAAACTTTTACACTTTAAAATGTTGACTCACAGATTTTATACTATTAAAGCCAAAATTGATAAGCTCACAGGAACTCGGATGATCCCCCTGAATATCAGCTATCTGATGTCTGCTTGCCTTCCTTGGCTGGCTATAGACGTAAACTCTCTTAGACTTTCCTGACTGGCTGTATACCTAAAAACTGCTCGCTTCCTTCCCTGGCTGGCTATAGACTTAAAAACTGCTTTTATTGTCGATATTTACGAGGTAATGCTTCCGTGAATGTTTTTACTTTGTCTTAAATTCACAACTTTGTTTAATAATACATTAACGACGGCTAGTCTCTGCTCTAGTATTATTTGTTCCGTCCTCTGAAATGTCCCGCCACCAACTAACAGTTATATTACTTGTTCTGCTCCTCACGATGTTTTTCCGCGAACTACACTCCTAGTGCACCCGAGTTATAGCGCGCATACGCCATTTTTGACTTTTCGACAAAGCAACGACAGCTCGCTTCTCTCATTGTTGCTTTGTTCGATCAGACCGCTATAATGGATTTCTCAAACAATTCAAATTTTACGTCCAAACAATTAATGGCCTAATTAATTGGCATTACAATATATGTACTAAATTGTCGCACAGTATCCTATCTAAATTTTAATATTGTTTCCTGAAAATATTTCTTTTCGCATTATTAGTGGGAATCCTGCGCAAATAATAATCATAAAAGTTATGTGATAATTTTCAAATTAATATAATAATTTGAGGCAAATTAGTTACAAAAAATTAAGTTTATAGAAATTACTTATTTGTGGTTGATTATGAAACTTTGGAGAATTTTCTATACCTGCTTTATTTAATATATATCTGGATGTTCAACAGCTTTGAAACATATTTAGTTATCATTTTCCATTATGAATTATGTTACAATTGAGGTTTCAAATGTCGGGACGAAACTTAATGTTTTATTTGACTTAAAAATCAGTGTAAATATATATTTTATGTGATGGTACAAGGACTTTAAATACTATATAATTAATATAATAAAACGAAAACGCCCTAAATTTTATCTTCCCACTTCATTTTCTGAAGTCTGTATTAAAATGTGTCAGAAGCTTTCAACTGATACAGTCATATTCATCTGAAATTGTGAACATTATTTCTAACAAAGCCATTAATGAAACATTACAAATATCGTTTCAAGATATGCTTGGTTATTACCTGTTATTAATGTGTTATATATTTAAAATTTATAATTCAACAGAACACATTTTCGTCATTTTTTTGATAAGTAATACTATTGAATAACATGTAATTGCAATGCTTCTTCTATGTTCTTATTAGAAAAAAATGTTCACAATTTCAGATAAATATGACTGTACCAGTTGAAAGCTTCTGATACATTTTAAAATGTACGAACACTTTAAGAAATTACGTGAGAAGATAACATTCAGGACGTTTTGGTTTTATTATAATAACTAGTTGAATGTCCAGCGTTACCCGGGTATTTATTTACCAGAATGGTTAATGCGAGAATTAAATTCAGTGACTCCTATAACTCCGAAATCGACACTAATCTGTCTTTTTTGCATTACTTTTTTTGTAAAACTCTTCCACCTCACCCGTACGAGTGCTTTCCTCCAATGCCTTTTTAGAGTTGAAATTAGACACTTGAAAATTATAGAATGACACTAGCAAATTAAGCGACCGCAGAAACGTTTTATTTGACGGTAATAATGGCCGTTTAGGAAAGTTTTTAAATTCCAACCCACCCCTATAACCGGAAGGTGAGCCCCCTCAGTGTTTGTTCATGATTCGTAAGTAACTTGTGTATAAAGTATAGTAGAAATTGCTCTAAGTGTTTAAGATTTATACAGAAATTTGTTTCACCCCCTGCAACCCCGGACCTAGGGTTTGAAATACATCCCAGCCAGTATGGTGAATATCAGGATTAAACTCAGTGACGTGTATAATCGTGGTTTAATAACATTCACCGTTGTTTACTCATTACTTTTTTGTAACCACCGAACTACAACTTAACTGACATAGGAATTAAACTCATTGACATCTATACGCATGTATTCGACAAGAATCTTGGTTGTTTTCCGTTATTTTTATTTAATGCCGCTCCTCCCCCTCTCTTCTTCGTACTAAAAGTATATACATCTGGATAGAAACTATCAATCACATAAACCCCGAAAAGGAATTAGTCGCTGCTAACAACAGTTTAATAATGTTTTTAAATTTCACCACCGTTCACCCCTTTGGAGGTTGCTATCGCTTCGAAAGGCCAAAAGAAAACTTAGTGAGTGTGCGCACAAAAACTCACCAAAGTTTCATAGCAATCGGATGAATGATTTATATATACATTAAATGAAATAAACGTATTTTTGTAAATTTTACTAATTTTTTCTGACGGAATTATATTAAATACTGAAATCTTAATTTGTTTTTGGACGACTGTCTTTTTCATTTGTTTTTGCACCGATTAAAAGAACAGTTAGTTCTACATTGTTTTTATATACCCTATTCGCAATTGACAGCCCATGCTTCAAGAATTTGGAATGTGTCGGGAATATCACATGCTTTGATTAAAAGTAGGCTTCATTCATTTAATAGTTATGTCGTAATATTCATAACAGATGATATACTTTGATTCACAAGAAGAAGAAGATGTAGACAGGCTATGTATAGTGTAATCCACATAGTGGCAACTCCCCTCTTATAGAATAGGAAAGTGACTGAAAAGGGGAATGCGGAAGGGTAGAGGAAGGTAGCCAAGGGTTAACTAGGGCCCCCGGGCTATAGTTTAAGGATCCTACCCGGCAATTCGCCTAAATGTGATGCAGGGAAAACCCTAGAAAAACCTGCATCAGGTAGGTCGGGCATTTGGTACGTGTCCCACGCCGTTCCGATGGCTGGGCAGGGGTTTGCTGTGGGGACGCAGCATTTCCTTCTCCGTGCCTCGACCATCTGGCTGACTGTTTCAATGGGTACAGAGGACAACTCTTACTGTATGCCCAAGATCTGCGACATCTGGGAACCTTCGTTCAAAAAACTAGAGAGAGGAGAAGGCATCCGCAAACTTCCTCCAGAGCTCTCTGGGAAGGTTTACCTGCGATAGAATACTCTCACAGGCTTTCTTGATTGATTCACATTTTATTAGCTACCATTAATAGAATAGAATGAGTGGTTAAACGGGAGTTAGCTCTTGAATTTGCAGAAGCTGCCGCATCAAGAATGTGTGCTTGTAAGTACACTGTATTAGTACGCATTTGAGATTATCAATTTTCCAATGTCCGCTCATTTTAAGATTTAGCTGAAGCTATGGACACTAATAAATAAATATATGTATATTAAATTTATGTTCCTGGCCGTTTGTATACATAAATCTGTATAGAATCTTATGTAATTTACCATTACTTTCAACACAAAATACCTTTGCAAATGTTCATTTTCCCCTTTATTCCTCGTACTAGTTTCACATTCCTCTATCAATGATCTTTCACTTCTAACGTTCGTGGTGACCTCGAATCCTTTAATTTCTTCGGAGATTCATATTATATTTAGTAATAACTACGGTTAAGAAACCCATATATAAAGATTAAACTAAACGTGGCGCTTTAAACTGTCTTTTAGGAAGACCTGGAACGTTCATATTAAAATAATGCTATCGTAACAAATGTTTTCTAGAAGCGGAGTCGCTTTCGAAACTTTCCAGCGTGTTGTAAAATCCTTCATTAGAATGAAGATTTACAGATATGCCGCTAGTTATTCTGTCGTGTCTGCACGTTTTGGTTACGAGAGAGCTATATAAAGTTCACCATGGACCTCCTCAAACGATTGTCCACCACAAGGCCAACGTTGATGTGCGTGTTGAACTGAGAGGGCTGTTTGGGCTACACCCAGGACCTTGCTAGGGGACGGACAATCAAGGCCTTGACATAGCAACTTTCATTCCAGTCGCACGGACAGAAAGGCAAATTTAACCACTTTAAATGGGAAAAAAAGATGTAATCAAATGAATGAGGCTAAAAGCTATTAGGCCTTCATGCACAACACGCTCCGGCCATTTGAAAGGCTGAGGTTCTAACATATTCGCGTCTTGATAAATACTGATCAGGAACTGTGTGACATATTACGTGATGTTACCCGTTCTCTTCTGTTAAATAATCGCACACACTAAAACTGACACTAAAATGACTCCGTCTTTCTCTCTTCATGTCCTCTTTTTCCCATAAATTCCAGCTAATCAACCATCATCCCATTCTCGCTAAAATATCCAGTTCACAATTAATCTCTACATTAATAACTCACACTTACCGTATAAATCCGCTAACACATATCTCGGACTAACGCTAGACTCGAAATTAACCTTGGTACAAAACATTAGCAATCTCAACTCTAAGCTCAACAATAGGTTATCCAAACTCAAACCATTAGTAAACAGTAAATCCCCAACATCCCTAGTAACAAAAAATTTTAATTTATACCTCTCTAATCAAGCCCATCTGGCACTATGCTTCCTCCATTTGGGGAGTAGCAGACAAAACAACCCTGAACAAAATCCAAGTAATCCAAAATAAATTAGACAAAACTTTTTATTTCGATTATTTGTTGTTACATAAAGTATTAGAGTATATACAATTAAAATTATGTACATAATTAACCTGGGAACTTGGCACTTAAGTTAATCCAGCAATTAACATAATTTTGCAATTTTTTTTGTATTTTAATTTGGGTGTCTGAGGGGCATACATTGTTGAGTTATGAGGGATCGCTGGTGATGTTGAATTTGATGGGATGGATGGAATGGGTGAGTAGGTGGGGTCTGCGAGTATGCGAATGGGGTGGGTTAGGAGGTGCCAGAGTGTTCTGGGGGAAGGATGAAGTCGATAGGGCGTTTTCTCTTGAGGTGACGTGCGTGTGGGGGTGGGGGAGGATTGCAATGGAATTGCTGGATCGTGGTGTTAGGATGGTTGAAGGTGCTTTTGATTAATGAGGTTACGGATTTGGTGATTATTGAGTTGACTTGGGGAAGTTTAATGTTGTGGTGGATTATGGAATTTCTGAGGTACCAGGGAGAGAAGTGATGGTGCGAAGGATTATGTTTTGTTTGGTTTGGATTTTGGCTGAATGGGTTTTGGCTGTTGCTCCCCATATGGATGAGGCGTAGGACCAGGTGGGCTGAATTATGGAGAGATATACTAGGCGTTTTGTGCTGAGTGTGAGTGGGGATTTTCTGTTTAGGATAGGATATAAAGTTCTGAATTTAAGGTTAATTTTATAGAGGAGGTGTTTAATGTGGGGTTTCCAAGAGAGTTTTGAATCGAAGAGGAGTCCTAGGTAGGTGGTTTCTGTTTTTGTGGGTATTTCGACGTTGTTTAGATAGAGGGGGATGTGCGGAGGAGGATTTTTGGATAGTGTGAATGGAACGGTTACTGATTTGGTGGGATTTATGCTGATTCGCCATTGTTTGGACCAGTGTTCTAGGTGACTGAGCGCCGACTGGAGAGGTTGGATATTTGAGGTGAGTGATGAGGTTTGGTAGGAGATGGCGATGTCGTCTGCGAAAAAGATTGTGCTTGTGGCGGGATGTTGTGGAATATCCTGGGAGATGATGTTGTATAGGAAGGGGGCAACGACGCTTCCTCGGGGGACTCCTGCAGCGATGGGGTGGGGTTGAGAGATGTGGTTAAATAAATCCATTAGAATGATTTCAGGATGTCCTTGGTAGTTCAGAAACAACAGGTTGCATAGTAACATCAGCATACCTACAGCCAGAGACATTATAAGAAAAATCCTTGCAAAGACGACTTAAAAGAAAACGTCCACCAGACCTCCTTTACTAATCACCGTTTAAAATTTATAATTTTTTAATCTTAAACCTTAATTAAAAGAATTTGATGTAATTTAATAAGTGATAATTGTTACGGACAACCTAATGGTTGCAATCAACTGCATGTTATCATGTTAATTTCAATAGAATGCTTAATGATTACTATCACACGTGTAAAATCGCAAGATAAGGAATTAATTGTACAAGAAAAACAATAACACCTTTTCAATTATTTAGTTGATGTTATGCAATCACTGTTTTTACTTACCAACCTCTCCATCCGCTGTACCCTCTATTATAGTGTTTACTATCTGTTGGTTCTTTTCTCACTTTCCTTCATTCAACAAATTGTAAGACTCGTTCCACCATCGAAATATTAAATTAAAGCTCATTCTTTAATTTATCTGTTCATTAAAACATCCTTTTATAGTAGCAAATATCAAAAGCAGCTTGTATGTACTAAAGACATTATTAAAAATTGCGATTGTAAAGAACTCAAGAAATGTACTTATAAATTGACAAGGTCACGTATAATGTGATTATCGATTGAAGAAAAACAGCCTATATACAATCAAACCGTTTAACTAAATTACTTTACCTTCAGAATTGTTCAATTTAGTGATCTTGGGAACATTTTCTGTTTCCACATCCTTCAGTTTCCTTTGCAGCTTCAAGGTAGAGGGGAAACGCTACCTGTTTGCTCACCCTTTGTTGCTTTCGGTCTGAATGGAGAAGGGCGGAGTCACGCAGGTAAATCAGCCCTTATAACGAATTTCTGTTGCTCTAAAGCAAAGGTTAGTTCGGAAGCTTTGCAAGCACATTACACTCGTACGTGTTAACGTGTGGAACGTTCGAAGCTTTTTCTATTATTTATATTTTTCTTCTGTATTAGTATGATTCTTATATATAGTGCCATCGTATATTGTATATACGCTTTTATCGACAGTATCGTGTAATTATTGATGCAAAAGTGAATTCGAAATTTCACATGTGGTCCAGTGCTTAAAAAAAGAACAAATCGGCTACGCAACTTATTCCCCACTAAGTATTGGTCATCAAACTCGTTTAAATAAAGTTATGAGTCGATTGCTAATTAAGCGTAAGTAAATCATATAAATATATCATGTTTAACGTCTGTGTAAATACATTTGATGATAAAACAGTTAATAACAGACGTTAAAAATATTTTATTAATTAGTTAAATTACGACATGTTTCAGTCCTGATGTAGTCCGTCTTCAGATAAAGATAGAGTATCAGTAAATACAAAGATATGTAATATCCGAAATGTTACATCTTAAAAATGAAAACATTTATTTTAAAAAAGATATTGATTCATTACGTGCTATTTAATACTACATATTTTATAAACAGTTAGCTTTTAAATAATTTTGAAAAATGTTTCTGTACTTTCTTTTTATTCGGTATCGCTTATTTGTTATTATAAATTCTTCTTTTTCCTACAATAAAATATTTACAATGTACATATCTCTGTATTTACTGTTTTTCTGTTATCATTGCCTGAAGAGAACCGGGGCATGTAATTTAATTAACTACTAAAATAAAATATTTTTCAATGTCTATTATTGGCTGTTTTATCATCAAATCTAAACTATGTAATATTTTTTAGCATTTGTGAGCTTTCAATGAGAGTAATTGTGGATTTTTGTGCTTAATTATCAGTACGAATCTCTCGATCTTCTTTAGATGTGCATAATACTTAACTTTAGGAAACAAAAAATTTGTCCGAAATTCTAATTTTACAGATAATCTGAATTTTATTCTACTCTCTTCGTTTTTTTATTGTTGGAAACGGTTCAGAATTTTGTTCTAATGCGGGATTATTGAAATATAAGCACTCTAGCATGTCTCGTTTCAATATTTCTGTAACATGTTTCCTTTGTACAACGCAACTGCTTTACTTTATTTCTGCTTATTGGTGAAGAATAATTTATAACTGAAATCAAATAAAAAAAATTTTCTACTCCACTCAAATATAATCGCTTATATGACCATACAAATATTAGATTTAATTAGTTCACTGTTTCCCTGTTTTTTACCTCCTGATATGTTTTATGAACCACTATATATATAAAAGACTAGCTCTATTTGAGATTTCTGTTTTGTGCAGCTTCATAACAACGTTCACTATTATGTAGATACAAATAGATTAATAACAAAGCCGAAATGGTGATTCTTGAAATTCATTTCGACGAAAGAAGGAAATCCTTTGTTAATAATTGAGCTGTAACTTGTAGACGAGCGATGGGAGGGTTCCGATGACCGTCAATGAGCACCTCTGAAACCATTACTGGCAGGTTTGCGTTTCTTCGAAGGAGTGCGTTACTTTAAGACAGCCTTGCCTTTCACTTGCCAAGGTTTTCTGCGCTAACGGTGCTGGTCAGAGGTCGTGACATTGAACTCTGCAGAGTACGCGATGGTCGCTGACCCCGTTCATCCTCCTCCTGTCATACTTACCCATACTGAATCGTGACGCCCTATTCAAATCAGTCATAATTTTCATAAGTATCACAGGCATTTTCGTTGATCGTTACACGCTTTCTAATTATATAGCTTGCTAATGTATAAAGAACAACAACAAAAGAGATTTGAAAATTCTTATAGACTTTTCCAAAGTCTGTAAAATGTTAAAAAAAACTAGTTAGTTAGGTTATTTGCAGTTACTGGTATCATAGGGCCATTCTTGGATTTGACGATCATAATGTCATAATGCCGAGTTGAGCCCAAAAGAATCGAAGAGAAATTCGTTATATTATTAAATATTAGTTCAAAAAGCACGTTGTTTCCGGGACTAGAGAAAAGAATAATTATTATAGATTAAACTCAAATAAATACTCTTAGTAATTAATACACAACATATGTACGGATGTGTGGTATACTGTCTCACATTTCCGCAAGAAAAGGAAGTGCACGCGGAAGTTTCTGTGTAACTTTACTCCCTCACTTGAAATTTATAATGTCCGCAGACCCTTGTTTCCTCTTTTCACTTTCTGTCCCTTTCTCCTGTCTTAACACGACCACTTCTTTCTCTCATTTGACAGTAAACTGGCGAATTAGTCTGCGTAAACTTGTTACAAACCTTTCCTCCTCTTGCATTTCTATAGTAAGAAATATGGAAATTAGTTGTGTATAATTGCAATTCCTAATTGCGTAGATACTGCTACCATGCACGGAGCAGACAAGTACATTACCATCAAATCGTAGATTGTCGCATCGGTTTATTCAATCTCTAAGAGAGAGTCATGATTGCGCATTTCTACCCAACAGGTATCCTTCAAAGAACTACCGCTTTCAATCCAGTTATGAAGGCAATGCTGATAATAATGCGTTCAATTTAGCCTCCAGCAGTGTTATTTTTTTAATTTTATTTTTGTATACTCGTGCAATGTAGGATTCTAACTTGACGAACTTGCTTCATTACTCGGTAACCAAGTAAAATAAATGTATCTACTCCTAGTATAAGTGCGATTCCTCTAAAATTATGAACTCTTCTTAAGCAAGCATTTATATTGATTGAAAAATTGTAATACAAAATTATTAAAATGTTCATATTAGGTACACGTTTTGAAGAAAGGTAGAAAAAATTTATAATTCTAAAAACGCGTTAAAAAGGTTTTTATTACGCTCACGTTTAACCTTAACATTATTCCTTATATAAAGAAATTTGTTATTTATTCGTAATATCCAGTGTTAAAACCAAAAAATTCGTATTACCTACATTGGTAGCAGTTATTCTTAGCAGCTGTAAGTTTTAGGGTAATTGTATGTTATGTGTAATGGTATATATATGCATTGCACAGTGTTCGTGGCCGGATAATTAAATGTGCCGCGAATTATGTATATCCAGAATGCTATCAACTATGCATGTCATCACAGTTCAATGTTAATTTGTGTAAAGTTGTGTACATGTATGCATTTGATGATAGGTCAGTTCTAGATCTGTTTGGGAGCAGGCAGGTTAGTATTGTGATTTGTGCGCAACCCTTGCAAAGCAGCCGTTATCTCATCCACTACACGTTTTAATTTTTATAATCTTTGAAATGTTAATATTTTCTCAGTGTTGACAAAAAACTTTTTCTATGATGAAAGTTCGATTTAATATTTGGCTTATTACCGTCGTAAAATCCAATTTTTACCGAATTATATGGTTAAATGATTTTAATAACGTGTAATAGCCAAGAAATCTGCTAAAAAACGAATGATATATAAATAAAAATACTAGCACATATATGATTAATTCACTACGTTTCTTTACAATCTGCGAATCTCATCAGGTGTAAAGAAACTACCTTAAAAATAACAATAAGATGTAAACTGGAGGAGGCTTGTCTTGTATTGAATAGTTAAATTACTTTTAGGTTAAAATGACACTACTTTAAATAATAGATGGTTTGCGTGTAAAATATTCAATTTTTCAAAGTTATAGCAATGCATTTCCGCAAAATTATTGGTTACGTATGACAGATTGTTGAAGTGTTAAAAAAAAGTTGTGTAACGTAAAACTAAGAAATGTGTATGCAATTTTTTTCCTATGCTAATAATTACCTATTACCTCCCAGTAATCCTTCAGACTGCAGTGGCCTTCCGATTCCCGTAACATTCATACGTAAATAGTTGTGACAGGTCGATCCGGCAAGTGACAGACGAGTCGGGTCGAAAGTGCGAATATGTAAATCTACTGCAGGCTATCTCACCACTTCTAATTTACTTGTCGTAACCACTTATGAATTTATTTTGGTGATGGTGTTAGCTTGCAAGAATTTGTATAAATAGGGATGTGATTCATTCATTTGTAAAACTTTTCATAGGCTTTCGTTGTCAGTTCCAGGTTGGAAGAAGTCTGGAATTTACGTCAGTATAATGTTCTCCAAATAATTTAAAATGTGAAATTTTTCCCGGGTGTGAGATTACTGACATAAAATGTATTGGTAGTTTTGCTATTTGTGCAGTATTGTAATGCTCATATACCATTTTCCAATTAACTAACACATTAGTGTTCCCCAAAAATTGCGGCAACGTCATCGTTGTTATTACGAAACCATGAGAGACTGTGATTTGTTTCCTATGCCTTGTGAACGTGGCAGCACTCCTCGCCTTGCCAAATACATTGATTTTCTCACGCACAGCACATTCACTTTTTCCATCATTTGATTTTCTTTAATATCTTTAAATATAAATAAATGTCTGTCACGGTGTTTCGTTTCAGAATGGTTTGAACACGTTTCCGAGCAATATTGCTTTCTTCTTCCTTCTCATGATTGTGCTCTGAAAATAATTAGGCGCGACACAATACGTGTCTACCGAAAAGCTTTCAAAAAACATTTCAATTAAACCCTTCACTGTGCACATAAATCTTGTTAATTTGCTTATAAACGCTTTTTTGAATTCTAAATAGCTTTTTTTTTAACACACATTGTGACCTTCTTGCTCAGAACTACTTCGCGTTTATTAAACCGCGTATACACTTGAGCATTCGATCTGTTTTCCTCAGATAATTAAGGGGAAAGGAAGGGTTCCGCATGCCTCTGGCCGATCCGAACGTTGTTGGCACTTCAAAGTAAACAGTGGCCACAACAGGGTGGTTCATTGCCTATCGCTCGTTCGAGGCGTGAGCGTTGGTCGCAAACCCCCCCCCCCCTTCCCACCAACACACGCCACGTAATTTGCCTACGCATGCCCATTTGTGTGCTGAAGTGTAGACGCTGCATAAACCAGTATCCCAACACAAACTATTAAGCTGGATCGACACAGAACGCGATATAAAGTTGAGCTGAAAAGTGACGGTCTTGATACTGGCGCGTCATGCATTGTCTCCTCCGAGGGAAATGGTGAGGAGGGGGGGTATTGTCAACGTTATGCGGAAGGAGTAGCGTTTTGTCATTTATGTACCTGCATATTACAGGTGGAAATCTGGTTGTGACTCCTTTGGCCAGTTGTCTAACTCAATACTGATGTATATTTCTATGTGTTTGTGTATTCCGTGATTATCAAATAAGGAAGAAATAATAAATGAACGGAATACTGAGTTTTCCCAACAATTTAAAATTAATTCTCTAAGTTATTTCTGAAAAACGAGCTCAATTTTGCCAAATAAATTTTAACGACGGCAGCAAAATAATATTCGTACTCAAGAGAGTTTTTTTTACTATATCTCCTCCCCATCTAAGACTAAAATAAACCAGACTCAGTCGTCGATTATTAAACCTGGGTAATTGCCAAATTGAGCAATATCGCCAACCTAGTTGTCGACGTAACATTACTGGCGGATTTATAATTTATCTTAAATAGTCACAATATATTGTAATAATTTAGAAATAAACTAATGGCTGTGGCTGAATAAAAATATTCATTTGAACAATTAAACAAAATTTATTAAAGTTTTAAATACAATATAAAAATTACACAATAATATTTAGAATCTCAGGGTCTTTACTGGGTTTGATAAATGGGTGACTTGAATTTACAATAATTTATAATTACATTTAGCCTTTACTGAAGTTAATTCGTCTAAACCTCGACGAATTTTGTTGCGGATGACAATAAGATTACAGATTGAATTTTATATTAACTAACTAAACAATTAAAGAAATGAGTAATTAAAGAAAAGAAATAATTGAAGAACGATCTGACGTATCTTAAAGAAATGGTTTACAAATAAATTTTAGAGTTTTTTTTTTACTTACGGCCGACCAGGTCTCAATTTTGGGGCTTTCTGTGCACACGTTTTTGGGGATATCACTGAATTTAAATTGGTTACAAAACACTGTCGAAACTTTAGGTTCTCTCAGCTGGAAACGGCTACTCCTTCCGAATTAATGGTCAGTCAGATTATTACCAACTTTCTCTCGGTGACATTGGTGACGGTCTCTTTACTTATTGAGTATTTACTGCGGCATGACTTATTAAGTTACTGTTTGTGGCAGACAAACCACTTGCCCGCATCTGACTTCCAACTACACTCGTCTCTCCTCGTTGACTGCTGTTCGTCTCGTAGATTTTTGACTGCGTACGTCTCAACAATGGTTCTCTGTGTCGCCGCCTGTGTTGCGGTGCACGCTTTATATACTCTAATAATGAGTCCTTTACTTTGCAATTATAACAATGGATTAATTACTAATTACTACAATATATAACATTATTAATGTATTTTATGTTACACTAACTGGGTGATCGGCGTTGCCTGGATTGTTATTTATCTAAGCCCAAAAAAGTATTTTATTCTTCATTAAAGTCAAGAAGTGATTTAACGTACCTATGCAGAGCGAATGCTATTTTCTAAAAGGGTGGTCCGCTTCCATGCCGAAAAACGTTGACATTTTACACAACAACGGAATAATTTTTTAAAGGGAATAACAACGTTTCGTTGCTATTTGCGACCTCTTCAGGAAGATTTTCAAAATTTTTGATAGTCTGGCTAAGAAGATTTACAAAAATTTTGATAGTCTGGCTATCAAAATTTTGTAAATCTTATTACCTGAAGAGGTCGCAAATAGCGACGAAACGTTCTAGTATTCATATTAAAAATATTTTTCTGACGTTATAAGGCTGTCGTTTATTTATAATAACTTACATTAAAGTTTGTGATGTGACATTCTATTTTGCTGGAACTTCAATGTTTCTTTATGATTCAATCTGGTTTCAGTTACGTTTAATCCATCTTATTCTAACGGTGAGGTAAGTTGAATGAAAATTTCCTAGGTGTTTCAATGTCAAAACGATTTAATTTTCTATTGCATACTTTCTCAAGAAACATCATATCCGTCCATTTCAGTAATACAGATTAAGAGTCAGGAAAATATATTAAAATAATACTTATATTAGGCTAAATTTTAAATTCTTAGGTATTTATGACCATAAACAATCGGAAAATAATTTTCCCTAAAGTTTGTCAACTGTATTGCGCGGTTGTGTCGCTCTTGGTTCTTGTGTTTTTATTTTTCTTAGCACTGAAGAAGGGTACAAAAGGTTGTGTGGTGTTAATATAATATTTTGTCTTTATTTGACTATTTTTCTTCTTAATGGAAAAGAATTTTGATTATTTTTTTCATTAATACATGATTTTGTTCTCGTGTACATCCTCACCAGTTTTTAAATAATTAAAAAACTACAAACTTTCATGAATAGTTTTATCAAAAAAATTGACCGTTTATGGCTTTTAGTACTAATAATATTAAAATTATTATTATATAATCGTTACATATTACAAAATAAATGTGTTAATTAGTAAAAGCTTTTATTTGTAACACAAATCGCAAAAAATTAATTTTCTATGGATCGATAAAAGGTTCGGATGTTTTTAGGGTCTATAATCGAAAGAGTTTGTCGACTCTTAGTGTAGAGCAGTGATTCCCAATTCTTTGTCTCGTTAATCTCTTCATTTATTTGTGTTTTTTGGTAGACCCCCGCCATTCTAATATTGAATTGTTACCAATTCATCAACTTCAATTGTGTTTTTGACACCTCACCCAGTGCTACTCACGTTGATAGGTTCAACTGTAGAGTGAAAAAGTTTTTTAAAAAATGTATCGTTTTATATATTTATTAATTCAAACGAGTCAAAATGCAAATCTAGTAACATTATAATATATATAATAACTACACAAAAATAAATATTTTTAATCGAAGGACAAAGCCTGATGTTTTAATAGCAAAATTTCTATGTTTAGCTGCAATTTAGTTAGGTTTAACCATAAATCTCCTCGATGGGTGATTTATAAGGTTTCTTTATTTTGTAATAAGTTTTGCAACAGTGCTGTAACCCCTTTCCACGTGGTATGAAGATGGGAAAGGTATCAAAATTTTTCTCGCGATAGTCCATAATGAAGGATAAGTAATAGGTATGTCTCTCTGAAGTCAAAATCGCTGATCCCTTTCTGAACTCTTCCATAAGTTCTTCGATGGAGGTTATTACGATCATTTCTTCTTGTAATATGATAAGCGGACGGATCGATATTCCGCTTACGTATTTCCAAAATATTCTCAAACCTTATTCCAAAGTATGCGTGGAACACATTTAAATGGTGAACGTAGGTCAAAACATCATCATCGAGTTAGTTTGTCACTGACAAATTGGGAAACTGGGAAAATTCGCACCAGCCAATATTTTTATTCATTATCTTAATTCTTTCAAGAAAAGTTGAAATAGTGGTCTCTGTTTTCATCAAATTTTGCCTAACACCCTGTAATTGCAAGTTAACATAATTAAATTTAATAAAGAAATCTGTTAAGTAAGCAACGTCTGGTTTCAATAAATTTTCTTTTAATATTGCATCTTTATTATCCAAAAATTCTAAAGCTGTCTTAAAAAGTGAATCTTGTCAAATATAAATATGTGCCTTTCGACGGTTAGCTTACTTCAGGGCAAAGGAGTAATCAATGAAAGTTCTCGTCATTTTCTTTTCAAATATTCATAAATAACCTAGCAATTAACGTGTTACTTCCAACTGTTGTTTTCTGCGTTAATGACAAATTGAAGAGATTGATGCAAACTATCGCTCAGATTTTTAGCAACTAAATGTTGTTCGGCACAGTTATTTCTCATTTTACTGACAAAAATTATTTTGAATTTATAAAACTTGAATGCTTCTATTGTACAGCCCGCTATATAGGTCAAACGAAGCGTAAGCTTCGATCCGCAATCAAATAAAATTTTAAACAACCTTTGGATAAACACTCTGTTTTACCAAAACATGTACAGATTAATAATCTCAGGATTGATTGGAATAATATAAAAAGACATTACTATATGGTTATGTGAATTATTCCATTGAAGGAAAGCAAAAATATCGGTCACGACCGGTTTATATGGGATCCATTTTCGTGGAACCTCAGTTACATCTCATGAACCGTCAATTTTTGTTTTCGGTCACATATACCCTATGCAGTTCGGAATCCACCCTTAGGGGTTGATATAGATCACTTTTGGAATCGGTGGTGTAGAGCAACTGTGCGGACTGTCGCGCTATATCTCTATGGGAACTTTTGGCGTTCTCCATATCGCTACTCCCCTGGAATCGCGCGGTCCATATTGGAATACTGTTACGAACTGAACCAGAAATGCAAGCTGTAGCTTTGCCAACGGCAGCACACATGTGAATGGTTTGAGCCGTCAGAGGGCTGAAGGAATAGCTAAGTGCCCCGTGTCACGCTAGAGGCCGGCGACAGGACTCAGCTTGCCAACATAAAGTTTTATGACTCGTAATGACCGCGGTTTGTTGAGGAGGAAATTGCGATCCGTACCGGGGAAAAGTTGTCTGAAATTACGTAAGAGCGGTGAGAGGTCGCGCCTGTAGGCCTGGGTGTGGCGGCCGTGCACTCCTTACCTTTCATACGTCACTATCATTTCCTAGCTATTTCATCATTTGGTCAGTCATGGTGCATAACACGCGCTCTTGTAATTCCTTCCAACCTCCAAAACAAGTGAAAACCAAGGACCCGTTTCTTTCGATTAAAATAATCGCAGTTATAGATAGCTAAAGTATAAAACCCTTACGTACTTAAGTGCACTAAATTACGCGATCTACAGAAATTTTGAGAACGCAAATGAGGCAATGAAACCATATTTAGACATAGGATTGCCATACACCATAAGCCATTGTAAATCATTACTATTTTGAAGTAGTCGAGCAGTTGAAGTCAATTTAATGTATTAAATTTTCTTAAAATAATTTACATCTAGAAAATTGTAAGAGTGATATTGCTAAAAGAGCATTAAAATGAAATTTAATATTTTTTAACTTATCCTTTTTTAAACATTAAATTCTTTGGAACTTACACGTATCGCAAAACGCTACTCTAGTTGGTTGATCTTGTCAGTTACAAAGGCCGGAGAAACGAGCGTCAGACAAGTGTATTTTTTTATGCAAATGACCGATACCCGCGGAGAATAAGTTCGATATTTTTCTCACATATCCGGTATAGTCCTTTACAGTTATGCTTAATTTATATCAGCAATAACCATTCTTTCAAATTAAAAAATAAATAGTATTTTTCGAATCAAATTCAAACACATGATTCATGTGAAACGTATATGTATCTCCACTTTTTTTGTAGTATCAGACTTCATGACGGTAATCCACGTGGTGGGAACTCCCCTTTAATGATATAGGAAGAACTTTGAATCGCGGGATGCGGAAGGGGAAGCGCAAAGGTTAACTAGGACCCCCAGGGTGTTGTTTAAGGAACCTACCCGGCATTTTCTAAAAGTGATACAGAGCAAACCCTTTAAAACCTGAATCTGGTAGATCAGGCTCTTGGTACTTGTCCCACGCTCCTCCGATGGCGGGAGTGGGGTTTGCTGAGGGGCGTAGGCTGAGTCTCTCCGAGAACTGCCTGCCTGCGGGCCGTAATGATTGCCCGATTCCTTCCCGGCCGTTCCGAGGTAAACAACTAGAACTGACCCGATTCATTCCCGCGGAATAAAATGAAGTGGAATGTTTCGTCGTGAATACTATTAAAAATATAATAATTTCTGACACTACCTTAAAGTGATTATTACTATTAGGTGTGGTAAATAAAGAAAAATACTCCAAAATTTGTGTAAAAAACCTTAACAAATCACGCAAACAAAAATATTAAAATGATGTTGAAAAAACAATAAAACAGTCGCGAAATTTTAACTTATATTTAAAAAATTTCATATCTATACAATTGTCATCTGAATTGTGAGTGAATAATTCAGTACATTAAAATAAATCACCATTTAATAATGCAGTTTATGAGCAGTTTCAGACAGTTTATTTAATTAAAACTTTTAATACCAAAACGTTTTTTTCATTAATTAAATAAACTGTCTAAACTGGTCATGAACTGCATTATAAATAATATTAGAGTAATTCGGATAGTTTAAATTGTATGCTCTTTAAAAATGGAAGAATGATCAAAAATTTGGTAGCTAATTCTTTAGACGATTTCAGTCTATATATAATATGTTTGTTGATAAAGTCACTTAAAAATGTATCGATATTAAACAGATTAAAAGTTAAATTTAAATTATAATAGCGAAATTTTAGGTCAGATAAACAAATTCCTTTATCAACTAATTATAAACCATTGTGCGTTTTAGAAATAAACGTTGATGGGTTTTGGGAATATTATTAATTGTTTTTGTGATTGTTGGTGCTAAGGTTATGCAAGCGTGCGGGTTTTACCAATCCGACAGGAAGGAATCGGGACTCGCTGATGTTTCAGGCCGCAATGAATCTGGTCTCCGCCCCCCCCCCCCCTTTAAGTAATCACGATAAGCTTTAGTGGCGCGATCTCTGATACTGTGGAGACTTTAAAAATCTTTCTATTTACTAGTAGAAGTAGTACCATCTTTTAGTCCAACATTTATCCAACTTATTCTCATGTTTTTTTTATTTACAATTTCGTTCTGAAACTATTTCTAAATTTATTGTAAATAAGCAGTTAATGGAAAACAATTATTTGATTTAAGATAAAAAATATAATTTTTTAACGCAACGGAATTTTTTAGATTAACAGGTTACATGAGGGTAACCTACGTGGTGGCAATTCCATGTTAACAGCATAGGAAGGCCTCGAGTATAACTAAAATACGTTAAATGAATAGGAAAGATAGCCAAATCAGTCTAAAAAGTGATAATATAAATTCATTATTTTCAATCAGACGTAAATTATTTCATTTTAAAATACGTGTTCATTGCGTGTGAATATTTGAAACGAATGGATTTGAATTCCCTATCAGTTATTCTTATTGTGGCTTCCATGTTTTTCCCCAAATAGCGTTGTACGACAAACTTACATTTTTTTTAAAAATAGTGTGCCTCAATTCTTGGATAAGGAATGTCAGTATCTGAAGCTAGAAATGTGCTATGTAAGATAATTTTCAAGTAACATTATTTTATTTCCAAACTTCGGCTATTTATCTGTTTGACTAATTCTTTCTTTTATTGGATAACAAAAGCAATTATATCGGTAATGTAAAATCGCAACAATAAATAAATTCTGGGATGAATCCAAGCTTGTGCAAATAGCGTATCGATGGGAGAAACCGAGTTCAGATGAACTCCACAATGCCTTCAGCATTGTTACATTCTCTCTTTCTTTCAGCAACGTCGGGACTTAACAATCGAATTAGGAAACCTTAAATATATGAAATCGACACCAATATCGGTCATTTTTGACATTATATACTTAACTCATTCTAACCCCCATGTCACGGTCCTTTACAAGTGCATTTGTGGCCCGCATAGACGAGAAAGTTAAAAATGACTGGAAAGATTTGCGAATTTTTCCATCGTTTGCACTAATTAATTTATCAGAATCCATATTTTAGTGAACGCAATGTGTTGGTGTGTTTATTTTAAGATGGTAATAATAGATAATTAAATACTATGAGGTGTGTTAAAATTTAGGCTATTGTTAATGTGATTTTATCGTTTTGTTGAGATAGACTTTATGTTGGCAGAGCCAGTAATTTTAATTGGCGAAAAGTTTTATCTCACGACAGAAAGTATTCTTTGTTTTCGATTCTCTTTTATAAATGCAGTACTACTAAGTCGACCATCGCTCTTCAATTTGGTCTTCTTCAAACGTCGTATCTCATGCTTTGGAAGTCTCACAGCATGGAGCATACATTAATTGGAAACTGACTTGGAAGATTCCATTAAATTATTATTGAACTTTGACAGTTGTCACTTCTGTACATCGAGAGAAAAAAATCATGTCGTCTTTGTATGATTATAAAATCAAATCTGTTATTTGACACCTTGAAATAGTGTTTTATAGAAAATGTTTTTTCATCTCAACACTTTATTTAAATTGCTGTTGAAAACTTAATATTTATGCCAGTTTTAATGAATTAAGTTTTGTTCAAATACTAACTTTCAAATTTTTTTTACAATAATAAAGGCGTTAAACTGTTTTAAGTATTAGTTATATAGTTGATTAGCCATTTGAAATGTACCTAATTCAAAGTGGAATTACTAATTCATTTATTCTGATACGATGACACTCTGATTCGTCTTTCTATAATTATATACATTAGCAGTGGATTGATTTTATGCTTATCTGTTTACATAAGTAACGGAAGGTGTAGTTTACATTTTTCCAGGTGGCATTAGTTTCAGCAATCAAAGTTTATCTGGGTTTGCGATCTAGCGAGCCAGGAAGAGCTGTGCTGCATTTAGCGTGTGTGTAAATCTGCTAATCGTTTCCTTGAATGTGGCAGGTAGAGTTACGACATATCGCTTACACCTGGTCGTTCGTGTAATTGAGCCCGAAAGGCCCGCCAATAAGACTGTCTTGTTCCATCGGAAGATTCTGTCCTACCTGATTACGAGTGCGATTTATGATCAGCTCTCTCAACTGCAACAACGTTTCTACAACACATATTAGTGTCAAATGCATCGTTTTCGGAGTAGCTCAGATGAACAGTGACACGAAGTTCTGTCCAGCTCTCGTCGGTAAAGTGGTTAACTATAAAATCTTAAAAATGTCAGGGATTAGGGTCTAATTATTTCCTTTTCCTATGTAATAAAATATAAATACTCGGGCAACGCAATGCAGACGGACATAGTATATCCTCGGTCTGTTTAAAATGCATAATCTTTTATTCATTATGCTTATGATTTACTGCTTTAGGGCTAGAAATGAAGTTTTCACTTACGTTACTTCCTTAATCAATGGTGAACTTAACCTTTCGACCTAGGGTAATGAACGTTGATCTTAGCTGCTTTGCCAGTCCCATATTTAGCAACAGAGTAGGTTTTCTATCCAGCCTAATTTCTTGTCCGCTATCATAAGAGCTGCAAATTATTGCATTACATTACTAAGTTTATATTTGTTCATGAAATTCGAGAAGATCTAGGTAGATCTAGATCTAGATCTAGGTAAAGCGTAACATTAGAATTATGAACAAGAATTTATATTTTACTGGGAGAACATCAACTTTTTTCTAAATAATTTTGTAAACATGCGCGATCCAATTGTAAGGATCATTAATACTTACATTTTTCTGACTTCAATATAATCGTAATTGCTTGACAACAGACAAACAGTCAGAAGCGTTTTAATAACACAGAAAAATAAAAACTAACACAATGTTTCACACAGTCTAGGACTTCATCAGGTGGAGTAAATAATTTCCACTACTAATATCAACCAAATATTGATGTTATATAAATAAATTTTGTGTAAAATTTCCAAGGTATGCTAGAAAGAAGGTCTGCGAGAGATATTCTCTCGCAGGCAATACCTGCGAGGGATGTTCTCTCGCATGCAGAACCTTGTAGGAGAGATACGAAGAGGCTACCTTTGGAGATGCCTTTTCCTCTCCGTTATTGAACTAAGGTTCCCACAAGCCGAGGCACCTCGGCCTGTTCTGAGAGGTGTATGTTCACAGGCCTTGGGCATACGGTAAGAGTTGTCCGCTATTCCCATTGGAATAGTCGGCCAGCTGCCTCCTAAACTGGTAGAGGCACGGAGAAGAGACTGCTGCGTCCCCACATCAAACTCCTCTCCCGCTATCGGAAGGGCGTGGGACAAGTACCCAATGCCCGACCTACCTGTTGCAGGTTTTTCTAGGGTTTGTGCTGCATTTCTTTAGTCGAATGCCGGGTAGGATCCTTAAAATATAGCCCGGGGGCCCTAGTTAACCCTTGGCTACCTTCCTCTACCCTTCCACATACCCCCTTTCAAATCCCATCCTATGCTATTAAAGGGGAGTTGCCGCCATGTGGATTACCCTCAAGTAATCTGTTACCTAAAAAAAAGACCCAAGGTATGCTCTGTCTGCCAGAATTTGCCCTTTGACATTATTTACCTGGTGAAATTCTAGATTGAGAAACGTTGTGTTAGTTTTTATGTTTTTGTGTTATTCATTTGTTTCTGACTGGTTTTCCCTTTTTTAATTCATACGTAAGTAAGTATTTCAAATACGTCGGAGATGACATGAATTAAGGTTTAATATTTCTATCCTTAAACAATTAATCATAACTAGTTCATAAAACAATAACGTCATCAAATGTCACTGTTAGTTAAGCCTCGCCTCCTTCATAACATCGGAATGCTCAATTATTTTGAATGTATTTTATAACACGTTGAATGTCTGTACGCTGTTGCAAAACGTTGCGAACGAAAGGGTTGATCGCATTATGCCTTTTTTTCTGTGTATTGACGTTATTTCACAAAATAATATGGGTGAGTTAGTTTTTTTTTTTATAAGTTGTATTCATTTCTTGTGCAATTTGTTGAAGAAGCACAACACATTTTTGGCCGGTGGATGCTGATACATATAAAGACATAACACGACTCAACAACAAAAAATAAGTTGTGTTGCCGTTTTTGATCCTGATGTTACAAAGCGTCACTAAGGCATTTTGGAGGAGAATCATAACTCTTACACATCTTAATTAAAGGTGTTATAATATTAACATATTATATTGTAGTTTCCAACACGTACAATGATTTCTAGTTAAATACATGTTCTGCAGATTGAGTATTTATTTTGACAAACACTTTGAGACGATTTTCATTTACTTCTGGCTGCTTTTAGATTCAATGGTTCTAATATGGGTTGTTTAGAATGAACCTATGTTGAAAAAAAAAGGTTATCCCGACTAAGCGGTTAACTTATAATTAAACCAAAATCCTAAACGTAACATTTCTTGATTTTATGAGGGTGGTTTCCGACCTCAATTTGATGGCAGCACTTGTCAACAAAAATTAGGGAATGTTTCTTGACAGGTACTCACAAAAATTTCAGCAATTTTGGACGCGCAGTTATTGTTTGACTAATCGATTTAGACAGTCGATATGACTGTTTTAGTGAAAATAGAAAAAATCGTGTATCGAGCTGTCATTAAATATTTGGTTTTGAAAGGTAAAACGCCTACGCAAATCAAAGAACAGTTGAACGCAGTGTGCTCGTATTCTGCACTATTATTTACCACCATGAAATTTTTTGTCAGATGAATTTAAAGCTTGGGAGACGATGAACGTTCGAGAATTCCGAAAACTGCAACCACTAACGATAACAACGCTCAAGTTCACCAAATGGTGCTAAACAACCCTCGAATTATAGTAAGCGAACCTATGACTATGCCCGAAAAACGTATTACTCAAGATTTTGATTTGAGGAAGCTGTCAGCGCGTGGGTGTCGCTAGACTAACAACGTGTTCGAATGCTCAATTGGCGCAGTTTAGGCGCAACAAATCAGATATTTATTGCTGATGAAAATTTGATACATTATACCTCCAAATTTCTTTCTATAATTTTATATAATTCTATAATTATAAAAAGCAAAAACTGTTTTTTCGGCTGGTAAAGTGAGGACTGTTTTTGGGAATAGTCATGCAGTTAACTCAATCTATTATCTTCAGTAAGTAAGTAAGTAAAAAAAAACATTCATGTGCATATTGTTCATTATTACTTGACAAGCTGAATGTAGAAATTGCGGGAAAAGGGTCACATTTGCAGAAAATTATTTGTTTCACTTTGACAATGCGCCGTCTCACACCGGTTGCCATGGCGAAAAATCCATGAACATACACTCTGGGTAACAGAAATAATTTTGTCCTCTGGCTAAAAGGAATATTTCTGATTCTTTTCACCTAATGAAAATATTTTTGGCTCGCATAAGATACTGGGTGTATTTCTGTTTCGCTAAAGGTTCCGGAAGTTATTTTTCTCCTAATGCACCCGGATTATTTTTAACTCTCTTAAAGAATTTTTAGTTTTCTTGAATATCTTAACGTAATGGAAGTATTTCTGTCTTCCTTAAGGAACGGTGAGTAATTTTGGTTCAGTTAATCGGGAGTATTTCTTATTCTCAATAGTACGGGAAGTATTATTGACACTGTTAAGATTCATGAAGAAATTTTGATTCGTATAGGGCACAGGGAGTATAATTAACTCTCTTAAGGTAGTGAGCATTTCTTTGACTGTATTAGGGTACCAAGTATATTTTTAAGTCTGATAGAGTATCATCAATAATATTTTTTACTCTCTCAACTCACCGGGGTTATTTTTGACGCTCTTAAGGTACGAAGAGTATTTTTGATTTTATTTGGTATCGGGAGTATTTTTTATGTTATTTGGTACCGGGAGTATTTTTTATATTATTTGCTACCAGTATGATTCTGTAAAGGCACTCTCTTAGGGTGTTGACAATATTTTTTACTATCTTAAGGTACCGGATATAGTATTGCTTGTATTAGGACACCAAGAGTATTTACGACAGTAAATAACTGGAATTAATTTTGAATTTTTAAGATACATGCAGACTTTTTTCTCTTCAGGTTCGGGAAGTAATTTGGACACTCTTACGCTACCGGTATTTTTTTACACTTTCGTAAGATACCAGAAGTAATTTTGACGTTCTTAAGGTGGCGAGATTATTTTTGGTTGTCTAAAGGTACTGGGAGTATTTTTGACTATGACTCTCTTAACTTACCAAGAGTAATTTATGATTCTCTTAAGATACCGAGAGTATTTTTGATTCTCTTAACGTACAGGAAATATATTTTGACTCTTTTTTTTAAGGTTCCGGGAGAAACTTTACTTTCTTTGAGGCACGATGAGTTTCTGCCTCTAATAAGAATTCGTTAAAATTTTCGAATCTCTAAAGATACCGAGGATATTTTTTACTTTTTTAAGGTGTCGAGAGTATTTTTTACTCTATTAGGGTACCGGGAGTTTTTTTAGAATCTTAGTCCCTACAGAAGGTTACCGGAAGTCTTTTTTTACTTTTTTAAAGTAACTTGTTTATTTTTTACTTTTTTAAAGTGTCATTTATTTTTTACTTTTAAGATACCAGAACAATTTCTTACTTCTTATGGTACCGAGAGTATTGTATAACTCTATTTGGGAATGTGTATAAAGTTTGGTAGAAATTGGTCTACGTATTTAATATTGTAAACGGAAATTTGTTTCACGCCTTTCTACCCCGACTCCTAGAGACTGAACTTTTTAATCAGTATCGTAAATGTCAGAATTAAACTCAGCGACTTCATAACCCCAGGTTCAATACCAGTCTGCGTTGTTTACCCATTACTTTATGTTACGGCCTTTCACCTATATCCTCCCCCACCTCCACATCGGAGTTGCAACGTAACTGACAGTGAATGTCAGAATTAAATTCTTTGGCATCTAAAACCCTGGATTTGAAAATTTCGGTTGTTTCGCGTTATTTTTATGTTACTCTTCTCCGCCCCTTCCCTTATTCGTGCTTTAAGGTGATGAAATTATACACTAAAAACATCTGAATAGAAAATATTAATCACATCAACCAAGAAAAGTAATTAATCTACGCTAATATCGGCCGTTTTAGCATGTTTTTAAAATATATCCCCGTTCACCCCTTGGGAGTTTCATAATTATTCGAAAACCCGACAAGAATCACGGGGGTGCGTACAACTACTGACCAAAGTTTCATCGCAATCGGATGAATGGTTTAGGATCGCATAGGGACACACATTAGTTTTTATATAAAGGCCTATAAAGATTCGCAATAAAGATTTTTACTCTTAATTTAAGTTGCAGCGTCTTTCATTTGTTTTCAAGTGTAGGGTTCCATGAAATAAGGGGATTTGTTGAGTGTTCCGTACCATTAAAAGTTTAGGAACCGCTGGTCCAGCGAGACAATAAGAATTTGAGATTTTGTACTATAAAATGTGTATTATAAAGATTTTGTCATAAATAAAACTCCGGGAATAATAATGTATATTTGTATTGAAAGGTATAGTTAATGACGTGGCATATTATTGCCAGAACATACCGAAAAGAAAGATCATTATTTTGTATTTCCATAATTTGTTATTTAAAAAAATTAATTTTATCTTATTTTGCATAAGAAATTGTCGGACCTCAATCTAGACGTTTTGAAGGCGTCAATGACATCGTTATCATTTTACTTGATGACGATGGCAGTGAGTGCCATCGAAACGTTGAGACCTAAGCCTACTCTCACTCTGTTGAAAGCTCAAGTTTTGCATATCTTGCAAATGCACCAGGAAACGCTTCTCTAATTACTTTTACATTATTTTGGTAGCTAAATATATAATGTATATATGCTGACACAATTAATTGGCCTCCAGAAGTGCTTGAGAGTTATAAAAACGTAAACAAAAATAATTTGTGCACAATAATGAGGTGCAACAGGTAACAAAATACGTTAAGACTTACTGTAGTCGTTGAAATATATATTTTTCTGTTACAGAAGAGGCAATATTTCGTATTAATAAAGAAGTATTTTTAAATACCTATATATAATTTGTTAATAGTAACTAATGGTTCATATAATGACTTGTGCATTTAATTTTTAGACGTAGGGAAAATTAGTATAGTTTTGTTATTTATACCATTTTGGAACAGACAGGCTAATTCCCTATAATACCACAGGGTTAACTAATATTCCCTAGATATATTTTAACGAAACTATCAAACATTCGTCTAAATATGATACTGCGAAAACCCTGGATAAGTCTGCCTCAGGTTGGTTGGACTCTCAGTACTTGTCCTTTTCGATGACTATTGTGGGAAACACATTTCCACCTCGACCAGATTTAAAGACAGCTGGCCGACTGCTCCAATGGAATGAGTGTAAAATTCTTGCAGTTGCCTAACATCTGCGACCTGGAGTATACACGTCTCAAAGCTGATCTACTGTCTCGGCTTATGGAAAACTGAATTCAGATGCAGAGAAAGAAGAAAAACTACCGCCGGTAACTTTTTGGACTACCTTATTCTTATTTTTAGTATCAGGCTACAGGAGGAGGCTATTTTATAGCATAGCAAAGGAAGTGATAAAAAAACGTTGCTAATTAGGCTTTCATCAGAGAGACGGGATACACAAGTTATCCACGTGGTGGATAATTTTCCAAAATATGTTAAGATTCCGAAATTTACTACTGTTTGTTACTTGGCGGAACATATTGGCCTATGTCTTATTGAGTATAATCGAATGAATTGTGTTCTTGTTACAGTCTTTGCCCAAAAATTTACACCCGAACTAATCTTTTAACATATATAATTTGTTTTGGGTCTACAAAAATATAGTCTGAAAAATTAAACGTTCCAAATTTTGTATGAAGCTAAGTAACCAATATTAATCAAAAAATTTCTGGAAGGGTCTTGTAGCCAATAGACTTAATTTTACTGTTAATTTAAACAATGTTACTTAAATATTAATTTCCGATAAATTATAATATGAAAATTCAATAATATTCATTTACAAAAATTTCTAAAGGATATACTTTCAGGTTGGCACCAGAAATGATTTTGTCATCTGTTTTGAGTGCCAGTGTTGTCGGCGTGCTATAAGACCGTTGCTAATAATAAGCTGTAACTCGAATTTAGGTTACACCTTCCAAGTATGCACTGGAAGTTGCTATGACGTTCTGTCGCCACTTGTTTTCTGAAACAAAGTTTGTTTTACGGAGAGTTCTCTGCTAACTGTGTAGGTATCTTACGATTTGATGTAACCTGCGACCCGGGCAAGATAACCAAAGCAGGCAGGAGTAGATAATTGCCGACAAACCCGTTCCTTTATCAGCCGCGGCGAATGTCGTTACGCAAATGCTAAAAGACCGCTCGCCCGGGTGAAAGTGAAGTGTTCGCGTGCCTCTAACTCTACAAAAGAAAAAAATATATATATCGCCACTTCAGCGTGCGCAACGGTTCACCATCCGCTGAGAGTTGTAATAATTCAGCACCTCAAAGCCGCACTATATACGGTAGAAAGTCACACCAGATGTCATCTCACAGTTTGACTACTTTCCCAGTCTAGCAGAATATATGGTTCTCGTGTTCGGTGCTCGACGAGGGTAATGGATCCAACGCATAGGTATAATACTCTGTTACCAAGATTAGGCCGAGACATATTTCTTTTACAAAGCATCCAAACTCACAAGGGAAACCAAAAAGCTACTGTAACACTCTTTAATTCGACCAATCTGGACACTTAAGCAGCAATTTGGGGGCCTCTCACATGAAGAAAATTTAAGTAACGCAAAATAGATGCCTACACCTTATAACCAGAGCTCCGTGGTATATTAAACACTCAACTCTTCACAAAGATCTGGACATCTCTATGGTGCAGGAAATAATCGACATTCTTACTCAAAGTTGCACACAGCAATGTCAACAACCCCGTGGTCAGCGATACTTCTCTGCACCCTCCGCCAGAAACAACTCAACGCCGCTTAAAAAAAGTGATACGTCCTCAGGACCCTATTGAAAAATTATAATTGTTATTAACTGTGATAACATTTTCTATATTATTTTTCTTTTATTAATCACACCAAATTAATATGTCAGAGAACAGCCAACAGGATGATCCCCCTTAGTAAACTTTCAGGAGAATTAACCTTTCGGTTTTCTTATACACAACCATCAACGAAACTGTAATGCTCTTTGAAAAAATAAGTTATTCAAGAATAGACACTAAAGGCTTTGAAGCTGAATTAAAGGATAAGGATGTTTCCTGGGTTCGATTCCCGGTACCGTTTAGATTTTATCCATCCTGATTAAGCTCTCATTTCCTCCAAATCTTACTTTTTTTGTGTGTCTTCACCATTGGTGCAGAAACGCCGTCCAGTTTCTCTCTTCCTGCTATCTTAATTACCGTTATTCTATACTACATATCTTCATGGACTTGAATGTTACAAAGCTCGACTGAAAGTTTCGGTACGGGCAAGGAAAAGTTTTGATATCTTGGTTAAACATTGGAATACGTCTGAGTCGTTGCTTTTCAATTGTAGTACTACTTGAGGAAAATCTTCAACTGGCAATAATGTTTCAGATTATATTGCAATTTTAATAATTACACTTATCTGACTTATTGTAAATAAATTGAAAACAAAAATCAGCGAATTAGTCAGAAATTTATTATGAAAAATATATAACTTTATAATAAAACAAACACTTCGTTTTTTCCCTGAATTTTTGTGACATTTTCAGGTGTAAATTTCAATTAAATTTAATCTAAAAATTAAAAGAAATCAAAACTTTACAAACTTGATAATATATAATACAATTAAGTAAAAAAATATTTATGTAACATTCCTTACAGTTAATTACATGAAATGAAGATGTACATGAATTTCGAAGGGTCGCTTTGTACACACGTTGCGGCCAAAGTGACGTATATTTACCCAGCTGTTAAGAGTATCGTTGAATTTAAAATAACAATGGAAATAAAAAATGATAATATATTAAATTGATTACAATACAATGTATTCATAAAGTTACTTAAATTATTGGTATAATTTCTTTCATTAATTAATTAATTATTAGATCTAATACGAAAAATTTCGCTCACTAATCGAGATAATATTTGCTTCCTTCATCTACATTTTTTTCATTATGCCAATCGAAATGGTTTTTTTTAGATACAACTGAATAATTTTGGACGTTAATTTTCAAATTGTATTTATGTTCATTGATACGAGTTTTTAATAATCGTTTCGTTTGACCAATATAACAAGAATTGCAATTCAAACAATTAATGTCGTAAACAACGTTATGTTTATCTAAAATATTAATTTTGCCTTTAATATTATTGATTAAATTTAAATTATTGGTCGTTTGAAAAATAACCCGAATATCATAATTATGCAATATGTCAATAAGTTTATATTATATGTTTTTAAAAAAGGTTAGTACGATAAAAACCTATTTATTCCTAGTTTTTTTTAATTGGTAAATTGTTATTATCTTACTTATTTTAATCAATCTAATTTTGATATATTTTTTGAATAAAATGTTGAGTGGTTGAATTTAGTAGAAGAATATTAACAATTTTGTCAAGATTATCGTTATGATACCAATAATGAGATAATTTGGCTGCCTCATTATTTTATAGAATAATGTATTGCAAAATATTTGTGCGACTGAAGTGAAGATGAATCTTGTCTAGCAGTTGCTATACACAAATCCACGGCACCTGTGAAAAAGTGCGGGTACATCTCTCCAGTACAGACGTCGCGTCGGAGGGAACGTGAATTAATGCTGAAAGACTGACAGAAAGAAGTATTTTTGTTCGTACTACACAAACCTGTTCTCAGTGTTACCAACGAAATCATAAATGCAGATACGGAAAAAATAACTTTGATTGCAACTCCGTAGAATAAATTTTAATATGATCATCCCTGCGGACAAATTCAATAAATTCTTCATTTATCGATATGAATTTTAATATTTCGAAAGCGGTTCAAACCGGTACTAACCATTATCAATAGTAAGCGAACATAATAAACGATGCTGGTGTATCTTTAATAACCATCTTATCGAAGTAATTAATCTCAAAGATATTTAATGATTGGTAGTAATGTTGTTTTTTTGGTCTGCATATCCTGCATCAAACCAGGCGCAATCGTAAACTGTGTCGTGTATATAAGTGAACATTGTTGAGCTGAATCACCAGTAAAGTGCACTTCTCAGTTCTCTTCGAAATAGATTCTACAAATAACTGAGGAATTATCTGACTAAAGCCAGTTTGTTGTAAATGCCAAGAGTTTTCAAGAACTCATCAATTCGTGAGGTTTTTTTAAAAGAAATGTTAACAATAAATATATTCAGAAAAGAATCAACAGTTACCAGCATATGCTCAACAAATTTATTTTAACGGGCTCACTTATAGATTTTATTAGACAACCATGTAATTTTCATTTCAAGGTAACATTAGACCGTAATATGTTAGAAATTTATGTTTGCAAGATATTTGAGACCAAATCTGCTACAGAAAAATGAAATTAAACTTTTGATTTTAAGCTGTAAGACTTTGTTACCGAACGCAAAACTAAATACAAGTTGGCGAATAGCCGGTCTATATTATCATATTTTCGTTGTGGTTCATATTGATTTATGTCTCAAGGCTAAAAGAATTTGTGACGTCTAATAGGCGATGCGATGCCATACATTTTGTCAAACGCTTCAAATTGCCTTCTATGGAAGACAGCGAAACATAAGACTCTTTGTTCTGTTATAGATTATACATTTTTTCATAATTTTCACGTAAATAGACGTTTTAGTGGTAGAAACAATACTGGGTAAATGGAAGAAGCATTTATGGCTGGTATTGCCTGATACCTATGACTGGTCCACACATTTTTTTATCCTTTCCCATTTCGCGCTGATGACCGCCCAGTATTCTATTTGAAATTATGAAGAGTGGTGTTTTAATCTTTTAATCGACGCGTTTAATCGCTTTTTACCACGCCTAAAGGGTGTGTATATGTTGGAGCTGCAACAGACGACTAGAATTGCGATACTAACGGAGCGACGATAATGTAACCATGCTTTTCAATAGAACCGTTTATTTTTTAGCTGCGCTGTAAATCGCTCTTTGATACCGAGCAGCGACTAGAGCTACGATAAAGGCTGGGCTCATTTTCTCTGCTCGCATAGATGTTTGATTTCGACGTATTCATTACCGACGTTTTTATGAGGCGAATTAACTCAAATCACCACAAAGAAAATTGAATGAAGTAGCACAACTATTACTACAAAACATAAGAAAAACTTTTTATTTTTTAAAATATAGCGTGTATCAATTTTACAATTGTTTTTTCCTCCTTCTAAGATCATCGAAACAAAGTATGGGTATTGCTCCACTAGAAATAGAAAAACATAAACTACAATATTTACAGAGCAAGAAAGTTAAAAAAGATGAGGAATATGAAGACCAAAAGTTCTTAAAAACTGCCACAAGTTTTTTTACCGGATAAAAATTTCTTACTGACCACAGTTTAGCGTCCGGTATTCGTCAACAATCCGCTGCAATATATTATAACAATGATTAAAAATTTTAGATATCTCAGAACAGATGGAATTAGGAAATTTAGAATATACCAACCCGTAATAAATACGATTAAGTAGTAATTTATAAATTACTTTATATTATATACATTATATTTATAAAAAAATAAATATCTAACTACGAAAGTGTCAACATTAATCGTCCCTCTTGTACAATTGGTCTTCCGTGCCAGAATATTCGTGAACTGATCTCGGAGTGGGTTCCCTTCGAAACGAATTAAGGATATTCCGACCGGTTTGTTACTCCAAGCCCATATAATTATTTCCTTCCAGTTTCAATTAATTTCAGTTCATATACGTGTTTGGGAAATATATACACTTGCTTGTGAAGAAGCTTAAATTAGTGGCGATTGCCCGAGCCGGCGAGTAGCCATTAAGTAAATCAGGCCATAAAACACGCAGTGCAGCGGACGGGCCTTTCACATGCATGTGCAGGAATGCAGTTGTGCAATCTTGTATTACTAGGGTAGCCCTTGGACATTCATCTGGCAGTATCATCCAAGGATAAATGTCTACCCTCAATCCTAATCTTCAACACGATTTCAATGACAATGATATTCTTCCGAACAATGTCAATGCTTTATGGTACATTGAATTCACTGCTATCGGTTGTAACACAACTGTAACAAATTCGACTGCCCTCTTTGAACAAAAGTCGTATCACACTCCGTGCACACTTAGTTCATCTACTAAAGACTTTTACACTGCCAGATTATTGACTTACAACATAATTAAGCTGACAATTCATGTAATAGATATTACATTGCTATGCCGAATAAGTCTTGATTTGATTGATTTATTCAAAAAATTGTTTTTTAGGATACGTTAATACGTTAATAGATTAAATTACAATATAATTATTAGAAGCTACAATTAGAAGTTAATATATACATAACTAAAAATCGGTAACACAAATTTCTCTGTCCAACGTAACTAAAAGTACGACATAATAATAATAAATCTTTAACGTTTCTAATTAATATTATATATATTACAATAAATATAATATTTTCAGTATTCAAACAAATGAAATACACTCAGGATAAAAAATAAATATTTAGATACTAATATTGGCGTGATGGCAACTAAGTTATTCAAATTAACTTTAGGCATGATGATGGGAGCCGCCAGGAAATCAGAAATCGATTTTCTTCAACACACTCAAAAATGCATTTTCGCTTATGCCGCTCCAACAGAAAATATGAGAAAATTAGACTAATCTTCAATTTTAGCCACGTCAGAAGATATACAGAACCTTTACGCATACAGAACCTTTACGCAGGTTTTATTGCTGAGGCTACCACGTGGTACGAGATGAAGACAGATGAAGAGCATGATACAACTTTAAAATAATCACTTGTTGAATACGCAGATTTGATTGCTCAAGTCACCCCGTTTTACCCAGTGCTATGCGAGGCAATCAGAATTAGTCTAATTATTCCAGCGACAACAAGTAGCATTTAATGTACATTTAGCACGTTACGACGCGACGTTTCAAAATGTGGACCTATCACCGATGAAAAACGCGAGGCTAAGGAAAAAAGTAGAGGGCACCAAGCCAAGGTGATGAACAAATGATTATTATTTTATTCAAATAGTGACTTAATGAAAAAATTATTGCTTAATTCTTTCTGTGTATTTTTGTTTATGATAGGCGGGTTCAAGTGCATCCCTTGCACCTCCCAGCCGGCGCCTATGGCATGATGAAAAAAAAATGTAATCCCCATATTGTAACGGTAGGGTTTGTAATTTATAAAATACAGATATCGTTTTAAGGATTTATTAACCATGAAATTGAAAATAGACAAATTGTTACATAAAAATATACAAATAACAATCGGATCACTTAATCTCATGTTTAACCATGGACTACGGTAATTCCCCAAGACGCATCAAGGATTGAGACACTTTGCGTTTATGTTTGGCCACGATCATGTTACACCCTCGTACTCTCCCGAGTCCTCTGGATCAGGCACGTTTCGGGCTGTACGTCCGTCCCTGGCGACGGTTCTTCGAGGAGTCTTTCTCTTCGCTCTTCACAGTCCCTTCGCTGTAGTTAAAAATTACGCTAATCTCGACCACTTTTGGTCGATCTTTCCTGAATCAACAAATGTGATTGGTCTTGGCAGTCACGAGTTTATTTAATTTTTAGATTTTCAGGGACATCGTTTCCCACGGTGCGACACTCCAGGTAGCCTTTGATGTTCAATATTCTATGTGCCTACGTCCAGAATGAACGGATTATTTCTCCGCCGCGGTGGAGCCTGGTCAAATTCCAACTTGTCAAGCTCTCAACCCTTGCTAATATCAAATTAAGTTAAATAATATGTATATATATATATATATATATATATATATACTAATTATAAAACTATCGCGCTACAATATCTAAAGTTGCTTATTGTTTAGAAACTAATAAAAATATGCATAAAGCTTTCAAATTCCTCGCCACAAAAAAGAAGATAAAGAATATAGGATGTTCTAATTGTAATAATTGTATTGACAATCATTAAATATATTCCGACTGCCATTATATTTATTTACTTATTTATTGTGTTAATAAGATACAATTAACTGCCATTCATAGATATTTTTTATAATACAAAATAATTTTATGAATCATATTTCTTTTATTTAACGGCACAACGTTTCAATACATATTTGTACCCTTAGCAAGCCATTATCAGACAGAGAGTAAGATTTGTCTTGATTTTATATACTTTTCCTCAAATTGGCTGTAAATATCTCTTGTTACGTTTGTTCTGTGACTAAACTTCAAACTCATTGATATGAGTGCTTTTACGTATTATACACTACGATTTTAATTTGTTTAATAAATCAGATAACTAAATAATGTAAAAATTCCAAGTTTGATATTTCACATTATAAAGTTATATAAAAAAGTTTTAAATGAATTATACGGAAAAGAAATATGCCACTGTTTTTACGTCTCAGTTCGCGTAATAAAAAATTTATTTCATATCACAAATTTAAATAAAAAAAATCCTCAAAACAATTTATCTAAAAGGGGAGAAAATAGTTTGTCATCAATGTAGGAAGGAACAGACATAGCAATAATATTTTTAATTATAAAACAAGCGTTAAAATAAAATATTTATTGTGTTATTATTCAGAATAATATCAATATTACTCGTTTATTAATTGCTTTAAGTTTCGACTGTATATAAGATAATATGAATGACCTATTTATTTTCACCTACTGCAAATGACGTAAATACGTACCGAATACTAATGCCGAATATTAATGCGACGAATTCGAAGAAAAGGCAAATAACATTTTCTGTTTATATGATACTACGGATAATTCAGGTAGTAAAAGTATAATTCTAAAATTACAAGCGGTTGATGTACAGGTTGAAAAAATATGAACTAATAAATGCAAACAGCCTGTTATATAAACTAACGAAGATCAATTACTAAAATCCTACTTCATTGGCTATGGATGGATGGGGCTGATTTTATGTAGTCCTTGTAACGAATCAGTCAGGTTTTGTGCCTATTCTCATGTGATGTGTAATTCCATATTTTATGATAGTTGATAAAATATAGTTGATTTACTCAATAGAGGACTAATGGAAGAAATCAATAAATAATTCTAAGTTTACTCGAGTATTTAGTGATGGAATGAGCGCGTATTAATAAAATAGCGCATTTAGGGGAAAAAAATTAACTTGAATATGAATGATAACTCTGAAATCTATATTTACTTTGCGAGTTCGATAACACACTTCACCCTCCCATAAGCGCTTAATTTGACGCCGCAGAAGTAAAAATATTCCGATATTCAAATAGTAAATCGTGCTTCAACCGCCACATAAATATCATATTGAACCACGAATTTAGGATTCGAGCTTTTAAATTATTTTATGCTTACAGTATATATTTATTTTTCTATCCTTTGTTCAGGAATGGAATGTCTCATGAAAGTTGATCATATATGGAACACAGTTAATTTTGAAAATAAACAAATTACGACACTGTAATTCAACGCTGATCTAGAATACAGATTCACCTTTTGACTTATTTTATAACGTGCTTCAGAACGACTTCGGTCCAGCAGCTTTGAATAATAATGCGATGAATTCGAAGAAAAGGGAAATAACATTTTCTGTTTATATGATACTACGGATAATTCAGGTACTACAAGTATAATTGTAAAATTACAAGCGGTAGGTAATTTTATTGTAATGATACAATGAATTTGTACTATTGAGAAATTCAGCCAAGAGTTTAACTGTCCGCAGTCACACCTCTGACGTCACGCCACTCACTGCTGTCTTTACGAGAAAAGCGGAAGCAAATTTATAAAGGTTTTAAATACACATGCAAGACTCGAATACAGATATAAACAAACAGTTTATTAAAACAATTAAACAGCATAGATTATAGGAGCATATGATATGTATATAAAGTTGGACGCCAACAATTTTACTGCCAAATATTTCATGTATTTAAACACATCAGTTTTCCCAAAAATGATTATAAATTTACCGTAAAACTTAGTTATTTTGACTTTTTTTTGTGGGTTTGAAATTTTATTATTTCAAAAACGAACAGAGCTTTCGACGCGTTACTGTATATAACGAAGAATTATGAACATACTTCTCAGAACAGAAAAACTTGTGTACATGGAAGTTTTATATCGTATAGTTTGTTCCGATTGTCCTCGTGAATAGTTTTATGCACACGTGCTTCAGGGTCGGTTTCTGGATACTGCGGAGATTTTGCTGGTAGATATCTGCCCCCATGCCCAGCAAAGTTGCTCTGGTTTCACAGCTGGGAAGAGTATTGGATGATTCACCCAGTGCGAATCACGGCCAGCGTCGAGCGTAGTCATAGTTTCTTTCACTTTACAAGTTTTTCTATATAACTGAACTGTTCATAATGTTTTTCACAAACCTTCCGGCGATTCACTGTTAAAACATTCGCTGAGACGCTTAAATCTCGAAACATGTGCACGAAACACGGAGAGCTTAAATAGTGTGTAGAAGCCACATGTATAGGTCAAAAACCCGGCTGAGTAATTTGTTTCATGTCTGGATCAATAAATAATTAAAATCGTCGAAGTTTAGTTATTCACTTGATAAAATAACCTGGCGCCCAAGAACTGACGAATCTTAGGATTCGTGCACGTATGCTAGACTTGGAAATTATTCTTCATTACGGAAATAAAGAGTCGGCATAGTATCGTCGGAGTTGTTTGTCCAAAAACTGGCGGCAAGCGAACCGATTACTACAATATATATATATATATATATATATAGTAACAATAATGTAAGTTTTATTTAATAACTTTTCTTTAATATTATTGTCGGCGTAATTATTGAGCCAGAGGATTGTCTGGCGCAAGAATGCAGACTGAAAATGTTTATACGCGATTATTGCGGGAAAAGCGTATGTAATACGCCCAGAACTTTGGCGTAAACAGATCAGCGTGTTTTGGAGCCTGACCAGGGTGGTCACGGCGAGTCTGAGTGGTTTTGGGACCTCAAAGGATAAATTTGACGAAGTCTGTTTTGAGAGGCTGACCAGAGTTGGTCATGGCGAGAGAGTGTGTTGGTCATGGGGTACGAGTCTGTTTAGAGTGCAAACGATAATGTTTTGAGAGATGCTTGTCTTGGGGGCTTTAACCAGCCTAAAAAAAATAGGACGACGTAAAGTTTGTGAACATTTGTTAGAGAGGAGTCGGAATTTTGTGATGTGAAACGATATAGTAGTCAGTGTTACGGCCTGTTAATTAAATATTTTCTTTAAAGTATCTGTGGAGTGCACAATACGGTACCAGAACAGAGCTAAATAAAATGGTATTTAAAAACTTTGTTTTGTAAACTTTTATGTAAATATAATTTACCGTCAGATTTCTCCAGATTTGTCAGATTTTTTTAGTTTTTTGTTAATTCTTTTATACATTTTGTTATTTTAAATTTAATTGGTATTTCTTTTGTAACTCTTTTTGAACAATTGCAAATCACGATCATTATTAGAGGCCCAGTAAGGGGCTCTGAGTTTATGAGTATCATTAAAGTTTTGGCAATTTTTTAAAAAATAAATGTGTAGAAAAATTAAACAAAATTAAAATTGTAATAAATAATTTTTTTGTTATCTTTAAATTTTTTTGTTTAAATTCAAAGAAAATCCTATAAATTATATTTTCCTTTCATTATATTGGATACCATATAATTTTGAATATTACATAATTTGGCTCGAATGTAGAGGCTTATTTATTAATAATTTTGAATATTATGTAAGTAGTCTCCAACGTGTTGGCTTTATTTTACTTTCATTTTTTTAATATTACTATATATATTATAACATGTCAATTTCATCTTCTTGTATTTTGACTTTGTCGGCATCCTCTTGACACGCCGTCTTTTGTTAGGGATTTTTAAGTTGAGACGGATTATGGCGTGCGCGTCGATGTGTTAGTAGAGTTCCCGTGTAGGTCTCTATGGGGTATGGAGCTGAGTCTATATATATATATATATATTAGATTATTTTAAATATTTATCATTAATACTAATAATTAAGTAATAATAAATAATTAATAAGTCTTGGGGAAAGGGTAATTATGGAATAGCTGTAACTCTTTTTTGGCTGTAGACAGGCTATGTATAGGGTAATCCACATAGTGGCAAGTCCCCTCTTATAGCATAGGAAAGAGATTTGAAAGGGGTATGCGGAAGGGTAGAGGAAGGTAGCCAAGGGTTAACTAGGGCCCCCGGGCTATGGTTTAAGGATCCTACCCGGCATTCGCCTAAAAGTAATGCAGGACAAACCCTATAAAAACCTGCATCAGGTAGGTCGGGCATTTGGTACTTGTCCCACGCCCTTCCGATGGCGGGAGAGGGGTTTTCTGTGGGGTCGCAGCTTACCCCTCGCCATGCCTTGGCCAGTTTAGCAGGCAGCTGGCCGACTATTCCAATAGGAATAGCGGACAACTCTTACCGTATGCCCGAGGTCTGTGACCCCGGAAACATACACCTCTCAAAACAGACCCGAGGTGCCTCGGCATGTGGGAACCTTAGTTCAAAAAACCAGAGAGTTGTGAAGGCATCCCCAAAGGTAGCCCTCGCCAGAGCTCTCTGACTCATTTGGTTAATTATGATTTGAATTATTTCATAAATTGTTTCAGATTCGACAAGGAGCGAGCACAGAATGGCGCAAGTTGTGATCAATGAACCGGAAGCGAACAGCGTTGAGTCGCCCAAGCAAATAGGTAAAAAGAATCATGTCTGCATTGCTCGAAATAATAATAACTGCGCCGAACCAAATCACATGTTACAATTAAATATATTTCGAAAAAAGTGGTGAAAATTAATTTCTTGGTATACATTCTAATGTGAGAAAATTATTTATGCCACTCTTTGAAATCTCTGGTTAAACAAATTCTTTGCAATTCACCTTTTTTTTTCAAATTTCATTCAGACGATTTAGAATTAAAATACTTGGGTTTTAAATGTTCCTTCAGGTTAAAACATTATGCATTTTTTTTAAAAAAAAAGTGTTCGGTTACATTAGGATAATTTTAGTGACTGGAACAAATTCTTTGCCATTCACCTTTTTTTTCAAATTTCATTCAGACGATTTAGAAGTAAAATACTTGGGTTTTAAATGTTCCTTCAGGTTAAAAAATTATGAAGTTTTTTTTTAAAAAAAAGTGACGGGTTACATTAGGATAATTTTAGTGACGGTAACGTTCCTTTAATCGCATAAGATGGGAGTGGAAGGCGGAATGCGAAAAGGAGTGGGCTAGTTAGACAAGGTTTAACTAGGGAAACATTTTGGCTGCACTGTCTTGTGTAAATCGCACACATTTAGAAAATTTCTCCAAAAAGTTTTAATTATGTTTTTGTATTTCAATAAATAATTTATATTCACATTCCTAAAATTTTTATGTATGCGGCTGGATATGTTTCAAAAAGGAAACGATACGGGCCTGCCAATTTTATATGTACTAATTTTTGGCTTATATTGATAACATAATCAAATTAATATACGGTTTTTGGTCAAAAAAATTATGTTTATTAGTAAAAATTTAAATATACAAAGTTTCGCCATATTTTAGGACCACCTCAGATTTAATTAAATTTACATAAATCATGCAAAAAAAATTAAGGGCACGGTTTTGCTGCCTTGTCTGTAGCAACCAAAATTAAACTCATAGGTACAAAATATTAGACCTTAAGAGACCATAAAAGAGGACGAAACGTCGTATATTGTTGATAAACATCATTTTTCTTACTCAGGGTCGTATATTTATTCATATTATTATTAATGCCAGATATTTTTCATAACTTTTATTCATTTATAATTTATAAACTATGAAATATAACTATTAAAAATATAATTCACTATTATTACTACGTAGAATCATCATCTAATTAATGCCGACATCTGAATTGTACGATTGACAATATACGTTGGTTGCCATATGTTTATCGAAACGTCAATTCAATGTAAGTGTATATCAAAGATTATATGTTAACGCGTGTTTGTTATTTTTTATTGATAGAGTCTACTCCAAATTAATAACATCTGTTAAGCCAGGGATATGTTTAACTTAGTGGAATAACGAAATCGGAGTGGAGACTAAGTCAGGGGGGTTCGTCAGTTGGTTAATACAAGACTTGCAAAATATCTTATTGCATATAAATGCGACATTCTGTAAGGTACCTTTGAATATTGCCTTGATATTATTTTTCGTATGTGTTATTTCTATACTGTAAAAGTGACTATATTCGCATATTTATATTTTGTAAATAGCATGTTAAGCATTTTTAGTCACTACATATTTTTCATCATTTATTTCTTAATAATTAAGCCTCTATTAAAATATGTATGTATTGTTACAGATAATCAGTTGCATTTTAGAATACCAGACACAGTCGCTTCGCCTACAATTGGTAATATAGTTTAAATTCATTTGTTAAAAATTGAGTTGTATAACGAATACATTTACAATTTCATATTTGCAATAGTTCTTAGGATTCGTTATTAGAACTTCCTGGGGGGTTAGTGATTTACTTATAATAATATAATTAATTATTGTAATCAGTTAATAATGAGTATTTATTATATTTGGCTTCATATACAAATATAATTAAAATAATTGCTATGGAATGGAAAGAGTAAAACAGGGAGGTTTACCTGCGTAGCCATTCAGGACAGGAGAAGGTACTTCAAATTTTCACCTTCTTCAGGATGAACACAGCTGGCCGGCACACTCATTCTCTCTTTCCTTTCCATATAAATTATTTTAATTATTTAAACGGTGTTACGTCCTTACTATATATATTTATTACAGGGTCGGGCCGTGCTGTGATACTAGATACAGAGAGGCATTTGTATCAAGCGATAACATATGGGGGTGGCATAAGCAACGTAATCAGAATTCAATTTGATCCATTCGTATTTAATGGCCTATTTGGCTGAGATTCGAATTTAAGCATATTTTGTATTATGCGGCAGACGCGTGTTCGATTCCCAGTCCGGTCGAGATTTTTGTTTATTATACTTTAATTAAACATAGTTCGTGGCCTGTAAGGCTGAGCAACGATTGTAAGCTGTTTCCTCTGAATTAAAATTGTTATTGTGAAATAATAATAAATACGAACTCCATGCAGACAAACTTTTTTACATATTGATGAAACAATTGTTAAAAGGGAATTTGCAATACTTGCTGAGGAAATTTACAGCACAGCTCAGCGCGTGTGGATGTGTTTGATTTGTTTACGGTCGTATCAACAGCGAGGTTATTAGCGACTAATTAATGGAACTCAATTTTCTTATTCGGGGACCTGAGTTTGACGAGTGTTTCTCTCATGCTCACAACATCCATGCACTCGCCAGGATTCGAACGCAGGACCTCTGTGATGCAAGTCAGTCACGCTGACCACTACACCACAGGAGTTCGGAATACATATCTGTTTATTGCTGAAAAATAGCCTTATGGAAAGTATATTTATTAATTTCTTTACAATTTGTGCCAGTTAATTATTTATAAACAATGAGTATTTCTGACTTAATTATATATTTTCATCGACTTTCATTTGATTAAATGAAATAAGGAATTCTTGAAAATTAATATTATGAGGCAGTGCTATATAATGAGGCAATTATTTTTTTAAGCTAGTTATTTTCATATGTGATTTGCCCATCTTTGGTAGTTCAATACTTTTACACTTTCATGCCTTAGATTATCTTAGTATCCTTTTAATCCTATGCATTTGAATGAAAATATGTATTGTTTGTGCACTTTGGTGAAAAATATATTGGATCTCCCTGTTTATATTTTTATCTCAGGTATTCTAACATTGTTGGATTTTAATAAATTTGTTTCTTTGTAGCTCAATGGGTAACTGTAGAGCCTGTATTCCGCAAATCAGTTCCTATTATGTCCAATAGTGGAACAAAAAAGTTAGAGTCTTCCAAGTCTGCAGCAATTACACATTTTATTTGCAAACCCAATAACGGTAATGAAACCATTAATATTTACTAAGTACTTTTGTAATTTGTTATATACATTTGTTTTTCTACTTAAGTTTACTTGTAAATAGTATTGTTAAGTGTACTAACATAATTTTTTGTGTAGGTTTTACATGTGTTGTATTAAATTTTCAATAAAGGCTGCTGAGTTAATTAATGAATTAATTTTCACCATTAATTTGAAACAAATTAAAAATATTCATAATTTTCCTGAAGTGTTTTTTTTCAGTATGTCACCTACCTTAAACCAAAAGTTTTATATTTTATCATCTCAAACAAGGTGTATTCAAATTAAGCAACTTTTTTATCAATCTGCATTCAGGAATTGTGATAAATGTAATGGGTATAGATTTAGCGAATTTAGTAAACACTTATAAAGGGCTATCCTATGAAAAATAATAAACACATGGTTGAGGAGTCATTACATAAACATTTCAGTGTTTTTAAATTACAAATTTTTAAAACTTGACAAAATTAAAGTGAATATTATTTATCTAGTTTTGTATTGAAAGTATACTTGTTTTTTTAAGCTAATGTTGACATTTGTACCTGTTTGTACCATGATGTGGGTGTGTTGTTATGGATTATTAACACACATTTGCTTTATGAATGTTATTTATTTATTTACAATTGAAATTATCAAAATTTAATGAAAGGTGGTTAAATTTATAAATTTTAATTTCTAGCATTATCTTTTTTCCTATATGTTTATGTTGAAAATTCCAATCATAAGTTCTGTCTGTGATGTTAAATGTCGTCTGTTACCAATTTTCCCTACTGGTGATGCCGATTTATGGCGGATTCTTTAAAATATTATTATTGTTTTAACAAATTCCATATGCTCCTTTCAACAACTAAAGAATAATTAAGTCCACCATATATACTTATCAGACCTTCACTTTGCCTTCTGTAATGTCCTCCATGGCATTGCTGCCAGTTCAATACTACAACAGCAGTATATGCACTCAGGACTGAATAAATAAAATATGATGTAGGACAGAAAATCAAGAAATGTAAACCAAATGCCACAGTCATCAGGCATGCCAGTCTTTTGTGTCGGAAACACCCAACAGTTTTATTTCCCTGCCCACCCAAGGATACTAAATAGTGGATGGAGAAGCCACTGCTGATTATCAATTATATTTATCTGACATTTTTAATAAATGAACTAACATCATCCAATTAGTCAGATTTATTAAGAGAAATTTAAAACATTATTAAACACTGTTATGTCCCTCTTCTGGTTTATTAACTTCATAATTATCGGTGATTAATTGCAATTCTTGTTCGGAGAGCACACTGTTTACACCAAATATTCTGAGTAGAGTGCTCAGGTCCTCAAAAATTCAATTTTTATTTCTGTACAGCCCGACTGGACCATCTAATGATTTCTGGTAATTCGGCATTGCTGTCTCTCTTTCCTATCCAAATGAGTTATTTAATTTGACCTTGTCACATCTACCTTAAGGGTTTTATACATATATCTGTGTGTGTGTGGGTTTGCGTTTGTGTGTTGTGTGAGCGCGTGCATGTGTGGGAAGGAGGGGAGAAAATATATAGGGCACCTGAAATTGAGAGTTGGTGTCACCTCCATAGACAAGAATTCAACACTGATTGATTGACTGGTGCCACATAGTGTGTTGAATTCAAACTCTGGCAGGCCAATTGTTCACAAAACAGTTGTTGTGAGTAGACTGTTTCTGTTATCTCTCTATCAGTGAAAAATCACAATAAAGGAAAATTTGTGAGAAATTTACACATATTTACCTACATGTATATGTATGCAATCATATATATATATATATATACACACACATCCTTCTGCATGTATAGATGGAATGTAAATGATCAATGCTTCATATAATAAGCTAGTTGTGTAGTTAGTGTAGGTTGTTGTTAGAGTATTTTGAGTCGAGGATGTTTCAGAGACTGAAGTAGAGTTCGCAAGGCTGGAGTTCAGAATTTGACAAATCAGGAAGTAAGGTTTCAAGAACGGTTGAGGGTGAAACATTAGTCAGAATTTTTGGTGCTGTGTCTCTGGGTGTGAGCAGCTATTAGAAATAGTATTTTTGAATGTTTGGATGTGTCACAGTGGTTAGTAATGCATTTAAAGATAGGCCTTTTGTTTTGGCTGATGCAGACCCAGGACAAATGGTGTGGGAGGAGGTGGAAAGTTTTTTTTCTTTGATTTCTTAAGTGGTAATATAGGATTATAATTATTGAAGGATAGGGTGACATGGCACCTCCTCCAACAGCAAGGTTGGCAACATTGATTTGGTGGGGCAGTTTACTCTAGAAGGTCCCAATCTCATATATTATACCTGATCAAGTCAACAATAGTTGTAACACTTTTTTAAAAAATTAATTTTCAGGTAGGTAAAGTACTTTCAAAAATATTTATGAAACACACAGAGTAGGGGAAGAGTGCTTAGTATAGGTATTTGTCCACTTTTATATAAAAAGAATTGATTCATGGCTGCCATAATTTCATATGGCCAACAAAGAAAATTGGATGTAATTATTGTTTCCAACATTTAAAAATACTTTTTAACAATATATCAATTTTAATATTATTAGGACATTATTTAAGAGCCATATGCTTGGAATTTTTGTAAACTAAGAAATTTTAAACTAGTTCAAATATAGTTGTGCGTTTCTTAGGGATAATTGATCACATCACTTTTGTTTCTGGCATTTATAATTCATGTCTCAGTAGGCTATAAATACAAAATATTTTTATATTGACTTAAAATAAATTAAGTTTGTGGCTGAACGTTAGTAATGTGGTGGTAAATGGTAGACATGTCAATAATTTGACATGAAACTTTGAGATATACATGGACTAGCCCATACAAGTTTAGATCATAAAAAATATTGTTTATATTCCTTTTATTATATATTTTGCCAAACGATTCAGGACTTACCTTTTAACCTGTGATCATAAATATTTAATTTGTTCCTTGTCTTATCCTTCTGAAACTATCACTACTATTCATGTTTTTTATATAAAAAAAATATATTATTTGATAATTCTTTGTTGGAGTTTTTAAATGTGTTATTAATAGTGGTTCCATATTCCTATTATATAGTTCACAAGTCAACATGTGAGAGCAATCTTGCTTGTTGGGAATCATGGCAAGAAGGAAGTCCTGTTGTTAAACGCCATGTTTGTGCCTTGTCATCAAATGACAGTAGCAGTAATGAGAGAGAAATGAGCCCACAATCCAGAAAAACACAAACTAATAATCATTCCTCACCTATAACAACCACAGCACCATCTCTCAATATGACTTCGACTGTATCCACTACAAATACATCTAAGACTAAGATTTGTGCTGTTATTCCATCTAATTCTGTGCCTTCATATCTCGGATTTTGTGATGTTGAGAAGTTGTCACTTGCTGAACGTCAACCATGGAAACATGTTACAGCCAAAATGAAAGAGAAAAAAGTTCATCTTCCCAGTGCCTTGGAGTTAGAATCTCACCTCATTCAGAAAAAACAAACAAGTAAGTACATTACTAGTAAAATAAACAGAATTATTCTTAAAATGTTATGCTATCATGGATGTGTTTGTTATTAATAATCATTGGAAGTAAAATTATATATTCTATATTTATACTTCATTAGTAACTATATATTTTTGGGCTGATGTGTCACGTTTGTTTTGGGCAAGTTTGCCAACATTTCTTTTATGAACACTAAGTGTTTTCAAGACTGTTGAATTTTAATAATGAGGAAATAGGATTCGTCACAAATGTGCAGTAGATAAATTACATATAAAATGAATTAATATTAATAGTAATAATTAATAAGTTACACACAAAAAAAATTCATATCTGTTCACATTTGTCCAGTCACACATTCACACACACTATCTTTAAGAAACATGCTCACAACACTTATCACTTCCTGGTATTCATCTCCTGTCGCTTAGTACGGAGGGATGTCGTCATGGATAGTTACTAAAACAGAAAGCAGATGCAGGAACACGGAAACCAAAGGGGAAAACTGGACACAGTATTTAAAATATTTGTAGATATTCGGCTATTTTGTAGGCAATGCAGTTCAGCAAATGTGAGACTGATTCAAAAATTCATTTTCAGAGTAATAAGTTCCATTTACAAGAAAAGTTTTACACTCCGTGACGAATTAGTTGTTGATGTTCTTTACATGTTCAGGAAGGCTGTTAAATAGTGCAATACCAGAATAATGAACACTAGACTCATATTGACTGAGGCTGTGCTTGTCAGACCTGAGAACTGAACCGTTTTTTTTTGTCGTAGACATGATTGTCCCCGTTTGTATAAAGGTTCATGTTGCATTTAACAAATTTTAGTATTTCTCATATGCAAGTGCTAGGTAGAGTCAGAATATGAAGTATTTTGAACAGAGGTCTGCAGCTTTCTCTAGCATCTGAACCTGATATAATTCTAATGGCTCGTTTTTTCAGCTTGAAAACTTCCACACTATGAGAACAATAGTCCCAGTTGGCAATACTGTAACACACATTTGAATGAAAGTAGACAAAATAGACTAGTGAAGCAGTTTTGGTATGAACTAGTTGCATCAATAGTCTCAATGAGTAACAAATAGAACTAAGTTTGTGTGCAAGGTAATCAATATACAAGTTCCATTTTAATTTACTGTCGACCTGTAAGCTGAGGAAAGTTGCATTATCTGAGAACTTATCGGTTATGATGTTGTTCGTATCTGTTGTAAAACGAACTAACTTAGTTTTCTGTACATTGAGTGTTAATTTATTGGCGGCGAACGAAGTATTTAGGTTTCTAGATACAATCTCAATCTTTGCATTGAGATTATTTAAATCCATGTCTGTAATTAACAAATTAGTGTCATCTGCATATAAGACAGATTTTATAGGTTCTATATATTCTGGAAGATCATTAATATACAAAAGAAAAAGCAGTGGACCTAATATTGAACCCTGAGGCACTCCACAATTAATGGCTTTCCATTCACCAGCTTTGTTTTTTAAGGCTGCTTTCTGTTTACGATTGTTGAGGTATGATTCAAAGAGTGTCAAAGCGTTGCCTCTGATCCCATAATATTCTAATTTTTGGAGAAGTATGCTGTGATCAAATGCCTTCGAAAGATCAGCAAAAATTCCAACTACTTTCAGTTTTTCATCAAGTGAATTTTGTATACTTTGTATGAACTCGTACATAACGGTGCTCGTGGATTTTTGTTTGAGGAAGCCGTGTTCAGCGGGAGTAATTACTTTATACTTAGTCAAGAATTCAAGTAACTTTTTGTGTAGAATTTTTTCTAATATTTTTGAAAATATCGGGATTAGGGAAATTGGTCAGTAATTTTATGCGTCTGTCGGCGAATCCTTCTTGAAGATCGGAATAACTTTTGCAGATTTAAGTGAGTCGGGAAAAATGCCGGTAGAAAGACACGCGTTGAATATGATTTGAAGGGGAGTAGCTACGACGTCGGCACAGTAATTCACAACATTGCTTGAGATGCTATATATATATTATGTATTTTATCCGAGATAAATCCCGAAACCGTTCTAGAACTATGCTCTCTCTTCGGCAATAGTAATTGAAATTTAATATTTAGTGGGTGCTGTGATAATTAATTATTGGTGAAGGTATCCAGTATCAAGCAGACTGCATGACTTCTGATTGAAATTTTACGAAAAATTCTTTAATAATATGAAGAATTTTAGTTATTAATGACGTGATGGCATTCTACGCCGAGATTATAATAAAGTGAAGTGAATTATTAAGTTAATAAAGGCAGTGTGTGTTGTTTTATATGAAGAAAGAGAACTGATATTGAGAGCATAAAGTGGGAAGTATAGGATAACTAGCGAGAAGACGCGGATAACAGAAATGATTTCTACGATTGTAAGTAAAGACAATACTACATTATTTTTCTGTTACTAGATTTTGTTCATGAGTCACTAAATTTAATTTGTCAAAATAAATACTCACTTTAATTTCCCCTATAAGAAAGGGTGAAATGTTTTTTTTAAAATTGTTTAAGCCCAAAATTTGCATTCTTTGTACTTACGAGTTTTAATTTTTTGTAATTAAATATTTGATATATTATTAATGATAAGTCTTTTTGAATCAATCGATTCACTTCGAGGGTGTTTGGTCCATTCCGACTTTCACCCTCTTCACTGAGTGATTCACTTGAGATCAGCAGAGATACCTCTATTTTCTACCGCCTCAAATAGACGTGACGTTTTTTTTGAGCAACTTTGTGATATAAAAGCAATAAAACTAAAACTTTTTAAACTTTGAAAATGCAACCATCGTGTAGAGTATAAAAAGTTGTCTGTAGTTACCATTTTTCAGGAAGCTAGCTGCTACAGTTCCACAACAGTAGTACTTCAAACTTCACAATCTATTCACGCGCATGGTTGAACTGCACAGGTGACTTTTTTTTCAGGAGGCCCTGGCGCCCCCTCTATACTACTTATGAAGGTGAAATTTTACACAGAATTGTCTCAGACACATATCTGTCCCTACACAAAATTTCAGCATGATTGGAGATGGTGACTTAAAATTTTATTTGAAAATTTGGTCACTTGGCATGGAATGACCCATCTAGTACAAATAATATTAAATTAAATGATTATACCTTTGAACGATTACAGGATTTCACATATTTAGGCTCAAAACTTAACAGTGAAAATAATGTGGGAAGTGAACTAAAACAACGTATCATCAATTCTAACAAAACTTACTACATGTATGGAAAATTAATGAAATCCAAGATGTGAAATAGAGAATTGAAGTTAAAAATTTACAAAACACTTATAAGACCTGTAGTTATATACGGTTATGAAACATGGGCCCTTAATAATAATGATAAGCACTTACTCAGAATATTTGAATGCAAGATACTGAGAAGGATATACAGACCTGTATGTACGAATGGAGAATTAGAACAAACAGAGAACTAGAGCAGCTCATAAATAACGAGGACATTGTTAGGTTGGCCTGGATGGGACACGTACTTAGTATGGATGAAAGCAGACCACCTAGACGGATTATGGACTGGAAGCCAATTGGGAGGAGGAAAAGGGGGAGACCCCCGACAAGATGGGTAGATGACATCGAGAAGGATATACAAACCATGAAAGTTAGAGGATGGCGGAGACTGGTTTTGTGGGGAGGTGTGCAAAAGTCGAGGAAATATAGCATCATGAGAGTCTGGCAGTAGAGTTCATCTGTGGTGGTCCTCGTGGACATCGGGCTGAGTTAGGGTTCCGAAATGTAGGTCCAAAGGAGCTGAATTAATGAGAACTGATAAAATATTGAACAAATTGATGTGAATTAGTGAACTGTGAAAGAAATATAAGTAAATTGTTCGAAGTAAAGTCATTGTGAGAATAAAGTCTTCATGAGCAGTCTGTGAGAGAGCTATGTGTGTAGTCAATATTAAACATTTAGAGTGAGAATCTGTAGGGAACGGAGCTATAGTAAAGTCATCGTTGGAAATATAGCTGTGCACAGACGCAAAACCATTGTCTTCGATTTGGGAGCCCGGACAACTGCATCCAGCAGCTAATAATCATCAGAACGAGAGCATAACACTTATTAAATGAACAGTGAACCAACTATTTCAAACTAAAATTGTTATTAGAGTCTGTGTATAAAAGGAGCCTGTGTATATAGGTGAAATAAGTGTGTGAATGTACGAACAAGTCAAATTTCCTATCATACCGGAGACTTATGTTAATATTTCATAGCATTTCTATTTGTAAACTCATAAGTAAAGGTATTATCGTCAAATTTTGGATTTGGTTAGAATTTAAAGTTTGTATTGTATGTGTTTTTTCCTTTATTGCATTGTAAAATATTTGTTTTATTAAAGGCCCGGTAAATGACCCTGAGAAATCGAAAATTTTATTGTAAAATATTAATTAATAACTGTTGTAAAAGTTAATTTGATAACTAGTGTAAATTCAATTATTTGTGTGTTAATAATTAATTTGTTTGTCTATTTTAAAAATCTCGACTTTTACTAAAACACCCATTCATTTTCATATTTGTGAGGACCACAAATTGGTGTCTTTAATGTGTGACTTTCTTTGTAAATTAAATTGAAAATCAGTAATTTATTTATATTTTATACAAATTGGCATCCAAAATGAGGTAAAACATATAATTTAAGTTTTATAATTGGTTTACTACAAAGTATATATACCTATATATAAACTGTATTTATTTGTATTTCAACCCAAGAAATAAGGAAAGAAAAGGCATGGAAGGTAAGGGGATTGTTTTGAAGGCTTGAGAGAGTAGGAAAAGTTGAAGGATATTGATTCCTAGATTTTGTGTTCACTTTAGGTTAAATTGGAAGGAAAGTTCCCGAATGTGGAGTTAATAATCTGAACAATATTTCTAATTTGTTTACATATTGACAGTTTTCAAAGCACTACATTAAGTAATTTGTAATTGACTAAACTTAAAAGTTAAATGGACATATATAATATATGTTGGTCTTTTATGTTATAGAAAATATAACTCCAAGGACTTGGAGAGAAGAGTTAAAACTTCTTAGAGAAGAAAATGCATCCAAAAAGATTGATAAAGCAGAGCAAGAAAGTGAAATGAATGTTTCAGAAGAGAAGTTGAATGGGTTTCATATTCTGCCTGAAGATCTACAAAATATTGAAAAGCCTAATATCTTGCTAAATGAAGCCAGTGGTACCCCCAGTTTTCTTATAAAGGAAAACATTAATGAAGAAAATGCTTCAGCCGGAGTAAATGGAAATTTGTTCACTGTTCTAACAGAAAAGGAAAACATGCCATTAACATCACCTTCACGTGAAATAAAGATATTAGAGGAAAATAATGGAATGAACAGTGAACTTTCAGCTACTACAGTTACTCCTCTTACTAAGAAATCCCCAAAAAAATTCATCGAAGGTATAGATATTAATTTTTCTTACAGTTAAAATTTTATTGGCATCATCTTTTTCAGTCTCTTGCCATATTCAAACCCAGAATTATCTTATTACCTCTTTTTTTTATCTGTAACAAAGTTTGCAAAGTACTGTAGTATATTTGTTGGTTAGAAATTATATAATCATACATACTTTTGATATTTTAATTTTACAATATATAAATAAACTGGCCATAAGTCAGAAAATATTATTCCGAGGGTGGTTCCATAAGTAATGCCTTTTTCTTTTCCATCTTAAATAAGTTAGTTATGCAAATTTTGAAGTTGGCACGATTCCTCAAACATTCTTCTTCTATCCACTACAGTAACAACTTCCTAAGTCAACTGGTGGCAGCACTGCACCTTCTTGCAAAATGGTTGACATTGACGTATTTATTAGACAGTGTTCTGTGATTGAACACTCAATTATGGAAGGTGTGGGAAAGGACAGAGAATTATTGAATAGTGAAAATTTAATCATTAATGTTGGTGGTTTATGCTGTGTAAGTTGAATTTAATTGTTTACAACCACATAAGAGAGAAAAAAATAGGAGGCATTACTTATTGACTGGCCCCTGTCAAATTAATTGATAAAAATAAAATTGCACATTTCATCCTTAATTTATGACTTTATCAGGTGTACACGGCAGTATTTTAGGACTTCGGCTATTATAAATAATTTCCACATATTCCTAAATTATTCCATTAATATCTGTCAAGAATTGACATTTAAATAAATTGTGAGTAAAATTTTAAAAGGCAAGCTCTTGTTGCCATGTCTGCAACAGACTGAGTGAAGATTTATGTAAATTATTCTTATTTGTTATATTAAATGAATACATAACTGAGTAGGAACTAAATTTATTGAACATTTATTACAATTTATTTATTGAATTATGAATATATATTTACAAATTTTATGGAGCAATTTTCTAAAAGTATGTGCTTTAAACACACATTGCATCTAATTGTCATTGCTGATACATAATATTAACAATGGATTTTTATATTTATAAAAAATAATTTACAATAACCAGAAATAATAAATTTCCTTTAAATTATTAGTATCATTATTCACATTAATAGCTGAATTTTTGGATTTCATGTGCAACATTGTGCTTGTCAATCTTGAATATTTACATTCTTCATCTAAAATGTTTTATTTTCACCATAAAAAGTATGGTTATTTAAATAAATATATTTGGACATAACAGAAGACTTTTGAAGATTAAATTACAAATTGATTTTATGTTCATTAATTCAAATTTTTAATGAGCATTTCATTTGGCTGATAAAACATGCATTACAAAATTATTTATATATTCTTTACCCAATGAGTATACATCTCTTCTCATAGGGCCTTTTTAAAATGTTGACAAGTTTATGCTGTTTATTATTTTACTGTTCAGTTTGAAATAATTTGGTTGTTATATTATCTACTATTAACATTTGGGACTTCTTTTCCTCTTTTACAAGCTCTTCAGATAAATTATGAAAAGAAAGCAGAAGTCTTTATATTTTTCATTCTCTCATGGTAAGCTTTCCTAACCTTGTTCTTCAAAGGGAGAAATTTTCTTGTATAGTATATGTTACTCTTTACCATTTTTTTGACACAAATGTGCTCATAACAGCCAGGGAGGGGGAATTTTTATTTGTACCAAGACTAATATAAATTCAATGAATCAATGGTAATCAAGATGTTGGGTGTAGAGATTTAATACAAAATCCACTCAGGATATATAGACCTGATCCTGGCCTGAAGACAATACAAAAGATTAGAATATGACAAAATAGCCAAAAGACAAACAAAATGAAGTTATAGACTTTTCAGTGTGTCAATTGTATTGTGTTGTTCCTGACTTGTGGTTTTTAATCACCTGACAAAAAGAACAAAGTTTTCAAAATCGTGTGATATTTATGTTATTACTTCATTGTCTGTCTTTTTGCTATTTCATCTTATTCTTGTATTTTCAAACTGATGTATTATATTTTCATTTCAATACAAAATGTTGCTGATAAAATGAGCCATTATGGGAAATAACAAACATTATTGTTGGGAACTATTTAAACATTCCTAGTATTAACTAGGAGGGAGGGGTTAGTGTCAAGAAGTTGATCATAGGCATTGGAAAACAAATTGGTATGGTTCAATGGCCTAGTTCAGATAGTTGAGACTACAACAAGAATCTGCGCTCTTCTCAATTTCTTCCTGATCCAACCAGAAAACTTTAGTAAATTGTAAAATAATACTGGGCATTGGTGATTATTTTGCTGGAGGTTAAGGGTAGCAGTTGATGGGGTGAAGAAGTAGGAGAACAGAATAGTGTATCAATATCATAGAAAAAATAACCTGAGTGCTGCAAAATTACTTACAAAACAAAATATGCATTATGGGTGGGACATTAAGCTCCATGGAGCAGATGTGGAAAATAATTAAATAAATTGTCAACGTAGTGGAATTCTCTGTACCGTATAAAATTATCAATAAAAATCCAGTACCTGAATATTATAACACTAACATAAATAAAGATAAAAGAGCATATGGAAAACAGAAATTGAGTGTTCAAAATGCAAGACATTTTCAGAGGGGAAGCCTTGTTACAGATAAACAAAAGGCTGATTTATTTAAAAGTTTGTATGTGTCTTTCTTTGGTACAAAAAAAGGACACTCATCCATTAACAATGTGAATATACAAAGGCCATATAGATGTAAGTGGATGTGAATTAAAAAATAGTATTTCTAAAATAGGATGCAACAATGCGTTGGACCGGATGGTATATCAGGGTGAGCTTTTTGAAAGTTCCTTGTGAGACTATAATTATAACTATTTGAACTGACTTTGAATAATTCATCCTTGTCTCAGGATTGGAAAGAAGCAAATATAGTTCCAATTTATAATGGTGATAAAAAGCAAGAGACTAGCAACTACAGGCCAGATTACCTAGTATCAGTTGTATGCAAACAAATGAAACATATAATTGAGGAAACTGGTTATTCAGTTGCCAAGACAGTTTTAGAAGAGGTTACTCAAACAGTTTCTTCTTGCTGGATGATGCAGACTCCCTTGACGAATGGGGAAGCACTATCATCAGGGATTCCCCAAGGGAGTGTTTTAGGTCCCTTGCTGTACTTGGCATATGTAAATAATATGTATGTCACAAATCTAAAATTCATCTCTTTGCTGACATTTGTAGAATTTATTGCAAAATCAAGTGCGAAGATGATTTGAGAACTCTGCAGGGGGATCTACGGAGTTTAGAAACGTGAGCAGAAAACAACGGTATGGGGTTAAACCTGGACAAATGTAAAGTAGATAGTTTCACATATGCACAGATAATGGATCCTGTGTAATGGATGGGCACATTATATCACAGGAGAAATATTGTAAATACATAGGTGTTATCATCAATGAACAGCTAATAAACAAATAAATTATATGGTATCCAAATCTTGTAAAACATTATATTTTGTGATGAGGATTCTGAGGAAAGCTAGTAGTAATCATATGAGTTGGATTTATCTTCTCTTGCTTCACTCTGTTTGTTGGGAACCCTATCATTCTGGGCAAATAGTCTCTTGACAGGGTACAAGTATATTGCTAAAAATTAAAATGAGGGGAAAACATGATGGCAACAGTGCAAAATGGGGCCCATTTAAAGAACTGGAAAGAACAGACAAGAATATACACGGTTTTCAAGGCTTTGAGAGAAGATCTGGCCTGGGCAGAAATAAATGAAAGGATATTTAGTCCAAACTATGTGGGGAGAAATGACCACTGCAGGAAAATTCGTTTTAAATGGCAAAGAACAGATGTGGGCAAATTATCATATATAAATAGAAGTATAGAAAGCTGGAACAGTTTTCCTCCAGCACTCGTGGAGACTTTACCCTGATGTGTTCAGAATTTTAAAATTTTAGGTTTTCTCACAGCAGTTGTAAATTAAATCAGTCTTTCTATCTAAATACTTGCATTGTTTGCTTACTTTTTTGTTATGGACATGTAAGAAGGTCTAAATTATGTTCATTATACTTAAATTCATAATTATATTACTAGAATATCATTGCATAGAATTTAAGCTTGGCTACCTATAGACTTTACAAACATTTATTTCATATGACAAACTTGAAGAATTTAATTATGCATATACCATCAGCATATAGCACCTGATAGTAATAAGTTCTATAATTGTTTTTCATAATACAGTAATTAATAGTATACAAAATAGTGTTCCTAAAAATCAAAATTGACTGCTAAATTGTGAAGTTTTAATTTATTATCATATTTTACAGGCCAGAATGTAAGCCCTGAATGCCCCAGAAGAAAGAACCATCCTGAAAAACAGGAAACAGTTAAATTTATCAAAAAACAACGTAAAAAACGAATAGAGCAGTTAAAAGAAGAAAAAGAAAAGAGAGCTCAGTTAGTAGAAAATAAAAGAAAAAACTTGGAATCTCTAAAAGAGCAATCATTGAAAATATTAAGAAAATCTCAACAGAAACAAAAATTATTGAAGGTAATACACACTACAAAATGCTGGAATTACTATTAATTATATCAATGGTATTATATAAATTTGGTTGGATGCCATTAATTAATGAGTATTTATTTAATCAATTTAATATGCAATAACTAATTCTGAAATATTTATCACTTTAATATAATGAATATTTTTATATCTGAATTTCTATTGGCAATTAACTTGAAAACATATTAATGAAAGTTTTGTTATGGTATTGTAACAATTTCACCCCTGAAACTCGCACCATAGGAATCTCTCAGATCCCTGTGACAGCAGGCATTACCAACAGAAAATGAACACTCAGCATTTGGACAACTGCTAATCACGTTGCAAGAAAGCATTCAGCTACCAGTTGATTTTAGTTGTGACAAAGATTTCTTATTGCTATATTTCCTGATGTCCTTGGCAAAATCTTGGCTTTTGGTGATGTTTCCCCAGGAAATGGTAAATTAGTGGGCTGTATACCATAGTCAACCCCTAAAAGTTTACTCAATTTTTTAATATTCAAGTTCCCTTAACCGTTTTTATACAAGTGTCAATTTTCACAAAATTTGAGGGCTCCTGCAACTTCTCATCACCTAGCACTATAAACAGCTGTTTTTGATATTTCTGTTCCACATCAAGTTATAAAGACGGATGTATATGTAGATGCAGTGGTCCACTTACCTTAGTATTGTAGTGGGGGTAGGCCAAAGCTCACTTTAACATGAGCTTTTGTTATGACAACTTGATTATGTAAAAACTATTCTGAAATTATTGACACAAGGAAACATGTCGTGTTTGGTTCAGGATATGTTGTATGTCAAGTAACTTATCTGTAAAAGTTAAGAGATGATGAGTACAGAGATATTACTAATGTCTGTATATCCAATTTGTAAAAATATAATTAATATTTTGAAGAATGATAGTAGTGTTACGTGATCTTGCCTCCTCAAGAAGAGTTCCCCTGACATCAATACTATCATCCATCTTCTTCCCTCTTCGACTGCACATCTCACAGGCCATGTTATTTGATATTCCCCACGACCTATATATGCAAACTTCTCACATGATAATTAATGTTTCAAATGGAAACTAACGAACACCTTGTCCAATTGCTGGAAACTGAGTAAGTCAGAAAACACTTATATTTATACATTTTATATTCTTCTACAGTCAACAGTTGCTTCTGAAGATAATTTTTTATGCTCACGTGTGGAAATAACTTCTACCTAATTTTGGTCCAACTATACTAGCAGTCTAATAAATTGATACTAAGTGATTGGGACACTAGCTTATGTCATTGTCACTTTTAGTCTTGATTGACTTGCCAATATTACTCAATTTCACACTCTGATAGCTGAGGTCATTTTCCAAAAATATGAAATTGTCATTACTGACTTCCCCCAGTTGAAATGCAATAAACTTGGTGGTGTTATATTTGACAAATCTGCATGGTAGATTACCTGAACATTAAAAATAAATTACACAAGCAGAAAATTTGGAGGTATTTTATCCTCACCTTAAGCAAACAATGGGACCACTTTTTAAATGGTTAAATTAGCCACAATATGTATGGAATGTTGGTAGATACTTTATACATAAAATTACATTGAATTTATTATGTCAATATGTTTATTTGTTTGATTTAATTAAAAATATCATTTTTGTTCCATTGCAGGAATTTGAGTTAGAGAGACAGACTGGTGAATATGAAGCTAACAATCCTGAAACTGTTATTGTTAATGATGAAATTGATTTAGATATTGAACTAAAGACAATCTCACCTGTAGAAAAGAAGCAGATGATTGATAATTTTGAAAATCCTCAACATAGTGATAACATTTTTTCTGAGGAATCATATGTTAGTAGTCTATGTGAACAGAATCAGTATATCCCAAATGTAAAAAAACCTGACATAGAGTATAGCCAAAGATTGAAAAATCTTGCAAAAATAGTATGTAGTGAACTGGAAACTGGAATTTTGGATGATGAAAATAGGAAATATGAAATATTAAATAAGTATGAAGAACTAAAGTTAAAGAAGCCCTCACATTCACTATTAAAGAGTGATTCTATTCTCAGTAATAGATTTGAATCCTCTGGTAATGAGCAGAGTTCACGAGAAACTAACAGCCAAATCAAAGAGAAGGATAAAAATTCTCAGTACAAGAATATCACTGAAAAAGAAAATGAGTATTTGGATTTTAAAAAAATAAACTGCTATAAGTGGATAAGTTGTGTAAATAATTATAATTCTAAAAAATCATTTGAAGATCCTATAAACAACGTTTCTGAATGCAGCATTCAAAATATACCTAATTTATCTGTCTCACAAAGTCACAGTCCACCCATAAAATTAAGAGAAGTGAAGTCTGGTCTTTCTGAATCGTTGAAAGAGAAAATGCTTCACACAGATAAGACCATAGATCTATTAAAGGAGGACACCATATATTATCAGCATGACAGTTTAAAACTAGATCAAATACATAAAGGAAATTTGAGTAATACTCTCTTAGGTATTAAATGCAGTTATTTTTGGTGTTGGAACTAATTTAAATACTTAGTTAAGCCCTTTATATTCTATTATGTATTTAATGCACTATATTTCATTAAATCAAACTGCAATTCCAAATTAAAAATGTAATCTAAAATTTAGCCATTATTCCGTCCCCGGAATACTTAAGTTTATTCACCCCCTCACAGAAATCTAAATATCAGAGATAACATTACATCTCTTATAGATTACATGTCTCTCCTGAGCACATTGATGTAAATGACAGCATTACCCTTAATAATTCTTCCTACCACTTCTAACACTAGTGTCCTTTTTATCTTTCATAGTTGTATTCTTTTCCCTTCCACTTTCTTTATTTGTTGGAACCTTCCTTTCTCAAATAGTAACATAAATGAGTACTTTAATGGATGATATGGTAACTGTGAACTTTGAAAGAACTTATTTGTTATACAAAAATAAAATGATGTGCAATCTAATTAATGCTTTTCTAATACTTCGGCTGATGCTACTTCATGCAATGATGTGTCAATAAAACATTTTGTCACAGCATAATGTTTGAAATACTGGGCTGTACTTCTTCACATATTTAACCTTCGTAACATAAGTAGTCCACCTTTACTTGCCTTGAGGTACTCCAAAAATTACATCAAAAGATTTCTCTAGTTTTCTCATATGACTCAATTGTGTTCTTAGTCCATCGAACTCTCTGTCCCTTCCCAATGCTTGTCCTTATTCTCTTATGAGTGTATCACCGGTCTTCAACCATGGCTAGGCACTTTCACAATTTCTTGTGCTGGTTCACAGGGCTGCCAATTCTCCAGCTTCCCTCGATCCTTTCCTAATTTCAAGTAACTCCAAAGTCTCTTGGGTGTGGAGTATATATCTACTCTGCTCCCCCCCCCCCCCACACACACACACGATACATAAAAGAAAAGGAAGGTTACCCTTGTCATCTTAGGGTAGTTCTGGCACACGTGCACAAATAGTCAGAAAATACCCTTTCAGCCGGCCCATAGTCCTTTCAGTTTGTTCCGTCTAGACTTTCTGACGCCTGCGGACAAAGGGTGGCCTCGCCCTGCTTCCACAGCCAGAAATTATTCACTACAATATATATACATATTAAATTAGTAAGCATATGACATTGTCAAAAATAATTACAATATTGGTATGGAAAGGAAAGAGAGATAGGTTGTGGCCTACCTGAAAGTGAAGTGCGGTGAAGCCATAAGGAACTGAAGGTTGTTCTTCAAATTTTCAGATGCTCTCAGCCTCCTTCCTGAAGAAGGCTGAGAGCATCTCTCTTTCCGCTCCATTTCCATACCAATATTTCAAATACACACACACACACACAGATATATATATATATAATTTGGTATTCACCAACTCTTTTTGGAAACATAATTTCCCATTGCCAAAGTTGTAGTTGCAAAATTTTCTGACATCTCTCAACTCCCATTTTCTGCATTCTGTTTTGGTCTAATCCTTCCCAATTCTTTTCACCAATTCCACCCCTACTTTCATTTGTATCCATCCCTGCCTGTCCAAACCTTTCTTCAATTCCAGATGATCATATCTCTCTCATTTTTAACATGTCATAAAATCCTGTATTAGTCTGCACATGTTTCTCAAATCTTTCATCCAGGACTTTCTCCTTTTTTTACCAATTAATCTACATTTCTTCTTAGTTTATCTTACTGTCAAATATTACATTCTTTCTATTTTCCCTACATGTTACCAAAACATATTTAATTGAGTCCCAGATACTGATTATTTCTGATTCACATTTCCTCTCTACTTCCTCTAATTTTTTTTCAATCCCTTATTGTTATATTGTACTTTATTTAACTTGAGAGCAGGTGTTGTCATAGTAAGAAGAAAATTTTCAAGGGAATTAGCCCCCTTTCTCAAGACAGAACAAACTGCACCTTGTGTAACCAACCACACATTCAATGACTTAAATATTTGATAAAGAGTTGAAGAGATAAGTAAGTCTAATGAGATTAAAAGATGATCATTTGGAATGAATATACTTTATGTAATTTGCAAATTTTAAATAGTTTTTAACTTTAAGGAGGATCATTGGTTAAAGCTACAATCATTTTGATAGGCAAAATGGGTTTAGGAATTTGGGTAGGGCATTTATTCTAACAATGTTTGCTGAAGTTATAAATAAAGAATGTGATTATATTTTTTCAGCCTTCTGAGGTTTAATTTTCCGAGACCAATTTAATGGATTTTTATGTTTTAAGGATTGATTTAAAAAATTTTCAATGGTCAAGTTAATACAACCATGTGGATCTTTTGAGAATGTGTTTTAATTATCAACCATAGTTGTATTAAATTGATCATTGAAAAATGAAAATCCATCCTGCAAAGATCCCCACAATTTTTCTATGACCATATTAATCCAACCATAGTTCTTTGCTCTATGGCTCAGCTAAGACCATTGAGTGTGGGCCAAAAATATGACCATCAATCATATCAACAAATATTTGACCCACGTATCTCTGTCACACTGTTAAACAAAGCATTCTGCATTTAATATCATATATGTCACATTATACACACCATGCACCCAGACAGCTTATCTTCATTCAAAGATTAAAATCCTTCCAGTTGAACAAAATCCTAAACTTATTGGAGTAACTTCTGTCTGTTCACTAACATTTTTGACACACGTAAAACGTACTGTGGCTAAGTCCAGAAATTCAATAATATCCTCTGGCTCAAACAGGTTCAGCAAAATGAGGCCATAGTAACAACACAGAAAGCCATCAAATGGTCAATAATAATCTGCGCTACATTCATTTTGCCATCTACAACTGTCCCATCAAACCTCACAAAGCTACAACTTGCACAAAACTCCACACACAGAATTGTAACTGGATGCCACATAATGTCTGCAGCCTACAACCTACATGCTGAAATAGAAGTTATACCTCCTGAACCACACTGTCTACTACTGGCTGATCAATTATTCATTTAATGCTATGTGCACTTATTCCCTCAATGCATTACATTATGCCCCAAATTTAGTTTGAGAAAGGAATGTCCAGACTTTACTCTTCGAAAAACTAAATTTCTTACAATATTTGCCCTAATTTGTCAGATTTTGTTCAGAAACTTATATCTAATTACCGTTAATTAAAAGATTTACAGAATTTCCCGTTATATTGGTGCAATGTATTATTTTTCTCATTGCATAAATTGTATTAAGATTTTAAATAAGTTTTACGATTTTAATTAAATGTGCATATTTGGTCTTAATCCTAATTTTAAACATCTATATGCCCCATATTACAAATATTTCTATGTTTGTGGGTGCCACAAAACCAAATACAACCCTTTAACTTAATATCTACAACCCTTCATATCATTTAAAGTTCTTAGATTTTATCTTATCTTTAATTGTATACTTGAGCATAACTATTATCATTCATCGACTTTTTTTAAAAAAAAAAATCAAATATTATTAATTATTATTTTCTAAAATATCAACTTACTTTATAAAATTTAAATCTATTTTCTAATCCAGAATCATTTAAACTTTGAATCTATCCTGTGTCTCTAAACTCAAATAAGCCTTGACCTATTTTATTCCTGAAATTCTCCAGCTGTTCATGTTTACTTCCAACCAGCAGTTCTTTGCTTACATCCGATCACATGTTCTTTGTTTATATTCTCCTTCCCTCCTTCTCAAATTTATCGACGTTAAACTTTCCTAGCTTCTATATTTTGCAATTATCCAAACTCTTACTAACTTGCTTAAAATATTTAAACCCCTTCCTAAATTTTATTCTGGCATTTCCCAATGTTTTCCCGTACTACTCCCGTCAGCTGTTCCCACTTCATGTTTGTCAACAAATCCTTCTATATTATTTTGATTCAAAATTCCTCCCTTCAATCCTTCTATTTCCTCAGCACCACCTCTACTTCAACACAAAATCAACATCTTTCACGTGACAGCTTCAACAGGCCATGCCCCCTTTCTCCACTATAACCTTTACTCACAACATCTACTTCATTACCATTATTCACGTGACAGCTTCAACATGCCACACCCCCTTTCTCCACTATAACCTTTACTCTCTCCTTCTTCAACTTCAGCTTTATGCCTCTCCAAACTTTAACCTTTTTCAATAACTACCACATACCTTTTCATTCCACCTATCCTCCTATCTCTCCACTCCCTCATCAAACCTTTTTATAAACAAACATTGTAGCAACTGCCACGAAAACAGCAAGAAAAAAAAATATAAAAACATTTTCGGTCACGAATGCTGCTCGCCTATCCGCAGAACCCTTATCAGTAATCCCCTATCACAAAACGAATATTTAAAACCCCTGTATTTCAATCAAACAAAAAAAAACAAGCAATCCATGTTACCATGGTTTCCTTTTTAAAACCTTCGAATGTTTTCATCATACCCTCTCTGGTTAGAATTCCTCAATATTTATTCAGGAAGAACAAGAAGAAATAGCTTAAACATGCCACGCCCCCTTTCCTGCAGAATAACCTATGTTTCCTCATTTAAATTTACATTTCCCAAAATTATCTTACCCTATTTTATCTTATTCCTAACCCTTCTCCTCCATTTACACACTAAACATCTCGAAGTCACTTCTAACAAAATTAAATTTACTCATGTGACAGCTTAAACATGCCATGCCCCTTTTCCTGCACATTAACCGATGTTCCCTTATTTAAATTTACATTTCTCAAAATTATCTGACCCTATCTTATCTTACTCCTAACCCTTCTTCTCCATTTACACACTAAACATCTCAAAGTCACTTTCAAATCATTCCAAAATGAACGAGCAATCATACAAAATTGCATTTACTCATGTGACAGCTTAAACATGCCACGCCCCTTTTCTCTTACATCGTAATACTTAGTAATCAAAACATTGTAGCAACTGCCACAAAATTAACAAGAGACAAAAAAAAATAAAGAAACGTTCTCGGTCACGAATGCTGCTCGCCTATCCGCAAAACACTTATCAGTGATCCCCTATCACAAAATGAATACCACGAGAATTTTGACTCCCCCAGTATTTCAATGAAAATCAAAAGAATACCATGCCATAATGGTCTCTCTTCCTAACTTTCTAATATCTGCTTTTTCCTTACCAGACTTTGGATCGAATAGCATCAATATTCATTCTTGAAGAAAACAAGGAATAGCTTCAGTTTGAATAGAATAAGCACCTAATGGTGACGAAGACCAAATTATAGAAAAGAAAAATATAATTTGTAGCAAGAAGGTTCCCTAGGTTTACTAGACCTATGATAGTTACACACGACTATCCCTTCAGGTATAAGATTGAAGAAAAACAGAATATTGAAAAATAAGAAAATATTCCTGTTAGCGGGAGAAATCACGAATGCCACGCGTGTGATCAACAAAGCACGTTAATCCTCCTAATTATTACCCTTTAGGTATAAGATTGAAGAAGACACAATATTGAAACATAAGAAAATACTTCTGTAGCGGGAGTAATCACGAAAGCTACGCGTGTAATTAACAAAGAGCGTTACTCCCCCTAATTATTTAAATTTTTACATCTATCCAGTATCTCTGAACCCGAAAACACTTTGACCTGCATTCTGCCAAAATTCTCCGGCTGTTCCATATTTGCAACTTATCAGATGTTCATTATTTACATCTTTCTCCCCTCCATTCACCAATGTTACAATCTTATTTACAAATTCTATGTTTAAGTAACATTCAATACTCCCCACAACTTGTTTTAAATTCCTAAATCCCATCTGCTTTATCGTCATCAATTTTATTTCGATATTCCTCAATGTTTTCACTGCAATGCTTCCATCAGCTGTTCCCCCTCTTCTTTGTAAACAAAAATTTTTGTAATACTTTGATTCACAACACCTCCCTGTAATTCTTCTATTCTTTCATAATTTTCTATTTCATTAACATCTGCCTCTCTCTCACCTCTTTCTCCCACTATTTCATCTCCCTGCTCATCAACACCTTCAATATTTAACCCATTATTCTCTATTTCATCATCAGCCTTATGCCCTATCAAAACTAAATTCTCTTCAACCGTTTAAATAACCATCACTTCTACTGCATTACCGTTTTCATCACCCTTAACCTCCAATAACCCCACTTTATTCTCTTCCATCTTTCCACTAACTATCACTTCTATTTCATTAACGTTTTCATCACCCTTAAGCTCCAATAACCCCACTTTATTTGCTACTTCACAAGTTTCTATTTCAATGTTTACATTATCCTTGTTTACTTTTTCTACACAATCAAATTTTATCCCTTTCCTGCTGTCCTCTCTAATACTCTCAATAGTTTTATCAAAGCTCCCTTTATTTTCCTTTCTCCATTCTCTTACATCTGTCTTTAATTCTGCCATATTCTTATCCATATTTGTTCCTAAATCTGCTAAGTTTTTCTTCACATCTTTCAAATTCTGTTCATTTTTATCCCTCAAATCTGCAATGTTTTTATTGATATCTGCCAAATTTTTATACATACTCTTACCCAAATCTGCAAAGCTCTTATTGATACTTTTATTCACTTCATCCATATTTTTATCCCCTTTTGCACTCAATTCTGCCCTGTTTTTATTTATATCTGTTACATTTTTATCCCCTTTTTCATTCAAATCTGCAATGTTATTATCATCTTCCGTTAACTCTACAACATTTTTATCTTTCTCCTCCCTTATTTTATTAAGTTCTGCTCTATCTTTTTTTATCTCCTCACTCCATTCCTTCAAAAACTCTAATAACATCATATATACACTCTCCTTTTCCATTTTTCTCTGGGAATTTTTAACTGTAGATTAAGTACAAACCTAAATAATTCTAAAAAAATAAAAACTAAGCTGTCATGTTTAACTTTAACTGTACATTTAATCATTTTTCCTTCTTTTCAATACTCTAACTTTCACACGCGTACAATTCATTTCCAAAACAATTTGCAAGCACATCCTATCCAAAATACTTTCTTGCACCAATACCGCGGTTAGTCAGATTTCGTTCCTTAATTATGATTCTGCCCTATCATCAAAAATCGTGCCCCACATTGGGCGCCAAAATGTAATAACCACTTAAAGGCGTCGAAATAAAAAAAATAATATTTTAACAAACAAATTTTATTAACACTTATCAGAATTTACAATTATACATTTAATATTTTAAAAAGATCTCTTTCTCTCATGGGTCTCTACTGGGTTTGATAACGGACAGAATTCAAATATTAAAAGAACCCAACATTTACCTTTAAATTAAACAGAAGTATCGACGAAACTTATTACGGAACTTATTCTACAGATTGCTTCTAAATTTCCAAGAGTTTATTTTATTATCAAAAGAAGAGAACGATATCTGACTATATCCTTTAATTACGTTTACACATGTTAATACCATAAATTTCAACTCGCGGTTTCTCAGGAACCTTTGGCTTGTTCATTAAACACACACTTTATAGATTGGACGTTTACACACACTGACTCTAACACATACTACTGGTTTGACGATAGCTGGTTCTCCATACCCGGCGAAGGATATCCCAGTTGCTCGTGGTGACACCACTCGATGCTGGATGTCGAATCCTGGTCTCCTACCATTGAAGACAGTAATCAAATTTTGATACTACTACAGATTGAACTTCTGTATGTAAAAATGTTTATAGTTGAATAATTTTGCTGACTAACGCTGACCAACTTTGACTCAAACTCAACTCACGATGCACACAGCACGCTGGCTCCACTCTGACTCTCCTCACAATAGGTTATTTCACCCCTATATACTACCAGCATCCTTGTCTTCCGCTCTGTCCCACGACCACGTCGGATTTTACTGACAGCTTCTCCATTACTCAGATTTACTTTCTGTAGCTGCAGTTTCCTTAGCCAGCTGCTAGCCCCTTCATCATGTCACATCGAGACAGGACCCGCAATTACTTTGCACTCTCAATATCCCAAGTAAATACGCCACTTGACATCTCTCCATTACTCCGAGATTTACATCCCGCAGCTGCAGTTCTTTCGCCAGCTGCTCTGTCTTGTCCGAAAACCGACAATTGAGACAGGTCTAATTTGTCTTTGCACCCTCCCCTCACACGTGCGCGATTCCAACTTCTCCAGATCCTAAATCAACAAGTGACCGGCCCCGCAATTACTTTGGACCTGTCGTCTCATCCGTCCTTTTGACCAGCGCTCTCTAGAACAAATTGCAGCTTCCTGTTCTGCTCCCAGACCCGTCATCCAAACAAATGTCTCGTCGCTCTGTCACACCGTGACAGGACCCGTCCTTACAAATTACGACTCCCTCTGCCGGCCAAAAGCACTAATCAGAGATAAATGTCTTGCCGCTCCGTCTTGTCACATTGTGACAGGACCCGCAATAACTTTTCACTTGCATTCTCTTTACAAAAATGTCCACTGTTTTGAAACAATGCATTCCCTCAATGCATTACATTACAATGCATTACAATATGTACAAGATACAGACAATTTGGAGATTAACATCACTTCTTAGCATGCCCAATGTGCCCACCAATTCACTCGCAAGGCATGGACTAACCTGGTTGTCATGGCTCAAGAATTCCATTGAGAATAGAAGAAGCAACTTCAATGAATATAAAATGTCCTTCCAAACATTGTAGGGTGTTAATGGTTCAATATTGAAGGAATAATTAATTAGTCAATTTATTTCCGCTATGGCATCCTTCTTCACATAGAAGATGATGGCAGAGTTTGTGGTTGTCAAACATTGCAGAACTCTTTCTGCAATATACTAAATTGTTTCTTGTCTGCAATGAGTGTTATTGTGAATTTATAACTAAGAAAACTCACCTTCACAACTGGTTTTCATTGTTCATCATGCATTTTGCTAACAACAATATATGAATTTCCCCTGTAAGCATACATTTCAAATGCCCAGAACAATATGTTTTCAAAAAATTTGACATTATTACCCTTATTTGACGGTTCAAGTACAATCATTGTGTTGTGTGAGTACATAATAGTCACCTATTTGCAAGAAATTCAGATATGTCCCATTTTAATACAAGAAACAAAACAACTTACAAAATTAGGCAAAACACACTATTACACAGAAAGAAATACATTATATTGATATTACTGTATTTAATAAACTCCCAGAAAATGTGTAACTATTAAAATATAATTAAATGAAATTAAATAAGAAATAACTAAATGCTTATTTTATTCATACTATTTGATCAATGAATTTTGGTTCATGAAGTAGGTTCATGTTAAAATAAACTTCTGTGAAAAATATTATTTCACTTGCAAAAAATACTATTTAATTTGTAGGGTATGAAAAATAATAATTATATAATTGATTATTTTAATTTCTGTGTGATTTAAGATTCATTCCACACCATTGAAATCCATATTCTCAATAGGGCCTATACTTGCATAATCATGAAAGAAAATAGGTTTCTTGCACATTCAGTCTTATTAAAACTTTTCTTGAGTCAATTTCGAGAATAATCTCTGTGAATAATATTTATTCCCAAATAGTGAAGATGTTGGAAGCGATAAGATTCCAATTGATATGAAGAAAATTGGCACTTTATTACGGTTGCTGTTTTATAGTTTTCAAAATTCTGTGATAGAATTCTTTAATTGTCTCTTGTTACAATATGAGTCTTGCATTTGCTTCATTTTAATTAATCTGGCCATTACACAAACCTTATTTTGTAATGTATTTACCCAGGAAAAATACTGCCCAAGTTTTCTCTAGACAGTTATCCTTAGCCAAAACCAACATATGACCAACTTTAAGCTATACCTCTTATCATATCATATCAATGACCTTTGAAAATATTAACTTCATCCTCTACTTAGCCTAGACTACAATCCAACTATACTACCAACTCTAAGGAATCCACCTAACCTTTACAACATTATTATTTATGTTTGCAGATTTCAACGTTGCACTCATCCACCTAAATCTAATTGAAACTTATTAAAAACATCTATCCTATTCTTAAGTCACCCAGAATACAACATAACCTATATACGGAGTTAAAAGAAACAGAGTTAAAAAAACATTATTCTCCTTTTTCATTAGGCAAATCAAATTACCTGTTACTGAAGATGGTTAAATTAAGCAAAACACAGTTGATTATTGTATCCTCATGCCCTCAGCCAGACAATAGTCTGAGAGCACACACAAACTGTACTTAGAGCATTTCAATGCCTAGTTTATCACTATGATGAGAACCTTCTGTGTGGCAGGAGTAGTAACAGGTGAAGTGTAGGTGGTTTGTTGATTTAATGTTGATAGTAGTCAAACCAGCATTATTGTGGCCCTTACAATGGTTAACGAAATGTTCTACATCAAATTCCCGTCTAAAATACCATTGAATTCCTTTTATGTGAACTCGTATTTTATATATTATTTGTCTTAAAATTCCTCTTGTATTCTGCTCTTTCTTAGTATATTTTTGCATAAAGGTAGGGTTTTTTTAAAAAATGAAAATTTTTAAAAAATTTCAGATGTTCTACATGCTGCTCATTCATCTTTTGCTAATCAAGAAGAGAGACAGATTTTGTCAGCCAAGAAAAATCCAACTATGCTTCAAGGTCACAAAGTTCAGAAATCTGTAGAGAAACTCAATAAAATTGAGGTTGTCAGTGACCCAAAGACAGTACAACAATCTGACATTCTCCAACATGTAAGATTCAAATGTGTTACAACTTTTGTGATTGTTGATTTAAAAATAAATTTAATTATTTATACTAGAAAGAATTGTAGAATACTATAAATCCCTTAAAATTGACTGAATTTTCATCAATTCACATAAAATAATTTTGCCTATTCAGGTAAAGAAATTTCAATAATAGTTTTATTTGCTAATTTCTAAACATTTAATAGATTTAATTGGCATGCATACTTGTGTATAAGTATACTAATTAATTAATCTAAATACAATTCTTGGGTTTCAACCTGAGCCAATGTTTCCAATAGCAAAGTTTCAACTATTAGCTGTACCATCATTGTCAGGCTGATTGTGTAGAGACTTTAGCATCCATATTTATACCCAGCCATACGCTTTACGATCCTGGGAGCTGTGCCCTGAACTCGGATTGGTCAGCTTCTTCACTTCTAACAGGGAATCCTTGTAGGCAAGTCCAAAATTTTGAGGACACAAGTTGATTATATTTGGAATCAGATTTGTATAATTTCTTACACAGTAATGCTCCAAGCCAATATTTCGAATTGAAATTTTGTGGCAAAGGTATTATTACATGCTGTCAGGTTTTTTTGTGAAGAGAATAGAGGAACACACAAGATGGATGTGACTGGTCAAAGATAAAGATATTGCAAGGAGAATTGCAAAACAAGAGAAATGTGAAACAAAGAAGGACTATCTTGACTTTCTGCAGGTGAATGTTTAAGAATGATTTTATGCTCAGGTTTTATATGGTAAGAGAGAGAGGGGAAGAGGTAGAGAGATTAGAATCTGTTCCTGGAAGGATCAGGGTTGACTGAACAAGGCCATTGGTGTATTTGGACTTTTGTTTGGCTTTTCCTTATTACTATAATGTAAGGAATTCCAAATTTATGGAATAAGAGCGCTGGACAGCTTTAGTTGTTTTAATGAATATGGCTTCTTTAAGTTTTCTTTTGGAAGTGTGAGGGCCGGAGCAGAGTATGTAAGTACTTCATATGGAAGTATTTTTGAAATCAAATCTTTGGCCATTTCCCAAGCATTTCAGCTAATTTGGACTTATATGTTCCTCCATCCTCACAAATATCTTTCTGTTGGTTTCGCCTACATAGCTTTTGCCACATTCACTGGGAACAGAGTAAACAACATATTTTCTGTCGTTTTTATCTACAAGAGGTTTTGTCATACAAATTTTGCTCCAGAGGCTATTATGGGAGGAGAAAATCATTATTAATTTGAACCTATTACAAATTCTGCAGATTTTTTCTGATAATTTTGGAATGTATGGTAAATATCTAATGGGCTGTTGAGTGTTTTTGAGATGTGTGGTATGGGTTTATGTTAGTTTTGTAGCTTTTTGTAATGCCCTTTTTTATATTTTGTATGGGATAATTTTTGTTACATAGATCATTGAAGATATGTTTAATTTCATTGGCAAGCAGTTACAACCCACGCACACAGTCCATTATCTAAATATCTCCTCAAACCGTCCTTTTAATACCTAACTAGGCATAGCTACCCGTCTTTACCATATCTGCTCCAACAAAAACGTTTTTGCTATCATTAAGGTACTGAGACTAATTTTAACTTTCTTAGGGTACCTGGAATATATTTGAATTTCTTAAAGTACCAGTATTATTTTTATCACATTCATGGTAACTGAAATAATTTTGTCCTTCATAGAGTAAAGGAAATATTTTCTAGTCTCTTGAGCTAATAAAAGTATTTTGACTCTCATAACATGCCTCTTGTATTGTTGTCTTGCTAAAGGTACAAGGAGTATTTTTTTTATTCTTTTAGAGTACTGAATTTTTTAGTTTCTTAAGGTACCTGGATTATTTTTCACTCTCTTAAGTTATTGGGACTATTTTTTACTATTAGGGTACAGGGAATGTTAAAATCTGTCAATGTACTGCAAGTATGTTTCACTTTTTGAGGGTCTTGGAGTATTTTTAGCACTCTCCGGGTACCAGAATTTTTTTGTAAATATGTTACTTTAGTGGTGGAAATTTGCATTGGGAAAAGACTACCAAGACTCTTTTTTTCTTTCTTAGGTTACCAAGAGTATTTTTTATTCCCTTAACAAACTCAAGTCCCTGAAGTAAGATACCAGAAGTAATTTTACTTTTGTAAGGTACTAGAATTATTTTTTAATTTTTTAATGCACCAGGTGTATTAATAAATTCTAGCTGGATTCCCGACATTACCTTGATTTATTTATATAATCCTGAAGAAGTAATTCTGCATTAATCTATTAGTCAAGAAGTAATTTAACTTACCTATGCAGAAGGAATGTCAATTTCATCACAGCCTCCCCACCAATAGAGAACTATAAATTCTCCCAATACCAAATATAAGAAAAGACTCTTAGTACCTTAAGGACATTAGAAATACTCCCGGTGCATTGATTGACTTACAAATATTCTTAGTACCCTAATACAGTCAAAAAACCACACACTATATTCCGAGTCTTAATTATACCCCCGGTACCCTAAGCAATTCAAAATTTCTTCATGAACTTAAAGAGCAGTACTCCCAGTACCATAAGCAAATACTCCTGATACCATCAAAGAGTGAAGATAATCCAGATACTTTAAGAGAGAAAAAAAATACTCTCACTAATTAATACACACAAAATCCTGCCAAAATTGTTCCACATGTATCAGATTGTATGTGGAACTTTTTTTCCCCTTCCAACCTTCTAGGGTTAACTGGCAAGTTGAATGTAATAATTAAACTCGGTGACATCCATAACCCAAGATTCAACTCCAATCTTTGTTATTTTATGAAATTTGGACAAATTGCTCCACAGGTGTAGATTTGTATGCAAAACATACATACACACTATGTTTTCCCCTTCCACCCCCACTCATAGAAGTAGAAGTACAAATTAATGGCAAGGTAAATGTTATAATTAAACTCAGTGACAATCATAACTCCAGATTTGACTCCAATCTCAATTGTTTTTGCTTTATTTTTATGTAATGCTCTTCCACACCACTTCTAAAGGTGCTCCTATAACAAAAGGGGTTTCACTTATACACAAACAACATTGGGAGAAACACACTCAATATCATTGACCCCGAAAAATATTTATTCAGTATAAATATAAACTTTTTAAGCATGTTTCAAAATTTCCAACCCTACTGTGTTTGTTTCTGGTTCAAAAGGAACATGTGTACAAAAATGGGCAAATTTGCTCCATGGGTGTAGATTTGTATGCAGAACATACCCACATACATACACAGAAACGGTCAATTTTATTTATTAGCAAACATGGAGTGTTTTAGGCACTTTCAGTGTAATGTGTGTATATTGGACATTTAGGTATTTATGACTGTCACAAGATGTCTTTTCTCGATTAAGGTACAGAGATTCAACATAACTGTTATGATGAAATTAACATTCTATTAACATTGGTAGGTTAGGTGGTGTGACATGTAAATGCTCAAAAATTTTATACTTATGATGCCAGTTAAATCACATGCTGACTAAATTAATGTTGAATTAAACGCATCTCTGTCCTTATATTAATAAATAGAATGGCAATGCCAGGCACCCAACTAGTATAAAATATAAGGAAGTATCATTTCACGTAGATAATTGGGGACATGTATTGAGCACAACCATTCAATGAATCATCCTTTAGTTTCAATAACAGACACAAATCTTGGTCTGAAATGCTCATATGCACAACATAACACAGCCGAGTCCATGTCAGTGAATGCTGCCTCTGTTGAGATTGCTGGATACCCTTTCAACCTAACACCATATGTAGTAATTCAATTGATTTAAATAGTTTAAATAGAAATGACCCTGCAGACCTCCTCACATGTCCTATCCAGTGATTAACTTTCAGAAACCCACTCTCGAGCAATATAAAATACAGTCCACAACACACTTTCCTGGACTACAAAAACAAAAACTTCCAAAAACTCAACATCATCCTTGTCAGCCCAGCCCTCAAATTCCCTGACTGAAGCCAGGATGCCAACTTTGCAGGAACAGGTGTCATGTCTGCCCCATCCTGAAAGCTACAGCAATCCACCAATTTACTTCACAAATTACCACATACAAAATCAAATAATACTTTCCTAGCCTCTTCTCCTCCCTCACTATTTAACAGATTAATTTTAGGCATTTCCCTGCATTCTACATCTTGCAAACAAAATTGCCTCAATGCAATGCTAACCCTCACAACTCTGTCAGACTTCAAAGACTCAATTTCAAAAACCAACTCACATCCTGGCTGCAGAATGCAGTCTGCAGCCAGCCAGTGCATGGAATGGTGTAACTGAGAGCCACTGAAAATTTGAAGAACAACCTTCAATTCCTTACGGCGATACCACACTTTACTTTCAGGTAAGCCACAACCTATCTTTCTTTCCTTTCCATATGAATATTGCAATCATGTACACATATACATATAATTGTGATGTAGCCATAGGGAACCAAAGGTTGTTCTTCAAATTTTTGGAGGCTCTCAGCCTCCTCCTTCAGGAAGGAGTGTTACACCATTATGTGCACCATTCGGCTGCAACTATATATAATACCCCATGATTATTGTAGTTTTCTTAGACTACATCTAAACTGATCAGCTCTATTCAGAAAAGTTGTCAGTAATTCTGCAGGCAATTAATTCCAGTCACGAATTAAACTTTTAACAAATGAATATTTGCATTGTGCATTGCCCTTTTCCTTTAATTTTGAATAGGTGATCATTTTAGAAATGAGATTTTCTATAAAATTTAAACATATGAAACTTTGACTGTGTAACAATCGACTATACACAAACAATCTGTATCATCTTTCTCACTGTAAGATAAACTTGGTAATTTTATTTTCCTTCACCACCATATTACTAATACAATAGATTTATACGTCCCTGGTTTATGAAAATAAATGAATGTACCATCTGTGAAAGTGAGCTGCACAATTTATAATTTTGCCAACGTCTCACTATTATAATAGGTGCTCTTGACTTGTCCATCAATCTTATTCAGTACTCCAAATCTGTCTTACCCTGTTTTCTGTGTTAAATATACAAGTCAGGTTTGGCTGTATTAATATGAACAAACAGAATAGGGTCTGAAATTTAATGGTTGCAATGCATCCAATGAATATAAATAAAGTATTTTCATTCTTTTTGTTAAAATCTGACATAATGATCGATTCAAACTCCAAAACCTTCTGTAGGCTTTGTCCACACAGTGGAGTTTCACAATGTAAATTTTTTGGCTTTCCTTCCAAATGAGTTTAAAGGTAAGAAATGTAAATGTTTTTATAAATTAAAAAATTAATTTGAATGAAGGTAAACAAAGTTGTATTCAAGCAGGCTATTTTGGGGTAAGATATCTAATATTTCTGACATTGGTGAAATATTAGGATTCATTAATATTTAATTAAGTGCTTCAATAGCTCTATTAAGTTAAACTATATGTTTCAATTTTCAGAAAAAGGAAGACCAATTGCCTGAATGTATTCAGAAAATTTCGTCAACTAATGAACTACAAAAAGACTGGTTGGAACCGGAGTACTTAAAACCTTGTCAATACACTTTTATGACTGCTGTTAAACACAAGTTAGCGGCATTGAAAGAACAATCAAGTAAATTATGTCAGAACTTAGATGTAAAAACTACTCACAGTGATGCAGAAAATGAAATTATTAATCAAAACTTTAATCATGAATATAGAAAAGAACAGTTGGAAAAAATATCAATTGCTAGTGAAATTCAAAATGATACATATGCTTCATCTATTGAATCCATAATTGCTAGCCCTGTAATTCCTAAACTCGATCTACCTGCTAGCTCTTCAGAGCATGATGTGCCACATTTAGAAATTCCAGCTATTTGTCTTTCAAGGAAACGTAAATGCCAAAAAAGATTAGATGTTGAATCTCATTTAAATACTCCCACCAAAGAAATATCCAATATTGTAAGGAACACTAGAAGAAAGGATATATCTGCAGAAATTTCAAAACAATCAATATCTGTATCCAGTAACAGCAAAAGCAGTGTTTCAATTCCAGAGCAAGTGGGAAAAAATATTCATGAGTGTGCTACCCATGTGTCAAATTCATCTACTTTCCTCAATAATTTAAAAGATTCAGTTGCTTCTGTGAATACCAATTTGTCTGATCATTTAAAAGTATTATCCTCCAAAATTACAGAAAGAGATGAAAGGCATGGGTCTTTTGGAGAAAGTATTAAACATCCCAAGTATTGCTACAATGAAAACTCATCAGTATTATATAATGAAGCTGAAAAAATCAATACAGAGAATACAAATGTTGTAAGTATTTATTTTAAACTTTTTAATTCTTTCTGTTGTTTACTTTATTGCTGAGAAAATATATACAGATTTTGACTTTGATTTGAAACTTTGTTGTAATCCCCTTGACATTGTCTTCTTACAATGAAGTTCACTTAAGAACTATGTCCATACTCTTGCAATGACATGCCATGCCTAATAAAATTTCACTTACTTTTGTCTAATAAGAGGACTTCTTTATTTGTGCTGTTGGAATTTTGTGGCCAATCAAGCAATTTATGATTTTTATACTGGGATATGTATTTGTGCAAAATTAATTATTACATGTTTTCAAGGCAAGACAAAGAAAATTTTCATAACTTTATTCAAGAATAGAGGATTTAAAAAAGAAAAAAATTATGTCTGATTGAAAATAATGAATAAGAAAGATAGCCAATTCAGACAAAAAAGTAATATAAATACCACACAACGTTTCTGGGATCCTTGTTTCTCTAGGCTCTTCTTAGCACCTGATGAAAGGGACAAGGATTCCAGAAACGTTGTGTGGTATTTATATTACCTTTTTGTCTGAATTGGCTATCTTTCTTATTCAATAGAGGATTCAATTACATTGTTTGTGATGTTGTTAATATGTGCTTCCTTTTATAAAAATAACAACAAATTCATAACACAGTTCTATGCCACTAATTTTTGCATTTTATTACTCAAATGTAACCATTCTTTGTTTTGTGTTTTTCATGATATCGGCATCCAACAACACTGTGTCTCAAACTCCCTCCCTCCTCATTCACCCCCATCTACCTCTCTCTAGCTTTCCCTCCCTCCTCACTCACCCCCATCTACCTCTCTCTAGCTTTCCCTCCCTTCTGCTTTCACACCCTAGATCTTGAATCGGGGAGTAAAACTTTAATGAGGGTCAGCAGTGAAATACCTCAGTCAAAATTGTTAGTGTTGTGGACTGGACATGAGCAGTTATTGGGAACTGAGTTTTGTCAGCTTGACAGTGCTGCTGCAGTGGTTAGAAATGCATTCAGGAAGGAACCATTTTGCTATTGTTTTTGAGGTTTGGGAGATCTGGGTGTTGGGCATGAGTTAGGTTATGTCACATCATTTCCAAAGGCCAGTGAAGTTACATTGGAGAGGTTCACCATAATATAAAATGAAATAGTGTGAATCACAAGTCAAAATTGTGTGGTATATGGCTCACAGCATCAGTTGCTATAAGCAATAGTAATTTCCTAGATTTGCAATGTGCTTGGTAAGAGGTGTTTTGGTTTGGATAAAATAATCTGCAGGGCAGATTCAGCAATTTATTTGGTAAGTGATGTTGGAAGAGAGGTAGAAAATGTTCTCTCTCATTATGGAAGTGTCATTTTGTGACAAGTTTGGTATTGAGACAGAAGAAAAAAAGTAAAGAAGCTGCTTTTCCACATAGTCAATTTTTCTATTGTTGCACCATTTGTTATCTATTCTTGAGTGAGAGAGTTTATTGGTCTTCATGGGAGTACAGATTCATTTTGCATGTCTCCTAGTCCCATCAGTGACCTCAAATGAGGGCTATGATTTTTAATTTTTTGGACCTTGGTATTTAAATGTTTCACTGTCATTCCTGCAATTTAAACACTGTGTACAATATTTTATTACTTTCCTTCATCAGCATAAATATTTCCAAGATTATAAAAGACTGATGTTTTCCAACACCAAAAATAGTTTTCTCATTCTATTGAAATATTGAATTCTTAACTTTCAGTTGTTTAGACAGTTCAGTATAGGTATAATATACAAATCCCTAAGGCATTGTCTTCTTACATTATAGATTTTAAAGGTCCATTAGACTTGGGTTGATGTTTACTTCGTTGATTATAGTATCGCTGTTTAGATTGTAACTTTTAACTATATTGAACAGACAAAATGTTAATTGAAAACTAGGGTTAAGAAATACAGGGCTAATTTCAAATTATAAGAAAAATAGCCACTTCTTTTGCTTTTATTTGGCTACTTTTCTTATTATTAATTTTCAAAACAGACCTAAATATTTTCATTCTAATTTCAAATTTCTGGAAGAAAATCTGTAATTTATAAATATACAATCAGCATAATTTTGACTGAAATAGTAAAAAAATTGCTGATACAGATTTCACACATCAAGCTAGATTTATTTCTTAAATGTTGCATATAAAATGAAACTTTAAATTTATCAATATTCTGACTCTCTCAGTAATATCTATGATACTATATTTCCTACTTAATTTATTTTTTACATTTCACATGTATTTAGACAAGCTAAACATGTGATACAACTTTCAGATCCTGATTAGATCACCTTATTAAGAATTACTGTTCAACATAACAAAATAATGTCATTTAATATACATGTTTATTTCTTCCTATAGCTTCACCCCACTGCATTACATCTTCAGCTTCAAGCAGGATTGAATTTACTTGATTCACTTGATGAATCAAGGTTGCGACTAGCTTACATTGAAGGACTTCATGCTTTGAACACTGCTCAGCAGAGAACAAAGAAGATAGCTCTTGCATTTGAGGTATATTGTGCTGTGTTATTCATTTTTTAAAGTATAATCATTATCATGAAAATTTATTTCTAACAGACACAAAAGGTGCAGCATGGAAACTCTATTTTTAGTATGGAAATAAAAAATGAAAAAGAGAAAAGAAAAATGGCAGAAAATTTTGATAGAGAAAGAGAAGAATATGAAAGAATTCTAGAAAAAATTGAGAATAATTTCAAAAGTTCCAATTGCCCAGATAAGTCATTACAACAAAGAGCATCTCCAATAAAGGTTTGTACATATAAGTAAAAGTTGTTGAACTTGTCAATGTTTAACAATAATTTATGTTCACTTATTTAAATTTTAGTCCTCTACTGAAGAAATTCCAAGTTTAAACATTAGTCAAGTTTCATCATTTTCAAATTTTCAAAGTGTTACTGAGAACATTGAAAGAAATGAGACTGTTGGTAGTGTAAGTAAAGTGAGTTTGCCAGTATCTTTTGAGAATAATATTCCATGTAACAGTGAAGAAAATTCAGCAACAGGTATTAATTTACATAAACTTCTTATATTGGAATTTTTTACTAATATAATTGAAATATAAATTTTTTTTTTTTAATTTTTGTATCTTTTTAGTTGCAGTTAACAATTCAAAAAGTGAAATATTTACACCAATATTACCCTATAATGAACAAATTCTCACAAATGTGTCCACAATTATGGTAATTGCAATATATTGAATATTTGCATTGTCTCAGTAATTTACTAATGAATTGTTCCTGATACTGTTCATATTTTAAATAAAATTGGTATAAACTGGCTAAAAGTCAGAATTTATTAAAATTAACAATTAAGTACAAAACTTCTTCCCTTAGCAACGGACTACTTCAGTTGTATATACTTAATGAAACAAAATATTATGTTAAAGACATGTTGATAAAAACTTCAAATATCTTGTGAGTATCATCACTGAAGATGGAAAGATAAGTTAACATAAATTGAGAAGAGAATTCAGCAAACTAATAGGTTTTGCCAGGGTGTACTAGCGTGGACAAGGAAATGCCAGAAGGATTTAACAAGGTTCTCTATTCAATGTATTATGTACCCATATTTATGTATTGAGCAGGAACATAAGTCCCAACAATAAGGAAGGAAAGTAAAATATAAGCAGGCGACATTGTGAGTAATACTAGGAAAGCCACGGAGAGATAAGATCAGAAATGAGAAAATAAGATAAGAAACTGGGTTTCTGAAACTACAGGACAAGACAGAGATTAATAAGCTACATTGGTATGAGAATATGAATGAAATAATACAGAATTACGAAGTGAGTATTTGTTGAGAAAGTAACAGGAAAAAGATGATGGGGAAAGAGGTGGATGGATACAGTGAAGGAAAGTATGGAGGAGGATGAGAAGTGGAAGAAATACTGAATGAAGGAAAATTATGGTGGAGAGGTCAACAAATGTGGATTCCTTGATTAGCAACCAGACCCAAAAGACTGTAAATGAGAAATGAAGAAGAGAAGAACACATTCAGGCTGTTGTACTGGTTAAATTATTCATATATATAAAAACTTTTCTGATGAAGGAAATATATCACCATGAAATATTGTAATTAAATTATGTAAATTTAAATTTCATAAAAATAATAAAAACTAATAATTGGGACTCGAGAGAGGACTTGGAAAATAAACCATATCTCTAAGAAAATCTAAGTAGATAAATAAGTTCAATATTTGATTTTTATTTTGATAGTTTTTGTTCCTAAGGGTTTCTGTTGTTTTGATCAATCAGTTCACTACCCTACTCGAAATATTAACTTTAATGAAAACATGAAGGGTAACTATGAAAAATAATTAAATTTCATGTATCGAAAGGTACGTATTGTTTTTTTTTAAAAAAAATATGGTAAATATTTTATGGGTCATTGTACTTTATTAAGGTCAACCACAGAACAGGGAAAAAATGTAAACTATTAAGTTTCTTTTAAAAATAAAAATTATTTGTTTCAAAAGGAATATTTTCTTCTCTTTTACATAAAGAATTACTGATAAAATGTAGACATAACATCTTTATTTTAGTATTAGTACACTTTTCCTCTTATTTTTTACCTAAATAGCTATTATATATTTAATCCATATTTTTATACCTATTATTAATTCAATTAATATGTATTTTTAATTTCATTATTATTATTATTATTATATTAGTAAATTGATTTGAGACTTTTAAATTTGTATGTCTCTCTATGTTTAGTATGAAAAATTGATTGAAGATGAGGACTTTAGAGCCCAGGAACATTTATCATTATTGGATTCTCAAGAAAAGGATTTACTTAAGTTTGTCACATCAAAATTAAAGTACCTTGAAGATGAAAAGAGGTAATAGAAGTAAATTGATCTTATTTTGATATCTCATCATAAATATATGGTCACTATGTTCCATTTCAATACAGTTTACACATAATTATAAACGTTTCTATTTTTCCATGTCATTGACAAACAGTTAAATACTAATATCAAGAAACTAAGACTATTCATACAATCCTGATTTGCTTTACCAATGTACCAAATTATTATGTGTGAGATTACACGAATGACATCATACATTTCACCTTTTTAAGGGCAAATGTAACAATATTTGTTTCCAAGACTTTATAAACACTTAAATTTTCATATTGAATTTCAGGAAGTTGCTGGAGTGTGGCAATAAGGACCTCCTTCCATCCATCAAGAAACGCCAACGTAATCTGATTTTGAGACTACATAAAGATCGAGATGAGATTCAAAAGTATATAATTAGTTTAATTATCAAATTACAAATTCAAATAAAACATTATCTGCCTCCTCTCACATTATTTACCTGATTAACTGTAGACCCTGCCCTGATTTATACATCTGCCAAACAAAATGACCTCACCCAAACACATTGTTAATCACTGTCAAACTTTCTGAAACACAATTCCAAATAGTTGCTCATGTCCAGAGCCACAACACCAATGTTTTCATTAATGCTTCAAACTTAATCAGTTTAAAGACATATTCCCTCATTCAACAGTTGTTGAACACCATCATTGGGAACTCTTATCCAACAGTTCAGACAAAGTCCTCGACTAAACATCCTCTAATAACTGCCTCTCCCTAACTTCACACTTTTCCTTTTTATCAACCACCTATAAGGATGTGATATTATCAAAATAATTAAAATATTATAATAAACGGAAACACAGAAAGGGGTAGCTTAACTTAAAATTGATGCTTGGCTTCTCCATTAATGGCCTGGATGAAGTTTTTCAAATTTTTAGTGGCATTAGCATGCTGTATTTTAGAAAGAAAACACATCCCATGTGCCTGAAAGCTGAGGTTCATCATCACCATGCTGGACAGCTGGAACTGTGTGCAGCCACCCAACACACAGGGTGAAAAAGGAGCTTAACACCTCCAAAAATTTGAAGAACTTCCTCCTGTCTTGTTCCAAGCTACTGCATATATGTTTGTTTGTATGTATATATATACCACCCATTATTTCTTACAAAATTTCAATTGTTGTGACCATACCTTGAAAGAGAGAGTTGTTTCTCTCTAATGGCTGGCCCATCTGAATTTGAATTCAACACTGTGTGGTCAGCTGTCACAAGGTTTAGTCTTGTTTTGCCCTGAGGAGAGGGCTTAGCGCTTGAAAATTTGACATGCTCCTTATTATGCTGTGGGCAATACCAACTTTCAGTTTAATGTAAGTCAGCCCCACTCTCTTCCTGTTTTTACTGTCTATCTTACTTGATAAATTTGACAATCATACCTTAATTAACTTATATAAGAACTTGTATTATAACATTTACTAAATTAATTCCAATTTTTTACTTGCAGGCTGAAGACTGCATACAAAACAACATTAGAAGCTCGAAAAACACTTCTTTTGAAACATAAAAGTATTGTAAATGCATACGAGTCAGCTGAAAACCCATCATGCAAACTCAAGGTCCATTATAATCATTGTTATTATCTTTTACTTTATTCATTTATAGTTTAAAATGTAAATACTTGAACACTAAAAGAAATTATTTGGTTAGAGAACTTATAAAATCTGTCTCATGTAACGAAAATTTAATTATTGTTGCTTACTAGGTGGGGATTGTATTTATTATGTTTATGGAATTTATTGTTTACAAAAAATTAAAATAATTGGGGTGAACCAAAACAAGGCAATTATTTAATTTATACTTTAAGTCAACTTATGGCATTGGCATTATTATCTTGGTATAGAAACATAATATTTATGATCCTGTGTCGGCGGATGTCAAGTAGCTGTGGTGGAGTGAAGTGTTACGCTCAACTGCAGTGACATTGGACAGTGTCTTGTACTTTGGATGACACTGTAGAGTCCATCAGTGGGAGGCTTCAGATGGGTGATTCTCTCTCTTAACTTAGAGCTGAATCAAAACTGCTCAGATTGTGATCTGCTCCTGACTAGTATTTCATGCAACTCTCTTGATTCTTCTCACTGCTCTTCCAGTTGTTTAAAATTTATCATGCTTCCATAACTCAAATTAGTTAGGACTAATAATTTTGGGCGTCACAGCAAGCTGTTGGTGGTGGTTATTCAAATCTTCAGGAACCCCTTTTGTGGACCTTATGTTCTGTCCTGGGACACCAGCCCCAAACAACAAAATACTTTTCCATCAAAATAACTCATGTTAAAATATCAATCATTACAAAATGTATGGCATTTTGATAGTTAAAATGAATAAAAACAATATTTCTGAACTGTAGAATTAATTTTAAAAATTTGACCATCTGCAAATATCAACTTTATTGAAATTTATTTATTAAAACTAAAAACATCAGAAGCTTTTGTCTATTCTAGCCATATTCATCTGGAGACTTAATTCTGCATGTACTGTCACAGTTACATGTTTGTCTAATCTCTAGTTCAATTCAAACAAACATGTAACTGTGGGAACACATACAATAGTATTAAGTCTTCAGATAAATATGTCTCAAATACTCAAAAGCTTCTGATGTTTTTATTTCTGATGAAAACTTTTCAATAAAGTTGAAATTTTGGATGGTTGATTTTTGTCAATTAATGAGTAAAACTTCCTTATCCAAATAAATACAGTCAAAATTTTGTTGACAGTTAATGACAGAAAATTACTTATGTTACCTTCATCAATGTTAACAATTAATGAAGTTTACTTTTAATTTGACTTAATTAATATTTTACTAGAATGCTAATATTGTAGTGGTAAAGTTATTCATTAAAAAGACAACATAGGAGTTGCACAAAATATTGGTAATGTTTCCTTCACAGGTTCTCAAGCAAGTGTATTTCACTTCAATACATCATTCACGGTATCCGTTCTACTTGAAAATTATAAATTGACATGAATATTTTGCTTGTTTATTAATACACATCAGGTCTTAAAAGGAAACTATAAATACTCTTGCTTTTACTCCAAAGTTTTAATATTCAGCACTTCTATGTTTTTATATTATTATAAGGCATAACTTAAGTTTTGAATTTCAAATTATTTATTTATCAATTCCCAACAACAATAGTGTTTCCCTGAATAGATCATTGTTATTTTAAAATAATGTTTGTATTATTCCTCCTTGTGTTCTGAATTCTGTTGTGAACATTTACTTTATTCATTATACATATATTTCTTAAATCTGCTCATGTTTCTGTCCTTTCACTAATGGAAGTTTTTAAATCATTAAAATTATTTCTATAAATTTTAAAAATTTTAGGTACTGGGTACATAAAATTACTTAATAATTTATATTTTTATGCAGAAAAAAGTAAAAGAAATTGGAGACAAGAAAAATCAGCATGTAAAAACACAAGAGTCTCCAACAAAAATCAAACAAACAAAATATGAGGTTCCTGGATCCAGTAATTCTTCAAGTATAAAGACAGAAATATCAAAAAGTAGCCAGAAAACCTCAGCCAGTAACTCTGTTAAACTTGAATCTGTAACCAAGCTCTCTGATCATTCAAAGCGTAGTAGTCAAACATCAACACATGCAAGTATTAGTAAAATGTCAGTATCTCAAGAAATAAATCTTTCTCTTGGATGTTCAAAGAAAGAGGCTGCAGCCCAGACTAGTTCACCAGAAAATAGAAAAATATTACCCAGCAAATGGTATGTAACTATATTTTGTGTGTTTATTTTCTGCTGATTTCTACTTACAAATAACTTGAAATGTCTTCTTTTTTTTACATTTTAATTGCCCTAGCCCATTAATTATTTATGTACATTACTTATATCATGTAACAGTTCTCTTTTAAATTGAAAATTTACACATATTTTATTCAAAGGCCTTTGTCTGATGGAGAAGGTTGGAATCATTATGATTTGTTGATGTGGGAGAAACGTCTACAAGAAGAAGATCAGAGACTCAGACAACCAAAGGCAACAACACAAGGTTCATCAATTACTCTTCATCAATATAATTCTTTGAAAAACTAGAAGTTATTTCAAATTTATTTACTTAGAGTAAATTCCATAATTTAATTCATAGTATAGTATTATATCATATTCCATAGACTCTGTAGAGATGCTGGGCTTCAAGGATGTGGAATGAGTCATGAATTGTATATAATAATTATAAATATACATAATATATTTATTTTACATTGCATATATTTTAAAATTAAAATGAATTCTGTCAGTTTATTAATTGAATAGAAGTTGTGGCTAAGCAAAAAGTTGGTTAGTTCTTTTTTGAATTTTCTTTTCTTTTAATTGTTTAATGTTGTGTGGAAGCTTATTAAATATAGTAATATCATTATAATGGACCCCAGTCTGTGTAATTAATAGTGATTTACCATTCACATCTGAGTTGGTCATGAATGGGTGTCGGTTACTTATCACAGACAAGATAGGATGTACTGGCATGTAAAAGTAAGAATGCCTAATTTCTCAAAGAGACCAAAGCAAAATGTTCTTGAAAAGACCCAAGCAAAATGTTCTTGAAGAAACTTGACTAATAAGTATAGCAACTTTTTCTGAAGAACAATTATTTTTTTCTTTCTCAGAAAAATTATCCCCAAAAATTATTCCATGTGAGTGAAAATATGTGAGGTAAAAATATGTAAAGTGAACTTACTTCCTGAATTTCAGATCACTGCATTTTGAAATTATTCTAACAGCATATTTAGCTGAGCTAAATTTGATTTCAAGTTATTAATGTGAATTTTCCAATTTAATTTACTATAAACAGATAATCCTAATAATTTTGAACTATTAACTTCACATTCTATAGAGCTACATGCAGCATTTTTTGTTTTTAAATTGCACAAAATTTTCACAATTAATTAATAATCCATTGCAGTAGATGATTGAATGCACCATTGGATACTGTAATCTTTATTTTTACTTTATGGTTGATTTGATGTGTAAAAAAATAAAACATTGGTTGAATTTGAATCATATTTACATTTATTTGCAATAAAGTAATAATGAAATTAGTAGATATAAATAACAATAAATAATTATTTAATAACAAACCAGAAATAAAAAGTGAGACTTATACTTTCAAGTTTATTATTGTGGGACAGACAAAGACCACTTTTAATAAAAGGAAACAGAACAAATAATTTAATGATGTGTCATTGACCATGTTTATGTGATGTTATGGATAGCAACTTATGGACTGCATAACTTCAAAAAAAACTGTGACAAAAGCTTTGGAACAGGCAGGCATCGACACTAGAACCATGTCCAGCTGATCGCTGCAATGCTCCGTGCTGCCTGATTTTACCACACTCCACAGATACCACAGCCTGGGAATTCTTTCAACCTCTCTGTCTCAAGACTTCAATAATCATCAAACCTGTCTTCCTCTCTACCCCCATACATCTATATATGCTTGTATAGTATCTTGTCTTCTGAAAACATGGAGTAATCCTGCCATGCCATCTTAGGATTATGAAACTTCCTTTTTTGAATTTGCACAAAAGCATTGTCCTTTCAAACCCTTTTTAAGCCAGCGTAAAGCCAATCTAGTTCTTCTAAGTCATAAATTTGGTGTCCTCCCTTTGAAAAATAGCATTATCTGATGACCTGTTAGCTTCCTGAAGCTATTGTTATCCTATCAAAATATTCTTGGGGATCATAACTAATGCATTACACTACTGCTTCTAATGTCTTGTGTTTATCATTTATACTGTTGTTGAAAACTGGAAACTATATGGAATTATTTATTTCTAGTATGTCTTTCACTTTTGAGCTAATACACTTTTATGACATCAGAACAGATGATGATGAAAAAATTATTCTCATCAACGGCATATATTCACATGCCAATGCTCTGTGCTTCTCTTACACATCTCTTAATCTTTTTGTAACTCTGCCCCATTATAATGCTATCCCTTAATCCTTTATGTATCTGAGAATTTTCTCTGGGAATATTCATATCATGCTAAGGCAACAATGGCTGGAATTTCCCCCATCCTTTGCTACAATATACTTGCAAATCTCGTGTGCTTGGTTCTTTTTCTAACAATATTTAGAGTTTTTATTCGTTACAAACATTTTCTATAAAATATACTTTCCAGTATATATATTGTTTAATAGGGTAGGCAATATGCAGTACTATTGTCTCACATTATTTCCTTGTTCCTTGTTTTAACTTTCTGGCTTAAGTTCAGACTTCAACTCATTTGTACATCAAGATGTCCATCAATATATCCCCCTCTCTATTATCAAAGGCATTTTCTAAATCCATAAAAACAAGAAGCACATCTCTTTCCATTTCAATGTACCTTTCACCAATAATTCTGTCCAATACTATTTCTTCCTTTATTACTTTTCCTTTTATTAAACCCATTTTTATTCATGGAAGTTTGTTTCTAGTCTTCTATAGTGTCTTTTATTCAAACTACATGCAGCATTTTGGCTGCATGTAATATTATTATTCAAATGGTCCTTTATTCTTCACATTTCCTGGCATTTCTTTTTTATATTGTAACAATTTCTGTTTTAAATAAGGTCTTCTTGCCACTCACTCTCCATTATTTAGGTATGTGATCTGTTTCCTTCCTTTCTCTCCCAGGTTATTCAATACTACATCCATTTCATCATCCTGTATTTGCACTCTTAATTATATATATATATATATATATATACAATATTAGGAGAATCCATTTAAGGAATTAATTCACATTCAAACTTGGATAGTGAGGAAGGATAGAAATAAATAGGAGAAATAGGAGGATTGCGCTTTATTTGAATTCATATGCTCGGGCGAAGAATTACGCACATAGAAAAGCATATGTTCAAAGCAGAGAGAAGGAAGGAAGAAGAAGGAAAGACTGAAAATATTTGACCCAGGCGGGACTTGAACCCACGTATTCTGCTTAGTACACAGACGCCTTAACCATCTCGGCCACCGGGTCAAGTTCCCGACCAGGCGTCTGTGTACTAAGCAGAATACGTGGGTTCAAGTCCCGCCTGGGTCAAATATTTTCAGTCTTTCCTTCTTCTTCCATCCTTCTCTCTGCTTTGAACATATGCTTTTCTATGTGCGTAATTCTTCGCCCGAGCATATGAATTCAAATAAAGCGCAATCCTCCTATTTCTCCTATTTATTTCTATCCTTCCTCACTATCCAAGTTTGAATGTGAATTAATTCCTTAAATGGATTCTCCTAATATTGTATTTATTCCTTAATGGAAGCTCCTAATACTTCATTCCCTCTACTCTATCCATTCCTCCACTAAAACTATTAATTGTCCACAATAAGACTGTCTATATTTGCCTGGTCGGGAACTTGACCCGGTGGCCGAGATGGTTAAGGCGTCTGTGTACTAAGCAGAATACGTGGGTTCAAGTCCCGCCTGGGTCAAATATTTTCAGTCTTTCCTTCTTCTTCCATCCTTCTCTCTGCTTTGAACATATGCTTTTCTATGTGCGTAATTCTTCGCCCGAGCATATGAATTCAAATAAAGCGCAATCCTCCTATTTCTCCTATTTATTTCTATCCTTCCTCACTATCCAAGTTTGAATATATATATATATATATATATATATATATATACATATAATATTAGTAAGGATATGAGATTGTCAAAAGTAATAGAGATATTGGTATGGAAAGGAAAGGGAGGTAGCTTGTGGCTTATCTAAAATGAACACATTTAGATAGGAAAGAGAGACAGCGAAGTCAATTTGCCTGAAATTAACAAACCTCTCCTGACTAAGTGGATTCAGGCCACTTGAAATTTTGAAATATTTTTACTCCTCAGACCGTCTGGACCAACTGTTGATTTCAGGTAAGTCAACTTTGGTGTCTCTCTTTACTAACTAAAAGTCTTCTTTAATTTGAACTTGTCACAGTTTCCTTATAATATATATAATTGCAATATTGGTATGGAGAGGACAGAGAGAGATAGGTTGTGACTTACCTGAAAGTGAAGTGCGGTGTCGCCATAAGGAACTGAAGGTATTTCTTCAAATTTTCGGAGGCTCTCAGCCTTCCTGATATATATATATATATATTGTTAGAGTGAGTTGATGTGAGTGTTTTTGTGAAAATGGAAAAAATAGAGTATTGAGTATCCATCTGTCATTAAATATTTGTTTTTGACAGGCAATACGCCTACACAAGGAAAGATGAGTTGTATGTGGACTCTGCACCTGAGTTAAATCTTTAGCTTGGGAGGAATGGTTGCAAGTACAAGTAATTGGGTATTTGGTGGGAATGGATATCCCATTTTAATCTGCCCCATGAACAGGTTGACATTCAAAAAAGCTATGGCTGCCTATGGTTAGCTAATTACTTCATGGTGAAATGTAGAAGTAATTAATGATTATGTCATTGGCTGTAAACATCATGTGGGAGGAATTTTGTAGTCTATAATTGTATTATAAAATTTATTATACAAATTATAAATTTTATTACCATTTTCCAGATAAAAGATTTTTTGACTATTTTCTTCTTGAGGAACTACAAAATAGATTACATAATGTTAAGTCTAAGGTTAATATGTGGAATATTTACCTTCTCTCAATTTCAGATCGCAGCACTTCACCAGTTCTTCTTGAAAGACATAAGGATATGGAAAGTGCTGACATAATGACTGACTTATCTCAACGGAGAAGTGACAATAGTTCCGTTCCCGAAGATATACTTGCCGTTTCCAGCAGACACAGGTACAATTTTGTCTATTCAGTATAATTAATTATGTTATTTGTAGTATAAATAAATAAATGAAAACAAGAAACACTCATTATTACAAGCAAACCATAATGAAAATGTATACATGTATTTGAGTAATTATGAATATTATTGCATATATAGATAATTCCTATGATCATTCCTGCTATTGATTTTTGTTTTTGTTATTGAAGCATCTTATTTTTGTAAGACAAATTAAATTAATTAAAAGGGAGACATAAAATACTCATTCATAAGAAATTATTTGTTAAAGGAGACCACCAAAAGCCAAATGATTCATAATTCACCTCAGAATGTTATAATGTTAATAATGGATTATTTATTTACTGTTACTACAATAATTTATCAAATCTGCTATGAAATAAATGGCACAGCTTTGGGCACCTGGATTGCCCTTCCTATGCCAAGTGTGACGAGTAGGGGTAGAGGGACTAAGGAATAGAAGAATTGAGAAAGATCAAGAGAGGGGTGTGTGACTTTTATAGGTGTCAAGTGTTTTTGTGTAATGTCTTATGTGCCAGGGTTTGAATTTGACACTGAGGAGCCCATAGCATAACATGGAGTCCTGTTTTATTCTGAGGAAAGGAAATTACAACATCAACTATTTGACACATTCGTTACAACCTTGCCTGGCAATGCAATGCAACTATTGATTTAAGGCTGGTCCATCACTCTATCCATATTTCCTGCCCATATGTGATCATTAATATATATATATATATATATATATATATATATATATATATATATATATATATAATGGTGATATTGGTACAGAAAGGAAAGAGAGAGAGCTTGTGGCTTACCTGAAAGTGAAGTGTGGTGTAGCTATAGGGAACCGAAGGTTTATAAAAAATTATACTAACAATTTGAACAAAATTTATGACACTTTGCTTTTGTAATATTTAATTTGTATATTGTTATAGTTTTAAATTCTAAATTGTTTCCATTGTAAACCACACTCAACAATGTAACTTAGTTTTTACTGGCCATTCTCATTTTAAATTTTGTATTTCGGCCATGACAGTCTAGGGAAAATGACCTGACTATCAAAATTTGTAAGCACCTAAATTTATATTTTGTTTTCTGCCAAATTTTTATTAAAAATTTTATTTTAATCATTGTAATTGTTTTGTTTGTTTTTGTAGTGTAGTTTTAAACTTCAACATGAAGAGGTCACAAAGTTAGTGATGAAACGTAGTTTAATTTTCCATAAATAAATATATTTTTTCTGACTTAAAATCAGCTGTTGTATATTTAAAGACCAGAATTGATGTGATGGTGGTAGGGAAGTTTTAATGTATTGAGTACTGATTGATTGGCTATCTCTTGCATGAATAGATGATATAAGATCATGCTAAATCCATTTGAAATATAGATATTTTAATTGAGTTCCTATAACATTATTTTTTTCCTTTCTTCAGCATTGTATTTTTGTAATCCCTATTTACATTTTTTTAGTAATTCTTCAGTTAAAACATCTCAGCTGGTGGAAGAACAGTATGGAACGGAATCTTTGGAGTCTCCACAATCTTCAGAAGGAGTGAAAAACACATCTACTACACAATCAATCACAGAAATAAAAGATGAATGTTCTCCAAGAAATAGTAACATTATGAACCTTTATTCATCTCCAAATATCTCTCTTCCAAAGAGATTTAATGACTTAAAATTAAAAATGAATATATCACCTGTTTACCAAGGCCAACAGAAACGTAGATATTCAAGTGGCTCTGATGAATCTGTTATTTATTCACAAACAGGTAATTTTTCATACTAACGGATATGGAAGTATATTTATAGTTCAAAACTACAATTAGACATTTTCCCAACATATGGATAGTGAAAAGAGACAGCGTCATTGACTTACCTGAAATTGGCATTTGGTCTAGTCGGACTGAGCAGAACAAAGTATTTCAACTTTTTGAGGAACTAAGCCCCATCTTCTTCAGGAAAGAACGTCTGAACTATGTGCTGACTGGGCACGAATAGACAAATTCAAACTGTGCTGCACAAACAATTGGACAACAACAATTTATACCTAACAAAGCCAACAACTCTCTGTTTTCATCTCAAGGTAAGCTCACAATGCAAAAATAACAGAAAAATAAATACAAACATTCACATAACGTAAGAGTAGTAGATAAAAAGAAAAGAAAATGAAAGGCGTTAAAAAGTAAATGAATGAGAATGATTAGTACAATTCATTTGTTTAATTTTCCATTGTGACTTTCCCTTGATAGAGAAAAAGAGAGAGAGACAAAGGGGTCTCAGGAACTCAAAAAATTGAAATATTTTCACTCCTCTGCCCAACTGGATTTTTGATTTCAGGGTATGTTGACTTTGCTGTCTCTCTTTCCTATCTAAATGTGTTATTTAATTTGACCTTGTCATTATATCAAAGTCTGTTGTATATAGAACTTTCATATTATATTGAAAACACTGCATTAGCACAATAATTTCAAAATATTAACATTTTCCATAGTATTCAAAATATAATTGAATTAACAATTTTATTTCTGTAGAAACTCCATCAGAACAGAGTGATTTGGAAGGCCGTATATCAGCTCTCAAAGAGCAGTTGCGTAAAAGAAAAATGGAGGCAGAAAAGTTGCGTCGTGAACAAAGAAGAGCTCATAGAGAAATGCTAAAAGCCAAGGAACAATCACTAGTAAATCAAATTCAGGTGAGAAAATTTTATGTAATTGTGTTATTGGTATGGAAAGGATAGAGAGATAGCTTGTGCTTACAAATTTTTGGAGACTCTCAGCCTCTTTCAGGAAGGAGTGTTACACCATTATGTGCACTGGCCAACTACGGACTTTATGTATATATATATATATATATATATATATATATATATATATATATATATATATATGTATGTATTTATTTATTTATTTATGTGTGTGTGTTATTTAATTTGAACTCATCTCAGTTTCCCGAAGTGCATGTCTGTGTGTGTGTGTGAGAGAGAGAGAGAGAGAGAGAGTGTGTGTGTGTATGTAAGAGAGAGAGAGAGAGACTACAATCTTCCAAAATTCTCCACAAATAGCCCTGTATAAAATCAAAGAAAACATTACCTGCCCCTCCTTCCACATCATCTACCAAATTAATTGCAAACTCATTCCTGCTTTCTATATCAGCCAAACAAAATGACCCCTCATTGAATGCATTGTTAACCACCACAGCACTGTCAAACTATCCGAAACCCAGTTTCCAACAACTGTTCATGCCCAAAGTCATAAGTCACCCTCCTTAAAGCATTACTCATCGACTGCCGAAGTCCATGTTTGGCAAATCTTCCTCCAGCACATCTTACAGTCTGGGAAATGCCCAGGACTCAAAATTATCTAATATTATTATAATATTCATCATTTGCAGTAGTTATATATATCATGCTGAAATCTTGTATCAATATTTTTGTAATAATTATTATTATTATTATAATGATCTGTTTAATCCTTTTACCATTCTCGTTCATTTACTTTTAAACTCCTTTTCTTTATTGTTACCTAACATGTATGTGTGTGTGTATTTGTATCTGTATATTTATGTGTGTGTGTGTGTATTTTTCCATTCTTGTGACATTTCCTTGAGAGGGAGACATGCAGTTCAGACCTTCATTCCTGCTGAAGGGTTCTAGAAAAGTTGAAATACTGGACATTTCAGGAAGGCAACTTTGCTGACTCACTTTCCTATCCAAATGTGTAATTTAATATGAGTTTGTCACATTTTCATATATATATATATATATATATATATATATATATATATATATATATATTAGTAAGGATATTACATTGGTATGGAAAGGAAAGAGAGATAGGTTGTGGCTTGCCTGAGAGCCTCCGAAAATATATCTGGTTAGAGCATGGAATGGTGTAACAGTCCTTTCTGAAGAAGGAGGCTGAGAGCCTCAGAAAATTTGAAGTACAACCTTCAGTTCCTTATGGTGACACCGCACTTCACTTTCAGGTAAGCCACAACCTATCTCTCTTTCCTTTCCATACCAATATTGCAATTATTTTTGACAATTTCACATCCTTACTAATATAATATATATATAACAACTTTAATTGTTTCAGGCACTTGATAACTACATTGAAAAAGTAAAAGAATCCTTAGAAAACGGTCTTGATACACAGTTGTCTTCCATTGTTAAACCAAAAATAAAACAGCCACGTGTTGCAGGAAAGAATTCTAGTAAGATTAATCAAGAAAAATTGACAAATGAGTCAAACAATGACTTTTCAATAACATCTTATGAAAATCATAATTTGTCTGCTTCTCATATTACCTTGTCCATAGAAGAGAAGTTATCCATAGCTGATACTAGTGAGGACACAATAGTAACAGAAACAAGAGAGTCTGCTCTAGAGCATGATTCTATTTCTTCTGAGACTAAATCTAATACAATTTGTGAAGAAGTTCCTGGTTCATTTTCTTCACCTTCCATGAATAATTCATTTATACATCAAGATTCTGCATTAAAGGAAGAGCATATTGAATACCATTCTGAAAACACAGCAAGTTACATGGTTAAAACTACAGATGAAGAAAAGCTTCATGAAAAGTCATGCACATTAGAAACTGGGAGGTTCCAAACCAATAGTGAAGATTCACAGTTTGTTCAAAACACACTCAAATTAGACACATCTAATGGAAATAGTTCATGTTCACAGGCATCAGAAATTATGGAAGATCTGACTGTAGACGAGAAATCTGAATCAAGCAATCAACCGCCATCAATCAGTCAAGTTACAGCTGATATTCTTAACCAAGACATAGATATTTCAGAAATGTTATCTAATGAAGGAATTGAAATTGCCAGTGAAGAAAATCTTATGAAAAGTGACTCCACAGAAATTAAACTAGATCATGTTAATACTGTAAATGAAATAATTGATGAAGTAGATGGTAGGACACCTTCCTCATCTCGAACAATTACATTTGATGAAAAGGAGGATATAATTGATGAAACTAAATCTGAAATTATAAAAGTATTTTTTAATGTAAGACTAGATGAAAAATCTGATTGTAATTTCAGTCGTATTCATGATGGTGGGAAAGACTCCAATATTTTATCAGAAACTTTTGTCATAGACTGTGAAAAACATGATTTAGCTGCAAATGATGATTCAGATGTAGGGAAAAGTATTAAAAAATCAACTGATATATTGGAATACATTACAAATTCTATTTTTGAACAGTTATTAAATGAAAATCTTTGTTGTAGTAACAAAGATAAAGGAGGCAGCTTTGCCACATTTTATAAAAATAATGAAGCTCCGATTGGTCACTTAAAACATCTTGAAAGTACAGTAACTAATGAGGAGACACTGTTAAAAAGTAGGGTTGAAGTTGAAAACAATGAAATGATTGAAAATTCTTTTTTACTGAAGGATTCTACAAATTTCTGTAAAACAAGTGAACAATGTTCGCCTAGTAATATTAAAGAAAATAAAAGTAATCATGAAATTATTACATCTACATTTTTAAACACATTTTTAGATGATGCAACAGATAATTTTTTAAAAATATATCATAATAAAAAAGAAGTCTCACAGAATCATATTGATAATTTGCCAAATACATATAATGTTCAGAGTTCAGAAAATAAGATTGCTAATGTTGACTGTATAAAAATTAACGTGGAAGGATTTAATGATGAGCAGAAAAATTTACAAAATAGTTTTGTTGAAGAAATTAATGTTACCCAAAGAGTGCATGAAATTATGTCAGAAGCTTTACATTCTGCAGCAAATTCAGAAACATCTAGGCTGCAGGACTTTATGATAACTGCTTACGATATTTCTCCTACTGAAGATATTTCAGCAACAGGTTAGTTATATCCATTTCATTCTTGGTTTGTTTATAAATTATCCCCAAGTTGCTGTGTGATAAAAACAGAATGGAGTTGATTTTCTGTAGTCCATATAAGTAGGTTGTGGTGAAGGGTGAATTACAATATTTGTTTTGGTTGGGAATGGGTGTAGATGTTTGGACATTTGACAGGATATATTATTTTGAAATAAGTCTGTAGGGTAATTTATATTGATAAAGTTATTGAGGATTCGATAAAATTCGAAGTTAGTATGTATTTATATGTTTTTATTCTGCATACAAATTTAAACATGGGGAAAATTAGACCACAATTTTTCACACATGTTCATTTTGAAATAAAAATAAACACAAGGGAGTAAGACATAACTACCACCCATAGAGACAGGGTGGAAATTTCCGAACATTTTAAAATGGCCAATATTTGAATCGAAAGAAAAATTTTCATGATCAATGAGATTGATAGTGTTTTTCCCAATGTTGTTTATGTATATTTTCAACCCCTTCTTGAATGATAGGTGGGGGTAGCCTTATGTTATGGGTGATGGTAGAGGGGCAGTACGTAAAAATAACGCGAAAACAATCGAGATAATAAAGTGAACTGAAAATTGTGTATAATGCAAAATGATTGTATCATTATAAACAGTTACGTATTAATTGAGATATTGCATTATGTGCAGAGAGAGAGTATTTCGAAGTTCTGTCTTGTCAAAACAAATTCTGTTTTTTGTTTATTAGGTTCCCCTGGTATAGCTGCAGTGGAAGGAGGTGATTCACAACAAGATCAGAGCCTTCAAACGGTATAGTTTCTTGCACTTTTATATTTTCAATATGATTAAATATTCAAGAATTTCTCGCCACAGAAATATGTATCTTCACTTGTAAATTTACTTAACTAATTCCATAAAAATTAGAAGAACCTTTCTGGAGAGACTGAGAGGGCTACCTTTTTTTTAAGCCGTCCAAATAGTACTCAGTGTATTTCTCTGCAAAATAATTGTTTACGAAGTGGATGGCCTCCTCATTTGACGAAAATCTCTGTCCTCCGGGTCCAACCTTTAGCTTAGGTTCGTTTCACATTTACCCGACAATCGATTGAACGACATCAGATTCAACACAGAAAGGTTTAAAAACTTGTGAAACGTTTCACACTAGGCCGGCACGGTATCGTCGTTCACCCAGCAGCCGACAGTGGGACAGTCGTCGAGAGAGCCAGGTTCTTCTACTCCCTGCTGATGGTCAAGTACGTCGGCCGAGGGGGTGACAAAGTTATGGAGAGTTTCATATCTACCCGGCCTGATTCGTCTAGTATATTTTTCATTGTTCCTTATTTGCGTTCTTTAAGTAAAATATTTTTGTTCTTATATTTTTATCCATTATCATCACGGAGGATGTACAACTACTATGAATTTAATTCTTGATCGACCCATTTTGTGTGACAAAACTAGAGAAATACATCAACACAGTTAACGGACTAGAAATGCTTGGGAAGAAGTTTGCAGAGAATTAAGTAATGGAACTGAAGTTATGGGTGATAAAGAAAGAACGGAATATTGAGAGTACAATACAATATATTGTTTTTGTTAAAACTCATTTTAACATCTTCAAAATTCTAGTTGTTCCAAATAAAACAATATTTATTAAGCAGACATTTCACCAGTTTTGTTTTCCTACATATTCCATGTAAGACAACTGTAATTTTACTTAACCCGTATGAGTTAAAAAGTAAATTAATAATCGTGTTTCTTACTTTATTTGCTGAAATTCCTCTACGTACTCATTCACTTCTAGTTATACTTCTAAACCCAGTTATAGACAAAGTATCCGCCAATTTGTAGCCATCCAAAAATTATGTAAAACTTTTTTTGTAAATAAATATTAGATAAATATCACTTATGTTTTTTTTTGCGAATAATGCATTTTAATAAGGGGTATCGTCTATTCCATGAATGATGTGTTGTGGCGTTGAATGGATTTTCTGTGTAAGAATATCGTCGAAATTTTCAATACTCGTATGAAAATGATTAAAAAACTTATGTTCATATTTTCTCTTCTCCTAAAAATGAACAAAGAATGCCCCCAACATGTCTCTTTTCATAATCATTGAATGCGCCCATTGAATCATTTTTTTGTCTTTTAAAACGTTTATACAAGACTATGCAAGGGGATAACTTATCACGCTCCATATCCGTAGAATGACTGATGGCAAGTCGGGCCGACAACCGACTAAATGTGAAGAGTGGCAGTGGCCAGCTAAAATATAGTTTAAATTGTTGTCAGTTAAGTGTGAAACGAGCCTCGGTGAACAAAAACAAGTCGCTTGGGGCTAGATCTGGTGAGGAAGAGGGTGGTCAAGTAGTTCAAACCGTAATTCATGAAGTCTCCATTGCAACCGCTGAGGTGGAGATACAAAAAAAAATTTCCCTGCAAATGTGGCCGTTTTCCGGAATTTTTTGCCTTCAGCTTGTCAAATAATGATACATAGTATGCTCCTGTCATGGTTTTTCTTTTTTAAGATTCGTTTAGTATAACTCCATAACTCCATGACTGTCCCCAAAAATTTCCCATCCGAAAAAAAAAACAATTATTATTATTATTTTTGGAGCCGATTCCTATTTTTCTGTCCACTGTTTTGTCTGTATTTTTGTTTCTATGGTAAAATGGTTTATCCAAGTACTTATTATGATTTATTGCACCTAAACTGCGCCAAGAGAGCTCTGAAATATTCATTCGAACACGTTTTTGATCAACGCGGCACCGAACGCATGGGCAGCTTTCTCATGCCTAAATATTGATTCAATATTTGGCAAACACATTCATTGGACGTATACATAGCCTCTGTTATCTCTCTCACTTTAATTCGACGGTTGTTTAGAACCATTTAATGAACTTGAACGATGTTAGGTTCGGGGGTTTCAGTTTTTGTACGTCCCGAACTTTCATCGTCTCCCAAGCTTTAAATACAACCGCTCAAAATTTCAAAACGGTGGTAAATGATGGTGCAGAATACCCGGACACAGTGCCTAACTCGTCTATGATTTGCGTAGGCGTATTGCCTTTCAAAATCACTAATATCGACTCCATCAAACGATTGTCAAACAACTGGGCGTTGTCTTTCAGGCTGAAATTTTGGTGACTACCTTTCAAGACATGTACTAACTCATTCACTAGCTTTTGTTGACGAGTACTGCCATCTTCATGTGTAGGTCGGAAACTTTTCAGACCACCCTCGTATACCATCTGTAGTTTACTCAATACCGTGTGAATGCGGACATCCTTACATTGGTGAAACGAGAAGGGTTGTTTACACTAGAGTAAATGAAGACCGAAAGAACGAACTGCAGGTTGACGTTACAAAATCTACTTCCTAAGTATTCGTGGGAATATGTTCAACTTTGATGACTTTACAGATATTTGTTCGGAACTCCATAACTTCAAACGAAAATTTAAATGAGTTATTCACATTTAACTCAACAAAACTGTTTGTCAGCCAAGCATTATCATTCCGGAAGTTTGGCTTTCCTCCATTAGTCATAATCCCAGTAGCTTCATAGTGTTGCAATTTTTACAAAAGTGAGTTTATATATTCGGCCACCAAAATTAATATGCGTCGTATACGTGGAAAAATACGGTATCTTCATGAATACTGTTTGAAAATAAATTAAGGCACGTGTGATAAGTAATGATAAGGCATGACGCATGATATCACATATCTTCTCATAGAATTGTTGCGGATGAGCATACATAGAATGTAGTAAAACTGTCTGCTGGTATAGAGTTGCCTCAGTCGCATTTCATTTTCCTACCATCCCTGCCAATAAACGACGTATCTTATGTTATAGGTAAATTTAGATGCAAGTCCTGTTATTAGGAGTTGCCGCTCTCTACGTTTGTGAGCAATTTACCGATGATGAATTTGTCGTGGCTAATAAATTTTTCTGTTTCTCTTTCATCTCATCTTAGTTTATACGTCATTTACAGAGTTCGTTTCGTAAGCGAAACCGCGCCCTCGCACGTAAGTTGCCATAATAATTTTGTTCTTCTAATTGAAATTTATGTGTAATCAATTTGTAGACATTTTATCTGGTATTTCATTGCCTTAAAAATAATTTTTTTAAAAAATGGATTGAAGTCAGTTTCAATCCAATGTTCTTTACTAGTATTAACTTCTTATCCGTTTGAGAACTAGTCTTTCAGGTGTTAAGCGGCAAAATGTATTTTGTTTCCGCAAAATTTTTGTGAGGCGTAGGTGGAAATGATTGCCTGGAATTTTTTCTGCATGTCATAATGGAATTTATACGAATGAGTCATTACTCTCCCAAATGTTAACTTCATTCATCGTTCTTTCCATTTTTTTGTTTCTTAATTATTTCTCTAGGTGGTTCCTCGGTTATACTGACAATTTGTATTTTAAAGAGCTGTCATTTAAATTCTTCGTTGAAATTTCGTAGTAATATCTAATTGTTCATCTGTTTTTCAACAATCACCAAAATAAATTATTTATTTATTAAATATTGTATATAGAAACTTTTTCAAACTAGGCAGAGTCAATCGAAAAATTGATTTTGTGAAGTCCCCCTCTCGCAGATTAGTTCCTCTGCGTATCAGGTGAAATAATGTTATTTCTCTCTATTTTTGTCCGGTAGATTACTTTTGATGATATCGGTATGACGACAATTTTTATCATTTGCGTGATACATTTTGAAAAGTTTTAAATTTTATACAAACTTACGAATTTTCTTTATCAAGGTTAGAAGGTATTTTAAGTCGATTTAACTGGGTTTATGTAACGTTTCGGTAGTTACACATTCATCTCGCCGAAGAGAATAGATAGAGTTGATTATTTGTATATACGTTCACTTGATTCCAATAGGAATAAAAATAATCATAAATTTTATGTAAATGCCTCTTAGGAAAAAATTCATTGAGCCTAGTGTCAGAGATGATTCTCTGCACCGTGTTCAGCGTCTGCATTAATTGTTAGTTGTGTGTAGTCATCTTACGTTGCCACATTCAGATCACGAATTCACAGGACACTTTACAGTTGCAAGCGTGGGCTAGTGTAACTACCAAATAAAGGCGTCCACTCGGCGTGCCCTAATACGTTGACAGGAAGGAAACTCGTCCTTCGATGTGACAAGAATTTTCTAATCACTATTTCCTTGCACTTCGAGGCAAGTATTTGCAAATTATTGTATAGCACGCGACTTCCATTCATATTTCTGGGTTGTGAGTTTTCTTCAAACAAAATGGAAATAATTCTTCGCAGTTTTAATTCTTTACATTTGTTACGTAACTCACAAAGTCTAATGGAAACCCACTTTATTTTTTCGAGTTTTCCAGGAAACTTGAAACGTTTGGCCTCGTCTACCCGGTTCGGTAAATGATAAAAAATAAAACTATTGGCTACCAATATCTTCAAAATGATATACAGGTATTGATAGTAAACTATCGCTTGAAAAATCTTTCATTTCGATACAAGTTTGGACTTTCTCAGTCGTATCGGCAACAAATTGTGTCCAAATATGTCGATAAAATGTGTATTTATAAATTAAATCCTGTACATTATAAGTGGTGATTAGACTGTATATTCATCTATTAAATGGCCATAGAACAGTTTGTGTGATATGATAAATTGTGATATATTCATCACATGAATTTTAGGGTAAAAATGACACAGTAAGTCCAATGTCTGTCTGGGTGTCCATTATTCACCCCTAAACCATTCATCAGATTGCGATGAAAGTTTGGTGAGCTGTTGTCCGCACCGCCGCGAAGGTTTCTTGTCGGCCTTAGGCAGCTCTCAAGGGGTGAATGGGGTTGAAATTTAAAAACATACAAAAACTGCAGACAATAGCGTCGATTAATTACTTTTCGCGGTCGATGTGATTAATAGTTTTTATCAAGATGTTTGTATAATTTCAACCCCTTACAGAATAAGGGAGGGATGGAGAGCTAATACATAAAAAAAAAGGCGAAACAACTGTGATTGGTATCAAATGCATGGTCATAGATGTCAATGAGTTTAAATCTAACATTCAATATGTCAGTTAAGTTGTAGTTTAGTCTCTATGTGTAGGGGTGGGGGATGGATGTGGGTGAAAGGCCGTTACATAACGAGTAAACAATGGTGACAGGTGTTGAATCTGGGGTTATAGAAGCCACTGAGTTTAATTCTGACATTTACCATATTGATTAATATGTAGCTCAGCCGCAAGGAGTGGGGGGAAGGGGGTGAAACAAATTTACGTTTACAATCTTAAATCTGTAGACCAATTTCTACCAAACATTTACTGAGGTCTTAAGACACACATACCGCCTGTCGGTGTTGGGGTGGAATTTGAAATCTTTCCTAAACGGCTATTAGCGTCTAATAAAACATTATCAGGATCGCTTAAATTGATAGTATCATTCTAGAATTTTTAAGAGTGTAATTTCAACTCCAAAAGGCAAGGGAGGGAAGCAGACTTATCGTACGGGTGGTGGTGGAAGGCGGTTTACATAAAAAAAAATAATGCAAAAAAGGCCGAGATTAGTGTCGATTCCGGAGTTATAGAAGTTGCTGAATTTAATTCTCGCATGGTGGTTAATGAAATTTTATGTTCCACTTCGTGGATGTGGACGCGCTTGACAAAACGTTACCCAGTTTGACCTTAAGTTACCGGATAATTTTTTTTTTCTTTTCTTAGGATACCTGCTACATTTTGCTATCTATTTAGTAATGGTTGTATTTCTTCACTCATTTAAGGTACCGGGAGTAGTTTTAGACTTTATTAAGTTTTTTACTGTTTTAATTCGTCGTTATTTTTAGACACTTTTATTTTTTGTAGTAGTAGAATTTCCGAATACCTTCAGTTATGATCCTGGTTTATTTGACGTTAGATGCCGAAGGGGGTTATGGCGGGGGGGGGGTAGTAAGTGGCTAAATGTTCAAAACACTGGCGTGATTAAATGAAGTGTTTACCAAGAGATCAGTGACCAAATAATTCCTTCTCCAGGCTAATTTAAATATAAACCCGGACAACGCCGGTAGAAGTATAAGTTTTTGTGTAATCCGTGGTCTACAATACAATGTGACGCTCGAAATAATTTCAGGACAGAAAATGTACCTACTAGCAAAGCCGGTCTGAGGATAAGGCTTTTTCTGTTCTTTGCTGGTCTAATTCACATTCATACATAAAACTACGAGCATTTCAGTCCGTGAAATCTTTTATGATTTAAAACATCACAGTAATATCTACGAATATGATTTGAAAATCTAAATAATTACTTACCTCAAATTTTATTAAGAACTTGGAAACGAAGGACTTTCGGGCATTTATTTATATATTGTTTTTGCTTGTTTTTGTGTGATCAACCCATACCTAAAGGATTTTTGAAACACACTGTATAATTAAACATGAGTCAAGCAACTGCTTTGATCGGTTCACAACCTTGATCTCTCGCGACTTCCGTTTATGTCAGTACTTGCTACGTGTCAAAAATATTAAAAACATCAGATTTATCTACTCTGAACTACCCTACTATCATTTTATTATCGTCCACTTAACATCTATTACAGTTTTCTGAGAATTTGTCAATACACTGACTCACCACATCAATCTGAATATCTAACTTTTTAGACAAATTAGCCATGATCTGTCGCTTAAGTAGCTAAAGAGCTAGCCATTAAAAGAGAAGCAAGTTGTTGACCACTACAGTAGAAGTCATTTAGCCGTTGAAACGTTATAGGCGCTCGGAAACAGCTACATTCGTTAAATGTTCCAAGACCAGCTCTTGTTATAGTGTCTAAAATTGGGTGTCAACGTGCAAGTTATGCTCGTGGGCGACTAGCCACTGGTTGGATATAACAGAGTTTCAAGACAGTAACAGAAACGCAACAAATATCTGCAGATCCTTAACCCTCCGTAGTCGCGCTAGTTCCAGGGGACTGACACAATTTCATTTCTTTGTTATCTCCGGAACCACGACAGATACAGGGATGAACTTTTATGACATCTCAGAGGAATGTGTTTACAATATTCTGCCAAGGGCACACTCCAAAAGCAACCGTAGTTTCTCGGAAAATGCCGTTTGAATAAGGAAGCAACGTATCTTTGGTCCAGGGTACCTATTGCGACCACTCCCGTCATTATTTTTCTCGTCCGAGCCGCAGTAGTACGGAGTGATAATATACTTCGTTTTCGTCAAAATCATTGACGGATTATTCAGTTTTTCTATCAAATGTCTCTTTTGACACTTAAATTTTTGTTTAAGTGGAAATTATATTTGCGGTTTTTTAATACAACTATCCGTGTTTTGTTTGTGAACAATTGTTGAAAATGAATAGAAATATGTAGAACTTGATAAATCCTCAAAATGTAGATTTTAGAAGAAGATAATTATGGCACAAATGTTGTACCAGACGACGATATTGAAGAATATTATCAGATGAATCTGAAACTGATGAAGATATTTTAGGAACTAGGTCTGAACACTCGGATACGGATCATGGAATTGCAAACTAGATTTAGAAGGAAAAAATGCGGGTCATGTTTCAATGAAACTAAAATACAATGTAAAACACAATATTGTTGTTAAAAGTGAGTTTTTTGTGTTTGCGTATACACAAAATGCGTTGTTCAAAATTTAAAAATTGTAAAACAAACTCTGATTAATGTATTATTTTACTATAAATGTAATTATTTAGATTTATTATGTATACAAATATTATTTATGAGCATTTCATCAGCGTTTTCACAAAAATCGAAAACTCAATTTAGTCATATAAATAAATAAATAACTGCAAGTTAAGTACTCTGGAATTGTTTGTCTATCTTGCATGCAACGGTTCTTTAAAAAATATTTTAAATGAAACCAGACTGTAATCGAAGTATTAATTACGTATATATGTGTCTAAAATGCGTATGTTAAATGTGAAAATATTCAGAATAATTCATTCAGAAAAGTGATCAGCTACGGAATAGTTAACTTGATGTCCCCTGGACCTAGCGCGACTAACGGAGGGTTAATCAGGGTTGCTCTTAAATGGTTCTTGAAAGCACTGTCCGCCATACATTGCATCGCATGGAATATGGAAGCCGAAGACCTTTTAGAACACCTGTCTGTAGTTAGAAAGAATAAACTTCTCCAATTCGCACAGGAACACAAGAATTAGACAATTGCGCGTTGGCTGAAATCATATGATCCGACGTATTACATTTCCAGTTGTATCATGCAGACGGCAGAGTGAGAATTTGGTGGAAACAGCGCGAAAGCATTGGGTCCAAAATTACGAATACAAACTTTCAATTTGACGGTTGTTGGTTTGGGGTCATTTTTTACTGACATGACTTGGGCTCTTTAATTCATTCAACAACGTCTGAAAAATACATAATATTTTCGTAGCGTTGCTGATCAAGTTCATATGATTTTGATGACGTTTCCCAATGTAGGCGGCTTCTTCCATGCCACTTGTATGTGAGGGAGTGGTTTCATGAACGGATGGGAGACCAGATCTCGATCAAATTGAGCATTTGTGGGCTGAAATTGCAAGAGCCTTCTGGCTGCTGGATCCAGAACCGTCAAATGTTACGCATTTTGAGTTCATCGGGTATGGTGACAGATTCCTCGCATCACCTCTCGTGGAGTCAGTGCCATGATCAATGGCCGCAGTATTGAAGGCAAACGAATGGGTTTTAAATAAATTACTTGAGACGTCTCATATTCCTTGCTTCAGTCAACGGGACGAACAACTCCATTACCGTTTCTGGTCAAAGTTTATTATGAAATCATAAGGTCAAAATAATATGGCCAGTCAGTGTATGTCCCAATAACTTACCTCGTATTCTTTCCAGGTTACGCCAACACCCACTTTCTTGGTGACTTTAATTCTTAATTAACCTCAATTCTTCTGTAACACCATATTTAAAAAGCCTCCAGACTTCTTGCGCTCTGAATGTTTCTTTTTGTAAAGGGTTTTGCTGTCTGAATTCTTGTAGTTTTTGTATGACCTTGGTTTATCCTCTTCTGCGGCGCACATTGATCTTTTATATTGAACAACTCTTTCACGTAAGCCAGAGATCAGACGTCTGCATTATCACTTAAGTTACTATTGGCGACTAGCTTGAGTTGCTGAGACGTTGTCCATCCTCCCCTCCCCCTCCCCTCCTTTGCTTCTCTCCCGTCCTTGATTCATGCCGGTAATGAGTGCGTGAGTGTGCATTGCGCGGTGAGTCAGTGCGCTGCAATGGGTCGCTGTGCCTGTCTGCCCTGTTGCTCCTCTCACGTGAGTTCACACGCTAAACGTTTGTTTACACTTGCCCATACTTCACAATCTCATTTACATTTTTTGAAATTCTTTGCTGACAAACTGTGAACGGGGAAATGGTGTTTGTCTTTTGCAATCACGAATTCGTTTTAACTCCGCAGTTTGTTCGTGATATGACACTGATTTAATGTTATAAATTGAAGACGCGACATTCCGAGATTGTTCTCGTTGGCATCTTGTTACATGATTTAGAAGAGTGTTGTATAAAATAAATTATCTTATGGGTGGGAACAACTGGACATTCGAAACGTCAAACTTCATGACACAGGAGCAAAAAGTTTTCACCGCAAACGTTATAAAACTAATTTATTTTTTAGAACTCTAAATTCCCAATTTCCGAAATGCCTAACTCAAAATCACAAATATTCATTTATTTGTAATGTGTGCTGGTATTGCGCATTTCTGTGTGCCCTAATGCCGTCACAATCAAAGAGTTCCCGTTTGTGAACTTTGATGTACATAAACGTAAAAAAGTAAGTTTATATATCAAATTGTGTCATTTCTTTTTTCTAACCGGAAGTGACCGTATAAATTGATTACTACGAAGGAAAATATTGGCCCACCTGCGCTCAAAATGCGTCAAATGTATCAGCCGGGGAGAAAAGTTTTTAAATAAATTGCCTTGAGATGCCTCATTATATTCCTGGTTTCAACCAACGGGACGAACAACTCCAATGCCGTTTCTGTTCAAAGTTTCTTATGAAATTAAATTCCCTTGAATTTTCTACGTTCTCAAGAAAACTCCAACCCGAAATTGTATACAGTTAAACCGACTAAAATAAATTAAAGATCTCGTGTTACAGTTATAATGCCTAATCGGAATTTTAATATTACGCTCGATGCCGAATTAATACTCGGCTAATTCAAGCAAAGCAAGCCGGAAACTGAAGCTCTTGTCACATTTGAAACGGACTTATTTCCGTTACACAGAATGACAATTCTATTTTCGCATTCGATATCATCCAGATTTTTAATAAGATATGTAACGACAATTGGTTTACACTGACAGGCTACGTGACGGTGATCCACGGGGTGGAAACTCTCCTTTAATAGCTTGTGAAGGGATTTGAAGGGTAGAGCAAGGTATCGGCCATCGTGGACATTATTTCCAAAGAACGAAACCCTCTTCTACGTTTCCACAACAACGGCTTCCGGGATATAATTTAAGGATCCTACCCGGCATACGCCTAAAAGTGATGCAGTACTAATACTAGAAAACCCGCATCAGGTAGGTCGGGCGCTTGGTACTTTTCTCTGGAGGTAGAGGGGTTTGCTGAAACGTTCCCTTCTCCGTACCTTGATCAGTTTAGGAGGCAGCTGGCCGATTGTCTTTAATAGGTGCAGGGAAAAACTCTTGCCGTATGCAAAAATCTGACGGAGGTTCCTCGGCTTGTAGGGAACCTTCGTTGCAAAACTAGAGAGAACAGAAGGTATACCTCCAGCCCTACGGCAAGGTTCACCTGCGAGAGCTGAGACCTGCTTCCACAGGCTTCTTTGCGTGATTACAGTTAAGCTTATTGCGTAGTTGTCTTGATTAACTGTCTCATTTAGAGGGAAATTAATCCTTTTTAATAAGAATTTGTTCTTTCTTGGTATTACAGAAATCGCTGTTGTATAATAGTTGTAATTTATTTTATTGTTTTTATATCTCTCTGCTTTAATTCGATTGATTCGAAAGGAATACAATTTACAACGGCCATCGTGGTTATTAATTCCAAAAAACGAAACCCTTTCTTCGTTTCCACAAATAAATAACCTGATATACTGAGTGTTTACATATACGGCCAGCATTATTTTGTGTCTTTTAAGTATTCTATTATTTAAATATAAAATACAGATTTCTTCAAATGCTAAGAAGTGTTCACTTGAACAGAAATATGTGGAAAGTTTTTTTTCCCGATAATTGTTATTAATCTGGAATTGTTCTTGGGTTTCCAACCGGGTGGCGTTTACTAAGTACGATGTTTCCTTGATTAACACAGTCGACATAGGTGAACTTTTATTTAGACATAAATTTATTAACGTAGATAATTTAACATTTGCGGTTTGTTAGATCCAGATAGTAACTCTGCATTTACTAGAAAATTTTATTTTCTGTTATTGCTGTAGCGAAAGGTTTAATTAATATATCGACTTCAAGAGTAGGTGCAAGTTGGTGTTCTAACGAATGAAGGAAAATCTCGTTGAATGAACAAGCCCACAGGCATAAAACTATTGTGATGTAGGAAAGCGCTTTCCACATGAGAAACTGTGAATTCGAAACTGAATTCACTTCCACTAGGACGTTTGATGTAAGTTTAAGATTCATGCTTGTAGCTGTGGCTCCTCGCCTTATCTTCCTGTTTAATTACTAGGTCACAGTGACACGGCGGATCCTGTGTTGTTCCACTTCGTAAATATCAGAGTCAATTCATATTCTGCCACAAACAAAAATAATGGTCTTGACGATTCAGATAATATCCTCCCTTCCCGAAAATAGAAATATTAGTCAGATTCGCCGTGAAAGGCCACATGCGCTAATACTCTCTTCATATAATTCGTAGTCAAGAAACCGAGCTTACGTGCCCATTTCCCTGTTTCTTGGCGGGTACTAGTTCCTGAATGAGATTATAACCCACTCATTGCATTGGCACAGTGAACGGTTCGAAACAAGTCATAACTATAGTTCCAGTGTATATATGTTCCGTTTAGAGCTCTCGCATTTATCTGGAAGGAATCTTAATCATTTCGCTGATATTACGTTAGCATAGGATTCTCTTGATTGTTAAATTTTGAAAATAATAAAAAATAGTCCAATTTACATACTTGTGATTGTCTTAATTAAGTACTTATTGTGATATTTGTGTTTGGTGTGTCTGGGATGCATCGTTCCGGTAGCCGTGTGGGTATTAATAGAGACATGGCGACCTGTTTCCCGGAAGTTAGTTGCCTGTGGTGGCTGCGGGAGCCAGGTCTATATTTGGTCCCTCAATATGACGTCTACGCCAAACACAATGGCAAAATCCTATTGATGAGTGGAAGAAGTACTTCCCAATACATGTTAGAATGAATAAATGCATTTTTGTCACGCCATACGTACATCCCTATTTTTCTGTAACTTTCTAACAAAGACAATCCGCATCCACCAGTTATTACGCCGAATAATGTACCTAGACGACAGTTTCAGTTTGTTCCTGTATCTCAATATTGTTAATTTTAATCCGTTAAACTGTCTTCTCAATCTCCTGAGTTTGTGTTAAAGCATGCTTTACACCTACGCATTCTATGTTGTCCAGCATGATCCGTGGTGCCCTAAGATAGAAATAAAAGTTAAAAAAGAATCGTGAGTGTAGCTTCCTGGCCGATCTTCCTGCGACCACGGAGTCTAGAAATAGCCGACCATTGAAAAGCCTGCCTGAATGAGTCTCGTGTCCACGGCGGAAGCGGTTCCTCGCCTACAGATCTCAGTTATTCCTCAAAGGTGACGCTGAATACAATTTCCTGGTTTCCGTCTTCGTTGCTTAGATAGAAATTAATAAACTAGTATGTACCTAATTTTGAAGTGATTATGAATATGTGACGTGTCGTGAGATCTTCTAACGTATAAAATAGTTGTTTTCGGAAACTACGCCTCGAGAACGTTATATTCGCAATGATATATTACTCATTACAGATATCTTAGGTTTATTAGAAACTTCAATTGTCTAGTTTTCAAAAATACTCTGATTCAATATTATTACAGTAATAGATATTTTTAGAGTTATCTGTTTATGAAACCTTGAAGCTTGGTTTCTTGTTCGTCTTTTGAGCCTGCTTTACCCAGTTGTACATATTAAGGGTTTCCTTGAATTTAACTGTAAAGTAAGTCCGGTACTGTAACCGTAATTTTTTAACCCTTCACAACTAAAATTACAGTCTGCCCGCTAAGAGTGAAGGCATTTAATAAAATTTATCTTCAGAATTAATTTCACTTCCTTGATAATTTGTGTGAAATTTTTGGAAGTTGAGCACTGATACTTCTCACATAAGCCATCATATTTCGGTGAGATATTCACCCCGTGGTACTTTGACGGATCTCATTTGGTTGATATTTTGTGATGCTGTAAAATGTTATGTATTTTTTCTTTTCACCCAGATAACTTGAACGGTAGGAACTTTTTGTCAGCAGGTGGAACTCTCAGCAAGTGGTGGTGCAGCTTTGGAAGGAGCTGATAATGAAGGATTCGCTCAGGATTGGTTTGATGAGGACTTTGGTCTCAGCAGCACTAGGAGAGAAGCTGAAGAACTGCGATTGCAACAGTTACAGATTGAACAGGAGGTAATAATTCCTTTTAAAATTATTTAAGTGGAGGTTTCGCATTTTTAAGGGTGACCTTCCTGCTAAATTCTAAACTGATTGTTATACTCATGTATATATGTTTGTCAGAACGAAATATTAAAACATTTCATTTATGTAGCTGAAGTTGGTTCAAAACATTAAGTGATGCACCTTTTTGCACCAAATATTGTGAAAGTACTTAAGAAGTACTTGACTTGATTATATATGCTATAGAATGTCTGGTATACCAGAAATCTGTATTGCTTACAAATTTCAAAGAATTATATTAAATCACGTTCATAAAGAAGCATTATTGTCATAAAATATTCTACGTACATTCAGCAATAATATTTGATACAATACAAAATTCTGTACATTAACCTACAAAGTAATTACTGTATATCTGAAATATAAAATCAGTCACCTGACATCCATTTCTTATTAAATAAAGTACTATATTCCATATTCAGTAAGTACTTCCATGTTTTTAGAAAACATAAACAACTTATATCTTACTAAATTAATCACACCATATAAAATATTGTTAGTCACTTTAAAATGGTACAGTATTTGAGTGCTTCTATAATTTACTATTATTTACAGATACAGCAACTACAGCAACAGGCCTTTTTGTATGTACGAGAAATCCCTAACAAGCCGCCTCCACCATACACACCGAGAGGACAAACTGTGTCTGGTGCCGAATCATCTGGAGTGCCGACGTCACGCACAGAAGTGTGCGAACTGGCTTCGAAAGCAACTGAGCTCGTCCTCAGTGCCGTGGCTGCAGGCGCTGACCCTACAACTTTGGCACCTCCTGCAGAGTTTTGTACTGGAAGCACAGTCAGCCAAGTATTTTGCAGGTTTTTATTTGAACTTAGCTGCCGCTTAGTTGCGGAGGCATGTGGTGATAGCAAAGTATGTGGAAAGCCCTGGGAGTGGCCCGACGTGTCTCGTCGTAATCCAGCGGTTAGATGTCGTTCCCATCAAACTATTCAGGATATGGTTAACAAACAGATAATGACACTCTTTGGTTTAGTTCCTCGGCCTCCGATCAGAGACTGTCTTGCAGCTCGATGGAAACGCAGAGATCATGTAGATGAAATGTTAATGAGAGAATCCCAGGAAGAAGAACCCAGCTGGACAGACTATGAAAGGGATGAAATTACAGTTAAAAATGAAATGACTGAAACAATATTGGTTGATCTCTTAGATGATACCATGGGTGTCTTCCTTAATATTTTTCTCAAGAAAAGTGCTTGTGAACAGTCCTAGTATTTCACATTATTGACAAATGCAAAATTTCTTTCTAAATAAGCCATTTTGTCAGTTTTACTCAGTAATTTGGAAACATGTTCAAGAGTCGTGCAGTTTCAACTCAGTTGGTGTTAAGCTTATGGATGTCAAAAATATATTAAGCAAAGTGAGGAAATCTCATTTCAAATTGAATTGTCATCCAGTCTAGTCCAGAAGTTTATGTATTAGTGGTTGTGAATATTCTTGTTTAAGCAATTTTGACGAAGTGCCTTTTTATACATGAATTAAAAGCACCAAAGTCCTTCATATTTCTACTAAATAAAAATTATTTTTATATTGTACTCCTGTTCTTTAATAAATATAAACTTTTTAATTTTTATATAAATATTCCAAGTCTTTATTTTATACCCGATCAAAATGGTTTAGTAGATTTGCTAATAGAACTACTACATAGTTCATAGCATTATAATTAATAGTAAACTATTCTAATTTTTCCATATTATCTTCATGTTGAATATATGAATTACTAATTCAAACAAAGAATTTACTGCAAACACAATCATTTCTAGAAATATTCAAACTTCACATTATCTTAAAGCAAAGTGGGAGAAAATTACTTTTGGTAAGAATTACATGAAACTTTTGAATTTAATATCAGCTACTTAAATCTTCCCAAACTTATTGCAAAAAAACAACAAAAAAACTTTCATATGTAGACCATGTTTAATGGTTTTTATACTGAAATAATATTGAATTTTTGCAATATGAAGGAGAGTGCCATTAAATTTGTAATTGTGATATCAAATCACACCTCCTGTTAATTTAAAAATTGTTAATTAAATGTAAACAGTATGGAAAATATAATTTTAATGAAATGTCAGAATTACACCTCTAAGATTAGAAAAACAAGATGCAAAGAAAAATGTCCAAAACTTCCATGCATTTTAACAAATTGTTGAATAATATTAATTTAATCTTGTTCCAGGCAGATATTATTAAATGCTAGTAACAATTTGTTTATATGTTGCTCAAAACAAAAAATTAAGTGGAAAGGAAATATTTAATCAAAAATATCAAAGGATAATTGGAATTCTAATATCACACACATTAAATGTAAATCATATTAAAATAATACTCTCTGCATGTAGTATATATTTCATATCATTCACTTAAAGTCAAAATGGCTTATCAGGAGAATATTAAGAACTGCAAAATTATTCTCTTTATGCATCAGAATACATTAGTTTGTTCTACATACAAAGTAAAAATACCAATAATATAAAATGGCCAATTAACGAACTAATAAATAATGTGAATGTATTTAGATAAAGAGCAAATTAAACATGGTTGAGAAATAAATTTATTTATTAACTAACAATTATAATATTACAATATATTTCATATACAATTATTTGCTACCTTCTACACATGATGTATGCTTATCTTGCAACAAAGTGATCAAATAGTGTAAATGTTATGGGAGACCCGCTGGCACGAAGCAGACTTGCTGCTTCTTGACCAACAACTGTTCCTTCTGGAATAATAACGACATTGTTTAAGGTTGGTAAACTTACACTTATTGTAGACACAGGCTCAAAGTCAATTGATGCAGGTAAAATGGAAATGCCTGTTGAATGTAATTGACTGCATTCTGAGGTGTTAGCTGTAAAAAGAATAAATATATTTCATATTATTTTACTGTTTCATGTAAAGACATTTTGTTTCTTAAAAAGTTTACAAATGGAATTGTATAACATGCAATATGATTACTTTACCCCCAGAAAGTGAACATTTTATTTGTTAGTCATAAACAAAAAAAAATGAGATCCTGCTACAAAGCTATTCCATCTGACCAAACATTTTTCTGCACCAGACATATATGCAAGAATACATAATAATGATGTCTGGGAATTCTATACATCCCCACGTGACTACTAATGTCTGAACCATGCATTTGACTTCTGAAGGGTTACTACTAAACACACACCTTTAGCTGTTGAAGTTTCTAATGCAGGTTGCAACCTAGAACTTGCACCTGCTTGTTGTTCCAGTTTCTGCAGCCTTTGCTTGTGTTTCGCTAACTGCCTCTGCAATTCTTCTACACGCTGTCTTTCTTGTGCAAGCAAAGATTTAGTAGATTTTTTGGCAGGGTCATCTTCTTGGTCACTATTCGAATTCTGTGTTGCATCTTAAAGGAAAATTCAAATTTGTGATCTTTTGGGAAGTTTACAAAGGTTTGATATTAAAATAAATTTAACATTAATTGTCATTTCATTAACTGAAAATGCTATGTTCTTCAATGTTACTGACCTTTGAAAAGTAAGTTTTAAGCAAAATTGGAATTAAACATGGGCTTTTGACAGGGAATTACGAAAAATAATCATCTTGTCCATGAAGTAATTAAACTATTTAACATTTATTTCACGAGAAAGGAGTGAGAGATTCATTCATATAATGTTAGCTTTAATAGGGATTTTCTAATTAAATATTAATTAAAATCTCTGCACGATACTGCAAGATATAACTTACCAATTTGCTTCTTTTTTGTAGTCTTGTTGTTTTCCCTCCACCACTTTTTTAGACCATGTTCTGGAGGCTCCCTTTCACCTTTAGTTCTGCGCATTTGTTCGTTAACTAAGCAAATTGTTGTATAGCTGCAACCTAAAAAAAATTCACTTACTAGTTAAAAACTAAAACAAAACATATTTGCTAAATATTTTCATATTATGGTTATCTTAAGATATAAAAAAGAGAATATTCAAATTGAGAAACTGTGAAAATTCACTACTTTGGCAGAAGGAGATATTTTCTGTTTTAATGAATGAATTATAGTGAATAAACATAAAGCTGGTCAAATGTGTGTTCCATACCACTTCCATTTATTTCTGACAATAATTCTACACACACTTATTTTAAGTATATTAATTTCCATTTTAATCAATTCTTTTTAAATTGTTAATTCTTAAAAATTTACAAACTACTTAATATTATGTATTACATATTTATATATTAGTATTGAATTAAATATTAATTAAAATAAATTTTATAAATACCTGTAACTAGAGAGATAAATTTGTAACAATTCGCTTTTGTTCCACCGGATGGAGTTAGCATTTCAGCAAGAACGCGTCGTGCACATCTTTGACCAGAAGCTGCCTCAGTTCTCCAGGCTTCAAGTAGCCGTGGATGTGTCAAAGCAAGAGATACACATTGATCTCCACAACAATTAAGAGAAGCAAGTTCAGATATGGGATTCAACAAGCCACGAATGTTCTTCCCACAAATTCGCTCTACTCTAGGTCCGCTAGAAAATAAATTAATATAACAATATATAAAACTTTAGAAAAAGTGGCAAGGTCAAATTAAATATCACATAAAAAATGTGTTTTATAGATATATAAATATAAATAATGTGTAAAAATTTCAAGGACCTGATCCTCCTTGTGTAAGAGACATTTAGATCTAGTGTCCACAAGGTGGAGGATCAGGTCCTTGAAAATTTGACACATTATTTCTCTCCAGCCTGGCTATGCCAATTGTTGATTTAAGGTAAATCAGTTCCTCTCTGTCCCCTTTCCTCTTCAAATTAATTAATTACCAGCCCATGGCCATCTTCATTCAAAAATATCATTGAGTTTTGTGTTGTTAACATTGCAAAATGAAAAGCAAAATATATAACACAAAAATATATTATAATACCTAATCTTATAGGTATATTATTAACAAGAAAATGTTAATTTAGTTATAAAAAGGTAGAAGACCCCTCTGGGAAAAATAAATTTAACATTTTTATCATAATTAATTATGAATAAAAATTAAACAATAATTTTAATTACTTGTTTGGGGATGATTTTAGATGCTTGTGTATAAAATTATTTGAGTACAATAGAATTTTTTGGCAAGCTCTTTCACATAATCCAATTTCTTTTTTGAGGTGAGTCCTATTGGACAAAACAAATTCTTCAAACTCCTTACTTTTCCTTTTTAATACACCTCTAGGAGAATTCAGTTTCCTCCTTTTTTGTTTGTATTTTGTGGCATTTATATCATTTTCATTCACAACCTTAGAAAAAAATTATGTTAGCATGGAACAAGTTAATATACAGTGCGTTCCGAAAGTCACTGTGCACCTGACAATGGATAAAGATTTACGTTGGAAGTTTAAAACAAAGTCTGCAGAACAAAAAGTTAGCAGAACTGATTTTTCAAATCACACTCAGATCTGCAGAAAGTGTTTTCCAATAAAATTAAGTGGGTTCAGACTTGTAAATCTGCCTTTGGATGTCATTTCCAACATATGATGTAATTGCACAGCAACTTTAGAAACACCTAATTACAACAATTTGCTTAAATATTTAATCTAAGTTTTTTATTGTATTGATTAAAGCACAGAATGTGCTGAATTTGTAGGTCTATTAAGCCATAGACATCTTAATGACATATCTTTTTCCATTATTGTTTTGTATGTTTATGGAAAACAATTTCAAGAAATATTCAGTTTGGCTTTTAAGTAAGCAATTTAATTAAAGCGTATGTTATTTGAAGTAATTTAACAGTGGAAAATATGACCAAAGAAGTTGTTCATTTCGAACACAAAGAATTTTTAGTATTGAATTTATAGAGGACAGTTGGCCAGGAAAAAGATAATGAGAGAATTTGACTGAATTTCTCTGCAAGATTTGTAGAGTATAGAATGTAATCATCAATATACCTTTGAGATGGATATGCAGAAAAATTGTTACCTATAAATTGACAAATTTGATTGCCATTAAATCATAAATATAATTAATATAATTATTACACAGTTAATAAAACATTAATTTTTGAAAAAATAATTTATTAAGACATTTATCTATGGATTAGGACCCCTTCAGTTTTGGAATTTTCACTCAAGAACATCAAAAAAATTATTTAATAATGACAACATTAAAAAAATTGAAAAAACAGGCAATTAACTCATGTTTCATCAAACAAAAACATCAATAAAACAATCAAATCTCTTCATTAGTATTTAAAAATACTCATTACAGATTAAAATACAGTTGACTACCAGACTCCAAGGACTGAATTTGAAAGACAAGAACAATGAAATAAAGTAAAGTTAAGAAAATTGTTACATTGTTGAACGTGACAAAATGTTTATGAATGTCCATAATTTGTAATTTAACAATTGAAGGTAATTTATAATATATATATATATATTGGTATGGAAAGGATAGAGAGATAGGTTGTGGCTTACCTGAAAGTGAAGTGCGGTGTCGCCATGAGGAACTGAAGGTTGTTCTTCAAATTTTCGGAGGCTCTCAGCCTCCTTCTTCAGGAAGGAGTGTTACACCATTCCGTCCACCGGCCGGTAGTCCGCAGCCTCCGAAAATTTGAAGAACAACCTTCAGTTCCTCATGGCGACACCGCACTTCACTTTCAGGTAAGCCACAACCTATCTCTCTATCCTTTCCATACCAATATTTTTGACAATGTCACATTCTCACTATTACAATATATATATATATATAATGGAATTAATTCTAATTTGAATGTGTTGAAGAAACACATTCAAATTAGAATTAACTCAATATATTGTTCTTGGAGTTCAACTGGGTTTTGCATAATTATATTAGAACGCAACGTTTCGACGACTAAAAGCTCTGTCGTCATCTTCTAGGCGAAGTTCTTCTAGTTCGCCTAGAAGATGACGACAGAGCTTTTAGTCGTCAAAATGTTGCGTTCTAATATAATTATGCAAAACCCGGTTGAACTCCAAGAACAATATATTGAACAACTACACCAGTAAAGGCTTCAATCTAGAATTAACTCCATTAAATATAAAAACATACAAATTAATAAAGTAAATAAACAATACGAGCTTCATGGAATTGCCTTACTTGGAAAATATCCAATATAAATTGATTGACCTATGTGCAAGTTATGGCGTTAAGACTGTTTTTATTTCATGTAAGAATCTTAATTTTGTAAAAAATGTTAAGGATCCTGTCCAAAATTTTAACAGACACAATATTATTTACGAGATCAATTGCTTGAATTGTGAAGCACGCTATATAGGACAGACAAAAAGATCTTTAAAAACGCAAATTACGGAACATTTTTCCAATTTGAAACATTCTATCCAGAAACAATCAGTTTTGATGAAGCATGTTTACCTTCATAATCATAATATCAATTGAGTTAATGTCAAGATTTTGTATTAGGAGAATAATTATTGTTTGAGATTGATTGAAAAACATATAATAAAGGTAAAAAAATTACTCTCTGAATCACAATAAGATTCATTTTTATTATTAATGTAAAACTTTTCAATTAGTGTTTAATTTATTATAAAATTATTATTTACAAATTTTAACTGTACCTTTAATTATTACATTACAAATTATGGGCATTTAAAAACATTTTGTCAAGTTCAACAATGTACTTTACTTTATTTCATTGTTCATCTCATTCAAGTTCAGTCCTTGGTGTCTGGCAGTCAACAGTATTATTTTAATCTGTAATGATTATGTTTAAATAGTAATAGAGAGATTTTATTGTTTTAATGATGTTTTGGTTTGAATAAACGTAATTAACTGCCTGTTTCTTCAATTTTTTTGAATATTAAATAATTTATTAATGATCTTGATTGAAACTTCCAAAATTGTAAAGGTCCTAATCTAATAAAATGTCTTAATAAAATATTTTTTCAAAAATTAGTGTTTTCTTATTAATAGTCTACTAATTTCATTAATTTTATTTCTGATTTAATGGCTATAAATTTTATTGTGTGTTTGTTGTACTTATTTTAATTGAGTCAAAATGTTTTTTCAGAAGTTTACTGTCTTGTAGTCTCAAATTCATTTGAAGCAGTTGTTATTTGGATTTATCTTGAAGATTACAGATTCTGGTGTTCTATAACATAATTTTGCAGACTTTCTGATTGGAGGAAAATAATTTCACAGTGAATGGAGTTCTACTTGTGGTCTGCCAGTCATCAAAGACATATAAGCAGTATATTTCCACCAAAAGAGGCATTTCTGTGAAATGTGAAGTTCTGAACCGGAGATTGTGTTAAAAGGAGCAATAATAACAGCTGAGAGAACTAATTAGTTCTTAGTTGACAAACCATGCACAATACTGCCAATGGTTTTTCCAAAAGGAACACTATATTAAATTGAGAAGTAACTTGTTGTTAGTTAGTGTTGTATTGTTTAAAAAATACATAAATAAATATGAGTATATAAATAAAGATTTATTAAATGCACAAATCGACTCATATTTTTTCACTCACAACACAGTAATTATTATTAAAATATAAATAATGTTCATTGTAATGTGTGTATAAATATATTTAAGCAACTAATAAGGATTTGACACTGTAAAAATAATTAATGTGGACAGTAAATAAAGAGAAAGAGATTTGATGATTTATATTAAATTGATAGTTGGAGTCACCAAGTTGGATAGGAAGCAGCATGTTAAATTTTCAGAGATCTAAGCCTCCTTCCCCAGGACAGCACTGTATCTCAATTCAGTCGACTACATAATGTTGAATGAAAACTAAGATTGTAATGTGAAGTATTATAACCATTTTAAGAAAATACTTTGAAAGTAAAATGCAAGGTAAACAGTTTGATTGAATATTTAAATACAAATGCTCAATAAATATGTTTACTACATTTTAGTATTCATGCTTAGTAATGGATGTAAGTCAACCTCAGTTTCATTAGTAACAGTATTCTTGAGTTTACTCAGCTCATTAGCATTTTTTATAAGATCCAAAAAATACGTAGCTCTTCTTTGGATGTCTTCAGGACCTTAAAAAAATGAATTCAGATAAGAATCTTGTGCACAACCAACAAAACCTGTGTACTAATTCAAGAAAGCAATCAATATTTTACATTCAAAAGAACATAAACATTAATCAAATCATATTAAGGACAAATTTAAAAAGGAATGATAAAAACTATTTTAGAAATAGCATTTATGCTTCAATTGAAACATATACAACTCTGAAAATAATAGTCCTTAAAATCGTGCAAGTATTTATGCAGGCTGCATACTTCAGACTTTAATCAGCCAGCAGTTGGTTGCCTAGTTGGCATCAGACAGATAGTAAATGTTCACACCCAAAAATTCGTAATTGATGTTTTTGTAAAATTTCTCCTTTTTCAGAATGGGAGGGGGATCATCCTTAGGAGAGGGGGTGGAAGGGCATAGCATAAAAATAACATAAAAACAACCAAGATTGGTGTTGAATACAGGATTATGGAAGTCATCAAGTTTAATTATGAAATTCAACTTGCTGGTTAAATGATAGTTCAGCCCCTAGGAAGGAAAAAACAATGTCCTGTGTACAATCTTAATCACACGAACTGAATTTTGTACAGATGTTACTGGATAGGTAAAAGAAACTTATCACCTATCGAGGTGAGGGTGGAAAGTGAGGCATTATAAAGACAATATAAATTACAGGGAGTATTTCTTACTCTTAAAATTTTGTGATATTTTTGACTCCCTTAAGGTATCAAGAGTATTTTAGACTGTTTTAGGTTACTGGGAATATTTTCACATTTTTATAGTACCGAGCGTGCTTTTGACACACACAAGGTAACAGAAGTAATTTTGTACTTCTTAGGCTAAAGGGAATATTTCTAATTATCTTAATCTAATGAAAACATTTTTGAATTTCACAAGATACTGGAAGTAGTTTTATCTCGCTAAATGTACCAGAAGTATTTTATACTCTTTTAGAGTAGCAAGAGTACTTTTATGTCTCTTAAGATACCAGAATTATTTTTCACTCTATTAAGGTATTAAGAGTATTTCCAAGTCCCATAATATAAATCTCTTAACATGATGGAAGTATTTTTGTCTTTCTTAAGGCACTGTATTTATTATTCTAATTAGATAAAATAGCTTTTGAGTTTGTAATTGTGTCGCTCCTGGCTCTTGTGTTTTTTCCACTCATATGACAAAAGGGACAAGATCTCAGAGACATTGTGTGATATTTATATCACCACTTAACTTTGTATGTATTCGGCTATTATATTATTTTTATACAGACATATATATTGCCTTATTTATTATTCTGTTCACTTATTTAAGGTATTTAGGAGTATTTCTCCCTCCTTTTAAATACTGGGAGTATTTTTGATTTTGTTAATCCAGCATAAATGTTTTACTTCTCTTAAGGAACCAAAAGTAATTTTGACCCTCTTAGACTACCAGTAGTAAGAATGTTTTTGATTTTTTTAAGGTATGGCAAATAATTTAGTTTCTCTTCAAGGCACCGGGAGTATTTTAGACACTCTTACGGTACATGAAAATTTTTTGATTTGCTCAGGGTGCTGGCAGTATAATTAATTCTCTTAAGGTAATATGTGTATTTTTGACTGTATTTGGGTACCAAGTACATTTTTAAGTCTCTTATGGTACAAATAATATTTCTCAAGGCACTGAAGAATTTTTTGTGCTCTTAAGGTACCAAGAGTATTTTGGATAATATTTTTGCTTCTCTAAAGGCAGTGGGATTCTCTTAGGGTGTTGACAGTATTTTTTACTATCTTAAGGTATCAAAAGTATTATTGCTTCTCTTAGGGTACCAGAAGTATTTAAATCAGGAGTAGAATACCAGAATTATTTTGTAATCTTTTTAAGATACCCGCAACATTTTTTTCTCTTAAAGTACTGGAAGTAATTTTGACTCACTTAAGATACCAGCATTAATTTTGACTCTCTTAAGGTGCTGGGGGTATTTTTAGTTGTATAAAGGTACTGGGAATATTTGGCTCTCTTAGGAGACTGGGACTATTTTTGACTCTCTTTACTTATCTCCTAAGATACTGTGAGTGAGTGGTTTTGATTCTCTTAATGGACCAGGAGTGTTTTTTTTACTTTTTTAAAATTCTGGAAGTTATTTTTCTTTTCTTAGGGTACAGAGAAAAATTTTAACTCTCTAGAGTATTTTTGACTTAGGAAACCAGGATTATTTTTTATCTATTATTTTTTAATTTTTTTTACTTTTTACTTTAAAGTACTGGGTTGATTTTGGACTCTCTTATAGTACCAGGAGTATTTCTTACTCAATTGGGGTACTGGAAGTATTTTTGACTCTCAAAGTTCTGGCAGTTGGGTACCAGAAGTTTACTTTTTACAATTTAATGTTTTGGGAGTATTTCATAATTAAACTTTCTCCGGCTTACCAGGGCAACATAAAAATTAACACATCATTTTGTCCTCAATCTAGAACTTTGCCAGGTGTACAAGATTTGGAGTATAATTAATCTAAAAGCCCACATAAAGAATTATATTTAACCAAGTGTTGACTAATTTTTTTTACAATATAATTATATAATATATATTTAACTTCAATTTGCTTACAATACTAAATTCTTCTATTAATATTAACAAATTATTGATGTTATAAAAATAAATTTTGTGCAGAATATCATAGGCATATTGTATCTGCAATGTTTGTTGTAAATGAACTGAGCATAACAATGAATTTGAAGAAATACATATGTGTATGTATTGTACGTATATAAAGTATTAACAGAACAAGAAATTTCAACTTATTAAATTATTAATTAAAATGTGATAGATAGATAAATAAAATAAATATATTTATTGTGGTGAAAAATAATCACAAATATAGATAAATTATCGAACAGACCTCCCGAATTAATATAAATCTGCAAACAGCGGCAGGGTTTAATTTTAAATGTGGGGCAGTAAAGCCTTTTAGCATCAGTATTCTGTAGGGAATTAGCCAAAGATTGTGCAAAATCTGAAGCTTCAGCAAGATACTTTTGTTTGTCCTCTTCAGATGGAAGTATCTACAAAACATTTAGATGATAAATCACAAACAAAAAAAAATTAGCAGCATACATTCTGTATTTATATATTTGATGCTAATTAGTTTCATTAATATTTACCCTCTGAAATTTTTCTTTTTGTGATTTTGTCAACCCACATGCGTTACACACAATCATTGTATTATTAGTAGAAGGATCTATTATACGTCGTGGGTATGGGTTTCTTTTCTGTGATTGCTTCAAGTGGCTCCTTGTAGGATCAACAATATGACAAGTTCCACATTTTTGACATGAAAATTGTTGGTGTGAATCTGGAAATAAAAGAAAATGTTTTAAGTATTGTATCAAAAAATAAATGGTTATAATAAATAAAACAAAACTATTTATACACTTTAATTAAATAACCATATTTAATATCACAATTTAATACAACAGTGTTAAATTGTTCATACAACACTCAAATTTCTTAAGCAATTTAAAAAATGGCAATGAAGAATAATGTGAATTCATACTTATATTAATTATGTGCAGTTCAAATATATTAATTTGGTGATAGTAACGAGTCCTTGCAGAGTAAATTATACACACATTTGTAAATTAGTGTAGAAAAACCATCCTTTGAGAAAATAATGAAATTGAAAAACCAGTAGAGTTTACAAAAACTAATTAGCATGAAATTTACTACATTCAAGAACTTACTTTATAAAGCTATAATCATGGTTATACTTTACATATGTAAGGAGTTTGAGTAATTATTTGTGAGACTGATTTTAATTTGGGCATGATAATGGTTTGTGTTGATAGAAAAAGTTGTCATTCAATAGAACAATAATCAGCATTAGGGTATATAACGATTTTCAGGAACAAGATCATTAATTTAACAAATCAGATAGAGTGTGTTACAAATTCCCACTATGTTTGATAAGGACAAAAATGAATGAAGGAATACAAGTCTGCAATCCTCACTCTAAAAAGTCATACATATTTCTCTATCAATCAAAGAAAGAATAAAAAAAACTAAAAACTTCAAATAGGTATACAAACATTAAAACCTGATACAAATAATTGAGACTTGAGGGTGATCTTCAAGTGTTATCGTCACCTCCACAACAACATACAAAATTTGCTTAACAAGTTACTATCCATAAAAATACCCATTATCAATGTGGTAGGAATAAATATCCTGCATGCAATGTTATTCAATTAAAGCTAATATGATCTCCAATCTAATTTTTTTTAAAAACATACATTATCAACACCAAATATTTTATTCAGATAGGAATGCAATTAATCTACACATTGGTTCCAAAGAACCATCAACTTTCCTAATACATAAACATGAATAACTCTTTTAAGGTAAGTCAATACAATTTGTGATAAATCCCTATGTGTGTGCAAATCTAACAGGAAAGTTGACTGTATTCAACAATATTTTTCAGGTGAATATTTTCAGATATATTTACATGCTACTAACTCAATTATGTAGGCAGCACATTACCATCACTACAATTACTCTTCCTAAACTCTGTCTTATTTGCTTTCTTCTTAATTACTCCTTGGGTCTTATTAAGTGTAGAAGAAAATGTGTTTCTCTTCTTCAGTTTTTTTGGGCTGGAAATATTTGAGTTACTCTCCATTTGTCCCTGTAAATATTAATTTACGGAATTCATATTATTATTCTACAATTAATAAATCCAAAACATAATCTTAAGTATATAATCATCAAATAGGTATTCAAATACAAAATTAAAACAAGCATTTAGAGAAAGTAGAAAAAAATGACAATTTAATTATCAAAATTCTCTAATAAATATACAAGAATCAATTGCTACATATGAAAACTTCACTCCACAAAAATAATATCATTTACATTTTGAAATTAATTTCGATTATACATCCCATAATTTATAACAGGTTATCATTTTAAAATTCAATTGGACTATATTCATCCTTACTTAATTTAAAACTCAACTATAGTACTAATAAAACATACCTCCTGCACAGTTCCAGGATCATGTTGAGGCCAAGATTTGAAATTGACCAAATCAAAGATGGGAACATCAGTTAGAGGGGATTCTTCTGAAGGTGTCTCCATTGGAATGGGCATAAGTTCAGCCGTATTACAAGTATCCAGTACATCAGATGGAGAAGTATTGAGATTATGAGAAGTTTCTGCATGTTTCGTGATAACATGTGTAGGATCTAAACAAACACATATATGTGTATTGGCAAGTAAGCTGCTTACTATTTCTTAAGTAATATTGTGACATTTAAATTCATAACCTAAAATGGTTAATAATAAATATGCACTATTCATGTCATATTTACCTTAGAACTATCTAAACATAATGTAACACAAAATAAACTTGGTATAAATATTTAAATTCATCATGACAACTTAGTGCACAACTTTTAAAAAACATATCACACATCAAATCAATTTATTAAGATCTCTCAACCAGTCTAAACTAACATTTGAACAAAAATTAACTAATATACAACACTTGTTTTTCCTGAATTTCTTATTAATGCATACAACATAGATTCAAAATGTATGTGCTCAAGATGTCTAGTGTTCAGAGTAACAAAGTAAACAAGTTCTGGAATCAAAAATTGATGGGGAGCAGAATATTTAACAATTAGCATCAAGAAAGGAAA